>JAMPIO010000001.1:1200000-1800000 GCA_024699865.1 Aphelenchoides fujianensis | reverse complement strand
GCGCAACCTCGCCACCCTCAAGGCGGTGGAGGAAGGCCTGCGGCGCGGGGCCTACCTGCTGCGCTACGCCATCCCCGACGATTTCGGCTCGCCCCAGACGGCGTTCAACATCTGCACCTTCTGGCTGATCGAGGCCCTGCACCTGCAAGGCCGCTCGGACGAGGCGCGCGAGCTGTTCGAGGACATGCTGTCGCGCCGCACCGGAGCCGGCCTCTTGTCCGAGGACATCGGCTTCGCCGACGGCGAGCTGTGGGGCAACTACCCGCAGACCTATTCGCTGGTCGGGCTGATCAACTGCGCGGTGCTGCTCAGCCGGCCGTGGACCTCGGTGCGCTAGGCCGCGCCATGGCCAGATGTTGCAGCCTTCGCAAACTTTGAAATCCGCTCGCCACATCCGCGGGGCATCGCCGACGGTGGGACATCGAGAATTCGGAGACGCTCCTTGACGAGCCGCAAGCTGGTCCTGGCCGGCGTCCTGGGATGCGTCGCCGCCGGCGCCGCCCAGGCGCAGGAGGCCAAGCCGCCCGCCCCCACGTCCCAACAGGCCGCGCCGACGGCTCAAAGGCCCGTGACGCCCGACGACCTGGACACCGAGGTCGAGGCCGTGACCATCACCGCCAGCGGCAAGCCCTATGGCGCGGTGCTGGGCGACATTCCGCCGGAGGAGACCTTCAGCCCCGCCGACGTCCGCTCGTTTGGCGTGTCGTCCATGGAAGACCTGCTGACCGAGCTGACGCCCCAGACGACCAGCGGCCTGGGCGGCGATCCGGTGGTGCTGCTGAACGGCCGGCGCATCTCGGGCCGGGGCGAGATCCGCGACATCCCGACCGAGGCCATCGCCCGCGTCGAGATCCTGCCCGAGGAAGTGGCGCTGAAGTACGGCTACTCGGCCGACCAGAAGGTGGTGAACATCGTCCTGCGCCAGCGCTTCCGCGCCTCGACGGTCGACGCCAGCCTGGGCGGCTCGACCGAGGGCGGCCAGGCCAGCGAGCAGCTGAACTGGAGCCAGCTGCGGCTGAACCGCCAAGGCCGCTCGAACCTGGCGATCAAGATCCAGAACAGCGACCCGCTTCTGGAGAGCGACCGCGACCTGGTCAGCCGCTCGAGCAGCGGCCTCTACGACTTCACCGGCAACGTCGCGCCCCTCGACGGCGACCTGGCCGCGCTGAGCGCCCTGGCCGGAACGCCAGTGACGGTGGCGGGCGCGCCAAGCTCGGCGGCGAGCGGGCCGCCGGACCTGGCCGCCTTCCTGCCCACGGCCAACCGGGCCAACGCCAGCGACATCACCGACACGCGGACCCTGCTGCCGCGCAGTCGGCAGGTGTCGATCAACAGCGTCACCAACCGCTACATCCTCGACAAGGTCTCGGCGACCCTGAACCTGGGCCTGACCGCCTCGCGGAGCGACGCCCTGGTCGGCCCCGCGCGGGCCCGCCTGACGATCCCCGCCGCCGATCCCTTCTCGCCGTTCGGCCAGGACGTGGCGCTCTACCGCTATCTCGGCGAGCGAGACGCCTTGGGCCAGAGCACGCGGAACCTGTCGGGCCACGCCGGCTTCACCCTGAACCGCGACACCGAGGACCTGCGCCTGTCGCTGACCGGCAACTACGACCACGCCGTCACCAGGACCGAGACCGACCGAGGCGTCGACCTGACCGGCGTCCAGGCGCGGCTGACCGCGCTGGATCCCACCTTCAATCCGTTCGCGCCCCTGACCGGCCTGTCGCTCAACAGCGACCGCGCCCGCTCGACCAGCGACAGCGCCGACCTGCAACTGGTGGCCAACCGCGCCCTGGCCAAGCTCCGCGCCGGCGACCTGTCGACGACCTTCAAGCTGGGCGTCAGCGGCTCGCGCCTGGCGGCGACCTCGCGGCGCGCGGGCCTGGAGAGCGACAGCGAGCTGTCGCGCGGCGAGGCCAACGCCCAGGTCAGCTTCGACCTGCCGCTGGCCAGCCGCCGCAAGGGCGTGCGCGCCGGGATCGGCGACCTGTCGACCAATCTGAACCTCGCCGTCCGCCAGGTCTCCGACTTCGGGACCCTGACCACGATCGGCGGCGGGGTGAACTGGTCGCCGGTCAAGCCGGTCAGCTTCATCGTCTCGGCGACGCGCCAGGAGAACGCGCCCAGCATCAGCCAGCTGGGCAATCCGTTGATCACCACGCCCAACGCCCAGGTCTTCGACTATGTGCGCGGCCAGACGGTCGACGTCACCCGCATCAGCGGCGGCAATCCGAACCTGAAGGGCGAGACCCGCAACGTCCTGCGCCTGGGCGCGACCTACCGCCCCGAGAAGATCCAGGGCCTGTCCCTGACCGCCAATTACAGCCGCGTGCGGATCGACAATCCGGTCGCCGGCTTCCCCGCCGCCACGTCGGCGGTCGAGGCGGCCTTCCCCGACCGCTTCACCCGCGACGCCGAAGGGGTCCTCACCCGCATCGACACGCGCCCGATCAACTTCGCCAAGCGCGAGAGCGAGCAGATCCGCTGGGGATTCAACTTCTCGCGCCAGATCGGCAAGGCCCCGCCCCCGCCGCCGGGCGGCTGGCGTTCGCGCCTGGGCGGCGCGGCCGTCGATCGCGCGCCGACGCCGCCGGCCGAGACGCCGAACGATCCAAACGCGACCCCGCCTCAGGCCCAGACCGGGCAGGCGCCCGCCGCCGGCGAGGAGTCTCCTCGCCCCGCCTTCGACGCCGGCGCGGGTCGCGGCGAAGGCATGCGCGGGCGCGGCGGAGGCTTTGGCGGCGGCTTCGGCGGGCGCGGCGGCGGCAATCCGCGCGCCACCCGCCTGCAGCTGGCCCTGTTCCACACCGTCCACCTGAAGGAGCGGGTCACGATCGCCGACGGCCTGCCTATCCTGGACCTGCTGGGCGGCGACGTCCTCGGCTCGGGCGGAGGCCAGGCCCGCAACGAGATCGAGGCCCAGGCGGGGATCACCCGCTATGGCTTGGGCGCGCGGCTCAGCGCCAACTGGAAGAGCGGGACGCACGTCGACAGCGGCCAGGGCGGCGCGACCACCGCCCTGGACTTCTCGGACCTGGCGACGATCAACCTGCGCCTGTTCGCCGACCTGGGCGTGCGGCGCGAGCTGGTCCAGAAGCATCCGATCCTGCGCGGCGTTCGCCTGAGTCTTCCGGCCAACAACCTGTTCGACGCCAAGCAGACGGTCCGTGACGCCGCCGGCGTGACGCCCGTGACCTATCAGCCCGACTACCTGGATCCACGCGGGCGGGTGGTGCAGTTCAGCGTGCGCAAGCTGCTTTTCTAGCCAACCGTTCCGGCGCCCCGCACAAACCCGTGAGCTTGAGCATGTCTCGGGGATCGAACCGGGGCGTGCGGCGTTGTTGCGGCATGTTGCTTGCCAATCAGGGGGTTTTCGCCATGACCGCGCCCCAGCCGGTCCCGCGGGCGGAGTCCGTGGATCTCTCGCCCCCGCCCTTCATCATGCCCTCGCCGCGCGGCCCTGTTCCTCGACCTCGACGGCACCCTGGCGGCCGATCATGCCGCGCCCCGACGACGTGGGTCCCGACGCGCGCCGCGCCCGGCTGCTGGCGCGCCTGCGCGACCGGTTCGACGATCGGCTGGCCGTGGTCAGCGGGCGGTCGCTTCCGGATCTCGACCACATCCTGGGCGGCGGGGTCGCCGCCATCGCCGCCGTTCACGGCCTGGTGCGCCGCACCGCCGACGGCGCGCTCGTCGATCGCCCGCCGCACGCCGGGCTGGAAGACGCTCGCCGCATCCTGGGGGAGCTGGCCGACTGCGAGCGCGGCCTGCTGTTCGAGGACAAGACGCTCAGCGTCGCCCTGCACTATCGCAACGCGCCGGCCTGCGCCGAGGCGGTGATCGAGGCCGCCGAGCGGCTGGCGCGGTCGACCGGCCTGGTCCTGCAACTGGGCGACATGGTGGCCGAGCTGCGCACGCCCGGCGCCGACAAGGGCGCGGCGGTGACGGCCTTCCTGCGCGAGTTCGCCGTTCACGGGGGCGACGCCCGTTTTCGTGGGCGACGACCTGACCGACGAGGACGGCTTCGCCGCCGCCCGTCGCCTGGGCGGCTTCGGCGTGCTGGTCGGCCAGCCGCGTCCGACCGACGCGCTCTATCGCCTGGACACCCAAGGCGAGGTCCTGGACTGGCTGGAACGTCTGGCGGCGCCGGCCGAGGCGGTCAGCGCATGAGCCGGCTGATCGTCGTATCCAATCGCGTCAATCCGCCGAACCCGGCGGAAGGCGGCGAAGGCAGCGTGGGCGGCCTGGCCATGGCCCTGGCCGCGGCCCTGCGCGAATATTCGGGCATCTGGTTCGGCTGGAGCGGCAAGACCATCCCCGAATTCACCGGCCAGCTGAACATGCAGCGGATCGAGGGGGTGACGGTCGCCACCGTCGACCTCGAGGAGACCGACTACCAGGAGTACTACAACGGCTACGCCAACAAGACCCTGTGGCCGCTGTTCCACTACCGCGTCGACCTGACCGCCTATGACCGCTCGTTCGGCGAGGGCTATGACCGGGTCAACAAACGCTTCGCCGAAACCCTGGCGCCGCTGATCGAGCCGGACGACATCGTCTGGATCCACGACTACCACCTGATCCCCCTGGCCAAGGAGCTGCGGCGGATGGGGGTCACCAACCGGATCGGCTTCTTCCTGCACATCCCCTGGCCGGCCCATCAACTGGTGGTCACCCTGCCGCGCCATCGTCAGCTGGTGGAGGCCCTGTTCGACTACGACCTGATCGGCTTCCAGACCGAGGAGTTCGCTGCAGGCCTTCGAGGGCTATGTCTTCTCCGAGGTGCAGGGCTCCAAGAACGCCCGTGGCGAGTTGGTGGCGTTCGGGCGGCGCACCTGCGCGGCCGCCTTCCCGATCGGCGTCGACGCCCAGGACTTCGCCTCGATCCTCAAGAGCGAGACCGCCCAGAAGACCTATGACCGGATGATGGCCCACAGCGTCTTCCGCAAGATGATCGTCGGTGTCGATCGCCTGGACTATTCGAAGGGACTGGAGGAGCGGCTGATCGGCTACGAGCGCTTCCTGCACGATCACCCCGATCTGCGGCGCGAGGTCATGCTGCTGCAGATCGCCCCGATCTCCCGCGACGAGGTCGAGGCCTATCAGGATCTCCGCAACCGCCTGGACGGCCTGATCGGCCGCATCAACGGCGCCTATGCCGAGATGGACTTCACGCCGATCCGCTACGTCAACCGCTCCTACCGGCGCGACGAGCTGGCCGGGGTTTACCGGGCGGCCAAGGCGGCCCTGGTCACGCCGTTGCGCGACGGCATGAACCTGGTGGCCAAGGAATATGTCGCCGCCCAGGAGCCGGAAGATCCCGGCGTGCTGATCCTCTCCCGCTTCGCCGGCGCGGCGCGGCAGATGAAGGACGCCTTGATCATCAATCCGAACAGTCCCGAGGAGATCTCCGACGCTCTCGAGCGGGCCCTGTCGATGGACCTGCCCGAGCGCAAGCGCCGCTGGGAGGCCCTGTTCGACAACGTCCGGCGCGAGGATGTCACCGCCTGGCGCGACGACTTCGTCGCCGCCCTGCGCGCCCGACCGGGTCCAGGGAGGAAGATCACGACGAGCCGCCGGCGCCGGTGCGGAGCCTGGACATGGCGGCCAAGGCCCTGCGAACCCAGACGCCGGAAGCCAAGGAGATGCGGGCCTAGGCCTCGCCCCCTCTACTCCATCCCCTCGATCAGCTTCTTCAGCTTGGCCACCTCGTCCGGCTTCAGCGGACGGTGCTGGGCGAAGTGGCTGATCAGCGGGGCCAGTTGGCCGTCGAACAGGCGGTCCAGAAGGCCCTGGCTCTCGGCCTGGACATAGGCGCTGCGGTCGACCAGCGGCCGGTAGCCGTGCCGCCCCTCGAACCGTTCGGACTTGATCGCCTTCTTCTTCAGCAGGCGGTTGATCAGCGTCTTGACCGTGGCCTCGCCCCAGTTCTGGTTGCGCCGCCGACCTCGGCGACCAGTTCGTCGGCCGACAGCGGCGCGCGGCGCCACAGCGCTTCCATGACATGAGCTTCGGCGGCGGTGATGTGCATGACGCTTACATCCGTAATTCTCGGCGACGCTATACGCGCTGTCGCCGGTGTCAAGCGGACGGGCCCGCGCGCCCTCTTTCGCCTTTCCGGCCGCTCGGCGTTCACGCCCTCATTGTCAATGACACCGGTTTCCATTAGAGACGTGGCCTAACCTGAAAAGTGGCCCGCCAAGCGGGACCCGTGCCGAATTCGAGGGAGGATACGCGGCGTGACCGTTTCTGAGGCCGACAGCGAGGCATTCACCCCCGCGGCCATCGCTCCCCAGTTCGTCAAGGCTCGTCAGGAGGGCGTTTCGGTCCCCGGCTACCCCGGCGGCGTGGTTCCCCCGACCATGGCCGACGGCTACGCGGTGCAGGATATCGCCATCGATCTGTGGCCGGACGAGCTGGTCGGCTGGAAGGTCGGCCTGGTGCCGCCGCAGCACCGCGAGCGCCTGGGCGCCGAGCGCCTGGCCGGCTGCATCTTCAAGTCCAAGGTCCAGCAGGCCTCGACCGACGGCCAGCCCAACAGATTCCGCGCCATCGAGGGCGGCTTCTGCGCCGTCGAGGCCGAGTTCATCATTCGCCTGGGCCAGGACGCCCCCGCCGGCAAGACCCAGTGGACCGCCGAGGAAGCCGCCGAATACGTCGGCGAGCTGCTGGTCGGCGTCGAGATCGCCGGCAGCCCGCTGAAGACCATCAACGCCCTGGGCCCCACCGTGGTGGCGTCCGACTTCGGCAATAACGATGGTCAGATCATTGGTCAGGCCATTTCCAACTGGCGTGACATCGCCTGGGAGGATATGCCGGTCGAGACCTTCATCAACGGCAAGTCGGTGGGCGTGGCCAGCGCGGCGACCATTCCAGGCTCGCCGCTCGCGGCCCTGGCCTTCCTGCTGGGCGCGGTGGCCGCGCGCGGCAGGCCGTTGAAGAAGGGCATGATCGTCACGACCGGGGCGACCACCGGCATCCACGACGTGGTGGCCGGGGACGTCGCCCACGTCAGTTTCGGCCCGTTCGGAACCGTGGACTGCGTGGCGGTCCCGGCGAAATAAGAAACTCAAGGGAAGGAAGGCCAAGGTCCATGGACGTTTCGAAAGCGCCCAACCCGCTTCCAGATGGGCCCTCCGAGAAAATCGGACGCTACCGCTGGATCGTCGTCAGCCTGCTGTTCGCGGCGATGGTCATCAACTACGTCGACCGCCAGACGATCGGCCTGCTCAAGGCGGACCTGTCCAAGGAGTTCGGCTGGGACGAAAACCACTACGCCGACCTCGTCTTCTACTTCCAGCTGGCCTACGCCGTGGCCTACCTCGTCTGGGGTAAGATCATGGACAAGATCGGGGCGCGCTGGGGCTTCGGCATCGCCTTCCTGATCTGGCAGATCGCCCACATCGCCCACGCCGGCGCCAGCCACATCAGCGGCTTCATCGCCGCCCGCATGGGCCTGGGCGTCGGCGAGGCCGGCGGCTTCCCGGGCGGCATCAAGGCCGTGGCCGAGTGGTTCCCCAAGAAGGAGCGCGCCTTCGCCACCGGCCTGTTCAACGCCGGCACCAATATCGGCGCCATCGTCACCCCTCTGGTCGTGCCGGGCATCGTCCTGGCCTTCGGCTGGCAGATGGCCTTCATCGTCACCGGCGTCGCCGGCCTGGTCTGGCTGCCGATCTGGCTGCTGGTCTATCGCCGCCCGCGCGAGGCCAAGGGCCTTTCGGCCCGCGAGCTGGCCCACATCGAGCAGGATCCGGCCGATCCGATCGAGAAGATCGGCTGGGCCAAGCTGCTGTCGAAGCGGGAAACCTGGGCCTACGCCCTGGGCAAGTTCCTGATCGACCCGATCTGGTGGATGTTCCTGTTCTGGCTGCCCGACTTCCTGGGCAAGCGCTACGGCCTGGACCTCAAGAGCTTCGGCCCGCCGCTGATCGCCATCTATCTGATGAGCGACGTCGGCAGCGTCGCCGGCGGCTGGATGTCCTCGAGCCTGATGAAGAACGGCGCCTCGATCAACAAGGCCCGCAAGCTGACCATGCTGGTCTGCGCCCTGCTGGCCGTGCCGGTGATGTTCGCCGCCAAGGCCGACAGCGTCTGGCTGGCCGTGCTGATCATCGGCGTCGCCACCGCCGCCCACCAGGGCTTCTCGGCCAACCTCTACACCCTGCCCTCGGACGTCTTCCCGCGCGGCGCGGTGGGTTCGGTCGTCGGCATCGGCGGCATGCTGGGGGCCTTCGGCGGCATGGTGTTCTCCAAGTACATCGGCAATGTGCTGGAGAGCATCGGCACCTACACCCCGATCTTCATCGTCGCGGGCTCGGCCTATCTCATCGCCCTGTTGGTGGTTCACCTGCTGACCCCCAAGATGGAAGTCGTGAAGATCTGACCGCGCCGCTTCACGCGATCGCGATCCAGGGCCGGGGAGAAATCCCCGGCCCTTTTCGTTAGAACCGGGGCCATGCCCTTCTCCCGCACCGTGAACGTCGCCCTGGTCGGCTACGGCTATGTCAGCAAGACCTTCCACGCGCCGCTGATCGCCGCCACGCCGGGACTTCGCCTGAGCGTCGTGGTCTCCAGCGATCCGGCCAAGGTCGCCGCCGACCACCCCGAGGCCAGGGTCGTCCCCGACCTCGAGGCCGCCCTCGCCGATCCGGCGATCGAGCTGGTGGTGATCGCCACGCCCAACGCCCTGCACGCGCCCCAGGCCCTGGCGGCGCTCGCCGCCGGCAAGCATGTCGTGGTCGACAAGCCGTTCGCCGTCACAGCCGCCGAGGCTCGCGAAATGGCCGACGCCGCCGCCCGCGCCGGCCGACTGCTGAGCGTCTTCCACAACCGCCGCTGGGACAGCGACTTCCTGACCCTCAGGCGGCTCATCACCGAGGGGCGCCCTGGGCGAGATCGTCCAGTACGAGAGCCACTTCGACCGCTTCCGGCCCGTCGTGCGCGATCGCTGGCGCGAGCGGGCCGGACCGGGGGCCGGCGCCTGGATGGACCTTGGCCCGCACCTGCTGGACCAGGCCCTGGTGCTGTTTGGCGAGCCCCTGGCGATCGCGGCGGACATCGCCATCCAGCGTCCGGGTCGACCGGGGCCGACGACTATTTCCACGTGACGCTGCGCTATCCGACCCTGCGCGTCATCCTGCACGGCAGCCTGCTGACGGCGGCCAACGACCTGCGCCTGGCCGTGCACGGGACCGGCGGCAGCTTCGTCAAGCAGGGCCTGGATCCGCAGGAAGCGCAGCTGCTGGCCGGCATGATCCCGGGCGCCCCCCGGCTGGGGCCGCGACAGCCGGCATGGAACCCTGACCACCGTCCGCGACGGCGCCCAGGTCCACGCCGAGGTCGATCCCGAGCCGGCGGACTATCGGCTGTTCTACGCCGGCGTGCGCCAGGCCATCGTCGCCGACGCCCCCTCCCCCGTGCCGGTCGAGCAGGCCCTGCGGGTGATGACGCTGCTGGAGCTGGCCCACGAGGCCAGCGACCGGAGACGGGAGCTGCCGGTCGCCCGCTAGAAGGCCTTGGTCAGGTTCAGGCCGTACTGCCGCGGCGGGCCGGCGTAGCGCAGGCCCGAATTG
The DNA here is from genome assembly GCA_024699865.1 of Aphelenchoides fujianensis. Lineage (NCBI taxonomy): Eukaryota > Metazoa > Nematoda > Chromadorea > Rhabditida > Aphelenchoididae > Aphelenchoides > Aphelenchoides fujianensis. Next base: position 1,790,428 of record JAMPIO010000001.1, on the reverse strand, counting down.
ATCGCGGCGATATAGGTCTGGTCGGTCAGGTTGGTGGCGTAGGCCGCCACCCGCCAGTCGCCCTTGGCCCAGGTCACCAGGGCGTTGACGATGTCGCGCGCCTCCAGCCGGTCGCCCAGGGCGGCGTTGTTGAAGATGGTCGTATAGGCCGGGCCGATGTGGGCGTAGTCCAGCCGCGGCGTCAGGCTCGCCCCGCCGCCCAGGCCGAACGTGTACTGCGCGCCCGCGTGGAAGGTGAAGCCCGGCGCGTAGGACTGGCGATTGCCGCCCACGTCGACGCAGTTGGCGCTGGCCGGGCCGGCGGCCGCGTCGCAGGTTCCGGTCCGGCCCAGGCGCGGGTCGGCGCCGCTAGAACTGGCCCAGCTTCGAGTGCGAGACCGAGACGGCCACGTCGAAGGCCGCCCGCCCCAGGACAGCCTGGGCCGAGCCCTCCAGGCCATACAGCTTGGTGTCGCCCCGCACGTTCTGGATTCGGCTGATCTGCGGGTACTGCGGGTCGCCGATATTGACCTGGAAGCTCTTGTAGACGTTGTAGTAGACGCCCAGCTGGGTGCGCACCCGGCCGCCCGCGAGGGTCGATTTCCAGCCCGCCTCGTAGTCGGTCAGGTTCTCGGGCGCGAAGGCCTTGGCCGGTTGGTACAGGTTGGGCCCGTTCAGCCCGCCCATCTTGTGGCCGGTGGCCACGAAGCCATAGACGAAGTTGTTGTCGTCCAGCTTCCAGTTCAGCGTGACCTTGCCGGTGACCTTGTCGTCCTTGACCTTGGAGTTCTGCAGCAGAACGATCCCGAACTGCGGATAGGTCTGGTAGACGTCGTCGTTGGTCGAGACGGAATGGGCGTAGCGCGCCCCAACCTGCACCTGCAGGCGGTCGCTGAGGTCGTAGCTGACCTGGCCGAACGCCGCCGTCGTCTCCTTCGGCGTCTTGCCCCACAGATAGATATCCAGGACGTTTTCGGGGAAGCCGATCCGATAGTCCGCGGTCGGATATTTCGAGGCCGGGAACTCGACCTCGTCGTTCTGGTAGTAGAGGCCCAGCAGCCAGGTCAGGCGCTGTTCGCTCGGCGAGAGCAGGTTGAACTCCTGCGACCAAACCTCTTCCTTCACCGTGTCGTAGAAGGTGTTGTTCAACGCGCTCGTGCCGTCCAGGTCGGTCGAGAACTTGGCCGTGCCGTTCTGGTAGCCGGTGATCGACCGCAGCATCACCCCGTTGTCGAAGGTGTAGCTGGCGTTCAGCGACGAGCGCACGAAGGTGTCGTGCGCCGAGTTGGGCCCGTTGCTGGTGATCTTGAACGGATCGTTCTTGGAGAGGGCCGGGTCGGCCGGATAGCCGCCCAGGTCGATGTCGTTGTAGTCGGCCTTCAGCGTGACCTTCAGCGCCGAGCTGGGCGTCCACAGCAGGCCCAGGCGAACGCTGTTGCTGTCGACGTCGCCGGGGTGACCCTTGTAGGGGCCGGTGATGTCCCAGAAGCTGTCGCGGGTCTCGTGGTTGAAGGCGATCCGGCCGGCCAGGGTGTCGCTGATCGGCAGGTTGACCGCGCCCTGGGCCTTGAAGTCCTTGTAGTTGCCGACCTGGGCGTGGACATAGCCGTTCACGCCCCGGAAGTTCGGATCCTGCGAGCGGATGAACACCGCCCCGCCGGTGGCGTTGGCGCCGGCGAAGGTGCCTTGCGGGCCGCGCAGCACTTCCACGCTGGCGAGATCGTAATAGGGCTCGGTCTGGAAATAGCCCGGGAAGGCCGCCACGCCGTCGCGATAGGTGATCACCCCCACGCCGACGGCGGTCGTGGCCTCGGACTTGCCGATGCCGCGCACGTTGAAGAAGTTGCCCTGGCCGAAGTTCTGCACCGTCACCGACGGGGCGGCGAACTGCAGCTGATCCAGCGAGGTGACGGCCTTGTTCCTCAGGTCGTCCGCGCCGAGCACCGTGGCCGCGACGGCCGTGGTCTGGAGATTGGTCGTCCGCCGCTCGGCGGTCACCACCACCTCGCCCAGCACCGCCGGCTCCTCGCGCCGCGCCTGTTCGGAGGCCGGCTTCGCCCGGGAAGCTTCGGCCTCCTGGCCTTGCGCCGCGCCCGCCCACAACAGCATGGCCGCCGACGCCGACAACCAGAGCTCACGCCTCATGACTTCCCCTCTTGTTTCCTCCGGCGCTCTGACGGCGCCCCCGAAACGTGACCGTCCCACTAAACGGCGGGCGCGTCAATATTCACACTAGCGAGAGTGAATATGGGTGAGCGTCGCGTGGCTAGAGCCCTGTAGCCCGTCGCGGGGAAAGCAGCTTAAGGTGGCCGCCCATGCGCACCACCCTGCTCTCCGCCTCCGCCGCCCTGGCCGCCGTCCTGGTCGCCTGTGGCCCCGCTCCCGCCCAGCCCGCTGCGGGCGCGGACCAAGCCGGCCCGCCGGTCGAGACGCGGCCGCCCAACGCGCCGGAGCAGAAGCCGGCCTTCCCGAACCAGACCCGCGCCCCGGGCCTGAACTCGCACACGGTGGGCCAGTACCAGACGCTGGCCAGCGGCCTCGACCATCCCTGGGGCATGGAGTTCCTGCCCACCGGCGAGATCGTCCTGACCGAGCGCGCGGGACGCCTGCGGATCCTCGGCAAGGACGGCAAGCTGTCGCCCGCCGTCGCCGGCCTGCCGGCCGTGTTCGCCGAGGGCCAGGGCGGGCTGCTGGACGTAACCCTCGACCCAGCTTACGCCAGCAACGGCCTGATCTATTGGAGCTACGCCGAGGCCGAGGGCGGGGTGAACGGCACGGCCGTGGCGCGCGGCAAGCTGGTGCTGGGCGCCGCCCCGAAACTGGAGAATGTCCAGGTCATCTGGTCGCCAGGCGGCCGAAGATGAACAGCGCCCTGCACTTCGGCGGCCGCCTGGTCTTCGCCCGCGACGGCAAGCTGTTCATCACCACCGGCGAGCGCTCGATCCTCGAGGGTCGCGTCCAGGCCCAGCACCTGGACGTCACCCTGGGCAAGGTGATCCGCATCAACGCCGACGGCTCGATCCCCTCCGACAACCCCTTCGTCGGCCAGGCCGGTGCCAAGCCCGAGATCTGGTCGCTGGGCCACCGCAACCTCCAGGCCGCCGCGCTCGATCCGGACGGCCGGTTGTGGACCGTCGAGCACGGCGGCCAAGGGCGGCGACGAGCTGAACCACCCCGAGGCCGGCAAGAACTACGGCTGGGCGACCATCACCTATGGCGAGGAATATTCCGGCAAGCCGATCGGCGACGGGATCACCCAGAAGGACGGCTTCGAGCAGCCGGTCTATTACTGGGATCCGGTGATCGCCCCCTCGGGCATGGCCTTCTATCAAGCCGACCTGTTCCCCGCCCTGAAGGGCAGCGCGCTGATCGGCTCGCTGCGGGAGCAGCACGTCGACCGCCTGGTCCTGAAGGACGGCAAGGTCGTCGGCGAGGAGCGCCTGTTCACCGACATCGGCGGCCGAGTCCGCGACGTCGCCGTCGGCCCGGACGGCGCGATCTACGTCCTGACCGACGAGGACGACGGCAAGCTGATCAAGGTGACGCCGAAGCGGTGACGCCAGGCCAGAGGATCGGAACTCCCGCCCAACCGGCGCCGTTGTGAAGTGAAGGTCTCGTTGACGCCGACCGTCACTTCAGCATGGATGCCCACGCGATGCGATCGATCCTTCTGGTTCTTCTTGGCGTGCCGCTGCCGCTCATTCTTCTCCTGGCCTTCTGCTCTGGCCATTTCTAGAGCGGGGATCATGAGATGCCGTCCTTGACCGATCTTCAGACCCCGGACGTCGCGCCCGAGGAAAGCCAGTCGGCCGTGAGCTGGGACGCCGTCCTGGCCGGCGCGGTCGCCTCCATCGCCCTGACGTTCGTGCTGCTGTCCCTGAGCGCGGGCTTCGGCTTCAAAATATCGCCCCGATGGCCGAACGGCTTGGCGGAGCGCGACTTCACCCCTGTCGCCGGCGCGATCTTCATCGCCGCCCAGATCCTGGCCAGCATGCTGGGTGGGTATCTCGCCGGTCGGCTGCGGACGAAATGGCTGCATGTCCACGACCACGAGGTTCATTTCCGCGACACCGCGCATGGCCTGCTGGCCTGGGCCGCGAGCCTGGTGGGCCTTCTCCTGCTTGGCGCCCTTTAGGGCTCCGGCGGCCCCGCCGGCGTCGGAGATGACCGCTCAGGAGGCGTTGCGCGCCGCGCGGATCGGCGCGGAGCTGTCGCTGTTCCTGGGTGTCGGGGCCCTGACCAGCGCGTTTTCGGCCAGCGTGGCGGCGGCGATCGGCGGGATGCGCCGCGACGACATGCACAGGCTGCACCGAGCGCGGTCGCCGGCCCTCTAGCCTCCGCGCGGAAAGTCCCGCCCTCCCGCGAACTCTGATATCTAGTCCGCATGAAGCGCGGGCGAAGCATTCTGATCGTGGGCGGCGGCACGGCCGGCTGGCTGACGGCCGCCTATCTGGCCAAGGCCCTGCGGATCGCCGAGCAGGCGCATCTGTCGATCACCGTACTGGAATCGCCTGACATAGGCCCGATCGGCGTGGGCGAGGCCACCTTCCCCACCATCCGCAACACCCTGCGATTCCTGGGCGTCGACGAGGCGCGGTTCATTCGCGAAACCTCGGCGACCTTCAAGCAGGGCATCCGTTTCGTCGACTGGGCCCACGCGCCCGCCGACGGGCGACCGCCCACAGCTTCTTCCACCCGTTCGAGGGCGCCGTTCTCGACCGAGGGCGTCAGCCTGGCGCCCTACTGGCTGCTGCAGAACGAGGCCACGCGCGCGCCCTTCGCCGAGGCCGTGACCATCCAGGCCCGCGTCGCCGACGCGGCCCGCGCGCCCAAGCGCCCGCATGAGAGCGACTTCGCCGGCCCGCTGAACTACGCCTACCATTTCGACGCGGCCAAGCTGGCCCAGGTGCTGGCCGAGCGGGCCGAGGACCTGGGCGTGCGCCATCTGCGCGGCCATGTCGGCGAGATCGTGCTGGACGAGACGGGCGCCATCGCGCGCATCGTCACGCCCGAGCACGGCGACCCTGACCGCCGACCTTTACGTCGACTGCAGCGGCTTCCGGGCCGAGCTGATCGGCAAGGCCCTGAACGCCCCGTTCAAGTCGGCGCGGCCGGTGCTGTTCGCCGATCGCGCGGTGGCCTGCCGCGCGCCCTACGAGCGTCCCGACGCGCCGATCCAAAGCTACACCGTCGCCACCGCGCACGAGGCCGGCTGGATCTGGGACATCGGCCTCTCCGGCGCGCGCGGCGTCGGCTGCGTCTATTCCAGCGACCACATCGACGACGACCGGGCCGAGGCCATCCTGCGCGACTATGTCGGCCAGGCCGAGGTCGAGACCCGCCGCATCGCCTTCGAGGCCGGCTATCGCGAAAAGCAGTGGATCGGCAACTGCGTGGCCGTAGGCCTGGCCGCTGGCTTCCTGGAGCCGCTGGAGTCCACCGGCGTGGTGCTGATCGAGGCGGCGGTGGCGATGATCGCCGAGCTGTTCCCGCACTCGGGCCCGGTCGGCGACCCCGGCCCGTCGCTTCAACGAGCTGATGGCCGCGCGCTACGAGAACATCATCGTCTTCCTGAAGCTGCACTACGCGCTCAGCCGCCGGCCCGAGCGCTTCTGGCGCGAGAACACCGATCCGGCCTCGATCCCCGAACGGCTCCAGGACCTGCTGGAGCAGTGGCGGCCACCGGCCGCCGGCGCGGTTCGACTTCATCCTGGATCTCGAGACCTTCGCCTTCTTCAACTACCAGTACATTCTGTACGGGATGGGCTTTCCGACCGACCTGGCCGAGGGCGCGGACGAGTTCCCGGACACGGCCGGCGCGGCCAAGCTGTTCGCCAAGATCCGCGGCTTCGCCGATCGCGCCACCCAGGACCTGCCCAGCCATCGCGACCTGATCGCCCAGATCAACCGCTTCGGCTTCGAGGCGCGGGAACCGGCCTAACCCACTCGGCGAGGGATCGCTTACGGCTCCGTTCGCGTTCTAGGGCGTGAACACCCAAGCTTCGGAGCCTCCCATGAACCACCGCCTTCTCCTTCCCCTGACCCTCGCCTTCGCCGTGGCCGGTCTGGCCGCCTGCGACAAGGACGCCGGCCGCAAGCAGGAGACCGTCGGCAAGGTCGAGTCCGGCGCGGGCAAGATCGTCGGCGACAAGGACCTCAAGGCCGAGGGCAAGAAGGACCAGGTGGCCGGCAATGTGAAACAGGGCGAACTGAAGGACGCCGTGAAGGAAGCGAAGAAGTAGCGCGGGAGCCTTAGGCCCCCGCCCCCTCCGGCACCGCGCCCAGCTCGCCGCTTTCGCGCGCCTTCTTGCCGTAGACCGCCTCGAACAGCGGGCTGGCCATCACCGTGGTGACGATCGCCATCAGCACCAGCATCGAGAACAGGGTCGGGCCGATGACGCCCTTCTGCAGGCCGATGTTGATGATGATCAGCTCCATCAGGCCGCGCGAGTTCATCAGGCTGCCGATGCCCATGGCCGTGCTGTGGTTCTCGCCGGTCAGGCGCGCGGCGGCGTAGCAGGCGCCCACTTGGCCAGCACCGACGCGGCCAGAACGCCGAGGGCGATCAAAAGCAGCTCCAGCGAGTTGACCATGTCCATTCGGGTGTTGAGGCCCGAATAGGTGAAGAACATCGGCAGCAGCATGACGACCGCGATCGGCTCGACCTTCTTCTTCAGCTCCTCGACGAACAGGCCGCGCGGCATGAAGACGCCGAGCAGGAAGCCGCCGAAGATGGCGTGGATGCCGACCGCGTCCATCAGGAAGGCCGAGACGCAGAAGGCCATCAGCGTCAGCGCCATGACGGTCATGCTCATCTCGCCGTCGTGCTCGACCATGCGGCCCAGCGGCGCGAGGAGGCGCTTGCCGAACAGGACCATGAACAGGACGTAGGTGAGCCCGCCGCCGATCGCCAGGACCGCCAGGCCCGGTCCGCCGCCGAAGGTCGCCAGCACCAGGGCCAGAACGCACCAGGACACCGCGTCGTCGAAGGCCCCCGCCGTCAGCGACAGGGTGCCGAGCGAGGTCCTGGCCAGGCCGCGCTCGTTGATGATCCGGGCCAGCATCGGGAAGGCGGTCAAGGCGATGCAGGCGCCCATGAACAGGGTGGCGGCGCCCTGGCTGATGGTCGGCGCGAACAGGCCGGGGACCTTCAGCAGGAACGGGGTGATGATCGCCGCGATCGCGAACGGCGCGGCGATGCCGGCGAACGAGACGCTCATGGCGCTCTTGGCCTTGGACTTGAAGTGGCCGGCCTGGAAGCTGGTGCCCACCATGAACATGTAGAGCCCGACGCCCAGCTGGGCGCCGACATACAGGACGTTCTTGGTCTCTTTCGGGAACAGGGCCGCCTGGAAGTCGGGGAACAGCAGTCCCAGCAGCGACGGGCCCAGGATCACGCCGGCGATCATCTCGCCGACGACCTGCGGCTGGGCCAGCAGCTTCTTGCCCAGCCAGCCGACGACGCGGCAGGCCAGGATGATCACGGCCAGTTGCAGGAAGAAATGGATGGAGAAGTCGCCGGGCGCGTAGCTGTGGGCGGCGGCCTTCGTGGCGGGCCCATGCGGCGAAAGGATTTCGGACGCCGTTCTCAGCGTCTCGGCGAGCAGGTCTGACAAAGTTAGCCCCCTAACGGATCATCTTGGCTTTGCGCCTTTCCGCCATGCCGCGCAGAGTTCGAATGACAGCGCAATCCCGTCACCGCGTTTTTGACAGGCGCGTCAGTCGATTGTTTTTGCTGGCGAATTTTCTGTTGCCCGAACGACACTATGTAGTAACGTACCTACAAGACAACCTTGTCATTTCGAGCTTCCGATCGCGCCATGAAGGTCCTCAGCAGCCGCGACTTCAACCAGGACGTCAGCCAGGCCAAGCGGGCGGCGCGACTCGAGCCGGTGTTCGTCACCGACCGGGGACGCCCCACCCACGTGCTGATGAGCATCGAGACCTATCGCCGCCTGACCGGCCAGACCGAGACCATCGTCGACCTGCTGGCCATGCCCGGCCTGCCTTCGCTCGACCTCGCCGAGGCCCGCGCGCCCGAGACCTGGGAGCGCTGATGCACCTGCTGGACACCGAGGTCGTCTTCGCGCTTCGCAACGCCAAGAGCGGCAAGATCGACAGCGGCCTCCCCGCCTGGGCCAGCCGCGCCGCTCGCGCCAGCCTGTTCGTCTCGGCCTTGACCCTGCTGGAGCTGGAGACCGCCATCGCTCGCGCCGAACGCAAGGACCGAACGCAGGGCGCGGCGCTGCGCGAATGGCTGGACGACCGCGTCGCCCGCGCCTTCGAGGGCCGGATCCTGCCGATCGACGCGGCCGTCGTGCGTCGCCGGTCCGCCGTGCCGCTGGCCGACTCGCGCGACGCCCTGCTGGCCGCCACGGCCCTGGAGCACGGCCTGACCCTGGCCACCCGCGTTCCGGGCGCCTTCGCCAAGGTCCCTCGCCTGAAGACCTACAACCCCTGGACCTACAAGCCCGAGGCGCTGGAGGACGACGAGGACTGGGGCCAGGCGGCCAAGGCCGGGGCTCAGTGGCTGCGGAATATCTTCGTGCGGGGGTGAGGCCCTACTGCACGCCCGAGACCTCGCCCGCCGTCGCCACCCGGGTGATGTTCGTGAACGGCGCGAGCGGGGCCTGGACCGGAACCGGCGGGGCCTGGGGCGCGGCGGCGACATGGACCGGAACGGCCTCGGCGGCGACCAGCGGCGGCTTGGGCGCGGGCTTGGCGGCGACGAACACCAGCCGATCGCCCTGGCAGGTCCCGGCGTTCATCAGCCCCTTCAGATAGCCGCGCCGCACGAAGCCGGCCTTGATCGCCTCGCGCACCTGCTGGTCGTGCCGTTCGGCCCCGGTCAGCCGACGGACCCAGCCGCGCATCGGGATGACGTCGGTGATCGTGCTGGCCACCACGCCCAGCACCGGCTTGGACAGGCTCTCATCCTTGTTGTCGTCCTTGGGGTCGTCGTAGTCGTCGCCCAGCACCGCGTCGAGCTGGTCGATCTCGGCCTTCAGAGGCGCGCAGCCCGTCTTGGGCGGCGCATAGGGGTCGGCGACCGCCTTCTTCAGCAGGTCGGGGATCTCGGAGCGGACGACGTTGATGTCGCGCAGCGGCGCGACCACGGCCGAGCCCAGATTGTCGGTATTGGCCTCCGACGAGGTCTGGGGGACCTTCGGGGCGTCCTTCCGAGACTGACCCGCCAGCGCCGCGTCGGCCGCCCCCATCCCCACGCACAGCGCCAGGACGGCCGCGCCGCAGCGCTTCAGCGCGCCGACGGAGGGCTTTTGAACTGGCGACGACATGCTCTTGACCTCGCAAGATTGATCCATGCCGGTTCAACCCGGGAGGAAGCCCGACTGTTCCTTAAGAGCCTGCTCCATTTCTCGTCATCCCGGCCGGAAGGCCGCGTAGCGGGCTGGAGAGCCGGGACCCAGGGGCCGGCGCAACGCGGCTGCCCTGGGTCCCGGCTCTTCGCTGCGCTTCGGCCGGGATGACGAGGGGTAAATGCGCGCCTCTAAAGGCGTTCCAGCCCGTCCATGATCGCCGTCAGCGCCAGCACCGTCTGGCCCTCCATGGCGCTGTGGCCGGCGTCGGTGATCACGTAGCTCGCCGGCGGGGTCCCCGCCCCTTCCAGCGCCTCGACCAGCCGCGAGGCCTGGGTCAGCGGGCAGACCTGGTCGAAGCGACCATGGACGATGTGGACCGGGACCTCCTTCAGCGCGCCGACGCCATCGGTGATCTCGTCCGGCTTGAGGAACAGGTCGTTGGCGAAGAAGTGGGCCTCGATCTGGGCGAAGCTCAGGGCGAACTCGGCCTCGCCGAACTTGCCGGGGTCGCTGGCGGCCGGGATCATGTTCGAGATCGTCCCCTCCCACACCGACCAGGCCAGGGCCGCCTGCAGCTGGCGCTGGCGTTCGGGTTCGGTGGTGGGAACGCTGTCGAAGATGGCCTATAGGCGCCCATCATGTCGTCGCGCAGCTCGGCCGGGATGACCTCGACGAAGGCCTTCCACTCCTCCGGATAGGCGATGTAGGCCCCCGGCTCGGTCAGGCCGTAGGGCTTGTCGGCGAAGGTCGCCGCATTGCCCTGGTACATGTAGAGCAGGTCCTCCCTGGACCCCAGGAAGATGCCGCGCAGGATCAGCGAGGCGACCTTGTCGGGATGACGGATCGCGTAGACCAGGGCCAGGGTGCTGCCCCAGCTGCCGCCGAAGACGTGCATCTTGCCGGTAATGCCGAGTTCGTCGCGCAGGGCGTTGATATCGGCGACCAGGTAATCGGTGGTGTTGTGCGCCAGGGCCTTCTCCGGGCCGTCCGCCGCGACCGTGGGCCGGCTCTTGCCGCAGCCGCGCTGGTCGAACAGGATCACCCGGTAGCGCTCCGGATCGAAGAAGCGCGACATCACCGGCGCGCAGGCCCCGCCGGGCCCGCCGTGCAGGAACATCACCGGCTCGCCGTCGGCCCGGCCATATTCCTCCCAATAGAGTTCGTGGTCCGGCGCGGTGTCGACGCGCAGCCAGCCCGTGCGCAGCGGCTCGCCCTGCGGATAGGTCCACTCGTCCGTGACCTTGCTGGTCGTGCGAAGCCGCGAGAAGTCCATGGTCGAATCCTGTCGAATGAGGCCGCGCACTCTCGCGCTGAAAGAAGGCCGCCTCCAGACCCCTCGCTAAGGACGCCTTAAATTTCTCGCGTCATCCCGGCCGCAGCGTAGCGGAGAGCCGGGACCCAGGGGCAACCGCGATGCGCCGGCCCCTGGGTCCCGGGTCGGCTTCGCCGCCCGGGATGACGAGGTTGTGTTGGACTTTTCGGTGGTCCTGATCGAGACAGCTAGCGCCCCCTTCAGGACGCGAACGCCCATGACCATCGAGATCGAAGACCGCCACGCCGCCGCCGCTTTCCGTCGCCTGGTCGAGCACCTCCAGATGCGCGCCGACGCCCAGAACATCGACCTGATGGGCCTGGCCGGCTTTTGCCGTAACTGCCTGGGCGACTGGGTCAGCGAGGCCTCCGAGGGCGCGATCAGCAAGGAGGCCGCCCGCGAAGCGGTCCACGGCATGCCCGCCGCCGAGTGGAAGGCCAAGCACCAGGCTCCCGCCACCCCGGAACAGCTGGCGCGGATGGAGGCTAGCCTGGCGCTGAACGCCAAACTGCGGGGCGAACGCTCGTAAAGGGATGGGCGTGGACTCCCTCTCTCTTTGAGAGAGGGAGGGGCCCGCGCCGTCAGGCGTGGGAGGGTGAGAGGTTACGGGACAAAGCCGTAAATCCTCAGCCTGTTCAGAACCTTCCGCTCCCTGCCTTGTCCGGAAGGGGCGAAACCTCTCACCCTCCCATGCTGCGCATGGGCCCCTCCTCTCTCCAAGAGAGAGGGATGTTCACGAGCGTTCCCGCGATTTCGTCCTCCCCTCCCGGAACGGCCTTATCCTGTCTCCACCTCGAAGCACTGGGGAGGGCGCGCGGCCAGCGACCTTCGCGGCTTCGGGGGCGGTCGAGCGGGGACAGGTTCGAGGGGGATACTCGAACGGTCCGGGGATCTGGTTGCTGGCCAGACCCGCCCGCCGTCGGCGTGGTTGGAGGTAAAAGGATGTGTCTGGCTGCAAGCCCGTCCTCTCCGACCGCTAGGGCTCTCGGAAACGGGAGATCTAGGTCCCGGTAAGGCCTGAACAGGGCCACCCGACGGGACGCTGATGGAAAACGATCGCGCGAGGCGTCGGGCTTCGTCGAAACGGTAACTACTATTCACACTCCGGACGAGCGTCCGGCGCCCTCGCATCCCTCCCCGCTCCCGACGTTTCCACGTCGGGCCGATTTCGCGCGCCCTCCCCCTTGATGGGGGAGGGTTGGGTGGGGGTGAGCACCGCGGCGGACGCCCTCGCGGCGGCTAGCTCAGCGGATCACCCCCATCCCCTACCCTTCCCCATCAAGGGGGAAGGGAGCTTGTGGGAGAGACCGTCATGCCCCTGCCTCGAAAGCCACGCCTGAAGCGCTCCAGCGGCGACACCCGCGCCAGTCGGCGCTTCATCCGCGACAAGGCTCGCCTGAAAGCCATGCTCATGGCCCGGTTCATCGCGCTTCACGAACAGATCGAACGCCGCAATACACATATCGCGGCGCGTACGGCGCGATCAGCTACTTCAAGCCCGGAGAGCCTATTCCACCGGGCTACCAGAAGGTCGAGTACGACGAGAACGGCAACGAAACGCCGCCCTACGTCAAAGAAAAAGTCCCCGGCCTTGCGACCGAGGACTTCTCTTCACTCTTCCAGGAACGAGAGACGCTTAGCGGATGACCCGCGCGCCCTTGCCCTTCATCACGGCCTCGACCTCGGCCGCGCGCACCATCGAGGTGTCGCCCGGGGTGGTCATGGCCAGGGCGACCGTGAGCCGCGCCGTACTCGACGGCGGCCTGCGGGCCCTTGCCTTCCATGAAGCCGTAGGCCAGGCCCGAGGCGAAGCCGTCGCCGCCGCCGACGCGGTCGTAGATTTCCAGGTTCTCGCGCATCATCGAGGCGTAGAACTGGCCGCCGGCGTAGAGGATCGCCGACCAGTCGTTGACCGAGGCGGTCTTGGCGTTGCGCAGGGTGGTCGCGGCGACCTTGAAGTTCGGGAACTGCTTCACGGCCGTCTCGATCATCTTCTTGAAGTTGGCCGGGTCGATCGAGCTGATGTGCTCGTCCAGGCCTTCCACTTCGAAGCCGAGGCAGGCGGTGAAGTCTTCCTCGTTGCCGATCATCACGTCGACATATTGCGCGATGTTGCGGTTGATCTTCTGGCCGCCTTCCTTGCCGCCCTGCGACTTCCACAGCGAGGCGCGGTAGTTCAGGTCGTAGGAGACGATAGTGCCGTACTTGCGGGCCACTTCCACGGCCTCGATCACGGCCTCGGCGGTGTTGCTGGCCAGGGCCGCGAAGATGCCGCCGGTGTGGAACCAGCGCACGCCTTCCTCGCCGAACAGCTTCTCCCAGTTCACTTCACCGGGGCGGATCTGCGAGGCGGCCGAGTGACCACGGTCGCTGCAGCCGAGCGCCGGGCGAACGCCGAAGCCCTTTTCGGTGAAGTTCAGGCCGACGCGCGTGTTGCGACCCAGGCCGTCGAACTCGCGCCAGATGACGTGGGACATGTCCACGCCGCCCTGCATGATCATATCCTCGACCAACCAGCCCAGGTCGTTGTTCGGCAGGGCCGTGACGACGGTCGAGCGCTTGCCCCAGCACTTGCGGAACGCGCGGGCGACATTGTACTCGCCGCCGCCTTCCCAGACGTTGAACTGACGGGCGTTGCGAACCCGGCCGAAGCCGGGATCGAAGCGCAGCATCACTTCGCCGAAGCTGGCGCAGTCCCACTTCGTTTCCGAAGCCGGGCGGATGTTGAGGATATTGTCGGTCATTTAGGCCTTCCCTCGAACCTTCTTGATCAGATCAACCGTCTCGCGGACCTTCTTGGAGATGCCCGCGTAGTCCTTGGCGTCCAGCAGCTCTTGCGTGATCAGCTTGGAGCCCATGCCGGCGGCGACGATGCCCGCGCCGAACCACTTCTTCACCGAGGCCTCGTCCGGATCGACGCCGCCCGTCGGCATGATGCGGGTCCAGGGCATCGGGCCCAGCACCGCCTTGACGAAATCGGGACCGCCGACCGACGAGCCCGGGAACACCTTGACGATCTCGCAGCCCAGTTCCTCGGCGTACGAGATTTCCGAGGCCGAACCGCAGCCCGGCGAGTACGGGATCTTGCGGCGGTTGCAGACCTTGGCGACGTCGGCGTTCAGGATCGGGCCGACGACGAACTTGGCGCCGCCGTTGGCGATGTAGATGCCGGCGGTGGGGGCGTCGACGATCGAGCCGACGCCCATGATCACGCGCGGGTCGGCCTTATCGAAGTGGCGGGTGACTTCGTAGAAGACGTGGCTGGCGAAATCGCCGCGGTTGGTGAACTCGATGCAGGGCGCGCCGCCGTCGGCGCAGGCCTGGATCACGTTCTTACAGACCTCGACGTCGGGGTGGTAGAACACCGGGATCACGCCCTGGTCCATCAGGGCGGTCAGCACCGCCATACGGTCTTTCACCATCTCAAACTCCTTCCCGAAGGGTCGTTCTTGCGCGAACCGCCGGAAAGGCGGCCCTACGAGCAAAATTTCGCCGATGTCGGCTCAGGCCGTTCCCTTAGACCGCGTTGGCCGCGCGCGCCACACCGGGCTTGCCGCAACGTCAAACTAAAGGATCGTCGGGCGGGGGCCGAGCCTCCCGGCCCCGCTGATCCGCTTGAAATCCTTGCTCGCCGCTTCCTTCCCCAAACCTTCTTGCCTTGGCCCCTCTCCCACCCCGGCGTCGCAAAAGTGAGGGGCCCGGTATGACCCGACGCCCCGGAAGTTTGCGCAGGAGCGAGCTCAAAGAGCCGCGAACGAGACGGACCGACCAAGACGCCGAACCGAAACGTTATGACACCGGTGTCACTCCGAGAGAGACAAGTGGCCTAGCCACTTCGCTACCGGTATCACGCGCAGATAACCAGAAAGCGGCGGAGAGCGCAAGCTGGATGAAGGTCGTATTTCTCGGGAAGCAAGTCTTTGAAAAGGCGGGCCTTCGCAGATCCGAGATAACGGCGCTCCGCAAGCCGGCCTCCCCCGCCGAACGCTGGGGAGGTCGGCCGCGGAGGATCACCCCGTATTGCGCAGCCCCGCGGCGATGCCCGCGACCGTCAGCTGGATCGCCAGCCGCAGTTCCTCGTCCTGGTCGCCCGCCCGGCGGCGCGACAGAAGCTCCAGCTGCAGGTGGTTCAGCGGGTCGACGACCCGGCTGGCCAGGGCGACGGATTCGGCCAGGTCGGGCTGGTTGTCGAGCAGGCTGGTCCCGCCGCGAATGGCCAGGGCCAGGTCGCTGGCGGCCTCGTGCTCGCGACGGATGGCGGCGAAGATCCGCTGGGCGTTGTCGCGGTCATGCGACAGGCCGACATAGCGCGAGGCGATCGGCATGTGGCTCTGGGCCAGGGCCAGCTCCATGTTCGACAGCAACGAGGCGAAGAAGTCGAAGTTGCCGGCCAGATCGCGCAACTGCTCGACCGACAGGCCGGCCCGCTCGACGCCCGAGGCGAAGCCGAACCAGCCGGGCAGCATGAAGCGCGACTGCGACCAGCTGAACACCCACGGGATGGCCCGCAGGTCCTCGATCTTGCGGCTGGCGGTCCGGCTGGCCGGGCGGCTGCCGATATTGAGGCCGACGATCTCGCTGATCGGGGTGACCGACCAGAAGAAATCCTCGAAGGCCGGGTCGTCGTACACCAGGGCGCGGTACCCCTCGAACGAGGCCTGGGCCAGGGCGGTCATCGCCGCCTCGACCTTGGGGTCGGGCTTGTGGACCGGACGCTCGCTGGCGATCAGCACGGCGGCCGCCAGGCCGTCCAGGTTGCGGCGGGCGGTGGGCTGGTCGCCGAAGCGGCGGGCGATCATCTCGCCCTGCTCGGTCATGCGGATGCGGCCCTGGACCGTGCCCGCCGGCTGGGCCAGCACGGCCTCGGCGGCCGGTCCCCCGCCCCGCCCGACGCTGCCGCCGCGACCGTGGAACAGCTGCAGCCCCACGCCCATCCGGTCGGCCTCTCGCGCCAGGGCCGAGGCCCCGACCGCGACGCCGCGCCGGCTGGCGACATAGCCGCCGTCCTTATTGCTGTCGGAGTAGCCGAGCATGATCTCCTGCACCGGCCGGTCGCCCAGGATCGAGCGGGCCAGCGGCAGCTCCAGCCACTGGCGCAGCACGGCCGGGCCATTCTCGAGGTCGCCGATGGTCTCGAACAGCGGCGCGATCTTGACCGAGGCGCGCGGCGCGGCCCCGCCCCAGACCAGGCCCACCTGCTTGAGCAGCACCAGCGGCTCGAGGATGTCGGACAGGGTCGCCGACTTCGAGATGATGTACGCCCCCAGGCACCCGTGGCCGTAGTCGCGCACCGCCTGGGCGGCGGCGGTCATGGTGGCCAGCTCCTTGGTCGTCTCCTCGCTGTAGGCGGTGAACGGCGAGACCAGCGGCCGCTGGTGCGACAGCTCCTCGACCAGCAGCTTGCAGCGGGCGTCCTCGTCGAGCTCCAGGTAGCGGACGCCGGAGCCGGCGCGCTCGTACAGCTCGTGAATCGTGCGCTCGTGGACGTCGGCGTTCTGGCGCAGGTCCAGGCTCATCAGGTGGAAGCCGCAGGCCTTGGCCACGTCGACCAGGGTGCGCAGGGCCGCGCCGACCAGGCGCTCGCCGCCGTTGCGCTCCAGGCTGTCGATGATCACCGACAGGTCCGAGACGAAGGCGTCGGGATGGCCGTAGGGCTCGACGCTGGTCACGCCCGTGGCGAAGGCCACCGGCGCGCCGGTCAGCTTCTGCGACACCGCGGTCAGCCGGTCGAAGATCAGCTCCAGCGCCAGGCGATAGGGCTCGTCCAGGCGATGGATCGACGGATTCTTCGCCTGCGCCGCCAGGGCCAGCAGCTCCTCGGACACGGGGGCGTAGGCGGTCGACACCGCGAGGTTCGACCACAGCTTGCGCACTTCGCCGGCGTACCAATCGAGGATCACGCGGGACTGGCTGGCGAAGGCCAGCTTCAGGGTCTCGCCGTTGACGCCCGGGTGGCCGTCGCGGTCGCCGCCCAGCCACGAGCCCAGCTTCAGCAGCGGCGCGAGATGGCCGTGCGAGCCGATCTTGCTGGTCCAGTCGCCATAGAGGTCGATGATCGCCGGCAGGATCGAGGTGCGGACGATCGACAGGGCGTTGCGGATCTCGTCCTTCACCGTGATCCGCTCGGGCCGGTAGAGGCGCGTGCGCCACATCAGGGCGATCTCGCGGAACAGGCTCTCGCGGATCTCGGACTCGAGATCCGGCGGCAGGTGGTGGCGGCGCAGGGCCATCAGGCGCGAGATCTCGGTCTCGCGGTCGACCATGCTGCGGCGGCGCACCTCGGTCGGGTGGGCGGTCAGCACCGGCACGACGTTCATGGCCGCGAAGGTCCTGGCCAGCTCCTCGTCGGTCTTGCCCTGGGCCTTCAGCAGCTTGACCGCGTCGACCAGGGTGCGGGGACGCTCGTCGCCCGGCTGGGCGTCGGCTTCGGCGTGACGGCGGCGGCCGGCGACGTCCTCGCCGATATTGGCCAGCAGCGAGTGGCTGGCGAAGGCGCGGGCCAGGAACACCGCCTGGTCGATGGAGAGGTCCGAGAACAGGTGGTCGAGCACCGGCGCGTCGCCGTTGGCCACGTCCTCGTGCGAGGCGACCTTGCGGGCCTTGGCGACCAGGGCGGCCGCCTCCTCGCCTTCCAGATAGGCGATGGCCTCGGCCAGCAGGTCGCTCAGCAGGTTGGCGTTCTGGCGAACGTGGCGGCTGGTCGGGCGGTCGACGGCGATCGACAGGGCCGGATTGCGCATGCGCGGGCTCCCGGGGCGGCGAAGACAGGCGACCCCGTACTGGAATGGATCACGAGAAGACGTCGAGGTCCCCGAGGCGGTCTCTGAGCCTGACGCTGCGGCGACCCTCTAGCGCGCTTCACCGAACGGGAAAACCCGCCCGGCACAATGGTTGCGCTACCATCGTATTTTCGCGCGGATTTGTTTCGTCAGCGCGCCAGCCAGCCGCCGTCGACGGGCAGAGTAATCCCCTGGACGTAGTCCGACGCGGACGAGGCCAGGAACACGGCGGCGCCGCCGAATGTCTTCCGGACGACCCCAGCGGCCGGCGGGAATGCGCGCCAGGATCGCGGCGTTGCGGTCGGCGTCGTTGCGCAGGGCTTCGGTGTTATTCGTGTCGAAATAACCCGGGGCGATGGCGTTGACGTTGATCCCCTTGGTCGCCCACTCGTTGGCCAGGATCTTGGTCAGGCCCGCCAGGCCCGACTTGGCGGCGGTGTACGACGGCACGCGGATGCCGCCCTGGAACGAGAGCAGCGAGGCGATGTTGATCACCTTGCCGCCCCCCTGCTTGAGCGCCTGCTTGGCGAAGGCCTGGGTCAGGAAGAAGACGACCTTCAGATTGGTGTCCATCACCGCGTCCCAGTCGGCTTCGGAGAACTCGATCGAGTCGGCGCGGCGGATGATGCCGGCGTTATTGACCAGGATGTCGGCCTTGCCGAACGCGGCGACGGTCTCGTCGACCACGCGCTGGACGGGTTCGGTCGAACCGAAGTCGGCCTTGATCGACAGGAACCTGCGCCCCAGGGCCTCCACGGCCTTCTGGGTCTCGGTCGGCTCGCTGCGGCCCGCCGCGGCGATGTCCGCGCCGGCGGCGGCCAGGGCGATGGCGATCCCCTGCCCGATCCCTGTGTTGGCGCCGGTGACGAGCGCGACCTTGCCTTCGAGGCTGAACGGATTGGCCATGGTTCTGACTTCCTGATCCAAAATCACGTCATCCCGGAAGCCTCGAAGAGGCTATCCGGGACCCAGGGGCCGGCGCACCGGCGCTCGCCCTGGGGTCCCGGGTCTACGCTGCGCTTCGCCCGGGATGACGAAAAAGAAGCGCCTGGCCTTTCGGCCCTACTTCAGCTGGCAGATGTCCAGCACGTTCATGTCGGTGTAGTCGAGGTTCTCGCCGCCCATCGCCCAGATGAAGGTATAGTTGGCGGTGCCCGAGCCCATGTGGATCGACCACGGCGGGCTCATCACGGCTTCCTCGTTGGCGATCACGATGTGACGCATCTCGTCCGGCTCGCCCATGTAGTGGAACACGCGGTCGTTCTCGCCGAGGCCGAAGTAGAAATAGGCTTCCGAACGGCGGTCGTGCAGGTGGGGCGGCATGGTGTTCCAGACGCTGCCCGGCTTCAGCACGGTCATGCCCAGCAGCAGCTGGGCCGACTTGCAGGTGGTCGGCACGATGTACTGATAGATGGTGCGCTCGTTGGAGGTCTCCAGCGCGCCGCGCTCCAGCGGGATGGCGTCGGCGAAGGCCAGCTTCTTGGTCTCGAAGGCGGCGTGGGCCGGCAGGCTGACCAGGTAGAAGCGCGCGGCCTGGCCGTTCGAGCCCTCGAACGTGACCTCCTTGGCCGCCCATGGTGACGTACAGGCCGTCACGCGGCACGATCTCGTAGGCGACGCCGTCGACGGTGATCTTGCCGGTGGTCTCGCCGACATTGATCACGCCCAGCTCGCGGCGCTCCAGGAACGGGTGGCCGGCGGCCGAGGCGGGCTCGGTCTGGTCGGGCAGCTTGATCGGGCTGGTGGCCACGACGCCGCCGACGACGAAGCGTTCGGCGTGGTTGTAGGTCAGGACGATCTGGCCGTCCTGGAACAGACCCTGCATCAGGTAGCGGTCGCGCAGGTCGTCGTTGCTGACCGCGAACATCATGTCCGGATGGGTGGCGTGATAGGTCTTGGCGAACATCGGGAAGTCTCCGGAAGGGTGTTCTTATTCGGCGGCGCGCAGCGCGGCGGGGCGAGCCCAGTCCGGACGCTGGTCCAACTTGTAGGCCTTCTTGGGCAGGTTGTACGTCAGGTCGACGATCAGCGCCTCGGCCTCGCAGAGGTCCATGCGGTGTTCGGCGACCATGCGGGCCAGGAAGGCGCTGTCGACGCGGCGGGCCACATCGTGGCGAGCCGGGATCGACAGGAAGGCGCGGGTGTCGTCGTTGAAGCCGACGGTGTTGTAGAAGCCGGCGGTCTCGGTGACCTGCTCGCGGAAGCGCATCATGCCTTCCGGGCTGTCGTGGAACCACCAGGACGGACCCAGCTTCAGAACCGGATAGTGGCCGGCCAGCGGGGCCAGTTCGCGGCTGTAGGTCGTCTCGTCCAGGGTGAACAGGATGATCGACAGGCGCGGGTCGTTGCCCAGGCGGGTCAGCAGCGGTTTCAGCGCGTCCACGTACTCGGTGCGCATCGGGATGTCGGCGCCCCTTGTCGCGGCCGTGCGAATTCAGAAGGCCAACATTGTGATTGCGATGCGAGCCGGGGTGGATCTGCATGACGAGGCCATCGTCGAGGCTCATCTTGGCCATCTCGGTCAGCATCTGGGCGCGGAACAGCTCGGCCTTTTCCGGCGTCACGTCGCCCTTCACCAGATCCGTGAACAGGGCCTCCGCCTCGACGTCAGAAAGGTCGGCGGTCGCCGCGGTCGGGTGGCCGTGATCGGAAGAGGTCGCGCCGGCCTCGATGAAAGCCTGACGGCGCAGGCGGTGGGCCTCCAGATAGGACTTCCAGCTGTAGACGTCCTTGCCCGACACCTCGGCGAAGCGCTCGAAGGCGCGCGGGCCGCGCTCGTCCTCGAAGTCGATGACGGCGTCGGGGCGATAGGCGGTGATCACGTGGCCGCCCCACCCGCTCTCGCGAATGGTCTTATGGTGCTCGAGGCTCTCGTGCGGCCCCTCCGTGGTGGCCAGGGTCTCGATGTTGAAGCGGTCGAACAGCGCGCGCGGCCGATAGGCCTCGGTGGCCAGCGCCTCGGTGATGCGGTCGTAATAGGCGTCGGCCGTGGAGGCGTCGAGGAACTCGGTGAAGCCGAACACCTTGCTGAACACGTGGTTCAGCCAGACCCAGGACGGCGTGCCGCGGAAAAGGTGGAAGTTCGACGCGAACACGCGCCAGGCCTCGCGCGGATCGGTGTCGGGGACACCCGCCTTGGAGCGCACCTTCAGCGAGTCCAGCGCAATGCCCTGGCTATAGAGCATCCGGAACAGATAGTGGTCGGGCGCCAGCAGCAGGTCGGTGGCGTCCTGGAACGGCGCGTTGGTCGCGAACCAGCGCGGATCGGTGTGGCCGTGCGGGCTGATGATCGGCAGGTCCTTGACCAGGCCGTACAGGCCGCGCGCGTAGGAGCGCGTCGTCGCATCCGCCGGGAACAGCCGATCGTCGTGGAAATTCAGAGGCCTGGGCATGGGCTTGCGTCTGCTCCCTGTCTAGTCGGCGGCTTCTCGGCGGCTCGCCCGCTTGGTAACCGGTGTCATGGCGCTATGCAAGCCGCAGGCGCCGGCGCCCCCTCAGGCCGGAACCGGGCCCGAGGACCTCGCGAACGATCAGAGTGGGTTCGGTCTTGGTCATGTCGCGCGGCTCGCGTCGCTCGACACCGATCAGCTTTTCCGCCGCCATGCGCCCGATTTCGCGGGTCGGCGTGCGGACGGTCGTCAGCGGCGGCCACACCGCCTGGGCGATCTGGAAATCGTCGAAGCCGACGACCGTCACGTCCTGCGGGACCGACAGGCCCGCCTTGCGCGCCGACTGCAGCACGCCAGCGGCCATCTCGTCGTTGCCGCAGAAAATCGCGGTCGGACGCGGGCTGCGAGCCAGCAGGGCGTCGCCGCAGGCCACGCCGGATTCGAAGGTATAGGCGCCTTGGATGATGTCCTCGGGCGCCAGCTTCATCCCGACCTCCGCCAGAGCGTCCTCGAAGCCCCCTCGCCGCTCGTGCGACGAACGGAAGGTCTCGGGGCCGGAGATGAAGGCGATCCGTCGATGGCCCAGCGCCAGGATGTGACGCGCCGCCTGGGCCCCGCCCAGCCGGTCGTGGCCGACGATCATGTGCTCGGGCTTGTCCAGTTCGACCGAGGCGATGCGGATGTAGGCGCAGCCGATCTCGTTGAGCAGCTTGGCGACCCGCTCGTCCTCGGACACCGACGGCGGCAGCACGACCCCGAACAGCTTCTGCCGTTCGACGAAGGCGCGGATATCGGCCAGGAAGGTCGGGCTGGCCCGATCGCAGGGGTGGACCACCAGTTCGAAACCCGAGCCGCGCAGGCCGTCCAGCAGACCCAGCTGCATGTTCACGACGTATTGCGGGTTGGGGTTGTCGTAGATCATGCCGATCAGGAAGGATCGGCGGAACGCCAGGCCCCGAGCCTGGGGATCGGGGGCGTAGCCCCACTCGGCGATCACCGCCTCGATGCGCTCGCGAGTTCTCGTCGCGCACGAAGGGCGATTGGTTGATGACGCGCGAGACCGTCTTCTTCGAAACGCCCGCCAACCGCGCGATGTCGTTGATGGTGGCCCTGCGGCGGCCGCCCTCGACGCCGTGCTCACTATCTTCCGGATTCGAGGAAGGCGTCTTCGAAGAGTTCACGGCGTTTCCAGCAGCTTCGTTGGTTGTCTTTTGTCATACTCTAGCGCCGCAAGCATCACCATCCACGTCGAAACCTCGCTTGCGGCACGGGTGACACCGGTTACCATGTGCCTGAACCTTCTCTTTGGCGACCCAGCGCGGGGCGACGACAGCTTCCGATGACCGACACGACCCTGATGCAAAGCGAATCGATCCACGCCGTCGACCCTCGCGACCATGTGGCGACGGTCCTGCGGGACATCGCGGCCGGCGAAACGCTGGACCTGCATGGGATGACGATCGTGGCGCGCGCCGCCGTTCCCAAGGGCCACAAGATCGCCACCCGCTCCGTCTCGGCCGGCGAGGACGTGCTGAAGTACGGCTGGCCGATCGGGCGCGCGCTCGTCGACATCGCCATCGGCGATCACGTCCACGTCCACAACGTCGCCACCCGCCTGGAAGGCGTCGAGGATTTCGCCTGGACTCCGACTCGCCCCGAACCGCGCGGCGAGACGGAGGCGCGAACCTTCGACGGCTATCGCCGCAAGAACGGCAGGGCCGGCACGCGCAACGAGATCTGGGTGCTGTGCACGGTGGGCTGCGTGGCCAACACCGCCCGCCGCATCGCCGAGAAAGCCAATCAGCGCTTCGCGGGTCGCGTCGATGGCGTCTTCGCCTTCCCTCACCCGTTCGGCTGCTCGCAGCTGGGCGATGACCTGACTCACACCCGCAAGCTGATCGCGGCCCTGGCCGGCCATCCGAACGCCGGCGGCGTGCTGCTGCTGGGCCTGGGGTGCGAGAACAACCAGCTCAAGGCCCTGCTGGAGAGCGCGCCGGAGATCGACCGAGACCGCCTGCGCAGCTTCACCACCCAGATGGTCGAGGACGAGCTGGAGGATGGCCTGGCCGCCGTCGAAGCCCTGGTCGAGATCGCCGAGCGCGATCGCCGCGAGCCGATCCCGGTCTCCGAACTGGTCGTTGGCCTCAAATGCGGCGGGTCCGACGGCTTCTCGGGCGTCACGGCCAATCCGCTGGTCGGCCGCATCGCCGACAAGGTCGCCGATGCTGGCGGCACGCCCGTGCTGACCGAAATCCCCGAGGTGTTCGGCGCGGAGGGCGTGCTGCTGGCCCGCGCCGCCAGCCGCGAGGTCTTCGACCAGGCTGTCCGCGTGATCGACGACTTCAAGCGCTACTTCATCGCCAACAACCAGCCGATCTATGAGAACCCCTCCCCCGGCAACATCGCCGGCGGCATCACGACGCTGGAAGAGAAGTCGCTTGGCGCGGTGCAGAAGGGTGGACGCGCGCCGCTGGTCGAGGTGCTGCGGTACGGCGAGCGGGTCGGACCGCATGGCCTGACCCTGCTCGAAGCCCCTGGCAACGACGCGGTCTCGTCCACCGCCCTGACCGCCGCCGGCGCCACGGTGATCCTGTTCACGACCGGTCGCGGCACGCCGTTGGGCTTCCCCGCCCCGACCTTGAAGATCGCCTCCAACTCGGGCTTGGCCCAGCGCAAGCCCGGCTGGATCGACTTCGACGCCGGCCAGGTGCTGGCGGGCGTTGCGATGGAGACGGCCGCCGCGTCGCTGATGGACCTCGTGATCGCCACCGCCTCGGGCAAGGCGACCAAGGCCGAGCTGAACGGCGAGCGCGAGATCGCCATCTGGAAGTCCGGCGTGACCCTCTAAATGGTCAAGCCAATTGCCACCCCGGCCGGACTGCAGCATGTAGACGGCCCGAATTTCCGCTACGACATCTAGGCGTTCCAACTTGACGGCTTCCCCCGAAACCTCCCCCGCCCTGCGTCTGAGCGCGACCAGCTATCCGGGCGCGATCCCCGGCGTCATCCTGCCGACCTATGACCGCGACAAGGTCCAGATCGGCGTGGTGCATTTCGGCCCCGGCGCGTTCCACCGCGCGCACCAGGCCTTCTATTTCGACGCGTTGCTGGAGACCGATCCGCGCTGGGCCGTCTGCGCGGTCTCCCTGAAAAGCCCCGGCGTGCGTGACGCCCTGGAGCCGCAGGACGGCCTCTACACCCTGGCCCAGCTCGACGCCCAGACCACTTTCCGCGTCATCGGCGCGATCCGCGAGGTGCTGGTCGCGCCCGAGGACCCGCCCTCGGTCTTCGCCCGCCTCGCCGCCCCGACCACCCGCCTCGTCACCCTGACCGTCACCGAGAAGGGCTACACCCTGTCGGCGGACGGCGGAACTCGACGAGAGCCATCCCGACATCGTCCACGACCTGGCCCACCCGCGCGAGCCGAGGAGCGCCGTCGGCTACATCGTCGAGGGCCTGCGCCGCCGGTTCGCGGCGGGCCTTTCGCCCTACGCCGTCGTGGCTTGCGACAACCTCGCCGACAATGGCTGGCGACTGAAGGCGGCGGTCCTGGCCTTCGCCGCCAAGATCGACGGCGATCTCGCCGCCTGGATCGAGCGGGAGGGCAGCTTCCCGCGCACCATGGTCGACAGCATCACCCCGGCCACCGACGACGCCCTGCGGGCTCGCGTCCTGGCCGCCACCGGCCTGGAGGACGCCTGGCCGATCCAGCGCGAGGCCTTCACCCAATGGGTGATCGAGGACGTGCTGCCGGCCGACGCCCCCGACCTCGCCAGCGTCGGCGTGATCCTCACCGACGACGTGCGCGGCTTCGAGCGCGCCAAGCTGCGTCTGCTGAACGGCGTCCATTCGACGCTCGCCTATGCCGGCATCCTGCGCGGCCACGAGACGGTGTTCGAGGCCGTCAACGACCCGGCCCTGGAATCCCCGGCGCGCGAGATGATGACCAAGGACATCATCCC
This sequence comes from Aphelenchoides fujianensis, assembly GCA_024699865.1. Lineage (NCBI taxonomy): Eukaryota > Metazoa > Nematoda > Chromadorea > Rhabditida > Aphelenchoididae > Aphelenchoides > Aphelenchoides fujianensis. The sequence continues at coordinate 1,765,687 of JAMPIO010000001.1, read as the reverse complement.
GACCCTGACCGCCCCACGCGGCCTCGACCTGTCGGCCTATGCCGAGGCGATCCTCGCGCGGTTCCGCAATCCGGAGATCCGCCACCTGCTGTCGCAGATCGCCTGGGACGGGTCGCAGAAGCTGCCCTTCCGTATCCTCGGCACACTGACGGAAACCCTCGACGCCGGCCGCTCGATCGAGCGTCTGGCGATCCCCCTGGCGGCCTGGATGCGCTTCGTCGCCCTGCGCGCCAAGGCGGGCGAGGCGATCACCGACCCGCTCGCCGATCGCCTGGCCGAGATTGGCGCGGCGACCACCGGCGAAGCCAAGGCCGACGTCGCGGCCTTCCTGGCCCTGGACGGCGTCTTCCCATCGGCCCTGGCGACCAACCCGACCTTCGTCGCCGCGCTTGAAAAGGCCTATACGGACCTCGGCTAGCGGGTCACGCCCCTGGCGGTCAGCACCGGCACGACGGTGCTGACCAGGATCTTGAGGTCGAACAGGAGCGAGCGGCGACGCAGATACTCCGCGTCCAGCGCCACCTTGTCCGGAATGGCCAGCTCGTCGCGGCCGTTGATCTGCGCCCAGCCGGTCACGCCGGGCCTCAGCGCATCGACGCCGGCGGCCTTGCGCGCGGCGATCAGGTCGTCCTGGTTGAACAGCGCCGGGCGCGGCCCGACCAGGCTCATATGGCCGACCAGCACGCTCCAAAGCTGCGGCAGCTCGTCCAGGCTCAGCTTGCGCATGACCGGCCCGATCGGGGTGAGCCAGCGGTCTGGGTCGTCCAGCAGATGCGTCGCCACCTCGGGCGTGTCGATCCGCATGGTGCGGAACTTGGGCATCGGAAACAGGCTCGAGCCGCGCCCCACCCGCTGCGACCAATAGAGACCCGGCCCCGGCGAGGTCAGCCGGACCAGCAGCCATAGCAGGGCCATGGGCGCGGCCAGCACGATCAGGCCGACCACCGCCGCCAACAGGTCGAAGGCGCGCTTCACCTAGGTCTCAGCGCAGGTCGCCGCTGGCGGCGTCGAGCAGCAGATAGGCCCGGCCCGCGTCCGACGACAGAAGGGCCGCCAGCAGGAAGCCTTCGCGGTCCTGGCCAGCGGCTTCCTCGATCATCCCGGCGTAGCGCTTGAGGAACCGCTCGGCGTTGCCCTTCAGCGTGGCGTCGGAGAACAGGCGGCGGACCAGGCGGCGGATGGCCGCCGGCTGCCAGGCGCTTGACCACCTCGCGGCCGCCAGCGGCGTCGCCGGTCTGGAGGGCGGCGGCGACCTCATCGATGCGGCCCCGAGGCAGCAGGGCGTGCGGATCGATGCCCATGGCGGTGATCTCGGCGGCGAGCTTGTCGCCCAGGGCGGCGTCGCCGGGCGAGCTGTTCTCGATGCCCGAGAGCAGGCTGCGCCAGCTCCAGACGCCCGGCTCGTCGGCCTCGGCCGGCGGGGCGGCGGCCTGGCGGCTGCTGGCCTGCTCGAACACCGAACGGAACTCCTGGTCCGTCGCCGTGGGGGTCAGCCGCAGGCGACGTCGATCGCCCTGGGGCTCGGCGTCTTCGTCGAAGTCGGGCAAGGGCGGCGGCGCGGCCGGCGGCGGCGCGGCCGCGCGGGTTTTCGGAGCGATCGGCGAGGCCGCGCGGGCGGCCACGGTCGACACGCCGGCGGCGGTGACGGCGCCGGCGGCCTCGCTGAGCATCTCGTAATTGCGGCGCACGCGCTCCTGGAACGCCTGGTCGATGGCGGCCGTCTCCTCGGCGGTGCGCCGGACGGCGTTCATCAGCTGCTCGACGCCCTGCTCGATCGAGACGCGGACCTCGGCGGCCTTCTGCAAGGCTTCGGCCGGCAGGTCGGCGGTGCGCTTGCCGATCTCGGCCAGCATGGCTTCCAGCTCGTCCAGGGTGCCGCGCGCGGCCTGGACGGAGTCCGCCAGCTTCTGCGAGGTGCGCGCCCCGGCCTGCTCGACCATCTGGGCCGAGTGCTCGATGATGTCGCGCGCCTCTTCCATACGGGATCTCGAACACCGCGTCGGCCTTCTGGCCGGCGGCGAAGGCGATCTCGTTCAGCTGATCGACGCGGCTGCGAGCGGCCTCGACCCGGGCTTCCACGCCCTCGGCGGCCTTGAGGGCGGCCTGGGCCATGGCCTCCATGGCCGACTTCAGCTCCTCCTCGAGCAGGGTGCGCTGGTTCTCGGCGACGTCGCCGATCATCTCCAGGGTCTTCTTGCTCTCCTCGGCCAGGGCGTCCTGACGCGCCTTGGCGCCGTCGGCCATCTCGCGGAACTGGTCGGCGGCGGCGCTGATCAGGCCGCGCAGGATCTCCGCGCCCATGGCGGCCTGGTCCGACAGCTCGGTCGCGCCGACCCGGGTGTAGGCGACGAACTCGGTGAGCTGGGCGGTGCGGGTCTCGGCCTCGGCGGCGAAGTCCTCCTGCTCCGACCGCAGCGCCTGGCTGACCTCGACGAGCGAGGCCCGCTGGGCGGCGAGGCTCTTTTCGACAGCGGCCACCTGGTCGCCGACGCCATGGCCGGCGGTTTCGAGACGGGCGATCTGACGCGACAGATCCTCGGCCCCGACGCGGGCCGCGTCGGCGGCCTCGGCGGCGGCGGCGGCCAGATCGGCGGCGCGGGCGGCCAGCGAGGCCTCGGCCTCGCGCAGCTGGGTTTCGGCGAGATCGGAAGCCTCGGCCACCATACGCGCCTGGCTGCCGATGGCGTCGACCACCGCCGTCGAGCGGGCGTCGAGCGATTGCGACAGGGTTTCCATCGCGGTGCGCTCGTGGCCAAGGCCTTGGGCGAGCTGATTGGCCATGCGGGCGGATTCGGCGGCCGCCTCGGCCAGGCGCGCGGTCTCCTCGGCCAGGGCCTGGCGCAGCGAGATGATGTGCTCGCGCGCCCGCTCGGCCGCGGCGGCCGCCTCGTCGACGCCCTGGCGCATGGCGTCCACGGCGCTGGAGGCGCCCAAGGCGGCCAGGGCGGCGGGGCTGACGATCCGGTCGGTCAGGGTCCGCGTGCGACGCAGTTCGTCGGCGACGCCCGTCGCCTGGCGCAGCAGATAGGCCCCAGCAAGGTGAGCAGGGCCGGCCCGATGGCGAGGCTGGCGAAAACCGTCAGCGCGAAGCCCTCGACCTGGAAGGCCGGCACGCCGCGAGCATAGCCGAAGGCGAAGGCGATCGGCCGCCAGCGCCCACAGCGCGGCGATGGCCGAGGCCAGCGTCCAGAACAGCCCGCCGGACATCCGCCGCGGCGCGTCCTCGGTTTCCAGGGACACAGCCGACCGGGTCGGCGGCGAAGGCAGGTCCAGGGAGACGTCCCGCGCCTCCGCCTTGGCGGGCGCGGCGCGCTCCGACTCGGCGATGGGCGCCAAGGGCTGGGCGACCGGCCAAGGAGGTCGCGACCTTCAGATCGGGCTCGGCGAAGGTCTGCGCCGGCTCGGCCTCGGGCTCGCGCCGACGGCGCGAACGCACGGTCGTCGGCGGCGGAACCGCCAGGTCGTCGTGCAGGGTCAACGGCTCGGCCGTCGGGGGTTCCACCGGGGGATCGGAGAACGAAACCGCTTCGGGAATTTCAGGCGCGATCTTGCTCTCGTCCGGAGCGGGCGCCGTCGGCGTCGCGGAGAAATCGAACGGTTGGCGCTTCTTAGGCTTCATACACAGCCACGATCCCAAGGCGTCGGCGGGGGGGGCGCTGAGACAGCCTTCGCGCGCCGGCCCCTCCTTCGCGTGTCGGATGAACCTAACGGTGAAAAGCCTTGACGAAAAGCGGCTTTGGTCGCGTTCGCACAGGTGCGACGCTCGAACGCGCTCCTAGGCGTCGCCCGGCGCGGCGCGCGGAGGCGCGATGGACACCGGCGGCGGCTTGGAGGTCTCGGCGCGGGGCGAACGCGCGACGGTCTTCACGGCATGGCCATGAGCGGTCTTGCGGACATGCGTATCCGTCGTCATGCCGAACTGGCACAGCGCGAAAGAGGACAGCCAGACGACCGTCACCGCCAAGATTTCCGCCAAGAAGGCCATCGCCCGCCTCACGAACCGATAGCGTCGTTATGCGAGAGTCTCGCGTTTCGCGCGAGTGAAATTTTGGTCATGAAGGCCGAGCTTGCGCGCGAGACGTCAAGGCTACTGACAGCGCCCCCAGATTTCCGGCGGTTGCCCGACGCGGCGACCGCGGCCTAGGTCCCGGCGTAATTCGGCGCCCTTCTTGAGCAGGGGAGCCGGACATTTTCCCTTTGCGGAACTTCGCCTTGGCCCTTACCGAATTCGCACCCGCCGCGCTCCCGCCGGAACCGATGACGATGACAACGATCTCGCCGGCCCGCCTGACGCACCTCCAGCGCCTGGAGGCTGAGAGCATCCACATCCTGCGCGAGGTGGCGGCCGAGTGCGAGCGGCCGGTCATGCTGTACTCGATCGGCAAGGACAGCGCGGTGATGCTGCACCTGGCCGCCAAGGCGTTCTACCCCAGCAAGCCGCCCTTCCCGCTGCTGCACGTCGACACGACCTGGAAGTTCCGGGACATGTACGCCCTGCGCGACAAGGTGGCGTCCGAGCTGGGCTTCGACCTGATCGTCCACAAGAATCCGGACGCCGAGGCGCGGGGGATCAATCCGTTCGACCACGGCAGCGCCCTGCACACCGATCTCTGGAAGACCGAAGGCCTCAAGCAGGCGCTCTCCAAGTACGGCTTCGACGCGGCCTTCGGCGGCGCCCGCCGCGACGAGGAGAAGAGCCGCGCCAAGGAGCGGGTGTTCTCGTTCCGCTCGGCCGAGCACCGCTGGGACCCGAAGAACCAGCGCCCGGAGCTCTGGAACCTCTACAACACCCGCAAGCATCCGGGCGAAAGCCTGCGGGTCTTTCCGATCTCCAACTGGACCGAGCTGGACGTCTGGCAGTACATCCACCTGGAGAACATCCCGATCGTGCCGCTGTACTTCGCGGCCGAGCGGCCGGTGGTCGAGCGCGACGGGGCCCTGATCATGGTCGACGACGAGCGCTTCCGCCTGCGCGACGGCGAAGCTCCCCAGCTGAAGAGCGTCCGCTTCCGCACCCTGGGCTGCTACCCGCTGACCGGCGCCGGTCGAAAGCACGGCGGCCACCCTCCCCCAGGTCATCCAGGAAATGCTGCTGACCACCACCAGCGAGCGCCAAGGCCGGGTCATCGACCATGACCAGTCCGCCTCGATGGAGAAGAAGAAGCAGGAAGGGTACTTCTGAGATGGCGCACCAGTCCGCCCTGATCGCCGAGGACATCGAAGCCTACCTGCACCAGCATCAGCACAAGTCGCTGCTGCGCTTCATCACCTGCGGCAGCGTCGACGACGGCAAGTCCACCCTGATCGGCCGCCTGCTGTACGACAGCAAGATGATCTTCGAGGACCAGCTGGCGGCCCTCGAAGCCGACAGCAAGAAGGTCGGCACCCAAGGCGGTGCGATCGACTTCGCCCTGCTGGTCGACGGCCTGGCCGCCGAGCGCGAGCAAGGCATCACCATCGACGTGGCCTACCGCTTCTTCTCGACCGAGAAGCGCAAGTTCATCGTCGCCGACACGCCCGGCCACGAGCAGTACACGCGCAACATGGTCACCGGCGCCTCGACCGCCGACGCGGCCGTGATCCTGATCGACGCGCGCAAGGGCGTGCTGACCCAGACCCGCCGCCACAGCTATCTCGGTCAGCCTGCTGGGCATCCGCCACGTGGCGCTGGCGGTGAACAAGATGGACCTGGTCGGCTGGGACCAGGACGTTTTCGACGCCATCGTCGCCGACTACCGCGCCTTCGCCGACCAGATCGGCCTGACGGTCTTCACGCCGATCCCGATCTCGGGCCTGGGCGGCGACAACATCGCCAGCCGCAGCGAGGCCACGCCCTGGTTCGAGGGGCCGATCCTGATGGACTGGCTGGAGGGCGTCGAGGTCGAGGACGACCTTCAGGCCAAGGCCTTCCGCATGCCGGTCCAGTGGGTCAATCGCCCGAACCTCGACTTCCGCGGCTTCTCGGGTCTGATCGCCTCGGGGACCATCAAGCCCGGCGACCGCATCCGCGCCCTGCCCTCCGGGCGCGAGAGCCGGGTGGCGCGGATCGTCACCCTGCCCGGCGATCTCGACCGGGCCGTGGCCGGCCAGTCGGTGACCCTGACGCTGGAGGACGAGATCGACATCTCGCGCGGCGACGTGATCGCCGCCGCCGACGCCCCCGCCCCGGTCGCCAACCAGTTCGAGGCCACCCTCGTCTGGATGGACGACGAGCCCCTGCCCCCGGGCCGCGCCTATCTGCTGAAGATCGGCACCCCGCACGGTGGGGGCCAGCGTGACCGACATCAAGCACCGGGTGAACGTCAACACGCTGGAGCACACAGCCGCCAAGCGGCTGGAGCTGAACGAGATCGGGGTCTGCAACCTGTCGCTCGACCAGGCGATCCCGTTCGAGGCCTATGCCGACAACCGCCAGATGGGCGGCTTCATCCTGATCGACCGCCTCTCCAACCGGACGGTCGGCGCGGGGATGATCAACTTCGCCCTGCGACGGGCCGACAACATCCATTGGCAGCACACCGACGTGAGCAAGGCCTCGCGGGCGGCGCTGAAGAGCCAGCGCGGCCAGGTGGTCTGGCTCACGGGCCTCTCCGGCGCCGGGCAAGTCGACGATCGCCAACCTGGTCGAGAAGCGCCTGCACGCTCTCGGCCGTCACACCTACCTGCTGGACGGCGACAACGTCCGGCATGGCCTCAACAAGGACCTCGGCTTCACCGAGGAGGACCGCGTCGAGAACATCCGCCGGGTGGCCGAGGTCGCCAAGCTGATGGTCGACGCCGGCCTGGTCGTGCTGACCGCCTTCATTTCGCCGTTCCGCGCCGAACGCCAACTGGCGCGGGACATCCTGGAGCCGGGCGAGTTCATCGAGGTCTTCGTCGACACGCCCCTGGCCGTGGCCGAGGCGCGGGACGTCAAGGGCCTCTACAAGAAGGCCCGCTCGGGCCAGCTGAAGAACTTCACCGGCGTCGACAGCCCCTACGAAGCCCCGGAAAGCCCCGAGCTCCGGATCGACACCACCGCGATCGATCCCGTCGAGGCGGCGGAGCGGATTGTGGCCTGGCTCGAGGGGCAAGAGGTCGACTACACGATCTGATGGCGTGAATGGCGGGCCAGGACGATCGCGCCGATCAGCCCCAGACCCGCCATGCCGGCCGTCGCCAGGTAGCCGAACGGGCCGAACGCATCGAACAGCGGGCCCGAGGCCAGGGTCGCGATCCCCAGCGTGAAGCCCGACGACAGGGCCGAGTTGATCGCCTGGGCCGCCGAGGCGTTGGCGGGGGGGGCCAGCTTCTCGATCAGCCGCAGCGAGGCCAGGAACGAGGCGGCGAAGGTCAGGGCGTGCAGCGACTGCAGCGGGAACAGCGCCCACAGCGGCGGCTCGAACGCATAGGCGCTCCAGCGCAGCACCGCCGCCAGGGTCGCCGAGGATCAGGAACCGCTCGGGGCCCCAACGGCGGCGCAGGGGCTCCAGGAACCACATGAAGCCGACCTCGGCCGCGACGCCGACGCCCCACAGGACGCCGATCATCGGCTCGGGGATGCCCTGCTTGCGCCAGAGGATGGCCGAGAAGCCGTAGTAGAAGGCGTGCGCCCCCTGGATCAGCCCGGCCGTGACCACGGCCAGCAGGAAGGTGCGGTCGCGCACCAGCTCGCCCAGGCCCTTCCAGCGCTCGGCCTTGCCCGGCTTGGTGCCTTCGGCGTGGACCTGCTCGGGCGGCACCAGCCACCCGGCCGCCAGGGCGGCCGGCGAAGCAGGCCGCGACGATCCACAGGGCGATGATGGTCGGGGCCGCGAAGGTCAGGATCGCGCCCATCAGCAGGTTGGCGGCGATGAAGGCGCTGGATCCGACGCCGCGCGGCAGGCCGTAGTTGAACCCCTCGGTCCGGGCGCGCCGCAGGGTGATCACGTCGATCAGCGGCGAGACGGTCGACATCAGGGTCTGGCCGACGAACCAGGCCAGGATCAGCCAGAACAGGTTCTTGCCGGCCAGCAGGCCCGCATAGCCCAGGCCCGCGCCGACCAGCAGCAGCACCATGGGCGAACGTCGCAGCCTGAAGCCGTCGGCCCAGACCGCCAGCACCGGGCCCGTGAAGGGCTTCAGCAGCAGCGGCACGGCCAGGATCAGGCCGATCGCCCCGCCGCTCATGCCTCGGTCGCGCAGGAAGGTGCCCGCGTAAGGCAGGCTGACTCCCGAAACGAGGAACAGGGAGGCGTAGAACAGGCAGAGACGGACGAGCGTCCGAAGCCCCTTGCCGTCCTCCGCGCTGTCCCCCGCCGCGATCACCCTAGTCCGCGCCGCCGAAGCGCGCCGTCCATTCGGCGATCTGGTCGTCGTCTATCTTCTTGAAGAGGACCTCGGGAACCGTGATCGCCTGGCCGACCCTCAGCTTGGACAGCTCGACGGCCCCATCGTTCGACGGCCATGCCGCCGGGAAGTCCAGACCGAACGCCTCGCCGATCTTCTCGGCGGCGAACGGGATGAACGGCGCGGAGATCTTGGCGTAGAGGGCCGCCAGGTTCAGGGCCGTGCGGACGATGACGGCGGCGCGGTCGCGATCGGTCTTGATCGCGGTCCAGGGCGCGGCCTCCTGCAGGTACTCGTTGCCGACCACCCACAGGGCCCGCAGCGCCTGGGCGCTCTTGCGGATCTCGATGGCGTCCATCTGTTCGGCGAGATCCGCCAGGCGCGCCGAAACGTCGGCGAACAGCTTCTCCTCCAGCGGGCCGGGCTGGCCGCCCTCGGGCACGACGCCCTCGAACTTGCTCTCGGTGAACTTCAGGATGCGGTTGACGAAGTTGCCCAGCACGTCGGCCAGGTCGCGGTTCACGGCGCTGGCGAACTGCTCCCAGGTGAAGGCCGTGTCGCTGCCTTCCGGCGAATTGGCCGTCAAGTACCAGCGCCACAGGTCGGGCGGCAGGATCTCCAGGGCCGCGTCCATGAAGACGCCGCGCTTGTTCGAGGTCGAGAACTTGCCGCCGTACCAGTTCAGCCAGTTGAAGGCCTTGAGCATGTCGACGCTCTTCCACGGCTCCTCCGAGCCGAGGATGGTCGCCGGGAAGCTGACCGTGTGGAACGCGACGTTGTCCTTGCCCATGAACTGGACGTAGCGGACGTCATCCGCGCCCTCGTCGGTGCGCCACCAGCGCTTCCAGTCGCGGTCGGGTTGCGCCTCGGCCCACTCCTGGGTCGCGGCGATGTACTCGATCGGGGCGTCGAACCAGACGTAGAAGACCTTGTCCTCGAAGCCCGGGCGCGGGATCCCGTCCTTGGCGACAGGGATGCCCCAGGCCAGGTCGCGGGTGATGCCGCGGTCGATCAGGCCCTCGTCCAGGTGCTTGTAGGCGATGGAGCGGGCCAGCGGCGGCCAGTCGGCGTGGCTGTCGACCCAGGCCCTAATGCGGTCAGCCATTTTCGTCTGGAGAAGGTAGAGGTGCTTGGTGTCGCGAACCTCGATGTTCCGCGAGCCCGAGATGACCGAGTACGGATCGATCAGGTCGGTGGGGTCCAAGAGGTTGCCGCAGTTGTCGCACTGGTCGCCGCGCGCCTTCTCGAAACCGCAGTGCGGGCACGTGCCCTCGACGTAGCGGTCGGGCAGGAAGCGCTTGTCGTCGACCGAATAGACCATCTGGTCGACCCGCTCCTCGATCAGGCCGTGATCCTCCAGGGCCTGGCAGAAGTGCTGGGTCAGGCGATGGTTCTGCGGCGACGACGAGCGGCCGAACCAGTCCCACGACAGGCCGAAGGCCCGGCCCACGTCGTGCTGAAGCACATGCTGCTCGGCGCAGTAGGTGGCGACGTCCTGGTTGGCCGCGGCCGCCGCCAGCTCGGCCGGCGTGCCGTGCTCGTCGGTGGCGCAGATGTAGAGCGTCTCGTGACCCCGGGCCCGCTGGAAGCGCGCATAGACGTCGGCCGGCAGCATCGACCCCGCCAGGTTCCCCAGGTGCTTGATGCCGTTGATGTACGGCAGGGCCGAGGTGATCAGGATGCGAGCCATGCGGGCGCGGCCTTTCGGGCAAGTCGGACGAAGCAAAGAAGCGTCCGCATATAGAAGGGTCGAGCGGCGAGGGAAAGGTTTGGGTGGATGCTCCACTCGCCCCCTCCGCGCCTTCGGCGCTCCTCCCCCGGAGGGGGAAGAGGCGGCGCGCGATCCTTCCGCCCCCTCTGGGGGCGGACGGCCAGGTGGGGGCAAGGAAGATCGGCTTCACGCGATCGCTCGCTGAAGGGATGGAAAGGGACGCGGAGCGCCGGACGACGTCCGGAAGACTTTGATAAATACCGTTTCGACGAAGCCAGACGCTCCGCGCGACCGTTATCCGCCAGCGTCCCGTCGGGTGGCCCTGTTCAGGCCTTACCGGGACCTGGGCTTCCGGTTTCCCGGCAGCCCAGCGGTCGGAGAGGACGAGCCACTACAGGCTAAGACACATCCTTTTGCCTCCAACCACGCCAGCGGCGGGCGGGCCTGACCAGCGTCAGATCCCCGGACCGTCCGAGTATCCCCCCTCGAACCTGTCCCCGCTCGATCGCCCCCCGCCGCCACGATGGTCGCTGGCCACGCGCCCTTTCCTCGCGACGAGGTGAAGAGAGAATACGGCAGGTTTCGGAGGGGAGGATAAGTCGGCGCCAACGCTCGTCGAACGCTCGTGATCGCCTCGCTCAAAACCTTCGTCATCCTGGGCGGCGAAGCCGACCCGGGACCCAGGGGCGGCCGCACTGCGAGGCCCCCTGGGTCCCGGCTCTCCGCTGCGCTGCGGCCGGGATGACGAAGGGTTAGCTGTTGGACGATGATCAGGCTTCGCGCCGCCTTCTCCCAGAAGAGGATAAGGCTTTACGCTCGTTCCTTGACGAGGATCAGAACACCACCGCCAGCGCCGCGACGCCCGCCAGGCCGGCCGCCGCCGTCAGCAGCAGAGGCGCGGCGGCCTTCACGCCGGCCGAACCCCGCGCGATGGCGTAGGCCAGGCCGGCCTTGACCAGGGTGTTGGCCAGGATCGGGGCGGCCAGGATCAGGCCGGCGACCTTGGGGCTGAGGCTGCCGTCCGGCAGGCGGCTCATGGCGATGATCGCCGCGTCGACGTCCACCATGCCCGATATGCCCAGCACCGTGGCGAGGCCGGCGTTGCCGAACGCCTGCATGGCCCAGCGGCCGGCCAGGGAAATGACCATGACCAGTCCCGCCAGCATCAGGGCCGGTGCCAGGTCGAAGGGGTTGCGGACCGCTGGCGCGGGCCCGTCGGCCATCGTCGCGGGGTGACGCAGGGCCCGGACCACATAGCCCGCGCCGACCAGGCCCGCCGGAACCACCACCAGGGCCAGAGGAGCCAGGGCGAACGGGGCCAGCAGGGCGACCAGCGCCAGGACGCGGACGACCATCACCGTCGAGGCCAGGGCGATCCCGGCCGTCAGCACCGCCGTATCGCCGTCGGTCTTGCGGATTCGCGCGGCCATGGCGGCGGTGACCGCGGTCGAGGACACCACCGCGCCGACGGCGGCCGTGGCCAGCACGCCGCGCTCGGCCGCCCAGTCGGCGGCTCGCCGCGTAGCCCAGCAGCGACAGGCCCGAGACCAGCACGACGACCGTCCAGATCTCGCGCGGGTTCCAGGCCGCCATCGGCCCGAACTCGCGGTTGGGCAGCAGCGGCAGGATGGCCAGGGAGATCAGGGCGAAGCGGACGATGGCCTGCAGCTCGAGCTCGCTCAGCCCGTCGATCCATTCGTGCAGCCGCCGCCTCTGGGCCAGGATCAGGGTGGTCAGCGCCGCCAGGACGCAGGCCAGGGTCCATTGACCGGCCGCGGCCAGGGCCCCCAGGCCCAGGGTGATGATCCCGACGACGGTGGTGGTGGCGCTGAGGTCGTCCTTGGCCGCGGCGCGGGCGTAGCCGATCAGCAGGGCGGCGGCCGAGGCGACCAGGATCGCCGCGCCGATCAGCGGCGAGACACGGGCCGTGGCCTCGCCGGCCACGCCGCCGGCCAGGCCGAGCAGGGCGAAGGTGCGGATGCCCGCCACGCGCGAGCCGTCCGGCTCCAGCCGGTGCGACCAGCCGCGCTCGATCCCGATCAGCAGGCCCAGCGCGAAAGCCAGGCCGACGCCGGCGAAGGGCGACAGGGCCTGGATCCATTCAGCCATGTGCTTCCCCCTCCGGCTTCAGAGGCAGGAGTCTCATCGATTGTTCACCGAAATAAAACCCGCCTTCGTCGCCGCGGCGCGCGGGGCGAGACCGAGGGGGCGCTTGGGCGACGCCCCTACAGCGGGATGTTGTCGTGCTTCTTCCAGGGGTTGGAGAGTTCCTTGCCCTTCAGGCTCTTCAGGCCCCGCACGATCCGGCGGCGGGTGCCGTGCGGCATGATCACGTCGTCGATATAGCCGCGCGAGGCGGCGACGAACGGATTGGCGAAGCGGTCCTTGTACTCGGCCTCGCGGGCGGCCAGGGCCTCGGGGTCCTTGGCCTCCTGGCGGAAGATGATCTCGACCGCGCCCTTGGCGCCCATCACCGCGATCTCGGCGGTCGGCCAGGCGTAGTTCAGGTCGCCGCGCAGGTGCTTGGAGCTCATCACGTCATAGGCGCCGCCATAGGCCTTGCGGGTGATGACGGTGATCTTCGGCACGGTGGCCTCGGCGTAGGCGAACAAGAGCTTGGCGCCGTGCTTGATCAGGCCGCCGTACTCCTGCTTGGTGCCCGGCATGAAGCCCGGCACGTCGACGAAGGTGACGATCGGGATGTTGAAGGCGTCGCAGAACCGCACGAAGCGGGCGGCCTTGCGGCTGGAGTCGATGTCGAGCACGCCGGCCAGCACCTGCGGCTGGTTGGCGACGATGCCCACCGTCTCGCCGTCCATCCGGGCGAAGCCGCAGATGATGTTCTTGGCCCACTCGCTGGAGATCTCGAAGAAGTCGGCCTCGTCGACGACCTTCAGGATCAGCTCCTTCATGTCGTAGGGCTTGGTCGGGTCGGCCGGGATCAGGGTGTCGAGGCTCATCTCCTCGCGATAGGCCTCGTCGAAGCTGTCGCGCTCGGGGGCCGGCTCGCGGTTCGAGGACGGCAGGAAATCGACCAGGCGGCGCACCTGGGTCATGGCCTCCAGGTCGTTCTCGAACGCGCCCTCGGCCACGCCGGACTTGGCCGCATGGACCCGGGCCCCGCCCAGTTCCTCGGCGGTGACCACCTCGTTGGTGACGGTCTTGACCACGTCCGGACCGGTCACGAACATGTAGCTCGTGTCCTTCACCATGAAGATGAAGTCGGTCATGGCCGGGCTATAGACGTCGCCGCCGGCGCAGGGGCCCATGATCACGCTGATCTGCGGCACCACGCCCGAGGCCAGCACGTTCTCCATGAAGATGTCGGCATAGCCCGCCAGGCTGTCGACGCCCTCCTGGATGCGCGCCCCGCCCGCGTCGAACAGGCCGATGACCGGCGCGCCCGACCTTCATGGCCTGGCGCTGCACCTTGACGATCTTGGCGGCGTGGGCGCCCGAGAGCGAGCCGCCGAACACCGTGAAGTCCTTGGAGAAGAACGTAGACGATCTTGCCGTTGATCGTGCCCCAGCCCGTCACCACCCCGTCGCCGGGGATCTTCTGGTCCTGCATGCCGAAGTCGGCGCAGCGGTGCTCGACGAACATGTCGAACTCCTCGAAGGAGCCCTCGTCCAGCAACAGGTCGATCCGCTCGCGGGCGGTCAGCTTGCCCTTGGCGTGTTGCGCGGCCACCCGCTTCTCGCCGCCGCCGATCTTGGCTTGCTGGCGACGACGTTCGAGTTCCTCGAGAATGTGCTGCACGCGCGTACTCCCCTGCCCGGATATGGCGGCTGACCCACCTTATGGGGCCAGCCGTAGCGGGGCCAGAGCCCCGGCGCAAGGCGGACCTTGCGGCAGCGCAGCATAAGCGGCCGGCGGAGCATCTCCGGAACCTCGCCGCGAGCAGCCGCCACACGCCCTAGGCGCGATCACCGCAGCGCGGCGAACCAACGGTCGATCATCGTCGCCTCCACCGCCAGGGCCTCGGCGCGGGCCTTGGCCTCGGCGTCCTCGCCCCACTGCTCGGCCTGGTGGATCTCGTCCAGGCGCGACAGATCGAGCGCTCGCTCGCCGGTCAGTCGGCCGGCGCGCACCGCCAGGGCCAGCACGGCCGAGCCGAACAGCCCCGCCGCGAAGGCCGCGCCCGTGAGGGTGAAGTCGTCCAGGGTCAGGGCCAAGGCCTCGACCGCCGCCAGGGTGGCCGACGGCTGGGGCTGGTGGATGATCCCGGCGACGGGGGTGAAGACGAGACCATGCTCGGCATGGGCCCAGTCGAGGATCGCCCCCCACTCGCGCGCCTGGCGCTCGACCAGGGCCTTGGGGCTCTCGGCGCGATAGCACAGGTGGTCGGACGCCGCGTAGGCGGTCAGCTCCCCGGCCACCTCGGCCCGGGTCTCGGAGACCCGGTCGATGGCGGTGAAGGCCAGGCGCGTGGCCGGCATCAGGCTGTTGTCGATGAACTCGACCTGCGCCTCCCATTCGGCCGCGACCAGTTCGGCCAGGGCGAGAGTCGGCAGGACCAGGGGTTTCCGGGCGGGAGACCTGGGCGTGCGGCCGTCCAGCTGGACGGCGAAGCCGCCTCCTCGGCCGGCGCTGCGGCGGCGGCCTTGTAGAAGCGCTTGGGTTTCAGCAGCAGCTCGGCTTTGTCGGACACGGCGGAACTCGTTTCTCGCGCCGCCAGCGACGGAATGGCCGGCGACGGGCGTTGAATGGGCGTTGTCGCGTCGTCACGCAAGGGAGAGCCGCTTTGAGCCTGCCGCCCAAGGACATGATGGCCGCCGTCGCGGTCACGCGGTTCGGCCTGGGCAACCCGTCCGGGCGAGATCGAAGCCGCCAGGGGCGACCCCCGCGGCTTCCTCGCCGCCCAGATCGCCCGCCAGGGCGCGGACCTTCCCCGGGACGACGGCGAAACCTCGGCCCAGCGCCTGGCCCAGATGCGCGATTTCCAGCAGCAGCGGAAGATGGAGCGGGCGCAAGGGGGCGACAAGGCCGCCGCCGGCGCCCAGGCCTTCAAGGACGCCCAGCGCCAGTTGCGCGAGAAGGTCGGCGGCGACTTCCTGGCCCGCGCCCGCCTCGCGGCCAGCACCCCGGCCGGCTTCCGCGAGCGCTGGGCGCTGTTCTGGGCCAATCACTTCACGGTCTCGGCCACCAAGCAGGTCACCTCGGTGCTGATCGGCCCGTTCGAGCGCGAGGCCATCCGCCCCCATGCCTTCGGCCGTTTCGAGGACCTGCTGATCGCCGCCTCGACCCATCCGGCCATGCTGACCTATCTCGACCAGGCCCAGTCGATCGGCCCCGACAGCCCCGTGGCGGCGCGGCGGCGCGGCAAGGGGCTCAACGAGAACCTGGCCCGCGAGATCCTGGAACTGCACACGGTCGGGGTCGACGCCGGCTACAAGCAGGCCGACGTCACCGAATTCGCGCGCGCCCTGACGGGCTTCTCGATCGGTCGCGACGCCGAAGAGCGGGCCGGCCAGTTCGTGTTCCGCGACAACGCCCACGAGCCCGGCGCGCGCGCGGTCCTGGGCCGTCGCTACGGTCAAAGGGGTCTCGACCAGGGCCTGGCGATCCTCAAGGACCTCGCCGTCGATCCGCGCACCGCCCGCCATGTCTGCTTCAAGATCGCCCGTCACTTCGTGGCCGACGCCCCGCCGCCGCCCCTGGTCTCCCGCCTGCAAGCGCGCTGGATGGACACCGGCGGCGACCTCGCCGAGGTCGCCAGGACCCTGGTCGAGAGCCCGGAGGCTTGGGATCCGACGCCGGCCAAGTTCAAGACCCCCTACGAGTTCACCATTTCGACCTGGCGACTGATTGGCGACCGAGCCCTCGGCGATCGAACGCCTCGCCCCGATCCTCACCGGGCTGGGCCAGAAGCCCTTCTCCGCCCCCACCCCCAAGGGCTGGCCCGAGGACGCCCAGACCTGGGCCGCGCCCGACGCCCTGATCAAGCGGATGCAGTGGGCCCAGGGCTTCGCCGCCGCCGCCGCCGATCGCGCCGATCCCAACGCCCTGACCGTCTCGGCCCTGGGCGAGCGGCTGACGCCGGCCGTCGCCAAGGCGGTCTCGCGCGCCGAGACCCGCCGCGAGGCCTTCGCCCTGCTCGTGATGAGTCCGGAGTTCCAACGCCGATGACCGCTCAAATGAACCGCCGCTCGCTGCTGGGCCTGGGCGACCAGCCTGGGCATCTCCGTCAGCTTCTTGGGCTCGCAGGCCTTCGCCGCCTCCGAGAGCGATCTCGCCAAGAAGAAGCTGGTCGTCGTCATCTGCCGGGGCGGCATGGACGGCCTGTCGGTGTCCCCGCCCGTCGGTGATCCGAACTACGCGGCCCTGCGCGGCGCGATCGCCCTGCGCCCCGAGGACGTGCTGAAGCTGGACGCGACGTTCGGCCTGCATCCGGAGCTGAAGGCCGTGCACGCCCTGGCCGTGAAGGGCCAGGCCCGCATCGCCCCGGCCATCGCCAGCCCCGACCGCGCCCGCTCGCACTTCGAGGCGCAGGACGTTCTGGAGACCGGCGCCGCCGGCGTCTACTGGCGACCGACACCGGCTGGCTGAACCGCACGCTGGAGGCCCTGGCCCCGGCTCGCAAGGTCGAGGGCCTGTCGGTCGGCGACCACCGCGCCGCTGATCCTGCGCGGCAAGGTGCAGGCCGCCAGCTGGTCGCCGGGCAAGGGCGTCGACGAGAGCGCCCGCCTGCCGACCCTGCTGCAGGACCTCTACAAGACCGACCCGCTGCTGGGGCCCGCGTTCGCGCGGGGGCTAGAGACCGAGACCATGGCCCAGCAGGCCATGACCGCGATGGCCGCCACGCCCGCCATGAACCTGGCCGCGGCCTCGACACCGGCGATGGCCCAGCCGGCCAGCATGTCCAAGACCATGGCCAACGACCGCCAGAACCGGGCCGGCGGCGAGGCCGCGCGCAAGCTGGGCGGCCACCCTGGGCGGCTTCATGATCCAGCCCGGCGGCCCGCAGATCGCCGCGATCTCGCTGGACGGCTTCGACACCCACGCCGGTCAGCCCGGCCAGATCGCCACGCGGCTGTCCTACATGGACGCGGTGCTGGACGGCCTGCACACGGGTCTCGGCGCGGAGTGGAAGAACACCGTGGTCGTGGCGGTGACCGAGTTCGGCCGCACCGCGCGGGTCAACGGCACCGGCGGCACCGACCACGGCACGGCCTCCACGGGGCTGATCCTCGGCGGCGCCCCTGAAGCCCGGCGGCATCGTCGGCGACTGGCCGGGCCTGGCCCAGAACGCCCTCTTCGAGAACCGCGACACGGCCCCGACCCTCGACATGCGCGGCCTGTTCAAGGGCGTCCTGGCCGAGCACATGGCGGTCGACCGCGCGCTCCTGGAGAGCAAGGTGTTCCCGAACAGCGCCAACGCGAAGCCGGTGACGGGACTGGTTTGAGCCGCAAAACCCTCGTCATCCCGGACGGCGTAGCCGATCCGGGACGACGAAATTTAACAGCTGCGCTTAAAAGCTATCGCCGCTTGGTCTGGCGGCGCGCGAACGGGTCCTGCTCGGCCTCGTCTTCCGAGAAGCCGAACTTGCGGAAGCCTTCCTTCATCTCGGGGCTCAGCGGGGCCTCGATGTGCAGCATGCCGGCCGAGGGGTGCGGCAGCAGGATCGAGCGGGCGTGCAGCTGCAGCTTCAGCCCCTCCGACAGCGGCGCGGACTTCTCGTCGCCATACTTCGGGTCGCCCAGGATCGGGTGACCCATGGCCTTCATGTGGGCGCGCAGCTGGTGGGTGCGGCCGGTGTGCGGGCGCAGGGCCATCCAGGTGACACGCGGGCCGGCGCGGCTGATGGTGACGAACTCGGTCTCGGCCGGCTGGGCGTCCGGATCCTTGGGCTGGGCGGGCACGACCAGCTCGCGGTCGCCGACCCCGCGCTTGGCCAGGTGCAGCTCCATCACCCCCTCGGTCGGGTGCGGATTGCCGGCGACGATCGCCCAATAGGTCTTCTGCGCCTTGCGCTTGGCGAAGGCGCCGAGAGGCGCGCGGCGGCGCTGGGCGTCTTGCCCAGCAGCAGCACGCCGGAGGTGTCGCGGTCCAGGCGGTGGACCAGGCGCGGACGATCGACGCCCTCGCCCCAGGCCGAGAGCAGCTTGTCGATGTGCTTGGTGGTCTTGGTGCCGCCCTGCACGGCGAGGCCGGCGGGCTTGTTGAGGGCCAGGACCTCCTCGTCCTCGTACAGCACCAGCGACTTGGCGTAGGCGACATCTCGCGCCGACAGCTTGTTCTTGTCGGCCGGATCGGGCGCGTCGGGCAGAGGCGGCACCCGGATCTGGCTGCCGGCCGCCAGCTTGGTGTCGGCCTTGGCGCGCGAACCGTCGACCCGGACCTGGCCCGAGCGGAACAGCTTGTTGAGCTGGATGTGGTTCAGGTGCGGCCAGCGCCGCTTGAACCAGCGGTCCAGGCGCACGCCCTCCTCGCCGGCGTCGACATAGAGGGTGCGGACTTCCTTGGTGCTCATGCGAAAACCTTGCGGGCGACCAGAAGGCCCGCGAACAGGGCCGCCACGGACAGAAGCATGCTGGCGGCGGAATAGGAAAAGGCCTGGAGGTAGTCGCGCTTCTGGATCATCAGCGCGGTTTCCAGGGAGAAGGACGAGAAGGTGGTGAAGCCGCCCATGAAGCCGACGCCCAGCAAAAGGCGCCACTGCTCGCTCGAACCCTGGCCGCGATGGGCCAGCCAGGACGCCAGGCATCCCATCAGGAAGCCCCCCACGATATTGACGGTGAACGTGCCGTGCGGCCAGCCCGGAGCCATGACCCGCATGGCGCCCCATGCCGACCAGATATCGCGCGACCGAACCGACGGCCCCGCCGGCGGCCACGAGAAGCAGTTTGTTCATGAAAGTCTTATGCTCCGAGCCGGCCCTAACGCCAAGCACTCAACTTTGTTCCCTTGTTTTTCCCCGATTTCTTTCAGGGTAAACAACTCTGGAAACCTTATTTGATCACCACCCGTTAAGCGCGTGGAAGGCATTTTGTCGCGGTATCAAAAGCGCAGAGCCATGTCCCTTCCATCCACCTCCTCCGACGCGACCGAACGCGTGGCCCTTCCGGGGTCGGTGCTTCAGCGCCTCGCTGGCACGGATCTGGTGGCGCGCGGCTCGGTCAATGTCATCAGCGTCAAGACCATCCGGATGTGGGCCGGCGAGTGGTGGGCCCAGAAGCGGGCCGACGTCTGGACCTATGTCGAGCGCAAGCTGGCCGAACATCTGGACCGCAGCGATCTGCGGGCTCGCATCTCCGACAGCGAATTCCTGATCGCCACGCATCACGAGCACGGCCTGGCCGCTCAGGCGACCAGCATCCGCATCCTGGAAGACGTTCTGACCCACCTGCTGGGCGCGGCCGATCCGGCCGACCTGGGCATCCGCGCCGTGATCGGCGTCGAGGGCGGCGAGGCCGTCTGCCGCCGCGTGGATCCTCGCGTGATCCTGGCCGCCCGGGCGCGCCGCGACTCCGAACGTTCGCCGGTGCGCATCGCCGTCGATCCGGCCGACGAGGCGCGCCGCACGCCGGTGGCCTTCACCACCGCCGCCGGCGCGGCCCTGCGCGTGGACTTCACGCTCGAGCACGTGGTCAATCTGCGCCGCAACATCACCACGGCCGTCCGCATCGAGCCGATGGTCACGCACCTGGCCAGCGGTCGCCAGGCCTCGGCCCGCGCCCTGACCAAGCTCTCGGACCGCGACGTCGCCTTCATCGACGAGTCGACCCTCAAGTACGCGGCGGTCTTCGCCCGCTCGGCCCAGGGCCCCAACACGCCCGAACTGATCCTGCCGGCCTCGTTCCGCACCCTGGGCACCCAGCGTGGTCGCGACCTGCTGACCGGCACCGCCGGCCTGTCGCTGGGCCTGCTGCGCGGCGGCGTCATGATCGAGCTGGTCGACGTCACCCGCGGCACCCCCGCCGGCCGCCTGCTGGAAGTCGTCGGCCTGCTGCGCGCCCTGACGCGCGGCGTCATCGCCCGGGTGCCGCCGGACAAGGAAGCCCTGCGCGTGCTGCGCGACGCCCGCTTGGCGGGTCTGGCGCTGGACGCCTCCGACCTGACCGGCGAGGCCGCCAAGATCGCCATGGACATCATGGCCTTCGGCCGCGACGCGCGCGGCCTGGCCGCCACCACGATCCTGCAAGGCCTGCCGGCCGAGGGCTTCTTCGCCGCCGCCGAAACCGCCGGCCTCAGCCACGCGTCGCTGCGCGCGGCCTATCCGCTGGCCAAGCAGGCGGCGGCTTAACGTAGCTTCCGCGTCGTCGCGCCGGGTTTGGGCGCGAATTCGCAACAGGCTCCTATTTCCCCGCCTTCCTGGGCCTTGTGCCGATCGGTCCTAGACCCGCCCTCGCCCATAGCCGATCGTCTTGACGATCTCGCGGGCGTCGTAGGCGTCGCGGTCGCGGGGCGTCGGGCCCTTGCCGAACACCACCTCGATCGATTGGGAGAAGGCCGGTCCGGGACCCAGGTTGAAGCTGGTGCCAAGACCCAGGCCCACGCCCGTGTGGCGCCCCGAAGCTGGCCGAGCCGCCGCCGACCGACATGCGCGGGCCGCGATCATAGCCCGAGGCCGAGGTCGAACGGTCGGCGACGCGGAACCAGTCGTAGCCGTCGCGCAGGGCCAGCTCGGCCGCCCGCAGCAGGGCGTAGTCGGCGACCTGGGCCTGGGACGCGCCCGGCCCGCCCTGGAAGGTGACGCGGTAGCGGCCGGCCTCGAGGCGATATTCCGAATAGCCGACATCGTTTTGCGCGTTGGCCGCGGCTCGATAGACGGTGGGGGTGCTGGCGCAGGCCGCCAGCAGAAGGCCCGACAGGGCGGCGGCGATCAGGGGCCTGGCGAGCGAGGGTTTGGCGATCTTCATGGCGAACCTCTTCAGACCGGATCAACGGCCGCCGCACGGCCCTGTTCCGGGACGGGAAGATCCAGGGCGCTCAGCATGGCCAGGAAATCCGACGGAAGCGGGGCCATGATCTTGCGCTCGCCGCCCAGCGGATGCGGGAAGGTCAGCTTCGCCGCGTGCAGCATCAGCCGCGGAACCGCCACGCCACCCAGCATCAGCGCCCCGCCGTAACGGCTGTCGCCCGCCAGCGGGCGGCCGATCGAGGCCATGTGGACCCGCAGCTGGTGCATCCGTCCGGTGTCCGGCGACAGCTCGACCAGCGCGGCCGTGGCGTTGGCGGCCAGGGTGCGATAGCGGCTGCGGGCGGTCTCGGCGTCGGGATGATCCGGCTCGCAGACCCGCATATAGGCCTCGCGACCGATCGACTCGCGTCGCAGCGGACTGTCGATCATGCCGCCCTTGGGCTCCGGAGCCCCCGGCGCGACGATGGCCAGGTAGGACTTGCGGAAGCGCTTGGCCATCATGGCCTCGCCCAGGAAGGCCGCGCCCGGCTTGGTCTTGGCCGTCAGGATCACGCCCGAGGTGTCGCGGTCCAGGCGGTGGATCAGCCGAGGTCGCGCCTTGCCGGGCTTGGCGAACGCCCAGAGCAGATCGTCCAGCGTGTGGGCCTTGATCCGCCCGCCCTGGCTGGACAGGCCCGCCGGCTTGTTCAGCACGATGATCGCCTCGTCCTCGTACAGCACCCATGACCGGGCCGCCGCGACCTCATCGGGCGTCAGGGTGATCGGACAATCAACGGCCTTGGGCTTGGCGACACCGGGCGGGCGGCGGAACTTGGGATTGCTCATTTGCCGTCCTTACGCACCTTGCCCCAGGCCTCCAAGCGCTCGCGCGCCTTGGCCTCGGCGCCGACAGGCTTGGGTTCGTAGAAGCGCCGGCGCTCCATGCCGTCGGGGAAGTAGTTCTGGCCCGAGACCCCGCCCTCGACGTCGTGGTCGTAGGCGTAGCCCTCGCCATAGCCGAGCGACTTCATCAGCTTGGTCGGGGCGTTGAGGATGTGCGACGGCGGCGTCAGGCTGCCGGTCTCCTTGGCCGCGCGGCGGGCGGCCTTGTAGGCGGTGTAGACCGCGTTCGACTTGGGCGCGCTGGCCATGTGGACCACGGCCTGGGCGAGGGCCAGCTCCCCCTCCGGCGATCCCAGGAAGTCGTAGGCGTCCTTGGCGGCCGTGGTCAGCAGCAGGCTCAGCGGGTCGGCCGCGCCGATGTCCTCGCTGGCCATGCGCACCAGGCGGCGGGCGATGAACAACGGGTCCTCGCCGCCCTCCAGCATCCGCGCCAGCCAATAGAGCGCCGCGTCCGGATCGCTGCCGCGCACCGACTTATGCAGGGCCGAGATGAGGTTGTAGTGCTCCTCGCGGTCCTTGTCGTAGGCCGGGCGGCGCTTCTGCAGGAACTGGCCAAGCTGAGTGGGATTGAGCGGCGTGTCGGTCCCGATCGAGAACAGCGTCTCGGCCAGGGTCAGCAGGTAGCGACCGTCGCCGTCGGCCATGGCGACCAGGGCCGAGCGGGCCTCGGCGTCGACCGGCAGCGGCCGACTCTCGGCGGCTTCGGCGCGCTGGAGAAGCTGCTCCAGCGAGTCCTCGGTCAGGCGCTTGAGCACGAAGACCTGGCAGCGCGACAGCAGAGCGCCGTTCAGCTCGAACGACGGGTTCTCGGTCGTGGCCCCGACCAGGGTGACGATCCCCTCCTCCACGAACGGCAGAAAGCCGTCCTGCTGGGCGCGGTTGAAGCGGTGGATCTCGTCGACGAACAGCAGCGTCGACTGGCCGGCCATGCGGCGGGCGCGGGCCTGCTCGAAGGCCTTCTTCAGGTCGGCGACGCCCGAGAAGACGGCGGAGATCTGCTGGAACTCGTAGCCGCCGGCCTTGGCCAGCAGGCGGGCGATGGTGGTCTTGCCGGTGCCCGGCGGGCCCCACAGGATCATCGAGGCCAGGCGATGGGCCGCGGCCATGCGGCCGATGGGCCCCTCGGGACCCAGCAGGTGCTGCTGGCCCACCACCTCGTCGAGGCTCTGGGGCCGCAGGCGGTCGGCCAGCGGGGCCGGCGCGTGAGGCGTCAGGCCGGCGGCCTGGAAGAGATCGGACATGAGTCCCCTCCTAGCAGGCCGCCGGGGTCAAGTCGCCTCAGGTGACCAGACGGGCGGTGATCCGCTGGCCCTGGCGCTCGATCGTCACGTTCCAGACGCGGCCCTGGGCGGCGACGGCGGCGTTGAGGTCGGCGACGCTGTTGATCGGCCGGCCGTTGATCTCGCGGACGAAGTCGCCGGGCCGCAGGCCCGCGTTCAGGGCGTAGCCCTGGCCGATGCGGGTGATCAGCACGCCGCGGCCGGCGAACGGATCGACATTGAGGTCCTGGGCCACGGCCGGCGACAGGTTGACCACGGTCGCGCCGTCGAACGGGTTGCGGCCCTTGATCACACGCTCGTCTCGGGCCGGCGTATCCGGCGCGGCCTCGGCGCGGACGGTGATGGTCTGGTCGCGCTCGCCGCGGCGGATCTGCATCGGCACGCGGTCGCCGACCTTGTGGGTGCCGATGGCGAAGGCGCCGCCGCCCTCGTCGTTCACCGCCTGGCCGTCGATCGACAGGATGACGTCGCCTTCCTTCAGGCCCGCCCGGTCGGCCGAGGAGCCGGGATAGACCTCGGCGACCAGCACCCCGCGTGGGACGGTCATGCCGAGGCTGCGGGCGATCTCGGCGGTCACCGCCTGGCCCTTCACGCCCAGCCAGGGCCGCACCACGCTGTGCCCCCCGCCCAGGGCGGCGTTGACCACCTGCTTGACCACGGCGGCCGGGATGGCGAAGCCCACGCCCGAGGACGAGCCCGAGCGCGAGATGATGAAGGTGTTGATGCCGATCAGATCGCCGTCCATGTCGACCAGCGGGCCGCCGGAGTTACCCGGATTGATCGCGGCGTCGGTCTGGATGTAGCTGCCGAAGTCGGCCGCGCCCACGTCCGTACGGGCCAGGGCCGAGACGATGCCGTTGGTCACGGTCTGGCCGACGCCGAACGGATTGCCGAGCGCCAGCACCAGATCTCCGACCTCGAGCTGCTCCTGGTCGTCGATGGCCATAACCGGCAGGCGCTCGCCCTTGGTGTCGATCTTCAGCACGGCCAAGTCGGCGCGCGGATCGTCCAGCAGCACCGTGGCGGGGAACTCCCGACGGTCGGCCAGCTGGACGGTGATGTCGCCGTTCCCCTCGACGATGCCTTCGATGTTGTGGTGGTTGGTGATGATCACCCCGTCGGCCCGAACGATCGCGCCCGAACCCAGCGAGCCCTGAATCTGCTCGCGCGGCGCGCCGCCGCCGCCCATGAAGAAGTCCCAGAACGGGTCGACGCGCTGGCGCACGATCCGACGGCTCTTGACATTGACCACGGCCGGGGCGGCCTTCTTCACGACCGGCGAGAACGAGGCCTTCATCGAGGCCGGGTCGGACGGGGCGCGACGGTTGGGCTGGGCCAGATCCGGGATCGACTGGGCGTTCGACTGTCCGTTCGGATTCGAGCAGGCGGCCAGCAGGACGACGATGGGCAGCAGGGCGCGAAGCGGGCGCATGGTCTTCAAGGAAACTCCTTTGGGTCCGGCTGGAACTCAGCCGAGCTTTCGGGCGAGTCTAAGGCGGCGAAAGGTCTAGGTTTCGGCGACAGTGTAAACCCTCATGCGGGCTGGGGTTCCGACGCCGGCGCCGGGCGGGCCACCGCCCAGGCCAGAAAGGTCGACAACAGCATCAGGACGGCGGCGATCAGCACGGGCAGGCCCGGCAGATGCAGCACCGCGTCGTGGCGGACCGCGAAGGCGAACGGCAGCAGGAAGAGCGGCGGCCCGACGATCGAGGCGACGCCCATCATGGCCGAGTTCGCCCCCTGCAGCTGCCCCTGCTCGTTGGGCGCGACGCGACGGGTCATCAAGCCCTGCAGGCCGGGCATGATCAGGCCGGTCAGGGCGAAGAGCGGCAGGCCGCAGAGATAGAGGAAGCCCGTCGGGGCCAGGGCGTAGACCATGAAGCCGGCGAAACCCGAGAACAGGCCGATCAGCAGCGCGCCGCGCTCGCCCACGGCCTTGACCACCCGCCCGACGACCACGGCCTGGACGATGATGCTGGAGATCCCGCTGGCCATCAGGGTCAGGCCGACGACGCCCGGACCCCAGCCATAGCGGAAGCCCATATAGAGCACGAAGACGCTCGGCAGCACGTTGTGGGCCAGCTGGAACAGGAAGCCCACGCCCGCCAGGCCCAGCAGGCCGGGCCGGCTGCGCAGCAGGCGCAGCGCGCCGACCGGATTGGCCTTCCTCCAGTCGAAGCGCGGCTGGCGGCGCTGGGGCGGCAGGGATTCCGGCAAGACGAAGAAGCCGTAGAGCCAGTTGCACAGCGCCAGGGCGGCGCAGACCAGGAACGGCAGCCGGTGGTCGAAGGTCCACAGCCAGCCGCCCAGGGCCGGGCCGAAGGTGAAGCCGACGCCGAACGCCGCGCCCATCAGGCCAAAGCCCTGGGCGCGGTTCTCGGGCGTGGTGACGTCGGCGACATAGGCGCTGGCGGTCGAGAAGCTGGCCGCCGTCATGCCGTTGAAGATCCGCCCCACGAACAGCCACCACAGGCTGGGCGCGAAGGCCATGAACAGGAAGTCCACGCCCAGGCCGAAGATCGAGGTCAGGATCACCGGCCGCCGGCCGAAGCGGTCCGACATCAGCCCCAGGATCGGCGAGCAGAAGAACTGCATCACGCCCCAGGTGGTGGCGAACAGCACGTTCCAGTCGGCCGCCACGGCCGTGTCGCCCCCGCCGAACGCCTTCACCAGGTTCGGCAGGACCGGGATCATCACGCCCAGCGACAAGACGTCCATGATGGCGGTCACGAAGATGAAGCCCAGGGCGGCCTGGCGACCGTCCCCCGGACATCGGAGCGCCCATAGCGGGTTTGTTCATGCGTCGCCCTCCCCGGCGCTCCCTAGGTGTAGGCTGTTCGCGCGCGTCGCAAGCCCCTCGAGCAGCGCCCGCCACCATTCGCCGTGCCGGCGCAGGAACAGGGCGTCGGGAAAGCCGTGCCGCGCCACGTGCGAGGCCGGCACGCCGTCCCAGCCGCGATGCTCGACCGTGACCCGCGTCTGGCCGTCCTCGACCGCCTCGAAGCGAACCTCGACCTCGGTGTCCATGTCGGCCGCGAAGCTCGCCTGGCGCCAGCCGAACACCAGGCGCGCGCCCCGTTCCCAGACCCGGACCTCGCCCACCTCGAACACCTTGCCGGACGGCAGGCGCTCGACCAGGCGTCCGTCCTGGAACGCCATCACGCCCGGCGAGCGCGGCGTGAACGAGAAGAGGGCGTTGGGCCGCCACCACAGGGCGATGTCGCCGGTGAAGGCGTCGAACACCGCCTCCGGCGCCGCGGCGATCCGCAGGGCGACCAGGATCCTGGAGCTCACCCGCCCCGCCCCCTGGCTTCCACGTGGGCCTTGAGCGCCGAGAGCTGATCGGCCCAGTGGTTCTCGGCCGCCTCCAGCCAAGCTTTCAGCTGCGCCATCGGCTCGGGCCGCAGACGATAGACCCTGACCCGGGCGTCGAACTCGGGATGGCTCTCCTCGACCAGGCCCGACTGGCGCAGGGCGCGCAGGTGCCGGCTCATGGCCGGTGGGGAAAGCCCGAGGCTATCCGCCAGCTCACCCGCCCGGCGTGGCCGCTCGCGCAGCAGATCGATCGCTCGCCGACGGTGGGGGTCGGCCAAGGCCGCCAGGGTTCTGTCCAGCGCCTCGCTCACGGCTCGCCGTCCAGCAGCCTTTTCGGCGCGACATTGCGCCAAGCGTCCAGCAGGGCGACCGCGCGCCGTGGCCTCGTCGCAACCCGCGAGCCGCAACCTGGTCGCTCCGCCCTTCCCCCAACCGCCCGGCACGGGAACAAAGATGCCCGGCTCGGCGGCCACCCGCATCTCCTGCTGGTCCGGCGTCAGCTTGACCATGGCCCACTCGACGTCCGGATTGCCGAGCGTGGCGAAGATCTTCCCGCAGCGGAAATCCACCGTCCCCATGTGCGCGCTCTCGATAGCCTGAGGCAGCGCCAGCGCCAGTCTCCGAAAATCGTCGGGCGTGATCATGTGGAAGGCGCGCTGATCTTGTGGCCGCTGCGCGCCTCCATCTCGGCGATCGACACCATCTCGACCGCCGCCGCCACGGTCCAGACATGACCTTCGGGATCCCGGCAGCGATAGGTGCGGTCGCCGTAGAACTGGGTCTCGGGCTCGGCGAAGATCACCGCCCCAGCCGCCCGGGCCCGCTCGCAATGGGCGTCGACATCGCCGACGATCTGGATGTGCACGGTCTGGGTCGTCTTGCCGCCCACCATGCCGGGGCTGGCGATGCTCTCGTGCCAGGGCGAGCCCAGCATGAGCGTCGAGCCGCCAAAGCTCATCTCGGCGTGGGCCAGGCCCCCCTCGCCGTCCTCGACCAGCAAGGCGACCTCGAAGCCGAACGCCTTCTGCAACCAAGCGACGGCGGCGCGCGGATCGTCATAGATCACCGCCGAAACCAGACCAGGTCGAGCCATGGCGCTTCTCCTTGCCAAATGGAATAATATTTAACGCATATCAAAACTAATTCCGCAAGCGGCGCCCCTGTGATCGATCCGGCGGCCAGCCAGCATGACCGCGACTTCACTTGGCGCTGGCCCGGCGGCTGGCCATAGTCGGCGGGTCGAGCCGACTCGGTCGGCGCTCGGGATCCGCCGCATGTCGATCGCCCTGGAGGCCGACCGCCTCACCAAGACCTACGGGGCGGTGCGCGCCCTCGACGACTTTTCCATCGCCATTCCGGCGGGCGGCGTGTTCGGCGTGCTGGGGCCCAACGGCGCGGGCAAGAGCACCCTGTTCCGCATCGCGCTGGGCTTGGTGCGACCCAGCAGCGGTTCGGCTCGGCTGTTCGGCGACCGCGCCCGGCGACATCGCCGCCCTGCGCAAGGTCGGGGCGATGATCGAGACGCCGCGCTATCCGCCCTATCTGACCGCGCGCGACACCCTGAGGATGCTGGCCCTGGAGAGCGGCGCGAAGACCGCCGACGTCGGCGGCTGGCTGGAACGGGTCAGCCTGACCCACGCCGCCGACCGCGCGACCAGCGGCTTCTCGGTCGGCATGAAACAGCGCCTGGGACTGGCCGCGGCCTTCCTGACCAAGCCCGAGCTCGTGATCCTGGACGAACCCACCAGCGGCATGGACCCGGCCGGCATCCAGGAGATCCGGGCCCTGATCGTCGATCTCGCCCAGCGCGAAGGGGTGACGGTGATCCTGGCCAGCCACCAGCTGGACGAGGTCAAGCGCGTCTGCGACCGCGTCGCCATCCTGTCGCGCGGCAAGGTGGTGGCCGAAGGCGGCGTGGCCGAGCTGACCGCCGGCGAGGCCCGCCTGCGCCTGACCCTGGCCTCTCCCCTCGCCCCGGCTCTCGCCGTCCTGGGCGACCGAGGCGCGGCCGATGGCGCCGACGCCGTGCTCGCCGACGTCCCCCGCGCCGAGGGTCGCCCGCGCTGATCCGCGCCCTGGTGGAGGCCGGCGCGGAGATCGTCGAGGCCCGCTGGCGCGAGGTGGATCTCGAAGGGGTCTATCTGAAGTCTCTCGGCCAGACGCCGACCGCCACCTCGGAAGGAGCCGCCTGATGCTCGCCGACGCCATCGCCGCCGAACGCTTCCGCCTGCTGCGCGACCGCTCGACCCTGTTCTGGGGCTTCTGTTTCGCGCCGCTCGTCGGCTTCCTGCTCAGCGTGGGAGGGGACCTCTTCCTGCGCAACGTGATCCGAAAGCCGATACCCGGCCTGACGGTCGGGGTGATCGACCAGGTCATCAAGGCCCTGGCCAGCGGCGCCTCGACCTTCGGCGACCCTCTTCCTGATGATCGGGGCGGCGGCCGTGCTGGCCGGCGACTATCGGTGGGAGACCTGGCGGCTGCTGACGCCGCGCAACACCCGCCAGAACCTGCTGCTGGCCAAGCTGGTCGTCGTCGGCGAGGCGGTGTTCTGGAGCCTGGTCCTGACCGCCGTCCTCTCGGCCGCCGCCGCGGTGGTCGGCGCGGCGATCAACGGCAAGGCCCTGGTCGGCTCGATGTTCGAGCGCAATCCGTTCGACGTGATCGGCGTGCTGGCGATCACCTGGCTGGAGGCGATGACCCTGGCGGCCCTGGCGGCCTGCGTCGGCGTGCTGTCGCGCTCGACCCTGGGCGTGGTGATCGCCTGTCTCGGCGTGCGCTTCGTGCAGACGATCCTGGCCAGCGGCCTGCGCATGATGGAGCAGGGCCAGCCCAGCTGGAAGCTGCTGGCTCTGCCGGTGTTCGACGCCGACCTGCTGCGCGCGACCCTGCTGGATCCGGGCCAGCTCGGCCCGGCTAGCGGCTCGGCGGGCCAGGCCCTGGCGGCCCTGGTCGTCTGGACGGCGGCCCTGACGGCGGCGGCGGTGTTCCTGTTCCGCCGCCAGGACCTGACGCGGGAGTAAGGCGTGAAGACCCAGAAGCAGCTGATGCTGGCCGGCGAGCCCTACATGGCCAGCGATCCGGAACTCCAGGCCAACCAGCGCGCGGCCCAGGCCTGGATGGACCGCTACAACACGTCATCGGTGGACGAGCGCCCCGCCCTGCTGGCCGAGGGCCTGGGCGCGGTGGGCCAGAACGTGACCATCCGCGCGCCGTTCCATGTCGACTACGGCTACAACATCCGCGTCGGCGACGGGGTGTTCATGAACTTCGGCTGCGTGATCCTCGACGTGGTCGAGGTCACGATCGGCGCGGCCACGGCCATCGGTCCTGGCGTGCAGATCCTCACCGCCGACCATCCGCGCGATCCGGCCGTTCGCCGCACCGGCCTGGAGTCGGGCCGGCCGATCCGCGTCGGGGCCAATGTCTGGATCGGCGGCGGCGCGATCATCCTGCCGGGCGTCACCATCGGCGATGACGCCATCATCGGCGCCGGCGCGGTCGTCACCCGCGACGTGGCGGCGGGCGCGACGGTGGTGGGCAATCCGGCGCGGGTGGTCTCGGCGAAGACCTAGGCCACGAAAAAGGCCCCGGATCGCTCCGGGGCCTCTCGTCTCAGCTCGCGCTGAACTTTTCTTGTCTGGCGACGGCCAGGCTTAGTCTTCGGCTTCGTTCGTGTAGACCGGACCCGAGTCCTTGCCCTTTTCCGAGACGTCGCGGTCGACGAACTCGATGACGGCCAGCGGGGCGTTGTCGCCGTAGCGGAAGCCGGCCTTCAGGACGCGGATGTAGCCGCCCTGACGGTCCTTGTAGCGCGGGCCGAGGACCGCGAAGAGCTTGCCGACTTGCTCGACGTCGCGGACCGAGCTGATCGCCTGGCGACGAGCGTGCAGGTCGCCGCGCTTGGCCAGGGTGACCAGCTTTTCGACGATCGGACGCAGTTCCTTGGCCTTCGGCAGGGTGGTGACGATCTGCTCGTGCTTGATCAGCGAGGCCGACATGTTGGCGAACATGGCGGTGCGGTGAGCCGAGGTGCGGCCCAGTTTGCGGTGGGCGTAGCCGTGACGCATTTTCTTCTCTCCTGGGCGCGAAGCCCGAGCGGCGCGAAACTCGTAAGCGCCTGATGATCACCAATCCTGGTCTTTCCCGACCGGGTCAGAGCGAAGCGCCGGGGCCCTCCACCGCGTAGCGGCTTCAAAGGCCCAGGCCGCCTTCCCTTCCGAAGAGAGGAGAAGCGGCCCGGATTAGCGCGATAGGCTTCGAGGTTCTTAGATTTGGTCTTCGAACTTCTTGGCCAGGTCTTCGATGTTCTCCGGCGGCCAGTTCGGCACGTCCATGCCGAGGTGCAGACCCATGCCGGCGAGCACTTCCTTGATCTCGTTCAGCGACTTGCGGCCGAAGTTCGGGGTGCGGAGCATCTCGGCTTCGGTCTTCTGGATCAGGTCGCCGATGTAGACGATGTTGTCGTTCTTCAGGCAGTTGGCCGAACGGACCGACAGTTCCAGCTCGTCCACCTTCTTCAGCAGGGCCGGGTTGAACGGCAGCTCCGGCTTGGACTCGTCGGCCGACTTGGCCTTCGGTTCCTCGAAGGTGATGAAGATCTGCAGTTGGTCCTGCAGGATCCGGGCGGCGTAGGCCACGGCGTCCACCGGGGTGACGGCGCCGTTGGTTTCCACTTCCAGGATCAGCTTGTCGTAGTCCAGCGACTGGCCCTGACGGGTCGGCTCGACGCGATAGGCGACGCGCTTGACCGGCGAGTACAGGGCGTCGACGGCGATCAGGCCGATCGGCGCGTCTTCCGGACGGTTGCGGTCAGCCGGGACGTAGCCCTTGCCGGTGTTGACCGTGAACTCCATGCGCACCGAAGCGCCGTCGTCCAGCGTGCAGAGCACGTGGTCGGGGTTCAGGATCTCGATGTCGGCCGGGGTTTCGATCTGACCAGCGGTCACCGGGCCGGGGCCCGTGGCGCGCAGGGTCATGCGCTTGGGGCCTTCGGCGTGCATGCGCACGGCCAGTTGCTTGATGTTCAGAACGATGTCGACGACGTCTTCGCGGACGCCTTCGAGCGAGGAGAATTCGTGCACCACGCCATCGATTTGGATGGCGGTGACGGCGGCGCCTTGCAGCGACGAGAGGAGAACGCGACGCAGGGCGTTGCCGAGCGTCACACCGAAACCGCGCTCGAGCGGCTCGGCGACGATGCGAGCCTTGCGGGTCGCGTCGGCGCCCGGTTTCGATCTGCGGCTTCTCAGGACGGATCAGCTCGTTCCAGTTTCTTTCGATCACGTGGTCGGTCCCTTGAACGCGGCTCGCCGGCCGCGTTTTGCGCAGCCGGCGAAGGAAGATTGTGGTCTAAAAAGTACTAGACGCGACGACGCTTGGGCGGACGGCAGCCGTTGTGCGGGATCGGCGTGACGTCGCGGATGGTCGTGATGGTCATGCCCGCGGCTTGCAGAGCGCGCAGGGCCGACTCACGGCCGGAGCCCGGGCCCGAGACGTTGACTTCCAGGGTCTTCACGCCGTGTTCCGCGGCCTTCTTGCCCGCGTCTTCCGCGGCCATCTGAGCGGCGTACGGGGTCGACTTGCGCGAGCCCTTGAAGCCCATCATGCCGGCCGAGGACCACGAGATCGTGTTGCCCTGGGCGTCGGTGATGGTGATCATGGTGTTGTTGAACGAGGCGTTCACGTGCGCCACGCCCGAGGTGATGTTCTTGCGTTCGCGACGTTTAACGCGAGCCGGTTCCTTGGCCATCGGTCAGGCTACCTTACTTCTTCTTGCCGGCGATCGGCTTGGCCGGACCCTTGCGGGTGCGGGCGTTCGTGTGGGTGCGCTGACCGCGGACCGGCAGGCCCTTGCGGTGACGCAGGCCGCGGTAGCAGGCCAGGTCCATCAGGCGCTTGATGTTCATCGAGTTCTCGCGACGCAGGTCGCCCTCGACGGTGTAGTCACGGTCGATCGTCTCGCGGATGGCGAGGACTTCGGCGTCGGTCAGTTGGCTGACCCGACGCGCATCCTCGATGCCCACCTTGGTGATGATGTCACGCGCGGACTTTTGGCCGATGCCGTGAATGTACTGAAGCGCGATCAGCACGCGCTTGTTCGTCGGGATGTTGACGCCTGCGATACGGGCCACGTCTAATGTTCTCCTAGTCACGCACTAAAGACGCGAACGGCGCGCCCGGCTCGATCCAGAGGACCAAGACCGGCGCGCACGGATCGCGCCCTTTCGCGGAAGCGCCCCGTTATAGGGATCGTTTCGCTTCCGTCAACAACTGAATCCACCGGACATCCAGTGAATTCGGGCTTTATTAGGCTACTCCCGAAAGAGCGGCGTCGATGGACGTGGCCACGGCTTCGACCGAACCCATCCCGTCCAGTTCCTTCAGCTTCCCCTGCCCTTGGTAATACGGCAGCAGCGGCGCGGTCTGGGCGTTGTAGGCGGCCAGGCGAGGTCACGAAGACTTCCGGATTGTCGTCGGGCCGTCCCTGCTCCTCGAACCGCTTCTTGATCCGCTCGATCAGGGCTGGCTCGTCTACCTTGAGTCGGAGAACCACGTCGATCTTCTGACCGCGGGCGGCGAGGATTTTGTCCAGGGCCTCGGCCTGGGCGACCGTGCGCGGGAAACCGTCGAAGATCGCGCCCCCGGCCGCCTCGGCCTCGGGCAGGCGCTCCTCGATCAGGGCGATGACGATCTCGTCGGTGACCAGCTCGCCGCGATCCAGCACGCCCTTGACGCGCTGGCCGAGGTCCGAGCCCGAGGCGATGGCGGCGCGCAGCATGTCGCCGGTCGAGAGCTGCACCATGCCGCGCTCGCTGACCAGGCGCTTGGCCTGAGTGCCCTTCCCCGCCGCCGGCGGACCGAACAGGATCAAATTCATGAAAGCCCCTTCGCGTTGTCGGGTCTTCGCCCGCTCGTCTCCCGCAGCAGACCTAGATTGCGCCGGGAAAAAACGGAAGCCGGTTTTGCGACAAACCGGCTTCCGACGCTTCTATTTGGATCGAAGCCCGCCTAGCGGCCGCGGCCGCCGCGCAGCTTCGACTTCTTGATGAGGCCCTCGTACTGGTGGGCCAGCAGGTGCGACTGGATCTGGGCCACGGTGTCCATGGTCACCGTCACGACGATCAGGATCGAGGTGCCGCCCAGGGCGAACTGGTTCGACTTGATCGCCATCATCACCAATTCCGGCGCGATACACACAGCGGTGATGTAGGCCGCGCCGATCACCGTCAGGCGGGTCAGGACGTAGTCCAGGTACTCGGCGGTGCGCTTGCCCGGACGGATGCCCGGCAGGAAGCCGCCGTACTTGCGCAGGTTCTCGGCCGTCTCCTCGGGATTGAACACGACCGAGGTGTAGAAGAACGAGAAGAAGATGATCAGCAGGGCGTAGAACACCAGGAACGCCGGGTGGCCGTGCTGCAGCGCCCCGACGACGCCCGGCAGCCAGGAGGCCCAGCTGGGCAGGTTGGTGGTCTGGACGAACTGCATGGCCGTCGTCGGCAGCAGCAGCAGGCTGGAGGCGAAGATCGGCGGGATCACGCCCGCGGTGTTGATCTTCAGCGGCATGAACGAGCTTTCGCCGCCGATCATGCGGTTGCCTTGCTGGCGCTTGGGATAGTGCACCAGCAGGCGGCGCTGCGAGCGCTCCATGAACACGATGGCCAGGATGGCGGCCACGCAGCCGATGACGATCAGGAACAGCGGGGTGTAGTTGCCCGAGGTCTGGCCCTGGACCAGCATCTGGCCCAGCACGATCGGCAGGCGGGCGACAATGCCGGCGAAGATGATCAGCGAGACGCCGTTGCCGACGCCGCGGCTGGTGATCTGCTCGCCCAGCCACATCAGGAACAGGGTGCCGCCCGTCAGGGCCACGACGGTCGAGACGACGAAGAAGGCATGGCCCACGCCGTCGACGACGACGCCCGGCTGGGCCGCCAGGCCCATCGCGATCGAGGCCGACTGCACGACGGCCAGCACGACCGCCAGGTAGCGGGTGTACTGGTTGAGGGTCTTGCGACCCGCCTCCCCGCCTTCCTTTTTCAGCTTCTCCCACGGCGGATACACCGTGCCCATCAGCTGCACGATGATCGAGGCGCTGATGTAGGGCATCACGTTCAGCGAGAAGATCGCCATCCGCGAGACGGTCGCCGCCCGAGAACATGTTGAACATGCCCAGGATGCCCTGGGAGTTGTCGTTGAACAGCCGGGCGAAGGCGTTCACGTCGATCCCGGGGATCGGAACGTACGAGCCGAGGCGATAGACGACCAGGGCGATGATCGTGAACCAGATACGCTTGTGAAGTTCGGTCGCCTTTTGGAACGACGCGAAATTCATGTTGGCTGCGAGTTGTTCGGCGGCCGAGGCCATTCAGATCCCCACGACTCAGGAGCTTGATAGCCGAAGCAGATAACGCCTCGGCGACGACCACGCTCTGAAATTAGGTTTCCCGGATCAGGCTGATCCGAGGAGAGCGCCACAAATAGGTGAGGCTCGCCGCGATGTCACGGCGAGCCTCGTATTTCTGTCATCCCGGTCGAAGACGAAGTCCCGAACAGCGCTGGACGCTCGCCGGGATGACGACACGCCTTTAGGCTTCGGCTTGCGCCTTGGCCTTCTTGGTCACGGTGACCGAACCACCGGCGGCCTCGACGGCCTTGATGGCGGCTTCGGTGGCCGAATAGACGGTCAGCTTCAGGGCGGTCTTGATCTCGCCCTTGCCCAGCAGCTTCACGCCGTCCAGTTCACGACGGATGACGCCGGCGGCGACCAGGTCGGCGGCCGAGAGCTCGGCGCCCTTCTTCAGCTTGCCGGCGGCGACGGCCTGTTCCAGGCCGCCACAGGTTCACTTCGGCGAACTGCAGACGGAAGGGGTTGTTGAAACCGCGCTTCGGCATCCGCATGTGCAGCGGCATTTGACCGCCTTCGAAGCCGTTGATCGAGACGCCGGTACGCGACTTCTGGCCCTTCACGCCGCGGCCGCTGGTCTTGCCCTTGCCCGAACCCGGGCCGCGGCCGACGCGCATGCGGCCCTTGGTGGAGCCTTCGCGGGGAGCCAGTTCGTTCAGCTTGGTCATATGTGCCTCTCCTTGGAGATCTGCGCCCGGCGGAAGCCGGACTCGGCTGTTGAATTTCAGAGCGCGCTTAAAACCCCAAAACAGAGGGGATTTCAAACGAAAACCACCCCGGCTCTCACCGGGGTGGCGTATTTCGCGTCTTGTAGAGGACTACTCGACGATTTCCAGCAGGTGCTGGACCTTGCGGATCATGCCGCGGGTCGAGGGTTGTCCTGCAGGGTCGAGACACGACCCACGCGGTTCAGACCCAGACCCACGAGCGTAGCGCGCTGGTCCTTTTCACGACGGATCGGGCTGCCGGTTTGGCGAACCGTGACGGTCTTAGCTTCAGCCATGACTTAGCCCTCGATGGCTTCCGGCGCCGAGGCGCCGTCGGCGCGGCGGCCGAGGATGTCGCCAACCTTCTTGCCGCGCTTGGCGGCGATCTGGCGGGGCGAGGATTGCACCTTCAGGGCCTCGAACGTGGCGCGCACCATGTTGTACGGGTTCGAGGAACCCGTCGACTTGGCCACGACGTCCTGGACGCCCAGGGTTTCGAGAACCGCGCGCATCGGACCGCCGGCGATGACGCCGGTGCCGGGAAGGCGCCGCCGCGCGCATCATCACCTTGCCAGCGCCCCAACGGCCAGCGCCGTCGTGGTGCAGGGTGCGGGATCTCGCGCAGCGGAACGCGGATCATCGTCTTCTTGGCTTCTTCGGTCGCCTTGCGGATGGCTTCCGGCACTTCACGCGCCTTGCCATGACCGAAGCCGACGCGGCCCTTTTGGTCGCCAACGACCATCAGAGCGGCGAAGCTGAAGCGACGACCACCCTTCACGGTGGCGGCGACGCGGTTGATGTGGACGAGCTTTTCGACGATGTCGCTGTCGACCCGCTCTTCGGGGGCGTTGCGGTCGCGACGGTCCCGGCGTTGACCGCCTTCACCGCGCTGTTGTTCACCACGAGCCATTTTCGTTCCCTTAGAAGTTCAGGCCGGCTTCGCGCGCGGCGTCGGCCAGGGCTTTCACCCGGCCGTGGAAGATGTAACCGCCACGGTCGAAGACGACGTCCTTGACGCCCTTTTCGATGGCGCGCTCGGCGACGAGCTTGCCAACCTTGGCAGCGGCATCCTTGTCCGCGCCCTTGCCTTCGGCTTCCAGAGTGGAAGCCGACGCCAGGGTCACGCCGCGTTCATCATCGATGATCTGGGCGTAGATGTTCTTCGACGAACGGAAGACCGACAGACGCGGACGACCGTTGGCGAGGCTCTTGAGGCGGGTGCGAACGCGCTGAGCGCGCTTGGCCGCCGATTCACGAGGAGAGAGCGCCATGGCTTACTTCTTCTTGCCTTCCTTGCGGCGAACGGTCTCGCCAGCATAGCGCACGCCCTTGCCCTTGTAGGGCTCCGGCGGACGAATGCGGCGGATCTTCGCGGCAATCTCACCAACCGCCTGCTTGTCGATGCCGGCGATCTTGATTTCGGTTTGCTTCGGCGTGGCGAACGTGATGCCGGCCGGGGCCGCGACGTCCACATCGTGGCTGAAACCGAGTTGGAGGCTCAGGGCGGTGCCCTTCATGGCCGCGCGGTAACCGACGCCGACCAGTTCGAGGCTTTCCTCGAAGCCGGTGGTCACACCGTGCACCATGTTGGCCACCAGCGTGCGGGACAGGCCCCACATGCCCTTGGCGCGCTTCGTGTCGACGCGAGGCGTCAGCGAGAGTTCATTGCCCTCTTGCTTCAGCTCGATCTCGTCGGCGATCGTCCACGAGAGTTGACCCTTGGGGCCCTTCACCGTGACCGTCTGGCCCGAGAGCGTCAGGGTGACGTTCGCGGGGATGACGACGGCTTTCTTACCGATCCGTGACATGTTCTCTTTCCCTCCCGCGCCTTAGTAGACGCGGCAGAGGACTTCGCCGCCGACATTAGCGTCGCGCGCGGCGGTGTCCGACATGACGCCCTTCGGCGTCGACAGGATCGAGATGCCCAGGCCGTTCTTGATCGGCTTCAGGTCCTTGATCGACGAATAGACGCGACGGCCAGGCTTGGACACGCGGCTGATCTCGGCGATCACGGGCTCACCGTCGAAGTACTTGAGCTCGATCTCGAATTCGGGGAACGCGCCGGGCTTCTCGACCAGCGAGTAGCCACGGATGTAGCCTTCGTCGGCCAGCACGTCGAGGACGCGGGCGCGCAGCTTGGAAGCCGGCGTCGACACCTTCGAGCGCTTGCGCGTGGCGGCGTTCTTGATGCGAGCGATCATATCGCTCAGGGGATCGTTCATCGACATCTGATCGTCCTCACCAGCTCGACTTGACGAGGCCCGGGATCTGCCCCTGCGAACCCAGTTCGCGGAGCGCCACACGGCTCATCTTCAGCTTGCGGTAATAGGCGCGCGGACGGCCGGTGACTTCGCAGCGATTGCGGATGCGGATCGCGGCGCTGTTACGCGGCAGCTTGGCGAGCTTGAGGCGAGCCTCGAAGCGTTCCTCGAGCGGCAGGCTTTCGTCATTGGCGATCGCCTTCAGCGCGGCGCGCTTCTCGGCGAACTTCTTGACGAGAGCCTTGACGGCTTCGTTGCGGTTGACGGCGCTTTTCTTGGCCATGGTTTCTTTCCCTTCCCGCTCTCTTAGTTGACGAACGGGAACTGGAATTCCTTCAGGAGAGCCTTGGCTTCCTGGTCGGACTTCGCAGTGGTGCAGACGATGATGTCCATGCCCCAGATCTGTTCGATCTGGTCATAGTTGATTTCCGGGAACACCAGGTGCTCCTTCAGGCCCATGGCGTAGTTGCCACGGCCGTCGAAGCTCTTGCCGTTCAGGCCGCGGAAGTCCTTCACGCGCGGCAGCGCGATCGTGACCAGGCGGTCGAGGAACTCGTACATCCGGTCCTTGCGGAGGGTGACCTTGGCGACCGACCACCATGCCTT
Source organism: Aphelenchoides fujianensis (assembly GCA_024699865.1). Classification (NCBI taxonomy): domain Eukaryota; kingdom Metazoa; phylum Nematoda; class Chromadorea; order Rhabditida; family Aphelenchoididae; genus Aphelenchoides; species Aphelenchoides fujianensis. The sequence goes on along the minus strand of JAMPIO010000001.1, from coordinate 1,727,348 downwards.
CGCGCAGCTTGAAGCCGGCGATCGACTTGCGGGCGCGGGTCGCGACGGGCTTTTGGCCGGCGATCGCTTCCAGGTCCTTCAGGGCGGTCTGAGCCTTCTTGGAGTCAGCCACAGCCTCGCCGATACCCATGTTCAGGACGATCTTGTCCAGCTTGGGGATCTGCATTTCGTTGGTGTAGCCGAACTGCTCCTTCATCGCGGCGCGGATGCGTTCGCGATAAACGGTCTTCAGCCGGGGCTCGTAAGCTTGATCAGCCATTGATCACCTCGCCGGTCGTCTTGGCGACGCGCACCTTCTTGTCGCCTTCGATCTTGAAACCGACGCGGGTGGGCTTGCCCTTGGAATCCACGATGGCGACGTTCGAGACGTGCAGCGCGGCTTCCTTGTTCTTGATGCCGCCTTGCGGATCGGCTTGGGTCGGCTTGGTGTGACGCGAAACCATGTTCACGCCTTCCACGACCACCCGGTTGTCCTTCGGCAGGACTTGCAGGACAGCGCCTTGCTTGCCCTTGTCCTTGCCGGCCAGAACGACGACGCGGTCGCCCTTCTTGATCTTAGCGGCCATTACAGCACCTCCGGAGCGAGGGAGATGATCTTCATGTGGTTCTTGGCGCGCAGTTCACGGGGAACCGGGCCGAAGATCCGCGTGCCGACCGGCTCGCTCTGCTTGTTCACGATCACCGCGGCGTTCTTATCGAAGCGGATGACCGAGCCATCCTTGCGCTTCAGATTTTGGTTCACCCGAACGACGACGGCGCGCAGCACGTCACCCTTCTTCACGCGACCGCGCGGAATGGCTTCCTTCACGGAGACGACGATGACGTCGCCCACGCTGGCGTAGCGACGGCCAGCGCCGCCCAACACCTTGATGCACATGACCCGGCGAGCGCCAGAGTTGTCGGCGACTTCCAGGTTAGTTTGCATCTGGATCATGGTCTAAACCTTCCAGATTAAGCCGAAGCCTTGGGAAGCACTTCCCAGGTCTTCAGCTTGGACTTCGGAGCGCACTCGATGATGCGGATCGCTTCACCGGCCTTGTACGCGTTGGCTTCGTCGTGCGCGTGGTACTTTTTGGACTGACGCACGATCTTCTTCAGAACCGGGTGAACGATGGTCCGTTCGACCTTCACCACCACGGTCTTGTCGCCCTTATCGGAGACGACGACCCCTTCGAGGATACGCTTGGGCATATCGTTCTCCTTAAGCCGCGGCCTTGGCGCGCAGCACGGTCTTGATCCGCGCGATATCCTTACGGATCTCGTTGAAGCGGTGGGTCTTCTCGACCTGGCCCGTGGCAACCCTGGAAGCGCAGGTTGAACTGCTCCTTCTTCAGGTTCAGCAGGGCTTCGGCCAGCTGGTCGGGGGTCATGCCCCGGATGTCAGCGATCTTCATGAGCCTCAAGCCTCCATGGCCACACCCGCGTCGATGCGGGTGACAACCACGGGTGCGGATCGGCAGCTTGGCGGCGCCCAGGCGGAGAGCTTCACGCGCGATATCGTCCGGCACGCCGTCGATTTCGAACATGATGCGGCCCGGAGCCACGCGAGCGGCCCAGTAATCCACCGCGCCCTTACCCTTACCCATCCGGACTTCGGCCGGCTTGCCGGTGACCGGCACGTCCGGGAAGATGCGGATCCAGACGCGGCCTTGACGCTTCATCTGGCGGGTGATGGCGCGACGGGCGGCTTCGATCTGGCGAGCCGTGATGCGCTCCGGCTCGACGGCCTTCAGGCCGTACGAACCGAAGTTCAGCAGGGTGCCGCCCTTCGAGGCGCCGTGGATGCGGCCCTTGAACTGCTTGCGGAATTTGGTCTTCTTCGGAGACAGCATGGCGATCTAATCCTTAGGCGCGATCGCGACGGTCACGACGGTCGCCCCGGTCGGGACGATCGCCGCGCTCACGGCCGCCACCTTCGCCGGCGGGACCGGACTCGGTGGCCAGGCGCTTGTCGAGCGCCATCGGATCATGCTCCAGCACCTCGCCCTTGAAGATCCAGGTCTTCACGCCGATGATGCCGTAGGTGGTCTTGGCTTCGGCGAAACCGAAGTCGATGTCGGCGCGCAGGGTGTGCAGCGGCACGCGGCCTTCGCGGTACCACTCCATCCGAGCGATTTCAGCGCCGCCGAGGCGACCCGAGACGTTGATCCGGATGCCCTTGGCGCCGAGGCGCACGGCCGACTGGATCGAACGCTTCATGGCGCGACGGAAGGCGATGCGGCGCTCGAGTTGCTGAGCGATCGACTCGGCCACCAGCTGAGCGTCGGTTTCCGGCTTGCGGATCTCGACGATGTTCAGGTGGACTTCGCCCTCGGTCATCACCGACAGGTCCTTGCGGAGCTTGTCGATGTCAGCGCCCTTCTTGCCGATGATGACGCCCGGACGGGCGGCATAGATCGTGACGCGGCACTTCTTGTGCGGACGCTCGATGATGATGCGCGAGACACCGGCTTGGTACAGGCGCTTCTTCAGAGCGGCGCGGACCGCGAGGTCTTGGTGCAGCAGCTTGCCGTACTGGTTGCCGTCGGCGAACCAACGGCTGTCCCAGGTGCGGTTGATGCCGAGCCGCAGCCCGACCGGATTGACTTTCTGACCCATTAGGCGGCCTCACCCAGTTCGCGGACCACGATCGTGATCTCGGAGAACGGCTTCTCAACGCGCGTCGCGCGACCGCGAGCGCGGGGCGAGAAACGCTTCATGATCAGGTTCTTGCCCACATAGGCCTCGGCGACGACCAGGGAGTCGATGTCGAGGTTGTGGTTGTTCTCGGCGTTGGAGATCGCCGAGTACAGCGCCTTGCGGACGTCCTGAGCGATGCGCTTGTGGCTGAACTCGAGCTCGTTGAGAGCGCGCTGGACGTTCAGGCCACGGATGGACTGAGCGACCAGGTTCAGCTTGCGCGGGCTGGTGCGCAGGGTGCGAACCTTGGCCATCGCTTCGGCGCCGTCGAGGCGGCGAGCTTGCTTTTGCTTGGCCATGATTACTTCCTCTTGGCCTTCTTGTCGGCGGCGTGACCCGGGAAGTTCCGGGTCGGCGCGAATTCGCCGAACTTCATGCCGACCATGTCTTCCGACACCAGCACGGGGACGTGCTTGTGGCCGTTGTGCACGCCGAAGGTCAGGCCGACGAATTGCGGCATGATCGTCGAGCGACGCGACCAGGTCTTGATGACGTCCTTGCGGCCCGACGACAGAGCGGCATCGGCCTTCTTCAGGAGGTACCCGTCGACAAACGGGCCTTTCCAGACGGAGCGGGTCATGGCTTAGCGGCCCTTCTTCGCTTTGTGGCGCGAGCGGATGATGAACTTATCCGTGGCCTTGTTGACGCGGGTCTTGGCGCCCCTTGGTCGGCTTACCAGCCGGGGTCACCGGGTGACGGCCGCCCGAGGTCCGGCCTTCACCACCACCGTGGGGGTGGTCGACCGGGTTCATGGCGACACCGCGGACGTGCGGGCGACGGCCCATGTGACGAGAACGACCGGCCTTGCCGAGGTTCTGGTTCATGTGGTCGGGGTTCGAAACGGCGCCGACGGTGGCCATGCACGAGTCGAGCACCATGCGCAGCTCGCCCGAGTTCAGGCGGATCTGGGCGTAGCCGGCGTCACGACCGACCAGCTGGGCGTAGGCGCCAGCCGAACGGGCGATCTGACCGCCCTTGGCGGGCTTCAGCTCGATGTTGTGGATGATCGTGCCGATCGGCAGCGTGCGCAGCGGCGAGGCGTTGCCCGGCTTCACGTCGACCTTCTCGCCGGTGACGACTTCGTCGCCGGCCTTCAGGCGTTGCGGGGCCAGGATGTAGGCCAGCTCGCCATCGGCCTGATACTTGATCAGGGCGATGAAGGCGGTGCGGTTGGGGTCGTACTCGAGACGAACGACCGTGGCCACGCCTTGCTTGCGACGCTTGAAGTCGACCAGACGGTAGAGGCGCTTGGCGCCGCCGCCGCGGAAGCGAACGGCCACGCGGCCATTGCCGCCACGGCCGCCCGACTTGGTCAGGCCTTCGACCAGCTTCTTCTCGGGCTTGCCCTTGTGAAGTTCGCTGCGGTCGATCAGCACCAGGCCGCGCTGGCCAGGGCTGGTCGGGTTAAATTGCTTCAAGGCCATGACTTAGAGCCCCGTCGTGATGTCGATCGACTGGCCTTCGGCCAGCGTCACGATCGCTTTTTTGACGTCGTTGCGACGACCCACGATGCCGCGGAAGCGCTTGGTCTTGCCCTTGGTCACGATGGTGTTGACCTTGGTCACCTTGACCTTGAACAGCTCTTCGACGGCGGCGGCGATTTCGTCCTTGGTCGCGTCGTTGGCCACCTTGAAGACGACCTTGTTCTGCTCGCTGAGCAGGGTCGTCTTTTCGGTGATCACCGGCGACAGGATCGTGTCGTAGTGGCGAGCGGTGGCGGCCATTAGGCGGCTTCCTTCTCAGCGAAACGAGCCGAGATCGCTTCGACCGCGTCCTTGGTGAGGACCAGGGTCTGGCGACGCAGCACGTCGTAGACGTTCAGGCCGGCGTTCGGCAGCACGTCGACGTTCGGAATGTTGCGGGCGGCGAGCTTGAAGTTCGCGTCCACTTCCGGACCGGCGATGACCAGAGCGTTCTTCAGACCGATCTTGTCGAAGTTGGCGCGCAGGGCGGCCGTCTTCGCTTCGGTCAGAACGGCGCTGTCCAGGACGACCAGCGAGCCCGACTTGGCCTTCGACGACAGAGCGTGCTTCAGGGCCAGGGCGCGGATCTTCTTGGGCAGGTCGAAGGCGTGGCTGCGGACCACGGGACCGTGGGCCTTGGCGACCGCCGACGAACTGGGCCGCACGGCGCGAACCGTGACGGGCGCCGCCGGTGCCCTTCTGCTTGTACATCTTCTTGCCCGTACGAGAGACCTCGTTGCGGACTTGAATCTTGTGGTTGCCGGAGCGGCGCTTGGCCAGCTGCCAGGTCACGACGCGCTGCAGGATGTCGCCGCGGATGTCGTCGATGCCGAAGATGGCGTCGTCGAGGTCCACGGAACCGGCCTTGCCGCCGTCAAGCTTGATGACGTCGAGTTTCATTAGCCTTCGCCCTCTTCGGTCGTCGCCGCGGGGGCCTCTTCAGCGGGGGTTTCAGCGGCGGCCGGAGCCTCGCCAGCCTTGCGGAAGGCGCCCGGACGCGGAGCGTCAGCCGGCAGAGCCTTCTTCACGGCGTCGCGAACCTTCACGTAGCTGCCTTCGTGGCCGGGGACGGGCCCTTGACCAGGATCAGGCCGCGCTCGACGTCGACCTTCCAGACGGTGACGTTGAGGGTGGTGACGGTTTCTTGACCCAGGTGACCAGCCATCTTCTTGCCCGGGAACGTACGACCCGGATCCTGGCGGTTACCGGTCGAACCGTGCGAGCGGTGCGAGACCGAGACACCGTGGGTGGCGCGCAGACCGCCGAAGTTCCAGCGCTTCATGGCGCCGGCGAAACCCTTACCGACGGTGACGCCTTGGATGTCGACCTTCTGGCCGGCGACGAAGTGGTCGGCCGTCAGTTCGGTCGCCAACTTCGATCAGGGCGCTCTCCTCGACGCGGAATTCCGCGACGACGCGCTTCGGCTCGACGGCCGCCTTCGCGAAGTGGCCGCGCAGGGCCTTGGAGGTGTTCTTGGCCTTCTTGGCGACCGGCGACCGAGTTGCAGGGCGGTGTAGCCGTCCTTCTCAACGGTGCGCACGCCCGTGACCTGGCAACCGTCGAGCGACAGGACGGTGACCGGCACGTGCTGACCAGCTTCGTCGAAGAAGCGGGTCATGCCGAGCTTCTTGGCGATGACGCCAGTGCGTTGGGTGGGGAGAGTCATAAGCGGGCCCTCCTTACAGCTTGATTTCGACGTCAACGCCGGCCGACAGGTCGAGCTTCATCAGCGCGTCCACGGTCTGCGGAGTCGGGTCAACGATGTCGAGGACGCGCTTGTGCGTACGGATCTCGAACTGCTCGCGCGACTTCTTGTCGACGTGCGGCGAACGGTTGACGGTGAATTTCTCGATAAGCGTGGGCAGGGGGATGGGGCCCCGCACCGTCGCGCCCGTGCGCTTGGCCGTATTGACGATCTCGCGCGTGGAATGATCCAACACGCGGTGATCGAAGGCCTTGAGCCGGATGCGGATGTTCTGACGATCCATATCGCTCGGTTTCCTAGTGGGCTGCGCCCGCGTCTCGAACCATTTCAAAGACCAACTCGGAACCCAGGTGGGCTCCGTACGCAGCGTCCGCAAAACAAAATCCCCAACAGTCGCCTGTCGGGGGTGATGACCAGATATTGCGCCTGTTAGGGCGCTATGTCCGGGCGTCTCGCGAACCGCGTTTGAGCCCGAGAGCTCACAGCCGGTCCAACAGAGGCGCGCTTGTACGTTCCAGAATCGGTTTCGTCAAGCGCTCTGTCCGGTTCGTCTCGTCCGAAAGGACTCGAGTCGTCGGGCGGGTCCTGGATAGGCGCCCGGCCCCGTCCGCGCAAGGCCCCCGAAAACATAACGTCGGTCTGAATTTAACACTTCCAGGTCCAGTGAAAGCAAGAACGTGCGCGCGCTCACGCGTAGGCGAAATACTCCGCTCCGCAAGTGTCACAAAAATGCATTATTCGACCTCCAAGCGTCGCTGCTGGCCTTGAGCGTCCCCTCGAACCTCCATAGATGCCGCCCCTCCCCGGCGGACTGGGCGGCCCCTCCCCCAAACAACGACCGCCCCGCCAGCCGGAGGAGCCACAGTGACTAAAGGGGATAGACCCAATGCATACCAAGCTCTTCGCCACCGCCGCCCTGATCGCCGCCGCCGTTTCGGCCCCGGCCTTCGCCCAGAACGTGGGTTCGGTCGGCGCGGCCGTGAACTACACCGACATCAACACCAACCTGGGCGGCGCTCACGGCTCGTCGGCCGTGATCGACGGCTCGGTGGCGATCCCGCTGCAAGGCGCCCTGGACCGTGACCGCCAACGGCGACGTCTCGATCTCGGATAACGACCTGTCGGACGACACCGTCGCCTCGGGCGCCGCCCACCTGACCACCAAGATCGGCGACACCTGGCGCGTCGGCGGCTTCACCGCCCTCTCCCGCCCGGCCAACGACACCGTCTGGGCCGTCGGCGGCGAAGCGCACAAGTACCTGTCGAACGTGACCCTGTCGGGCCTGGCCGCCTATGGCCAGTCGAACGACCTGGACGCCGACCTGTACACCGTGCGCGGTGACGTCCGTTACTTCGTTTCGGACAACTTCCGCCTGGACGCCGGCGCGGCCTGGTCGCGCATCGACACCAACCTCAACGCCGACCTGTGGGACGTGAATGTCGGCGGTGAGTACAAGTTCGCCAACAGCGGCTGGTCGACCTTCGCCAAGTACACCCACAGCGAGTCCGACGACCTGGCCGACCTGAACGCCGACGCCGTCAAGGTGGGCCTGCGTTACACCTTCGGCGGCAGCCTGAAGGACCGCGATCGCGCCGGCGCCGACCTGATCTCGGCCGGCGACCTGTTCGGCTTCGGCGTTCGCTAAGACGAAAGTCGGACCCTAGGTCCGGACATGAAGAAGGCCCCGGGATCGCTCCCGGGGCCTTCGCTTATATAGAGCGTGCGCGACGGACGGCTTAGTGGCCGATAATCACGTCGCCCGAGCCGGCCACGTGCTTCTTCACCGGGCCGTTGACCTTGGCGATCCTCACGTCGCCCGACCCCATCACGCTGAGCTCGACCGAGTCAGCCTCGCCTTTGAAGGTGACGTCGCCCGATCCCATGATGCTGGCCTCGACGCCGCGGCTGCGGCCGCCCGCCACCGTGATGTCGCCAGAGCCGGCGATATTGCCCTCCAGCTTGCCCGAGATGCTCGCGACGTTCACGTCGCCCGAGCCCGCGATGTTCGCCTCCAGGTCGCCGGCGATGGCCTGGGTGCTGACGTCCCCGGACCCGGCGATGCTGATCTCGGCCGATCCCGCCGTGCCCGCCTTGGTGTCGCCGGAACCGGCCTGGCTCACCTCCAGCTTGCCCCTGGTGTTGGCGATCGTCCAATCGCCACAGCCCGCATTGGCCAGCTCGACGCTGTCGGAACGGCCGATGTCGCCGAACACCGCGCCGCCCGCCGCGACCTTGACGTTCAAGGGGGTGCGGATGGCGACCTGCGGGATGTTGTCATAGGAGACCTCCCCCACGCCGCGCACCCGAACCGTGGTCTTGCCGGCGCGCGTGTTGCAGCCGTTGATCCGGTGCATGCGCAGATTGCCGTCGACGATGACGTCGTCGCCTTCGCGGCGCACTTCCAGAGGCAGGCTGGCGTTGGTGGTCAGGAACTCGACCTTCACGTCCGACCGGTTCTCCGGAATGATCACGACCCGCGCGACGGCGTCCTTGATCTTCACGGACGGCGCGGCCGAGGCGGCGCCTTCCAAGGGCGGCGGCGGAGACGGCGGCGGCCAGGACGGCCAGGGTGGTGATAGCGCGCATCGGTAAGCTCCCCATCGGATGCGTCAATTCGATGGGGGGAAGCTAGCGGCGGTTCGTCCGACCTACGACTTAATTCGCGGTCATGACCCAGAAGTCATGGAGCGCCATTCGGCCTGGTGGCGACGCACCCTCACCGGCGCGGACTTGTAGGCCGGCGTGCCCGAGCGTTGATCGTGGTCATCGAGGGCGATCACGACGTTGGTCTCGGGATAGTAGGCCGCCAGGCACCCCGGCGGGATGTCGCGCGCGACGATGGTGAAGGCGCGCACGACGCGCTCGTCGCTCTCGTCGAAGGCCGCGCCCAGATCGATCAGGTCGCCTTCCGCCAGTCCCATCCGCGCCATGTCGTCCGGGTTGGCGAAGACGACGTCGCGCCGTCCGAACACCCCGCGATAGCGATCGTTATGGCCATAGATCGTGGTGTTGTACTGGTCGTGACTGCGCAGGGTGGTCAGGATCAGCACGTCCGGGTCGCCCCGTCGCGGGTCGCCGCCACGCGGATCGAAGACCAGGAAGTTGGCCTTGCCCGTCGCCGTCTTCCACACCCGATCCGACGGCGCGACCGGCAGGCGGAACCCGCCCGGAACCCGGACCTTGTCGTTGTAGCCCTCGAACGCCGCCGGAAAGACCCGGGCGATCAGGTCGCGGATGGCGTCGTAGTCGTCGGCCAGGCCCGGCCAGTCGATCAGCGGATCCTGGCCGAACGTCGCCGTCGCGATCCCCGCGACGATGGCGGGCTCGGAGAGCAGGTGTTCCGACGCCGGCGGGTTCAGGCCGCGCGAGGCGTGGACCATCGACATGGAGTCCTCGACCGTCACCGACTGGCGCACGCCCGCGCGCACATCCAGCTCCGTCCGTCCCAGGCACGGCAGCAGCAGCGCCGCCTTGCCGACCAGCAGGTGGGTGCGGTTGGGCTTGGTGGCCACGTGGGCGGCGAAGTCCAGCTTGCGCATGGCCGCGAAGGTCCGCACCGGGTCGGGCGCGGCCACGGCGAAGTTGCCGCCCAGGCCGACGAAGACCTTGGCCTCGCCGCGCTCCATGGCCGCGATCGCCTCGATCACCGTGTGGCCGTGCGCGCGAGGCGGCTCGAAGCCAAAGACGTCACGGATCGAGTCCAGCATCGCGGCCGACGGCTTTTCCCAGATGCCGACCGTGCGATTGCCCTGGACGTTCGAATGGCCGCGCAGCGGGCAGATCCCCGCCCCGGCCCGACCGATATTGCCCTTCAGCAGCAGCAGATTGACCAGCTGCTGCACGGTCTGGGAGCTGTCGCGATGCTGGGTCAGCCCCATCCCGTAGCAAAGGATCGTCGCCTGGGCCCTGGCGTAGATCGCGGCCGCCTCCTCGATCCGCGCGCGCGGCAGGCCGCAGCCCGCCTCGATGACGGACCAGTCGAGGGCCCGCAGATGATCGGCGAGCGCCTCGAAGCCCGTGGTGTGCTCGGCGATGAACGCGCGATCCAGGACCCCGCCATCCCGCGCCTCCAGCGCCAGCAGCGCCTTCATCATGCCCTGCACCAGCAGGGCGTCGCCGCCGATGGTCAGCTGGTAGTAGGCCGAGGCGATCGGGGTCGAGGACAGGGTCGCCATCTCGACCGGATCCTGCGGCGAGGCGAACTTCTCCAGCGCCCGCTCGCGCAGCGGATTGAACGCCAGGATCGTCGCCCCGCGCCGGCTGGCCTCGCGCAGGGTGGCCATCATTCGCGGATGGTTGGTCCCGGGATTGTGGCCGAAGCACAGGATCAGGTCGGCGTGGTCAAAGTCCTCCAGCGTGACCGAGCCCTTGCCCAGGCCGATCGAGTCCGGCAGGCCGACGCTGGTCGGCTCGTGGCACATGTTCGAGCAGTCCGGGAAATTGTTGGTCCCGAACCGCCGCCCCAGCAGCTGGTATAGGAATGCCGCCTCGTTCGAGGCCCGGCCCGAGGCGTAGAACTGCGCCTGGTTCGGATCGTCCAGCGCCTTCAGCGCCGCGCCGGTCCGGGCGAAGGCTTCGTCCCAGGTGATGGCCTTGTAGCGGTCGTCGGCGGGATCATAGGCCATCGGCTCGGTCAGCCGGCCCAGGTCCTCGATCGCGTGGTCGCTCCAGGTCAGCAACTCGCTGACCGTATGGCGGGCGAAGACCTCGGGCGTGGCGCGCTTGCTGGTGGCCTCCCAGGCCACGGCCTTGGCGACCGTTCTCGCAGAACTCGAAGGACGAGGTGTGCTTGGGATCGGGCCAGGCGCAGCCGGGGCAGTCGAAGCCCTCAGGCTGGTTGGCGCGCATCAGGGTCTTGCCGCCCTCGATCACCGTCTCCTGATCGACCAGGGCCCCCGCCACCGCCCTCAGCGCGTCCCAGCCACCGGCCGGATGACGATAAGGCCGAACGCCCGGAGCCTTTCCGTTCGCCATCAGACCAGCTCCGCTTGGGCTTCGATCAGGCGTTCGCCGCCAGCGAACACCGCGTGGCCGTCGGCGCGGGCCAGGGCCACCAGGGTCATTCCCGCCTCCTCCGCCTTGGCGATGGCCAGGTCGGTCGGCGCTGACACCGCCACCAGGATCGGGCAGCCCATCCGCGCGGTCTTCTCCACCATTTCGAACGAGCAGCGGCTGGTGACGACGACAAAGCCGTCCCGCGCCTCGATATCGGCCCGGGCCAGGGCGACCGGCCAGCTTGTCCAGCGCGTTGTGACGGCCCACGTCCTCGCGCAGGAGCGCCAGCTCGCCCTCGGCGTCGAAAAAGCCGGCCGCGTGGGTGGCGCGGGTCAGCCGGCCCAAGGCCTGCCGCGTCTCCAGCGCCGCCAGCGCCCGCGGAATCGCCGCGTGCCGGATCCGCGCGCCCTGCCCCACCATCGGCAACGGCCGCACCGCGTCGGCCAGCCTCTGGACGCCGCAAAGACCGCAGCTGGAGCGCCCCTCTAGATTTCGCGGCCGCGCCTTTCGCGTCATGGCGCTCGGCGACCAGTTCGAGGTCGACCAGCACCCCGCGCGAACTCTTCTTTCACCGTGATCGCCAGGACGTCCGCGGCCTGGGCGATCGCCTCGGTCACGACGAATCCCAGCGCCAGGTCCTCCAGATCCTCGGGCGTGGCCATCAGCACCGTATGCGGACGCCCGCCGAACGACAGGCCGACGGCGACTTCCCGGGGCGAGGCCCGCTCCACCGACTGCGCCGATGCGTCGGCGCGCCATTGGACGGCCGGACGACGGGTGACTGAGAAATGCGACATGGACGAAGCCTACTCCGCGGGCGGCCGGGCGGTACAGCCGATGACGTAACGGCAGGTTTGTTCAAAACCTCGTCGTTCCACCGGTGACCAAACAGCGTTCCTGGCGCAATCTACGGTTATGGCTGGCACCACCTTCGAAACCCGTCGCGCCCAGATGTTCCCCCGGCTGGAACCGGAGGAGATCGACCGCCTCAGGCGCTTTGGCCAAATCGTCCAGGCCGAACCCGGGCAGGCCCTGGCCACCGCCGGCGTGCCCTCGCCCGGCCTGTTCGTGGTCCTCGACGGACGGGTGGCGATCAGCCGGCGCGACGCCAACAACGCCCGCCAGCCGATCGTCGAGCACGACCCGGGGCAATTCATCGGCGAGATCGCCCAGCTCTCGGGCCGGCCGTCGCTGGTCGACGTCACCGCCCGCACCGCCGTGGAGGCGCTGCTGATCTCGCCGGACCGCCTCCGCGCGGTGCTCGTCGCCGAGGCCGAGCTGGGCGAGCGGATCATGCGAGCCCTGATCCTTCGACGGGTCAGCCTGATCGAGACCGGCGCCGGCGGCCCCATCATCATCGGCCGCGCCGCCGACGCGGACGTCATCCGCCTGGCCGGCTTCCTGGCCCGCAATGGCCATCCCTATCAGAACCTCGACCCCGACCAGGTGGATTGCGCCAAGGTGCTGATCCAGCGCTTCGAGGTCGACGAGAGCGAGCTGCCGATCGTCCTGTGCCCGAACGGGCAGATCCTGCGCCAGCCCAGCAACCACCAGCTGGGCCGCTGCATCGGTCTGGTGGGGCCGATCGACGAAGGCAAGATCTATGACGTCGCCGTGGTCGGCGCGGGTCCCGCCGGCCTGGCGACGGCGGTCTACGCCGCGTCGGAGGGCCTGTCGGTCCTGGTGCTCGACACCCGGGCGTTCGGCGGCCAGGCCGGCGCCCTCGGCGCGGATCGAGAACTATCTCGGCTTTCCGACGGGGATCTCCGGCATGGCCCTGATGGGCCGCGCCCATGGCCAGGCCCAGAAGTTCGGGGCCGAGCTGGCCATTCCCGACGAGGTCGCCTCGCTGGCCTGCGCCGACGATGGCCTGCATCGCTACCGACTGGCGCTGGTCAGCGGCGAGAGCGCCCAGGCCCGCACGGTGGTGATCGCCAGCGGCGCCCGCTATCGCCGACTCGACGTCGACAACCTCGACCAGTTCGAGGGTTCCAGCGTCCACTACTGGGCCTCGCCGCTGGAGGCCAAGCTCTGCGCCGGCCAGGAGGTGGCCCTCGTCGGCGCCGGCAATTCCGCGGGCCAGGCCGCCGTCTACCTCGCCAGCCAGGTCGAGAAGGTGTGGATGATCGTTCGCGGCGAGAGCCTGGCGGCGACCATGTCCCGCTACCTGATCGAGCGGATCGAAAGCACGCCGAACATCGAGGTGGTCGTGCGCAGCGAGGTGGTCGCCCTCGAGGGCGATGCCGGCCAGCTCTCGGCGGTGCGGTGGCGGGGGCCCGATGGACGGGAGACCGCCCGACCGGCCAGGCACCTCTTCCTGTTCATCGGCGCGGCCCCCAATACCAATTGGCTGTCCCAGTGCGAGGTGGAGCTGGACAACCACGGCTTCGTGCGCACGGGCGCGGACCTGGCGACCCGGACACCCGCTGCTGCAGACCAGCCGCAAGGGCGTGTTCGCGATCGGCGATGTCCGCGCGGGCTCGGTCAAGCGCGTGGCGGCCGCCGTCGGCGAGGGCGCTCAGGCCGTCGCCGCGATCCACGCCTATCTCGCCAACGCGTAAGGAGGCCGCCCATGACCTGCATGCACGGCGACGCGATCCGCCTGGTCACGCCCAGCGCGAAGGGCTGCGAGGACTGTCTCAAGGCCGGCGGCTGGTGGGTTCACCTGCGCCTGTGCCGGACCTGCGGCCACGTGGGCTGCTGCGACGACAGTCCCAGCAAGCACGCCACCGCCCACTTCCGGGCGACGCGCCATCCGATCATCGAAGGCTATGACCCGCCCGAGGGCTGGGGCTGGTGCTACGTGGACGAGGAGTTCGTCGACCTGCCCGACCAGACGCCGCAGGTCGGCCCCATTCCGCGCTTCGTCGAGGGGTAGCGTCTCCCCTACCGCTCCAAGGCGCCCTTGCCGGCGATGATCTTGCCGCGAAACTTCTCGATCCGCGCCACGCGGGTGGCCGATTGCTTGGCCTGGTTGAGGGCGAACAGGTAGCTTCTCTGCCGTCCAGGCGTCAGCGCGTGAAAGGCCTCGGCCAGTTCCGGATCGCCGTCCATCGCCTCGGCCAGTTCGTCGGGCATGTCGATCTCGCGCTCGGCCTTCACGGGCTTGGTTCCGGCCTCGGCATGGCCCATGAGCTGCCGGAGATAGGCTCGGATCACCGGCTCCCGCTCGGCGACCTGCGCGTTGGCGGTGAAGCGGATCATGCCCGGCGTCTGGCTGTTGGGGCCTTGCGGCTCCAGCACGCCTTCGGGGTCGACCAGCAGGCTCGGGTTCAGGAAGCTGAGCCGGAAATCGCCCCGAAACGCGCCGAAGATCGCGATGTTGCGCCCGGCGTGCATGTAGCAGGGGTGCGCCCATTTCACCGTCTCCTGGAGTCCGACGTCCAGGCAGATGCGGCGCAGAGCATTCAGCCCGTCGATCCACGGCCGCGTCGAGCAGTCCGGCGTCGCGAACCGCGGGCATCGACCGCAGCCCTTGGTGAAGAAGTCATCGGGATTGGTGATCATCGCCATGGCTGAGCCCCTCGTTCCGCCTTCGTGGCATCCACGCGCCCAAAGCAAAAGGCCCCGGAGATTTCTCTCCGGGGCCTTCGCTTAGATCAGTTCAGCGTGTGCTGAGATCGATCGATTACTCGACGATCTTCGCGACGACGCCGGCGCCGACGGTGCGGCCGCCTTCGCGGATGGCGAAGCGCAGCTTTTCTTCCATGGCGATCGGGGTGATCAGCTCGACGTCCAGCTCGGCGTTGTCGCCCGGCATGATCATTTCCACGCCTTCCTTCAGCTTGATGATGCCGGTGACATCGGTCGTGCGGAAGTAGAACTGCGGACGGTAGTTGGTGAAGAACGGGGTGTGACGGCCGCCTTCTTCCTTGGTCAGGATGTAGGCTTCGGCCACGAACTTGGTGTGCGGCGTGATCGAACCCGGCTTGCACAGCACTTGGCCGCGCTCGACGTCTTCACGCTTGGTGCCGCGCAGCAGCACGCCCACGTTGTCGCCGGCTTGACCTTGGTCCAGCAGCTTGCGGAACATTTCGACGCCCGTGCAGGTCGTCTTCTGGACCGGACGGATGCCGACGATTTCGACTTCCTCGCCGACCTTGACGATGCCGCGCTCGACGCGACCGGTCACCACGGTGCCGCGGCCCGAGATCGAGAACACGTCTTCGACCGGCATCAGGAACGGCATGTCGACCGGACGTTCCGGCTGCGGGATGTAGGCGTCGACCTGGGTCATCAGCTCGAGGATGCGGTCTTCGCCGATGGCCGGGTCACGGCCTTCGACGGCGGCCAGGGCCGAGCCCTTGACGATCGGAATGTCGTCGCCCGGGAACTGGTAGCTCGAGAGCAGTTCGCGAACTTCCATCTCGACGAGCTCGAGCAGCTCCTCGTCGTCGACCATGTCGACCTTGTTCATGAACACGACCAGGGCCGGCACGCCGACCTGACGGGCCAGCAGGATGTGCTCGCGGGTCTGCGGCATCGGGCCGTCGGCGGCCGACACGACCAGGATCGCGCCGTCCATCTGGGCCGCGCCGGTGATCATGTTCTTCACGTAGTCGGCGTGGCCGGGGCAGTCGACGTGCGCGTAGTGACGGTTGGCCGTCTCGTACTCGACGTGAGCCGTGTTGATCGTGATGCCGCGGGCCTTTTCTTCCGGCGCGGCGTCGATTTCGTCGTACTTCTTGGCCGTCGCGCCACCCGACTTGGCCAGCGTCATCGTGATCGCGGCGGTCAGGGTCGTCTTGCCATGGTCAACGTGACCGATGGTGCCGATGTTGCAGTGCGGCTTAGTACGTTCGAACTTTTCCTTGGCCATCGTCTCTACCTTCGCGCCGGCGGCTGGGTTGTTGGGAATAACTCTCGGGGAGCTGGAGCGGGTAGCGGGAATCGAACCCGCATCCTCAGCTTGGAAGGCTGCTGCACTACCATTGTGCTATACCCGCCAAGCTGCGGGGTCGCGATCGGCTCCCGGTCTCTGGCTCTGGAGCGCCCTACTTCCTCCTCAAGGCGCCTACCTCCGAAACTCGTCGCGCGCATGGTGGGGGAAGTAGGACTCGAACCTACGAAGGCTTACGCCAGGGGATTTACAGTCCCCCCCCTTTGCCACTCGGGACATTCCCCCAAGCACGCGATGGAGTTCCGAAGCCGGCGGCCTTTATCCGCTTCGGCGACCGACGGCAAGCCGTCGAACGCCGAGGTGGAACAAAAGCTTCTTGGACCGGTGACGGACGATGCTAAGAGCAGCGCCGGCTGGCCGAGAAGCCCTCGGGGCCCCAAATCGGAGCGCGTCTTATAGTGTCCTCTCATTCCGAACGCAACGACCGGAAACGCCCTTCTGCTCAAGGACGTGATTTTCGTGCGAAGCCACGGAAACAGAACGACTTTTCCCGGGGCCAAGGCGACGCGAAGGACTGGATCTGGGGGATTCACGCCGTCGAGGCGGCGCTTTCGAACCCCCATCGCCCCGCCCCCAAGCGCCTTCTGGCGTCTCCCGATCGGGCCAAGCGACTCGCGCCGGCGCTGCAGAAACTTTCCTGCCTTCAGGTGATGGAAGGACAGGAGATCGCCAAGCATCTGCCGCAAGGCGCCGTGCACCAGGGCCTGGCCCTGAAGATCGACGAACCCGAGTCGCTGTCCATCGCCGAGCTGGCCGCGTCGAACGACGGCTTCCTGGTCATGCTGGACCAGATCACCGACCCGCAGAACATCGGCGCCATCTTCCGCTCCGCCGCCGCGTTCGGGGCCAAGGGCGTCATCCTGCAGGACCGCCATGCCCCGGTTCTCTCCGGCGTGCTGGCCAAGACCGCCGTCGGCGCCGGTGGACAAGGTCCCCTACGCCCGCGTCGTCAACCTGTCCCGCGCCCTGGAGGAGCTGGCCGAGCTGGGCTGGCGCGCGGTGGCCCTGGCCGGCGAGGCGGAGCAGACCCTGGACGAGGTGTTGGACGGCGGCCCCACCGTGCTGGTGCTCGGCTCCGAGGGCGAGGGCGTGCGCCGCCTGGTGGCCGAACACTGCGACGCCCTCGGCAAGATCCCGATGCCGGGCGGCTTCGAGAGCCTGAACGTCTCGGCCGCCGCGGCGATCGCGCTCTACGAGGCGTCCAAGCCGCGAGGCTCGGCGGCGGGCGCCTCCAGGGCCGGCGACGCGGAGAAGCCGGATGCGCCTTGCGGTCATGCTCTTGGCGGCGGTCGTCGGCGCTCAGGGCGGCGTCGCGCGGGCCTCGACGGCCGAAACGCAGGCGCGGCTCGCGGCGGCGCGGCCGGTCAAGGCCCAGTCCGTGCTCCCGCCCGTCGCGCCCCAGCGGCCGCCCACGGCCCGCGAGCCCATCGCGAGCCCGCCGAAGCCGAACCTGCCGCCGCCGGAGACGTCGACGCCCAGGCCCGCGGCGCGTCGCAATCTGGGCCTTCTCCTGCTTCTGCCCATCCTCTTCGCCCAGGTCGCCCTCGTGCGATGGCTCGCGCGGCGGCGCCGGCAAGGCGTCTGGGCGCGTTTAGGTCCGGCGCGGCCGATTTGCGCCTTGCATCGTTCGCCGCGTCATCCCATTGAGGGCGCATGTTCGACACGCTGATGGCCCAGTTGGACGGGTTGCAGGGACCGTTGATGGCCCTGCTGCAAGTCCTGATGATCGACCTTGTCCTGGCGGGCGACAACGCCGTCGCCGTTGGCCTCGCGGCGGGCGGCCTGCCGGTCAAGGATCGCAAGAAGGTCATCCTCTACGGCCTGGGCGCGGCGGTCGTGCTGCGCATCACCTTCGCCCTATCACCACCTGGCTGCTCGGCGTCATCGGCCTGCTTCTGGCCGGCGGCTTCCTACTGCTGTGGGTCTGCTGGAAGATGTGGCGCGAGCTGCGCGAGCAAGCCTCGCATGACGAGGCCGACGCCGTGGCCTGCGTCGACGGCGATCCCGCGACCGAGCCGCGTCCCCGCCAGCCGAAGTCGTTCAAGGCCGCCTTCATGCAGGTGCTGATCGCGGACGTCTCGATGTCGCTGGACAATGTGCTGGCGGTGGCCGGCGCGGCCCGCGAGCATCCGGCCATCCTGATCTTCGGCCTCCTGCTCTCGATCATCCTGATGGGCCTGGCCGCCAGCGCCATCGCCAACTTGCTGCACAAGCACCGCTGGATCGGCTTCGTCGGCCTGGCGATCGTGCTCTACGTCGCCCTGCACATGATCTGGGAAGGGCACCGCAGCGTGGTCATGGATCTCAACGAGACCGGTCCCTACAACGCCGCCGCCCCGGCGCCTCCTGGACATCAGTCCAGAGGAGGTGGCCAAGCACAACCGCCACAAATAGCGATCAGCGCCCCGGCAGCGGCGGCATGTCCAAGCGGCGCAGATCGGCCATCCGGGCGTAGAGCCGCAGGATCGCGTGATGCCGCGCCGTGTCGCCCCTGGCCTCGACCGCCTCGTGCAGGCAGATCAGGGCCTGGCGCAACCGGGCATTCACCGCGTCCAGGGCCGAGATCGACAGGTCGTCCGTCCCAGCGAAGGGCTCCACGGGATAATCGCCCGCCGCCTCGTCGATCAGAGCCTGGATGGCGGCGTTCTCGGTCACGCGCGCCGCCACGCCGCGTTCGGCCTCTTGCGCCGCCAGTAGCGACAGCAGCGCCACCACCGCCACCTTGCCAGCCATGAACTCGCCCTGCTGCTCGGGCGGCGGCGGGTCGATCATGCACATGAAGTTACCGACCAGGATGTCGGGCAGGCTGGGCGTCATGACAGGGTCTCCCACCGCATCAGGGCCGCCGCCAGGATCTCGTCGTGACGGCGGGCGGTGTACCAGCCCGAGATCGCCAGCACCGGATCCTTGAAGCCGCCGTCGCGATATTCCTTGGCCGCCGAGGTCCAGATCGCCTGGCCCTTCACGGCGTTGAACAAACTCCACCAGGCCAGGGCGGCCTCGTCGACCTCCAGGCCGCTCGTCCGCCGCCAGACCGTCAGGGCCTCGTCACGCGGCAGCATGCCGGCCACCTTGTCGGCCTCGAAGTGGCCCCACAGGGGATCGAGCGCCCAGCCCAGATCCTCCAGCGGATCGCCCAGATGGACCATCTCCCAGTCGAGGATCGCCAGGATCTTGCCCGCGCCATCGTGCAGGAAGTTGCCGGTCCGGTAGTCGCCGTGCACCACCCGGATCGCCTGGGCCGGCGGCGGCGGACGACGGCGCAGGGCCCGGATCGCCGCCCAGACGATCGGCTGCGGATGCTGCTCGTCGGCCTCGATCACCGCGGCCCAGTGGTCGAGCGCGATCTTCCAGCACGCCTCCGGCGCGGGGCGTTCGGACACCTTGCCCAAGGGCAACTCGGCGGGATCGGCGGCGGCGATCGTCCCAAGGATCGAGAAGAACTGCTCGCCGATCGCCCGCGCGTGCTCGCCATAGGGGACGACCGTGAACGGCGAAGCGGCGGTCCCGCCCTCGACCCGCTCCATGATGAAGAACGGCCGCTCCAGTTCCGCCCCCTCGGTCTCCATGGCGATGGGACGCGGCGCGGGCAGGCGGTCGTGAAAGCTCTCCAGGGCGAGATATTCCAGGCCCCGGTCGGTCTCGATCAGGCTGCCCGGCGGGTCGCGGCGCAGGATCAGCGGACGCTCGCCCGCCGCCGTCCGCGCGCTGAACCGATACGTCTCGCGGCTGGCCCCGCCGGGGATGCGCGAGAGGTCGGAGACGGCCACCGCCTCGCCCCAGACCCGCGAGAGATACGCCTCCAGGCGTTTGGCCAGGCTCATGGGGCCATGTCCAGGATCGAGGCGAAGCCGGAGGGCGCGTGCGGGCCGATCACCAACTGCTCGAAGACCCCCCGCCCCTTCCGCGTCCGTCCCCCGCCGTCGACATAGGTCACGTCGCTCAGCGCCTGGACGTGCAGGTGCTGCGGCGTCGCGCGGTCGAGATCGGCGGCGACGAAGTCCTCGCGCTCGACCTTCAGTTCGCCCTGGTTCACGCCATGACCCCAGGTCGGATGGGTGTAGCCAAGTCCGAGCATGAAGAACTCGCGCTTGGGCGCGATCGTCACCTTGCCGTCGGCCCCGAAGTCCAGCGTCGCGGCCGAGGCGTGGCGCGCGCCGCTCTTCCACCGGATCGCGCAGGAGGCCTCGGCGAAGCCGCCGAACTCAGCCTCGCGCTCGCCGTCGCCGAGCCAGAGCGCCCGGCGGTTCCAGGGGCGGCCCAGCTCGTCGTCATTGGTGTGGAAGAAGAGCCCGCCGTCCTCGAAATTGCAGGGCGCCCACAGCCAGAAGAACTGCGGAAGCGCGGGCGGCGCCAGGTCCTGCGGATCGCGCGCCCCGACCGGGCGGACGCCCCACGAACGATCGCGCGTGCCGACGAAGCCGTCGACGCCGGCGCGAACCCCATCCACCTCGATCCAGCCGGAATAGCGGCCGTTCTGGGTCAGGCGGGTGTAGTCCATGAAGGCGCGCGGGCCGTTGCGGCGGACGAAGCGCGGCTCCTCGATCGGGAAGGCGCGGCCCTCGAAGACGATCTCGGCGGCGATCCCCTGCTCCGGGGCGCTCACCGTCAGCTTCAGGCGCTGGAGCGGCTCGAGCACCGTGATGGCGATCGGCCCCACCGTCAGGTTCATCCGCTCCATCCGCAGCCAGCGACTGGCGTGCAGGTTCACCTGCTTGCCGTCTTTCATCACGCAGAAGGCCGCGTCGGCGATGTTGAGATGCGGATAGACCCCGAACGCCGCGGCGAAGAACAGGTCGTCCCCGTCGCCGCTCGGCGCGTAGCCATTGAAGAAATAGCGATCGTAGAAGTTCCGATCCGTCCCGGCGTAGGCCACCGGCTCGGGCGTCTGATGGATCGGATAGTCGTCGCCCCAGGTGAGCGCCATGCCGCCGTCCTCCCCTGCACGCGCCGGGTCTCTGACGGACCGGCTTTACGTCCAGGTGAACAACGTTAAGGTCGCGCTCGGCGATTGCAACGTTTCCGGAGCGTCAAGGTGATGACGGCGTGGACTCCCAGGACCTGGACAGGCCTCGCGGCGATCAGCGCCCTGCTGGCCGTGGGCTTCGGCGCATTCGGGGCGCACGGCGTCAGCGATCCCAAGGCGGCCGAGTGGCTGCGGATCGGCGCGCAATACCAGATGGTCCACGCCCTGGCGGTGTTCGCCGCCTTCGGCCTGCATCGCGCGGGCGTCAGGGGCATGGGGCTGGCCGTCGCGCTCTTCCTGGTCGGAAGCCTGATCTTCGCCGGCTCCCTCTACGCCATGGCCCTGGGCGCGCCGCGCATGCTGGGCGCGGTCACGCCCCTCGGCGGCCTGTCGTTCATGGTCGGCTGGGCGGTCGTCGCCTGGCGAGGGTTCAGCGCGCCTCGGGCCTAGCCCTTCATCCCGCGAGCCAGAGATCGGCGCTTGCCCGCCGCGCCGCGCCGCATCAAGGTGAACGGCAATCACATAACAACGAGGGAGACGCGCTCATGACGGCCACGCATCCGAAGGCTCCTCCCCTGCCCGCGCCCAAGTTCGCCGAGGTGAACGGCGTGCGCCTGGCCTATTACGAGGCCGGTCCTCGGCGGGGCCCGCCGATCGTCTTCTGCCACGGCTTCCCGGAACTGGCCTTCTCATGGCGCCACCAGATCGCCGCCCTGGCCGCGGCGGGTCGCTGGGTGATCGCGCCCGACCAGCGCGGCTATGGCCTCACGCCCGGTCCCGAGGCGGTCGAGGCCTATGACCTGGAGCATCTGACCGGCGACCTGATCGGGTTGCTCGATCACCTCGGCGTCGAAAAGGCGATCTTCGTCGGCCACGACTGGGGCGGCATCGTCGTCTGGGCCATGCCGCTGCTGCATCCCGACCGCGTCGCCGGCGTCGTCGGCCTCAACACGCCGTTCGTTCCGCGCCTGCCGATGGATCCGATCGAGATGTTCCGCAACGCCTATGGCGAGGACATGTACATCGTCCACTTCCAGAAGCCGGGCGTGGCCGACGCCCAGTTGGGCGCGGACGCCGAGAAGACCTTGCGGTTCTTCATGCGCCTGCCCAAGGGCACGCAGGACGACTTCGCCTCGCGGCCGGCCGAGCGTCGCAGCCTGGCCCTGCAGGACGCCCTGGCCCACTACGATCCATCGACCGACGACCAGCAGTTTCTCTCGGCGGAGGAGCTGGCGGTCTTCGTCGAGGCGTTCGAGCGAACCGGCTTCACCGGCGGCATCAACTGGTACCGCAACTTCACCCGCAACTGGGAGAAGGCCGAGGGCCTGCCCGACCGCATCGACGGCATTCCCTGCCTGATGCTAATGGCCGAGCACGATGTGGTGCTGCCGCCCTCGATGGCCGATCGCATGGGCGACCAGATCGGCGATCTGGAGAAGGTGCTGATCGAGGGCAGCGGTCACTGGACGCAGCAGGAAAAGCCCGCCGAAGTCAATGCGGCCCTGCTGTCCTGGCTGGACCGGAAATTCCCTCTATCGACCTAGTTGCGGCCGTTGAGCAGCGCCTCGGCGCGGCGGCGCATGGCCGCCGCCAGCTGCAGCATGGCCAGGGCCGAGGTCTCGTCGCGTTCAGCCGCGCGCAGGCTGTAGACATTGGCCATGGCGAACAGCGCCTCGACCCGGTCGACGCCCTCGGCGACCGAACATCTCGCCGATCTGTCGGTCGAGCTCGGCCAGCTGCCGGGGATTGAGCATCGCGAGCAGCTCTTCGTCGGTATAGTCTTCAGGCGCGGGCTGAATCATGGCCGCACAATACAGAACCCCGCGAAACGCGCGACCCCGGCCGATCCTCCGTTCACAGGCGGACGCAAACCAAGTTAGGGTTAGCGTCATGGATCGCAACGCTTCCGCCGCCGCCATGAGTTCCGTCGGCCGTCGTGGCCTCTTCCGCGAGGTCGAGCCCTTCTCCTTCGGCTGGATGCCGACCGGCGGTCCGCATGAGATCTACTACGAGGAATGCGGCAATCCGCGCGGCAAGCCCTGCGTGATCCTGCACGGCGGTCCCGGCGGCGCGGTCAATCCGACCATGCGGCGGTTCTTCGACCCGGCCAAATGGCGCATGACCCTGTTCGACCAGCGCGGCTGCGGCCGCTCGCGGCCGAACGCCAGCCTCGAGGACAACACCACCTGGAGCCTGATCGCCGACATCGAGCGGCTGCGCGAGCACCTCGGGGTCGAGAAGTGGACCGTGTTCGGCGGCTCCTGGGGCTCGACCCTGGCCCTGGCCTACGCCATCACTCATCCCGATCGGGTGGACGGCCTGGTGCTGCGCGGCATCTTCCTGCTGACCCAGAAGGAGCTGCGCTGGTTCTACCAGGACGGCGCCTCCATGCTGTTCCCGGACGCCTGGGAGCGGTTCCTGGCCCCGATCCCGCCCGAGGAGCGCGGCGACCTGATGGCCGCCTATCACCGCCGGCTGGTGTCGAGCGACCGGCGCGTCCAGCTTGAGGCGGCCGCGGCCTGGAGCCAGTGGGAGGGCGACACGATCTCCCTGCGCGGCCCCGAGGCGCGTCCCCCCAAGTTCAACGAGGAAGACTTCGCGATCGCCTTCGCGCGGATCGAGTGCCACTTCTTCACCAACAAGGGCTTCTTCGACCAGGACGGCTGGATCCTGAAGAACATCGACAAGATCCGGCACATCCCCGGCTGGATCGTCCAGGGCCGTTTCGACGTCGTCACCCCGCTGGACAGCGCCTGGACCCTGCACAAGGCCTGGCCCGAAGCGCGCTTCGACATCATCTGGGACGCCGGCCACGCCTCGACGGAGCCGGGCGTCATCGACGGCCTGGTGCGGGCGACGGACGCGGCGCTGGCGGTCTAGTTAGACCAGCGAGCCCGTGCCGCTGGTCACCTCGGTATAGCGGTGCACGCGCACGGCCTGGACGAGGCCGAAACCGACCATCACCGTCAGCATGACCGTCCCGCCGTAGGACAACATCGGCATCGGCACGCCCACCACGGGTCTGCCAGGCCCATGACCATGGCCGCCGTTGATCAGCACATAGAGCGAGAAGGTCGCCGTCACCCCCGCCGCCGCCAGTCGACCGAAGTGGCTGTGGCTGATCGAGGCGATCCGCAGCGCCATGAAGATCACCGCGCCGTACAGGAACAGCACGCCGAAACAGCCCACGAAGCCGAACTCCTCGGCCAGGGTGGCGAAGATGAAGTCGGTCTGCTTCTCGGGCAGGAAGTTGAGCTGGCTTTGGGAGCCCAGGCCGAACCCCTTGCCCAGCAGGCCGCCCGACCCGAGGGCGATCTTGGACTGCAGGATGTGATAGCCGTCGCCGGAGGGATCCTGCTCCGGATTCAGGAAGGTCAGGATGCGGTTGCGCTGGTAGTCGTGCAGCCCGAACATGATGAAGGGCGGGATGGCGACGGCCGCGGCGACGGCGCCGGCCCCGATCACCCGCCAGTCCAGCCCCGCCAGGACCATGATCGCGCCGCCGGTGGCCACGATCAGGATCCCCGTGCCCAGGTCGGGCTGCTTGGCCACCAGCAGGAATGGAACGACGATCATCCCCGCCGGGATCAGCAGCCGCCAGGACAGTCGTGCGCTGTCCGCCGACAGGCCGTGGTAGTAGCGGGCCAGGGCCAGGACGAGGCCGATCTTCATCACCTCGGACGGCTGGAAGCGCACCGGCCCCAGCTGCAGCCAGCGCTGGGCCACCGAGCGAAATGTCGCCCACGAGATCCACCGCCACCAGCAGGACCAGGCCCACGCCGTAGATCGGATAGGCGGCCGCGAACCACCAGCGCAGGTCGCACATCGCCAGGGCGATCATGATGATGAAATAGACGCCGAACCGCAGCAGGTGCTTGTCGGCCCAGGGTTCCCAGGAGGCCCCCGCGATCGAGAACAGCATCAGGCTGCCCACGCCGGCGATCATCGCCAGCACCAGGCAGAAGGTCCAGTCGACCTCCATGAACTTGATGATCGGCCGGTCGCGTTCGCCGGGCCGGGTGAGGCCGCCGCTCAAGGTCATCGGGGAGCTCCTGCCGGAGGGGTGGGTGCCTCGGCGGGCGCGTCGGCCGCGGGGGCGGGCGTTTCGACGGGATCCTCGGGCGCCGCGCCTTCCATGACGTCTTCCGGCGCGGCCTCGGGAAGCGGCGCGGGACGTTCGATGCGGGCGCGGATCTCCGGATCCTTCAGCAGCGCCACGCGCATCACCTCGCGCGCGCGGGGCGCGCCGGCCGTCGCGCCGCCCATGCCGCCGTGCTCGACGATGACGGCGACCGCGTAGCGCGGGTCGTCATAGGGCGCGAAAGCCACGAAGAGATTGTGGTCCTTCAGGCGCCAGATCGTGCCGGCCCCCTTGCGGTTGGCGACGCCGTCATAGCTGCGCACCTGGGCCGTGCCGGTCTTGCCGGCCATCTGCACGTCGCCCAGGCCCAGCTGACTCTGTCGATAGGCCGTGCCGCGCACATCGTTGGCCACGGCCGCCATGCCGCCGCGCACATAGTTCAGGTGCTCGGCCGAGAATGGCAGGTCCGGCACCGCCGCGCCGCTGGGCTGCTCAACTCCGCCCACCGACTTGATCAAGCGCGGATTCAGGGCCTTCTTGCCGTTGGCGAGCCGCGAGGTCATCACCGCCAGCTGCAGGGCGTTGACCGTCAGGGCCCCCTGCCCGATCCCGTAGCTGGGGGTCTCGCCCGGAAACCAGATCTGGTTCGCCGGATTCTCCTTGAAGGCCCGCTTCTTCCACTCCCGGTCGGGCACGTTGCCCCGCTTCTGGCCGGGAATGCCGATGTCGAACAGCTGGCCGAAACCCATGGCTCGCGCGGCGTTGGCGATGGCGTCGGGGCCGATCTTCAGCGACGTCTGGTAGAAATAGATGTCGCAGGAGTTCTTGATCGCGTCGTGCAGGTTCTGCGGACCATGGCCGCGCGGCTCCCAGCACCGCCAGGTCCGTCCGCCATAATACCACCGGCCGGGACAATTGATCCGCACCTCGGGGTCGATACCCGCCGTCAGGGCCGCCAAGCCCACCGTCGGCTTGAAGGTCGAGCCGGGCGGGAACAGGCCGGTCATCGACTTGTCCAGCAGCGGCTTGCGCTCGTACTCGGCCAGGGCCTTGTACTCGGCCCCCGACAGGCCCTTCACGAAGCGGTTGGCGTCGAAGCTGGGCGCGGAGACCATGGCCAGCAGGTCGCCGTTGCGCACGTCCATCACGACGATCGCGCCGCTTTCGTCGCCCATGACCTCAAGCGCGCGGTTCTGGATGTCGGCGTCGAGGGTGAGGCGGATTTCCTTGCCCGGCGTCGCCGGAATGTCGCCCGCCGGGTCCAGGCGCACGACGCGCCCCTGGGCGTCGACCTCGGTCTTGGTCGCCCCCGCGCGGCCGCGCAGCTGCCTGTCGAACGCCTTTTCGACCCCCTGCTTGCCGATCCGGAAGCCCGGGTGATGCAGCAGTTCCTGGTCCTGGGTCGCGTCGCCCTCGGCCGCCTTGAGATCGCGATCCGAGACCTTGGCCACGTAGCCGATCACGTGGGCGAAGGCGCCGCCGAACGGATAGACCCGCACCTCGCCCATGTCGGCGGTGACGTTGGGCAGCTCCGGCGCGCGGATGTTGACGCGCGAGAACTCCTCCCAGGACAGATCCTCCATCACCACGACGGGCGCGCGGCGGGGCGCGCGATCCAATTCCTTGAGCACGCGCGCGCGGCGCGAGCCGTCGATGGGAACCAGCTTGGCCAGATCGTCGATCACAGCCTCGGCGTCCAGGCCCTTGTCCTTGTTGATCATCAACCGGAAGTTCGGACGGTTCGAGGCCAGGGCCACGCCGTTGCGATCTAGGATCAGGCCGCGCGGCGGCGGCACCAGGCGGTAGTTGAACTGGTTGCCGGCCGAAAGCTTCTGGTAGCGCTGCGCCTCGACCAGCTGCAGCTGCGCCAGGCGTCCGCCCAGCGCCAGCAGGCCCGCTCCCGTCAGACCGCCCAGCAGGAACGCGCGCCGATGGAAGACGCCTTGGCGCTCGTTGACCTCGAAGAAAAAGATGGACGGTTCGCTCATGACCTCACCGGAACCGCACGTCGGCGTCCTCGAAGCGATCGATCAGGCGATAGGCGAACGGAAACAGCAGCGCCGTGGCCAGGAACTGCCAGAACACGGCCAGCAGGCTGGGCATGGCCAGGCTGTCGAGCATGGTGAAGAGATAGCCCCCCGCCATGGTGATGGCGGTGACGGCGGCGAACCAGCCCCACAGGATCGGCTGGCTCTGGCCCGTCATCATGTTGCGGAACACCAGCACCACCGCATAGCCCAGCAGTAGCGACAGGCCCCAGAGGCCGGTCGGCCCGCCCCAGAACACGTCGAGGAACAGTCCCAGCAACAGAATGGCGAACGGCGCCAGGATCGAGGGCCGGATCAGGGCCCAGGCGAAGGCGGGCTGACCATGGCGAACACCGGCTCGGGCAACTGCAGCCCCCAGACACGAAGCGGCGCGGCGAACAGCACCGTCGCGCCGACGCACGCCAGCATCGGCGCGCCCAGCCACACCGTCGGATTGAGAGGCCGCGCGCCGCTCATCGCGGCGCTTCCGCCGAGGCGGTCGGCTTGGCCGGCGTCGCCGGAGGCTGCGCGGGCTTGGCGGCCGGCGGCGCGCTCGGGGCGGGCTTGGGCGCGGCCGGCAACGGCGGCGTGGGCGACTGAGGCTGTTGCGCGGGCGCCGGCTGCGGCGTCGACAGGATTGAAGCCTGGGGATCCTCGGTCGTCACCGGCGGCAGGCTGTGGGTCTGCAGCTGCTTCTGGTCGGCCAGCTGGGCGAAGTCCTTGAACAGCAGGATTCGGACGTAGTCGATCGAGGCCTGGTCGGCGAACAGCACCACGCGCCAACGGCCGTCGAGACCCTTGACCGCCGCGCCGACCGGCAGGCCGCGCGGCACGACGCCGCCGTCGCCCGAGGTCACCACCCGGTCGCCCTGCTGGATCGGATCGACGCCCCGCAGATATTCGAGCTTGGGATTGGGTCCCCCGTCGCCGGTCAGGATGGCGCGGGCGTTGGTGCGGTCGATCATCACCGGCGTGCGCGAGGCGATGTCGGTCAGCAGCAGCACGCGGCTGGCGACCCCTTGGACACCCCGACCACCCGGCCGATCAGGCCGCGCTCGTTCAGCACCGGATTGCCGACCTGGATGCCGCGTTCGGAACCGGCGTCGGCCAGGCGCGTGTTGGCGAACGGCCCGCGGCTGTCGCTGACCACCCGCGCGGCCGCCATCGGGATCGGCGGATCGGTGCGCAGACCCAGCAACGACTTGAAGCGTTCGTTCTGGTCCTGGAGGGCCAGGGCGCGGTCGCGCCATTGGCGCATCTCGGCCATCTCGGCCTTCAGGCGTCGGTTTTCCGACGCGGTGAAGAAGTAGCTTCGCACATAGCCCAGACCCAGGCCCGTCCACCGCCCCGGCGCGGCGATGACGCCGCCGACCGGCTTGGCGACGGTGTCCATCGTCTGGCGCGTGACGCCGTAGGCCTGCTCCTGGAGGGTCTCGCGGCGGTCCGCCAGCAGGAAGGCGACGGCGATGACGGCCGCTACGATCAGGGCCACCGCCGCCGTCCAGGTAAGCGGCACTTTCAGGTCGCCGAGGGGACCTTCGCGAAAGGGCACGTACTGTTCTCCTGGCGACCCCCCGGCGCCGCTAGAGGGAACTCCAGAACTAGGCCAGGGTCGATTCCAGCACGCCCTTCATCCACTTCGGGTGCTCGAGCACCTTGCCGCAGCCCAGGGCCACGCACGACAGCGGATCGTCGGCGACGGTGACCGGCAGGCCGGTATGGTCGCGGATCTCGGCGTCCAGGCCGCGCAGCAGCGCGCCGCCGCCGGTCAGCATGATGCCCTTGTCGGCGATGTCCGAGGCCAGCTCGGGCGGCGTGGCTTCGAGGGCGACCTTCACGGCCTCGACGATCTGCCCGACCGGTTCGGCCAGGGCGTCGGCGGCCTGCTTTTCGCTGATGCGGACTTCGCGCGGCACGCCCTGCATCAGGTCGCGGCCCTTGACGTCGATCGACAGGCCCTCGCCGTCGGCCGGCGCGCGGGCGGTGCCGATTTCCTTCTTGATGCGCTCGGCGGTCGTCTCGCCGATCAGCAGGTTATGGTGGCGACGCATGTAGCTGATGATCGCCTCGTCCATCTTGTCGCCGCCGACGCGGACAGAGCGCGAATAGACGATGCCCGACAGCGACAGCACGGCCACCTCGGTGGTGCCGCCGCCGATGTCGACGACCATCGAGCCGGTCGGCTCGTGTGATCGGCAGGCCGGCGCCGATCGCGGCGGCCATCGGCTCGTCGATCAGGCCGACGCGACGGGCCGAGGCGTTCAGGCAGCTGTCGTTGATGGCGCGGCGTTCCACGGCAGTGGCGACCCGACGGCACGCACACGATCACCTTCGGGTTCACGAAGCCCTTGCGGTTGTGAACCTTGCGGATGAAGTACTTGATCATCTCCTCGGCGACTTCGAAGTCGGCGATGACGCCATCGCGCATCGGGCGAATGGCTTCCATGTGGCCGGGCGTGCGGCCCAGCATCTGCTTGGCCTCGATGCCCACGGCGTGGACGATCTTGCGGCCGCCGACGTTGCGCAGGGCCACCACCGACGGTTCATTCAGAACGATCCCCTTGCCCTTCATGTAGATGAGGGTGTTGGCCGTTCCGAGATCGATGGCGATGTCGTTCGAGATCACGCCGAAGAGGGAAGAGAACATTGAAGGCCCTGACTGAGGGGTAGGAGGGGCGTAGGCGGACGGGCGGATAGCAAGAATTCGGATCGGAGAAGAGGAGCCCGTTCCGTCCGAGGATCCGGAAAGGCGGCGGAGAGAAACGGCTCCTACTTCAAATCAATGCGAGGACAACGTGATTCCCGCATTTAGGGGATTTCGACCCGGTCAGCGCGTTCGAGCGCCCGACGGGAGCGCCGCCCCCTGGCCGCGCCGTCATCTCGGTCGCCAAAACGCGTCGACATCAGCCCGTTTGCCCTGCGAAAGCGTTGATTTCAAGGTCTATTCCGCGCGTCTTTCACGGGTTTTGCGGTCAAGTCGTCCAAGCACCCGATCGTGGCGAAATCTAGCCCAAGGCCGCCATCACCACGCCGACCGCGGTCACGGCGGCCGGCGACCAATTGCCTGATCGTCAAACGTTCCTTGAACAGACGACGTCCGGCGATGGCGGCGATGGGCATTTCGACGACGCCAACCGCCCTCACCGGCCCCACCGGCGACAGCGCCATGGCCGTGAACCACAGACCCGAGGCGGCCGCCCCGCAGAACCCCGCGCCCAGAGACTGCCGCCAGGCGGCGACGACCGCGCGCAGGGCCTCGGGATTGCGCCAGGCCAGGTAGCCGGTCAGACCTATCGTCTGGATCGCCTGCACCACCATCACGGTGACGAAGGCCGAGGCCGCCGGATGGGCCGGCTCGAAGACCAGGCTCGCCTGGCGGAAGCAGTTGGCGCTCAGCGCGAAGATCGCCCCGGACCCCAGCCCCGCCAGCGCCGCGCCCTTGCGCATGACCACCTCCCCGCGCGGCCAGGTCAGGACGGCCAGGCCCAGGCTGGCGATCAGCCCGCCGGCCCAGGTCATCGGGCCGACATGGTCGCCGAAGAACAGCGCGCCCCAGACCAGCGCGAACGGCAGTCCGCTCTGCTGCATGGCGGTGCCAAGGGCGAAGGTCGAGCGATGCATCGCCGTCAGCAAGGCCGCGGTGGCGGCGATCTGCAAGGCCGCCCCGGCGGCGCAGGCCAGCCAAAAGGCGGCCGTCGGATGAGCGCTGGCGACCCGGCGTCAGCAGCCAGCCCATGGCGGCGAAGACCGTGGCGAACGGCAGGCCGAACAGGAACCGCACCAGGGTCGCGCCCCAGGGGCCCGCGCCGCCCATGACCGAGCGCTGCGCGGCGTTGCGCGCGACCTGCAAGGCGGCCGCACCGATGGTGATGGGAATCCAGATCATGCCTTCGCCCCGACGATCAGGCCCGACGCCCACGACACGCACGTCACGACCAGATCCGAACGGCTTTCCAGCCGCCCGATCAGATCGTCAACCCGCGCCTGATGCCCATCCGGCCAGTTGGGCTGAGGCTGCATGTCGTCGATCACGTACAGACCTCCGCGCCTCAGCAACGCCAAGGTCTCGTCCAGCCCCTCGTACTTGCCGGGCCAGGCGTCGGCGAAGATCAGGTCGAAACTCTCCGGCGACCTGTTCGCGGACATAGTCCAGCCCGTCGGCCAGCACGAAGCGCAGGCGGTCGTCCGTCAGGGCCTCGCGGGCGACCTCTTGCACAAGTGGATCGATGTCGACGCTCGTGAGACTGGCCGAAGCGTCCAGGCCGTCCAGCAGCCAGGCGGTGGCCAGGCCCGTACCAGTTCCCAGCTCCAACATCCGCCCACCCGGCTTCGACGCCGCCAGAAGGCGA
Organism: Aphelenchoides fujianensis; assembly: GCA_024699865.1. Taxonomy (NCBI): domain Eukaryota; kingdom Metazoa; phylum Nematoda; class Chromadorea; order Rhabditida; family Aphelenchoididae; genus Aphelenchoides; species Aphelenchoides fujianensis. The sequence goes on along the minus strand of JAMPIO010000001.1, from coordinate 1,696,182 downwards.
AGAAGCGCGCCGGTGTTCGCCTCGGAGGGCATGTCGAAGCCCAGCGCGATCGTGCGCGCCCGGATCAAGGTCCAGGCGGCCGGCGCGGCGTGTTCATTGTCGCCGAACATCACGTCGTTCCTTACGCGCCCCTTATGCCGAGGGGCCTGTTTCCGAATGGAGCCCTTGCGGGCGTTGGACGCAGAACACGGGGTGCGGGCTCGCCGCGTGGCGGGCCGCATCACAAGAAGGCTTACCGACCATGTCGCCCCACCCGCTTCGTCAGGCCGCGCAGTTCCTGCTGGGCGTGCCCACCGAGGGGATCAACCCCGCCCTGGACCGGATGCTCGAGCAGGCCCAGGCCACGCCGCTTTGCTTCGTGGCCGTGGCGGGCCCCGGCGCGGGTGACGCGATGTGCCAGCTATGGCGGCGCGGGTACCAGCGCGTCGAGGCCGCGCGCCGGGCCACCTGCGGCGCGGCGGACGAGCGCAGCGACGTGCTGCTGGTGATCGACTGTCCCACCGCCCACGACGCGCGCGCCGTCATCGCCGCGACCTATACGATGCTGCGGCCTGGGGGGACGCTGGTCGTGGACGCGAGCGCGCTGATCGACGAGGCGCCCTCGCAGGGCGCTCACCGAAGCCTTGAGGGAACTGGGCCTGGACGTTCAGCCCCAGGCGCACCTGGGGGCTGAAATCCTGGCGATGCGGCCGTTCAGCAACCGCCGAGCGGCTTAGCTGGGGCTATCGCGCTCTAGAACCCGCTGGCGATCGCCGCTTCGGGGCGGCTCTTTTCCTTGCGGGCGAAGAGGTTGTTGAGGGCGTTGACGTAGGCCTTGGCCGAGGCCGTCAGGGTGTCGGTGTCGGCGGCCGCGCCGGTGGCGATGCGGCCGTCCTCCTCCAGACGCACCGAGACCTGGGCCTGGGCGTCCGTGCCCTCGGTCACCGCGTGCACCTGGAAGAGGCGCAGGGCGGCGCTGTGCGGCACGATCTTGTGGATGGCGTTGAACACCGCGTCGACCGGACCGTCGCCGGTGGCCTCGGCGGTGCTCGAGACGCCGTCGACGTCCAGGGTCAGCTCGGCCGACTGGCCGTCGGTGCCGGCGACCACGCGCAGGCGCGAGACGCGGATCTTTTCCGAGCCGCGCGCCAGGGCGTCGTCGACCAGGGCGATGATGTCGTCGTCGTAGACGTGCTTCTTGCGGTCGGCCAGATCCTTGAAGCGACCGAAGGCTTCCTTCAGCGCGTTCTCGCCCAGCTCATAGCCCAGGTCCTTCAGCTTGGCGCGGAAGGCGTGGCTGCCCGAGTGCTTGCCCATGACCAGGCTCGACGGGGCCTGGCCCACCGACTCCGGCGTCATGATCTCGTAGGTCTCGCGGTTCTTGAGCATGCCGTCCTGGTGGATGCCGCTCTCGTGCGCGAAGGCGTTCTTGCCGACGATGGCCTTGTTGTACTGCACCGGGAAGCCGGTGATGGCCGAGACGTAGCGGCTGGCGCGGGTGATGTGGGTGGTGTCGATGCCCGTCTGGAACGGCAGGCGGTCGCCACGCACCTTCAGGGCCATGACGATCTCTTCCAGCGCGGCGTTGCCGGCGCGCTCGCCCAGACCGTTGATCGCGCACTCGACCTGGCGGGCGCCGCCCTGCACGCCGGCCAGGCTGTTGGCGACGGCCAGGCCCAGGTCGTTGTGGCAGTGGGTCGAGAAGATCGCCTTGTCGGCGCCCCTCGACGTTCTCGACCATCCACTTGAACAGATCGGCGTATTCCGACGGATAGGTGTAGCCCACGGTGTCGGGCAGGTTGATCGTCGTGGCGCCGGCCTTGATGGCGGTCTCGACCGCGCGGCGCAGGAACTCGCGGTCGCTGCGGGTGGCGTCCTCGGCCGACCATTCGACGTCGTCGCGCAGGTTGCGAGCATGGCTGACCGAGCGGGCGATCACGTCGATCACCTGGTCCGGCTCCATCTGCAGCTTGTGCTTCATGTGCAGGTCGGAGGTGGCGATCACCACGTGGATGCGGCCGCGCTCGGTCGGCTTCAGGGCCTCGGCGCAGCGGTCGATGTCGACCTGGTGGGCGCGGCACAGGCCGGCGATGGTCGAGTTCTTGACGATCTTGGCCACTTCGCGGACGGCCTCGAAGTCGCCGTTCGAGGCGATCGGGAAGCCGGCCTCGATGATGTCGACCCCCATCTCCTCGAGGATCTTGGCCAGCTCCAGCTTCTCTTCCAGCGACATCGAGGTCGCCGGGCGACTGCTCGCCGTCACGCATGGTGGTGTCGAAAATGACGACGTTGTCGCGCTTGTCGAAAGCGCTGGGCGATACGCCCGAAGAAACAGGGGAGGTCATGGAAGTACTCGTCGAAAGGGGTGTGTGGCGTGCGGGCTGCGGGTCAATCGTCCCCTGTGCGCCCGGCCACGACGATGCGCGGCCCCTAGAGCGCCCAGGGGCTGATAAGCCGAAGCGAAAGCAGGTCGCGCGCGACAGTCATGAGCGACTTTCTACACAGAGCCCCGGAATCGAGCAAGCAATTTGCGCCCAGCGCGCAATCCGCCGCACTGGCTGCAAGAAAACACCCCATTCGGGCGATAGCCGCGCGAATCCAGACCCTAAACAATCGCGGGCGCCGCGAAACGGCGCCGCGAGCCCGCGCCGAGCCGCGGGATTCTCGCCGGCGGCGCGACCACATCGACCTTCGAGGTCAGACGGGATCGACAGGCGCCTCGGCCGCCGCCTCGCGTCGCTTCAGCCAGGCGCGGCTGAGCAGGCCCATGCCGAGCCAGATGACGATAGCCAGCACGATCATGACGATGTGCTGCTTGCCGCCGCCCTTCATCGCCTGGACGATCGAGTTGCCGGCGAAGGCGGTCAGGGCGATCTTGGGAACGATGCCGATGGCGGTACCGGCCGCGAAGTCGCGAAGGCGCATGGGCGTGACGCCCGCGGCCATGTTGACGACGATGAACGGTGCCGAGGGCACCAGGCGAACGATCAGGCTGGCGGTGAAGCCGTTCTTGCCGATCATCCGCATGAACTTGTTGACGCCTTCGCTGGCGAACTCGCGAAGGATCCGCGCGCCATAGGCGCGTCCCAGCCAGAAGCCCACCAGGGACGAGACCAGGGTGCCGATCCAGCTGTAGGCGAAGCCGGTCCAGGGCCCGAAGGCCACCACCGCCGCGGCGATCAGCACGAACTGCGGCACGCCCAGGAAGGCCATGATCGCGAAGGCGGCCACGGCCACCGGCAGGGCCCACGGCCCGCTAGCCGCGCCCAGCCAGTGCTCGACCGCCGCCTCGCCGTTGACGCCCAGCAATTGGGCCCCGAACAGGAAGACGACTCCGACGCCGCCAAACAGGACGAACGACACCGCCACCGTGCGCCAGGCGCGGGCGTCCATATTGGTCACGAAGTCGATGAGGCGGCGGATCACCCGCCCTGCCTCGCCCATGCCTCGCGTCGGGTCAAGCGCCACCGTCCGCCGGGGTCGCCGATCGGCGGGCAAAGACAGGGACAGCCCCCTGGGCTAGCCTGGACCGCATGAAGATTCTGGCCGTCTCCGGCAGCCTGCGGGCCGCCTCCTACAACACCGCCCTCCTCCGCGCCGCCGCCGAGCTCGCTCCGGACGGCGTGACCTTGCAAGTCCATCCGCTGAACGACCTGCCGTTCTTCAACCAGGACGTCGAGGATCTCGGCGATCCCGAGCCGGTGGCCGCCTGGAAGGCCGCGGTGCGCGAGGCCGACGGCCTGCTGATCGCCTGTCCGGAGTACAATGGCGGGCTGACGGCCGTGCTGAAGAACGCCATCGACTGGGCTTCGCGCGGCAAGCCCGCGCCGCTCGAGGGCAAGATCGCCTGCGCCATGGGGGCGAGCCCCGGGATCACCGGCACGGTCCGCGCCCAGGACGCCTTGCGGCTGAACCTCAAGCGGGCCGGCTGCGATCTCGCGCCCCTGAGCGACATCCTGGTCGGCCAGGCGCACACAAAGTTCGAGAACGGATCCCTGGTGGACGAGCGCACCCGCCAGGCGATCGCCCGCCATCTCGCCAGCTTCGTCGAGATCGCGCGGGCGCGCCAAGGCTAGGCGAAACCTTCACGAAACGCCCCGCCCCGCGTTGCGCCTCGACAAGCGGGGGCGTAAAGACCGCCGCAATCCTGAACCGGTCTTTCCAGGGGAGTCCTGAACATGTCGCTCGAGTCCGCCGCCCTGCGGCGCATCGCACCGTCGGCCACCATCGCCATCAGCGCCAAGGCGCGCGCGCTGAAAGCCGCCGGTCGTGACGTGATCGCCCTATCCGCGGGCGAACCGGACTTCGACACGCCGGACAATATCAAGAACGCGGCCATCGAGGCCATCAAGGCCGGCAAGACCAAGTACACCGACCCGGACGGCATGCCCGAGCTGAAGGCCGCGATCTGCGCCAAGTTCAAGCGCGAGAACGGCCTGGAGTACAAGCCGAGCCAGATCCACGTCGCCCCGGGCGGCAAGCCGGTGATCTACAACGCCCTGGTCGCCACCCTGAACCCCGGCGACGAGGTGATCATCCCCGCGCCGTACTGGGTGTCGTATCCCGACATGACCCTGCTCGCCGGCGGCACGCCCGTCTCGGTCGAGACGACGGCCGAGAGCGGCTTCAAGATCACCCCTGCGGCGCTTGAAGCGGCGATCACCCCGAAGACCAAGTGGCTGATCATCAACAGCCCCTCGAACCCGTCGGGCGGCGCCTACACCCGCGCCGAGCTGCAGGCGATCGCCGACGTGCTGCTCAAGCATCCGCAGGTCTGGGTGCTGACCGACGACATGTACGAGCACCTGGTGTTCGACGACTTCGAGTTCACCACCATCGCCCAGGTCGAGCCCAAGCTCTACGACCGCACCCTGACGATGAACGGCGTCTCGAAGGGCTATTCGATGACCGGCTGGCGCATCGGCTACGCCGGCGGTCCCGAGCCGCTGATCAAGGCCATGGGCAAGATGATCAGCCAGACGACCTCGAACCCCTGCTCGATCTCGCAGTGGGCGGCGGTCGAGGCGCTGAACGGTCCGCAGGACTTCATCAAGCCGAACGCCAAGCTGTTCCAGGAACGCCGCGACCTGGTGGTCTCGATGCTGAACCAGGCCAAGGGCCTGCACTGCCCGACGCCGGAAGGCGCGTTCTACGTCTATCCGTCGTGCGCCGGCCTGATCGGCAAGACCGCGCCCTCGGGCAAGGTGATCGAAAGCGACGAGGACTTCGCGACCGAACTGCTGGAATCCGAGGGCGTGGCCGTCGTGCACGGCGCGGCGTTCGGCCTCTCGCCGTTCTTCCGCATCAGCTACGCCACCAGCAACGACGTGCTGGAAGACGCCTGCTCGCGCATCCAGCGCTTCTGCGCCAACGTGAAGTAGGCGGACCTTCGCCCTCCCCCTTGATGGGGGAGGGTTGGTTGGGGGTGATTGGGCGGAAGACACCGCGCCGGCCAGCGCAGCAAATCACCCCCACCCCTGCCCTTCCCCACATCAAGGGGAAGGGAGATTATCCATCAATCCAGTCCGTCAGTCCCTCGCGGGCGTGCACCTCGCGTAGCGCCGGCCGCTGACGGATGCGGTCGAGGTAGCGCTTGAGGTTCGGCCATTCGGTCGCGGGCTTGGGCATGTTGCGGCTCCATCGGCACAGGATGGTGGCCAGCAGGTCGACGGTCGTGAAGCGGTCGCCGACCAAGTAGTCGCGATCCGCCAGACGGGCGTCCAGCCTCGCGAGGCCAGCCTCGATGCTGCGCCGGGCCGCGGCCTTCACGGCCTCCTGCGCCTCGCCGCCAGCCGGCTCGTGCGGATAGAACCAGGCGCGGAAATGGGGTTGGAAGCTGTTGGCCAGCCAGAAGCTCCAGCTCAGGTACTCGGCGCGATCGGGCGAGCCCGGCGCCGGCGCGAACCCCGCCTCCGGATGCCGCTCGGCCAGCAGAGTTCGCCAGGCCCGCCATCTGGGTCACCGGCGCGCCGTCGACGATCAGGGTCGGCACCACGCCATCGGGGTTCAGCGCCAGATAATCCGGCGTCTTGTGCTCGGCCTTGTCGAAGTCCAGCAGGGTCACCTCGAAAGGAACGCCGAGCTCCAGCAGCATCCAGTGGATGGCCGTGCCGGCCGTGCTGGGCGAACCATAGAGCGTGTACATCGAAAGCCCTCCTCGCTGATGGCGCGGATAGGCGACTGCTTCTCGTCCTAGGTCAAGAAACGGCCGTGGCCGACGAAGCGCTAGACGCCGCCCTCCCCCTTCGGTCAAGTTTCGGCTTGCGCTCGCCCCAGGATTGTTCTTGATATGTTCGCCATCCAGTGGAGGACGCCATGCTGACCCTGTTCCACGCGCCGCGCTCGCGCTCGACCCGTTTCATCTGGCTGCTCGAGGAGCTCGGCGCGCCCTACGAGGTGCGCAAGGTCGACATCTATCGCAGCGTCAGCAACACCGGCGCGCGCGACCCGAGCAATCCCCACCCGCATGGCCAGGTCCCCGCCCTGCTGGACGACGGGATGCTGATCACCGAGTCCGCCGCCATCGCCCTCTATCTGACCGACAAATTCCCCGCCGCGGGCCTTGGTCCAGTGATCGGCGATCCCAAGCGCGGGCCCTATCTCTCCTGGCTGGCCTATTACGCCGGGGTGCTCGAACCCTGCGTGACCAATCTCTGGAAGCAGCGGCAGGACGAGCAGGACAAGGCCCAGTACCAGGCCATGGACGATCGGCTTCGCGCCACGCTGGAGGCCTCGCCATGGTTGCTGGGGGACAATTTCTCCGCCGCCGACATCCTGTTCGTCAGCCTGTTACAGTTCGCCCGCCAGATGCTGCCGCCCCACGCGGTCTACGACGAATGGCTGGCCCGGGCCAACGCTCGTCCCGCCTTGGCTCGCGCCCTGGCCAAGGACGACGCATGAGCCCGCGCCGCGCCCTGCTCGCCTGGGTTCTGGCCCTGGCGGCCGGCGCTCCGGTCAGCGCACCGGCTTGGGCCGATCCAGCCATCGGCAAGCGGGTCGACGCCGTGTTCGCCGACGACACGGTGACCTTGACCGAAGCCGGCAAGACCGTGCTGGTCTATCGCGCCAAGCCCGCCGATCCGTCCGTCGAGCCCGGTCGGGCCAACTACGTCGCGGCGCTCTACGCGCCCGACGGGACGGACTTGGTCGAGGATCGGCCGGGCGACCATCCGCACCAGCGCGGCGTCTGGTGGGCGTGGATGAACGTCCAGAGCGACGGCAAGACGATCGCCGACGGCTGGTACATGAAGGGCCTCGCCTACATCGTCCGCGAGAAGCGGTTCCTCGGCGACGCCGAGGGTGGCGGAACCTTGACGGTCGAGGCGGACTGGGTCGTCAACTCAGGACCCGAGCTCGCCTATGTCGCCCGGGAGACCACCAAGATCACGGTGCGGCCTCTAAAGGCCGGTGCGCGCCGGGTGCTGTTCGACACCACGCTCGTTTCGCGCGTCGACGCCCTGGGCCTGGGGGGCAGCGCCGACGACCGCGGCTTCGGCGGCTTCTCGATCCGTCTGGTCGATCCCGAGCACCTGACCTTCTCGTCCGGCGGCAAGACGATCTCCGCCACCGGCGGGGCGATCCAGGCGGGGCCGTCCATGGGCTTCGCCTGGAGCGGCGGCGCGGCCTCGCCGCCCTGGTCCGTGGGTCTGGCCTGCAAGGCCAATGGCCAGGCGATCCAGCGCTGGATGTTGTACAATGATCGTTCGATGCAGAATTGCGTCTTCCCCGGCCGCGCGCCCGTGGTCCTGAAGAACGGCGAACGCTTGCATCTGGAGGAGACGCTGGTCATTCGTCCGGCGACCGCTCCGCGCAAACCATGGAGTCCCGCCATGGCCGACGTCGTCAATCTCAACCAGGCCCGCAAGGCCAAGGCCAAGGCCGACGACAAGGCCCGCGCCGCCGAAAACCGGGTCCGGTTCGGCCGCAGCAAGGCGGAGAAGTCCCTGGAGGCCGCGCGCGCCGAAAAGCTGCGGCGCGAGCTGGACGGCCGCCAAGCGCGAGGATTGAGTTTGGCGGGATTGAAGAAGCGGTCGGTGAACTTGGCCGGGCACGCCACCTCCCTGGCCCTGGAGCCAGAGTTCTGGGCCGCGCTGGAGCGTGCAGCCGCCCAAGAAAAGGCCAGCCTGGCGGGACTGATCCAGCGGATCGACAACATGCGAGGCGACCGCCCGCTCGCCTCGGCCTGTCGCGTCTTCGCGCTGAGCCGCGCCGGCGGCGAAGCGGACTGACAAGCGGCGCGCGGCTTCTAGCGGATGGCCGGCGACTAAAGAGCCGCCGGCCCCAAGGCCGCGCGCTATGGCGAGGCCGCAAGAAGACTTTCGGTCGACGGCGAGCCTCAGCCCTAGATCATACGCTCGGCGCGCCTTCCAACGTCCGCTTAACCCGCCGCGCGCCTATTCGCGCAGAGCTGGCTCGACGCCTGGCCTGCGCTGGGTCGGCAGAGGCGGCGGCTGTGGCGACGGGACCTTTTTCAGCATGGCGGGGACCCGTGGCAGGCGCTCGCGCCACGCCGCGCCCTCGCCGGCCATCACGCCCAGCCGCCAGGCGCCCCCACACGGCCGCGACCAGCAAAATCAGGACCACCAGGGCGGCCCAGATTCCGCTGGCTTCGCGATGCGCAGCCGGGCCGCCGATCGTGCGCCAGAACGTTCATCCTCAACCGCCTGGAGCCTTCGGCGCATCAGGCAGCTTCGGCGCCGAGGCCGAGATGTTCACGTCGACCTGCTTCTTGTGCGTCAGGCCGCCCGACCACATGAAGAAGGCGAGCACCGCGACGATCACCACCAAGCCGCCGACGATGAACGCCAGGCCGCCATTGCCGCCGCCGCTGCTGGTTTCTTCCGCCATGAGAGTTCCCCTGCCTTATCGGCGCTGTTTCCATTGGCGGATCAACGATACGCGGCCGCGCTGGTTCCCCTGGCGGCGGGTGGGGGCTTAAGCCGGGCGCGCTCTGTGCTACATATGTTCCCATGCACCCCGACGCTGACTCGCCCGATTTCCCGGGCGACCTTCCCGCCCCCCGCATTTCCGATCTGGCCCGGGCCCGCCCTCCCGCGGGCCCCGCGCCCGCCTATCTGGACGGCCTGAACCCCGAGCAACGCGAGGCGGTGGAGACCACCGAAGGCCCCCTGCTCGTCCTGGCCGGCGCCGGCACCGGCAAGACCCGCGTGCTGACCACCCGCCTGGCCCACATCCTGGCGACAGGCCGCGCGCGTCCGTGGGAGCTGCTGGCCGTCACCTTCACCAACAAGGCCGCGCGCGAGATGCGCGAACGGATCACCCACATCATCGGCCCGGAAGCCGAGGGCCTGCGCTGGCTGGGCACCTTCCACTCGGTGGCCGCCCAGATCCTACGCCGTCACGCTGAGCTGATCGGGCTGAAGTCCAACTACACGATCATCGACACCGACGATCAGGAACGGCTTCTGAAGCAGCTGATCGAGGCCGAGAACATCGACGCCAAGCGGTGGACGCCCCGGATCCTGTCGCAGATCATCGACGGCTGGAAAAACCGCGGCTGGACGCCCGACCGCGTGCCGACCAGCGAGGCGGGCGAGTTCGCCAACGGCAAGGGGATCACCCTCTACCGCCAGTACCAGGAACGCCTGCGCATCCTGAACGCCTGCGACTTCGGCGACCTGCTGCTGCACAACATCAGCCTGTTCACCGGCCATCCCGACGTGCTGGACGAGTTCCAGCGCCGCTTCAAATACGTGATGGTCGACGAGTACCAGGACACCAACGTCGCTCAGTACCTGTGGCTGCGCCTGCTGGCCCAGGGGTCGCCAGAACGTCTGCTGCGTCGGCGACGACGACCAGTCGATCTACGGCTGGCGCGGAGCCGAGGTCGACAACATCCTACGCTTCGAACGCGACTTCCCGGGCGCCAAGGTCGTGCGCCTGGAACGCAACTACCGCTCGACCGAGCACATCCTGGCGGCCGCCTCGGGCCTGATCACCACCAACAAGGGCCGCCTCGGCAAGACCCTGTGGACCGAGAGCAAGGGCGGCGAGAAGGTCAAGGTCAGCGGCGTCTGGGACGGCGAGGCCGAGAGCCGCCTGATCGCCGATGAGATCGAGCGGGCCAAGCGCGCCGGCCGCAAGTACAGCCAGATGGCCATTCTGGTCCGCGCCAGCTTCCAGATGCGGGTCTTCGAAGAGCGCTTCGTGCTGCTGCAGATCCCCTACAAGGTGGTCGGCGGCCCGCGCTTCTTCGAGCGGGCCGAGATCCGCGACGCCCACGCCTATCTGCGCCTGATCCAGTCGCCCGACGACGACCTGGCCTTCGAGCGCATCGTCAACACGCCCAAGCGCGGCATCGGCGACACCTCGGTGCAGAAGCTGCTGCAGATCGCCCGACTGGAGGGGATCTCCACAGTTGAGGCCGCGCGCGTCATCATCGGCAGCGACGACCTGCCCGCCCGCACCCGCACCGCGCTGAGCAACTTCATCCGCGACCTGGACCGTTGGCGCTCGATGGTCGGTTCGGCGCATCATCAGCGCCTCTTGGAGACGGTGCTGGAGGAGAGCGGCTATACCGACGCCCTGCGCCTGGACAAGGGTCCGACCAGCCAGACCCGGCTGGAGAACCTGAAGGAACTGGTCCAGTCGATGGGCGCCTTCGACACGCTGGAGGCCTATCTGGAGCACGTGTCGCTGGTCATGGACCTTGACCGCGAGGCCACCGGCGACGCCGTCTGGATCATGACCCTGCACTCGGCCAAGGGCCTGGAGTTCCCGCTGGTCTTCCTGCCCGGCTGGGAGGAAGGCGTGTTCCCCAGCCAGCGCAGCATGGACGACAAGGGCGAGAAGGGCCTCGAGGAAGAGCGGCGTCTCGCCTATGTCGGCATCACCCGCGCCCGCGAGGAGGCGCGCATCAGCTTCGTGGCCAACCGCCAGGTCTACGGCCGCTGGACCAGCCAACTGCCCAGCCGCTTCGTCGACGAGCTGCCCATCGCCCACGTCGATGCGGCGTCGGAGACCGGCTATTACGGCGGCGGCCCGGGCATGCAATCGACGGCCGCCTCGCGCTGGGACGATCCCGGCACCTCGGCTTTCCAGGCCGGCAGTTACGACAGCCCCGGTTGGAAGCGAGCCCAGGAGCGCACCTCGGGCTTCGCCGAGCGCGGCGGCTCCTGGCGCGGCGGCGGCGTGCGCGCCGGCTCGTCCGCCCGCTCGGCCCCGATCGAGGGCGAAGGCCGTCTGGTCGCCGTCTCGGCTCCGACCAACAGCGCCTATTCGCGCGGCGACCGGGTGTTCCACGTCAAGTTCGGCTACGGCAAGGTCACCGGCATCGAGGGCAACAAGCTGACGGTCGCCTTCGACAAGGCGGGCGACAAGAAGGTCATCGACAGCTTCGTCGAAAAGGCCTGATCAGACTTTTTCCGGCTTCAGCCCGGGCTTGACGCCGTCATGCTCGGGCAGAACCTCGGCCGAGCGCGGCGTCAGGCTTTCCCAGGCTGCCGACGGCCACCAGGACCAGGGTCGACAGCGCCGACAGCACGAGGGGACTGAGGCTCAGGGCCACGGGGGCCAAGGCCGCGAGGCCGGCCAATCCCGCGATCCGCGCTCGCGACCAGCGGCGGAAGACGGCCAGCTTGAACAGCAGCGTACCCAGCAGGAACAGGGCCGGTCCGCCGATCACCGCCGCCGCGATCTTGAAGTCGGCGTGGCCCAACGGGTGGTGGATGACCCACTCGTCCCCGACCGCCGCGACGATGATCCCGGCCACGGGAAGAATGTGGGCGTAGGTATAGGCCACCCGCGCGATCGCGCCGGGGTCCTTGGCCTCCTCGATGGCGCGGCTGGCGGCCTCGGCGGTGGAGGAAAAGTAGATCCACCACATCGCCAGGCTGCACAGGAAGGCGCTGGCGAACGCGGCCATCACCGGCGCGTCCCAGGGCATGCCCATCACCGTGCTGCCGCTGACGATGATCGACCTCGCCGAGAGCGATGATCGTGAACAGGGCGCAGCGCTCGGCCATGTGACCGCCTTCGACGTTCCATTCCGAGCTCTTTGTGCGCCCAAGGCCAGGCGTCCAAAAGCCGACGGCCGGCGAGAGGTACTCGATCGCCAGCGCCAGGCCCCAAACCGCCAGCCGCGCCTCGCCCTGAACGAAGGCGCCGCCGAGCCAGAAGATTCCGGCCGCGGCCAGCCAGACCAGGATGCGAGCGAAATTCCGGCGATGCTGACGATCCTTCCAGGCGCTCCAGAGGAAGAAGGCGCTGCGTCCCACCTGGATGAAGACGTGTCCCGCCGCGAAGGCCAGGCCGCGCTCGCCGAACGCATCCGGAATGGCGGCGGCCAGGACCAGGGCGGCGGCCATCATCACGAACAGCATCAGGCGGACCGGCCCGCGCTCGGGATCCAGCCAGTTGGTCACCCAGGCCGTGTAGATCCACGACCACCACACCGCCAGCAACAGCACGGCCGCATGGACCAGCCCCGGTCCGTCCGGATGGCGCAGCACCGCGTGCGAGAGCTGGGTCACCGCGAACACGAACACCAGGTCGAAGAACAGCTCGACATAGGTGACGCGAGCATGCTCGGCGGCGCGGCGTTCGCGGAGCAAGGGGGTCTTCGAATGGCTCATGGCTGCCCTTCACACAGTCGCGGTCCGGAGGCGAGTCCCCACGAGAGCGCCTCAGAACCAACGGCGATCTCACGCGCTATGCCGACATGGAACGCCTAGACGAGATCCTCACCCGCCTGAAGGCCTTCGCCATCACCCGCCCCGTGGCGTATGGCGCGCCGGCCTGCGCGATGATCGGGGTGCTGGCGGGCCTGGCCATGCGGCCGGGTCCCCAGGTCGAGCCCTACAACGCCGAGATGGAGCCAACGCGCGCCGTTCAGCAGGCCTATGCCGAACCGATCGTGTGGCCGACGGGCAAGGTCCCCGACTACGTGATCGGCGTCGACTTCCTCAAGGCGACCCAGGCGCGCCGCCCCCCGTGGAGTACGCGACCTACGAGCCGCCTCCCCCGCCTGACATCCCGCCCTACGTTCCGGCCGAGCATGGCCCCGCCGCCCCGCCTCCCGCCGTCGAAGATCCCCATTGGGCGTCGGAGCGCGGCGACATTCTCGACGTGTCCCTGCCGGAGGATCCGCGTCCGCAACCGATCCCGACCGTCCTCGCGGTCGCCACGGCGCAGCGCTGAAGGCTCGCTTTTCGCCGTCTTTGCCGCTAACGGAGCGGCATGACCGACTATACGCCCCAGCAGATCGTCGCCCGCGGCGCGCGCGCCGACGCCGAGACCGCCGCCGACGCCATCGACAACCACCCCGGCCTGGAAGGGCGCCACCTACTCGATCCTGGAAGAGGACGAGGACAAGAACGTCTGGCGCATCGACGCCTTCCCCACCACCCAGGAGGAAGACGACGGCCTTATGGCCCTGCTGGCCGAGTACGACCTGAAGGTCACGCGCGACACCCTGGCCGACGCCGACTGGCTGGCCATGGCGCTGTCGGGCCTGCCGCCCGTGCGCGCCGGCCGCTTCTTCGTCTACGGCATGCACGATCGCGGCCGCCTGCCGGCCAGCACGGTCAACCTGCGCATCGAGGCCGGCGCGGCCTTCGGCACCGGCCACCACGGGACCACGGTCGGCTGCCTGCAGGCCTATGACCGCCTGATCAAGGCGCGGAAGTTCAACAAGGTGCTGGACGTCGGGGCCGGTACGGGCCTGCTGGCCATCGCCGCCGCGCGCACCGGCACGAAGCTGGCCGTCGGCACCGACATCGACAAGCCGTCCGTCCGGATCGCCAAGGAGAACGCCCAGGTGAACGGCGCCAATGCGCGCTTCGTCCACGCCTCGGGCCTCGGCCACCGCCTGGTCGCCGAGAACGCGCCCTATGACCTCGTCTTCGCGAACATCCTGGCCCGGCCGCTGATCAGCCTGGCCCAGGACATCAAGCGCGCCCTGGTCCCCGGCGGCACGGTCATCCTGTCGGGCCTGCTGCGCACCCAGGAGCGGATGGTCAAGGCCGCCTATCTGTCGCGCGGCTTCAAGGTGAAGAGCCGCATCCACCGCGACGCCTGGGCGACGCTGGTGCTGCAGCGGCCGTAGGAACCGGTTCGGCGACGGTCACGTTCCTCCAGCCACACGACAATGCTGGAGGAAGCGCCATGACCTACACCGATCCGAACGTCCCGCCGCCCCAGACGCCCCCGCCCGAGCGTCGTGTCGAGGTGCGCGAAAGCGGCGGCGGCTCCGCCGGCTGGCTGATCGCCGGCATGATCGCCGTCGTCGCCCTCGTGGCCGTCGGCTTCCTGTTGATGCGCCCCACGGGCCCCGACCAGAACCAGATCCAGGCGGCGCAGGAGCAAGGTCGGCAAGCCGGCCTGATCGAAGGCGCCCAGGGCGCGGCCCAGACGGCGCAGGCCGCCGCCGAGAATGCCGCCCGCGACGCGCGCTCGACTGCGGATCAGGTTCGCCGCGACACCCAGGAAGCCGCCGCCAACGCCAGCCAGTCGGCCAAGGACGCCGCCGATCGCGCGACGACCAGCAACGGCGACCAGGCCGCCTCGCCAGACAACACCGCGAGCCAACCGCCGCAATAATCGTCCTCTTTCCAGGCTCGGGGCGGCGGACTACATCGGGGCATGCGCCAGACCTTCGATGAATCTCACCGACCCGACCTTTGGCCCCAAGCACGTGCCGCTGATCCGCCAGGCCATGGCGGCGCAGGGGCTGGACGGGTTCCTCGTGCCGCACGAGGACGAGCACCAGAACGAATACTTGCCGGCCGCCAACGACCGCCTGGCCTGGGCCAGCGGCTTCACCGGCTCGGCGGGCGCCGGCGTGATCCTGAAGGACCGCGCCGCCATCTTCGTTGACGGCCGTTACACCCTTCAGGTCCGCGAGCAGGTCGATCAGGGCGTGTTCGAGATCCGCGACCTCGTCGAGGGCGGCGTGCCCGCCTATCTGGAGACCCTCCCTAAGGACGCGGTCGTCGGTTACGACGCGCGCCTCCACAGTCCCGCCGCCCTCGACGCCCTGAAAGCCGCCGCCAGCCGGGCGGGCGCGACGCTGAAGCCCGTCGCCGCCAATCCGATCGATCAGGCCTGGGGCGAGGCGCGGCCCGCCCAGCCCATGGCGCCGATCGTCCCGCATCCGATCGAGTACGCCGGCGAGGAGTTCCAGCGCCAAGCGCGCTCGCGTCGGCGCCGGCGGTGGGCGCGCTTGGCACCGAGGCGGCGGTGATCACCGCGCCGGCCTCGATCGCCTGGCTGTTCAATGTGCGCGGCGGCGACGTCATTCGCTCGCCCCTGCCGCTGGCGCAGGCCATCCTGAACGCCGACGGTACGGCGCGGCTGTTCGTCGAACCGGCCAAGGTCACGACCGAACTGCCCGCCTGGCTCGGCAACCAGGTCTCGCTCGAGACCCCGGACAAGCTGGCCGAGGCGCTCGGCGACCTGTCGGGCAAGAGCGTCGTCGTCGATCCGGCCCAGTCATCGGCCTGGTACTTCGACATGCTGGCCGCCGCGGGCCGCCAAGATCGTGCGGGCGATGGATCCCTGCACCCTGCCCCGGGCCTGCAAGAACGCGGTCGAGCTGGACGGCACGCGCGAGGCGCACCGCCGCGACGGCGCGGCCCTGACGCGGTTCCTTCATTGGCTGGCCACCGAGGGCCAGACCCATCCGCCGGACGAGAAGGAGGCGGTCGCGAAGCTGGAAGCCTTCCGCGAGGCCACGGGCGTGCTGAAGGATCTCAGCTTCGACACCATCGGCGCGGCCAACGGACACGGGGCCCTGCCCCACTACCGCCCGACCGAGCGCTCCAACGAGCGCGCCAAGCCGGGCTCGCTACTGCTGGTCGACAGCGGCGGCCAATATCTGGACGGCACCACCGACGTCACCCGCACGGTGGCGATCGGCGAGCCCTCCGCCGAGATGGTCCAGCGCAACACGCTCGTGTTGAAGGGCCATCTGGCCATCGCACGCCTCCGCTTCCCGGCCGGCACCACCGGTTCGGCCATCGACGCCTTCGCGCGCGCGGCGCTGTGGGCGCATGGCCTGGACTATGATCACGGCACCGGCCACGGCGTCGGCGTCTATCTGGGCGTCCACGAGGGGCCGCAGCGGATCTCGAAGGCCCCGAACACCATCGCCCTGCAGCCGGGCATGATCGTCTCCAACGAACCCGGCTACTACAAGGACGGCGAATACGGCATCCGCATCGAGAACCTTGAAGTGGTCATGCCGGCCGAGGACGTGCCGGGCGGGGATCGGCCCATGCACCGGTTCGAGGCGCTGACCCTCGCGCCGATCGACCGCCGGCTGATCGACAAGTCGCTGCTGACGCCCGAGGAAATCGCCCAGTTCGACGCCTACCACGCCCGCGTGCTGCGCGAGATCGGCCCTCGTGTGGAGCCGGATGTCCGGGCCTGGATGGAAGCCGCCTGCGCGCCGCTGTGAAGTCAATTCCCCCCCGCGCCGCGGGGGAGGAACGTTCGTTCTACCGCAAACGCGTCCAGACCTGGGTCTTGCACAGCGGCGCGACGATGCAGCCCTTCAGCTTCAGCTGGCTGTCGCTGAGCAGTTCGATGGTCCCCGAATAGGTGCCGCCGTCATCGGGGTTGTAGACCTTGCCGCCCTTCCACTTGGTGGGGCCGCCGGTGAAGTCGTACAGCATCTGCAGGTTCTTCAGCGTCCGGCCGCGCTGGGATTCGTCCTTGTTCTTGACGTCCTTCAGAGCCGGGTTCTCGCGGATGTGGTTGGAGTTCACCAGCTTGCCGCACAGGCTGTTGCCGCAGTGGGCGATCTCGACCTGACCGCCGTTGGTCGGCGTCTGCCAGAGACCGGTGATATCGGCGGCGAAGGCCGGAGTCGCCAAGGCCGCCGAGGGCGGCGGCGGCGATCATGGTGGTGCGGAACATCAACTACTCCCTGGTCGCGCTTCAAATGCGCGTTTGACCGCTTGGTTGCGCGATCTCGTCCCTCGGAGCAAGACCTGACACGAAAACGAGGCGGGATTTCGGAGAGCGATCAGCTTCCGACCAAGGCCAGCCACTCATCCTCGGTCATGACCTGGATGCCGAGCTCGGTCGCGGTCTTCAGTTTGGAGCCCGCGCCGGGCCCCGCGACGACCAGATCCGTCTTCTTCGACACCGACGAGGCGACCTTGGCGCCGAGCGCCTCGGCCTGGGCCTTGGCCTCGTCGCGGGTCATCTTCTCCAGCGAACCGGTGAAGACGATGGTCTTGCCGGCCACGGCCGTGTCGGTCTTCGGCTTTTCCACCGGCTGGATGTCCAGCTCGGCGATCAGGTTGGCGACCTTCTGGCGGTTGTGGTCCTCGGCGAAGAAGCGCGCCAGGGACTGGGCGGCGACGGGGCCGACGCCGTCGATGTGCGCCAGGTGCAGATAGTCGTCACCCGGAGCGCCGGCGGCGGCGGCGGCCAGCCCTTCGGCGAAGGCCTCCCAGGTCCCGTAGCGCTGGGCCAGGGCCGCGCGGGCGGGCTTGGTCAGCTTGGGAACCGCGTGGCCGATCTTGATCTCGAGGTCATCGGTCTGCGGCCACGGATCAGCCTTCAGCCCGCCCCGCCCCGCCTCGACCAGGCTGTCCAGGGCCTTGGGGCCCACGCCGGGCGCGGCGGAGAGCTCCAGATAGGTCTCGCCCGGCAGGCCCTCGGCGGCCTTCTCGGCGGCGTCCTGCAGGTCCTCGAAGCGGTCGAAGTTCCGGGCCAGCACCATAGAGGTGGTCTCGCCGATGTCGCGCGCGCCCAGGCCATAGATCATGCGATCCATGCCGATCGTCCGCCGCGCCTCGATCCCGCGCACCAGATTGGCGACCGAGGTCTCGCCATAGCCCTCGCGCTCGCGCAGGGCCGCCAGCTTCCCCTCGTCGCGCGCCAGCTTGAAGATGTCGGCCGGCTCGGTGATCCAGCCCTCGTCGAAGAAGGCCTGCAGCTGCTTCTCGCCCAGTCCCTCAATGTCGAAGGCGCGGCGGGAGACGAAGTGGCGCAGGTGTTCGACCCGCTGGAACGGACAGGCGAACTCGCCGGTGCAGCGACGCACCACCGAATCCTGCCCCGAGGCGGTGACCTCCCGCGCCAGGGGCGTCCTCAGCGGACACGGGCATTCATGCGGGAATTCGTACCTCGGCGGCGCCGGATCAGGCCGCGCCTCGAGCGCCACCTCCACGATCTGTGGGATCACGTCGCCGGCCCGCTGGACGACCACGGTGTCGCCGATCCGGGCGTCCAGACGCGCGATCTCGTCGCCATTGTGCAGCGTGGCGTTGGTCACCACCACGCCGCCGACCGTCACCGGTTTCAGTCGCGCGACGGGCGTGATCGCGCCGGTGCGGCCGACCTGCAGGTCGATGGCCTCCAGGACGGTGCGGGCCTTCTGGGCCGGGAACTTGCGCGCGATCGCCCAACGCGGCGAGCGCGAGACGAAGCCCAGGCGGCGCTGAAGCTCCAGGTCGTCGACCTTGTAGACCACGCCGTCGATGTCGAAGTTCAGGGTCGGGCGCAGGGCCTCGAACTCGGCGTAGATGTCGAGCAGTCCTTGGGCGTTTTCGACGCGGCGGGCCGGCGGGGCGGTCGTGACGAAGCCCCATTCGGAGAGTTTCCGCAGCGCGCCCCACTGGCTGTCGGCGAAGGGTTCCGACACCAGGCCCCAGGCATAGCCGAAGAACCGAAGGGGGCGCTGGGCGCTGATCGCCGGATCGATCTGACGCAACGAGCCGGCGGCGAAATTGCGGGGATTGGCGTAGGTGCGTTGCCCCGCCTCCTCGGCGGCCTTGTTGAAGGCGGCGAAGGCCTCGAGTTCGACATAGACCTCGCCCCGCACCTCGATGACATCGGGCCAGCCCGAGCCCTTCAGGCGGTGAGGAATGTCGGCGATGGTGCGAAGGTTGGCGGTGACGTCCTCGCCGGTCTGGCCATCGCCCCGCGTCGCGCCCTGGACCAGAACGCCCTTCTCGTAGCGCAGTGAGGCCGACAGGCCGTCGATCTTGGGTTCGGCCGTATAGGCCAGGGGCTCGCCGGGCGAGAGGCGCAGGAACCGCCGGACCCGGGCGTCGAACTCCTCGGCCTCCTCGTTCGAGAAGGCGTTGTCGAGGCTCAGCATCGGGACGCCATGGCGAACCGGCGCGAACTGCTCCGCCCGGGCCGCCCCGACCCGCATGGACGGAGAGTTGTCGCGCACCAGGTGCGGGAAGCGGGTCTCGATATCCAGGTTCCGCCGCTTCAGCGCATCGTACTCGGCGTCGCTGATCGTCGGGTTGTCCTGCTGGTGATAGGCGATGTCATGCGTCGCCAGGGTGTCGGCCAGACGCTCCAGTTCCTCGACGGCCTGGGCTTCGGTGAGGTCGGCGACGGGGATCAGGGACACGGCGGCGAATCCGGACAGTCGGGAACGAGGCGGGACGTTAGCAACCTCCCCCTGACGGTGGGAGTCAGCGATAGGCTGGGGCCGGGGCGATATTAAACACCGCTTGGAAGCCAATGGTTCGCCTTCCTGGGCCTCGCGCCCAGGACCCAAGCTGGCGGCGGCTGGGACGTTTTAGGATAGGCGGGGCTTGGAGGCCGAGGTCGCTCGGTGAATCCCAAGACGGCGGAACGATGGGTCCTGGGCACAAGGCCCAGGAAGGCGGAAAATCGATTCCTGCTTCGAAGGTCCACGCAGCCTAAGCCATCAACGCCCGAGCCGCCGCCCGGGCCGCTTCGGTGACCTCGGCCCCCGACAGCATACGGGCGATCTCCTCCTCGCGCTGGGCGGGGGTGAGCGGCTCGACCTTGGTCCGAGTCGAGGTCTCATCGCCGGACTTCGAGATCCGCCAGTGGGCGTCGGCCCGCGCGGCGACCTGGGCCGAGTGGGTGACGACCAGCACCTGGGCGTTCTGGGCCAGGCGCTTGAGGCGCAGGCCCACGGCGTCTGCCACGGCCCCGCCGACGCCCTGGTCGACCTCGTCGAAGATCATCAGCGGCTGGGGACCGTCGCCGCGGCCGGCCAGGGCGGCCTTCAGGGCCAGGGCGAAACGCGCCAGCTCACCGCCCGAGGCGATGGCTTCCATCGGTCCGAACGGCGCGCCGGGATTGGTCGAGATCTCGAAGGCGACGCGGTCGAGACCCGTCGGGCCAGCGCGATCCTCCGCCAGCGGCTCCAGCGCCACGCGGAACTTGGCCTTCTCCAGCTTCAGCGGGGCCAGCTCCGCCTCGACCGCCTGGGCCAGGGCGTCGCCGGCGGCGCGGCGCTCGGCCGAAAGGGCCTCGGCGGCATAGAGATAGGTCTCCCGCGCCTCGGCGGCCTCCTTGTCGGCGGCCTTCAGGGCGTCTTCCGAAGTCTCGATCGCCTGCAGGCGGGCGGCGAACTCTGCGCGCTTGGCCGGCAGATCCTCGACCAGGACATTCAGCTTGCGGGCCATGCCGCGCAGGGCGAACAGCCGCTCCTCGGCCTTTTCCAGGCGATCGGGCTCGAATTCGAAGGCCTCGGCCACCGCGTCGATCGAGGCGCTGGCTTCCTGGGCCTCGACGATGGCGCGGTCGACGGCCTCGCAGGCGGCCGTGAGACGAGTCATGGCGACGCCGTCGGCCGGGGGCGCCTGCTTGCAGGGCGCGGTCGCGGGCCCGCTCCAGGGCGCGATAGGCCTGGGCGAGCTTGCCCGACAGGCTGTCGCCGCCGAGGGCGTCCTGAGCGGCCGCGATGTCGGTGATGGCCTTCTCGGCCGAGCTGAGCAGCGCCCGCTCGTCGGCCAGCGCCGTCTCCTCGCCCTCGCGCGGGTCGAGACGATCCAGCTCGGAGAGCCGCAAGGTGAGCTCCTCGGTCTCGGCGGCGGCGCGGCCGGCGAGATCGCGCAAGGCGTCGGCCCTCTCGCGCGCGGCGCGCCAGGCGCTCCACGCGGCCCCGACGGCCGAGACGGAGACGCCGCTGAAGGCGTCCAGCAGGCCGCGATGGGTCTTGGGATCGAGCAGACCGACCGTCTCATGCTGACCGTGCACCTCCAGCAGGAGACCGCCCAGGTCCTTGAGCACGCCGACGCTGGTGGCCTGGTCGTTGACGAAGGCGCGCGAGCGGCCGTCGGGGGACAGCTGGCGGCGCAGGACCAAGTCCTCGTCGCGGGCGTAGTCCAGACCCTTGTCGTCGAGATAGGCGAAGGCCGGATGATCGGCCGGCAGGGCGAAGATGGCGGTGGCCGAGGCGTGGCCGGCGGCCCCTCGCCTCACCAGGCCGGCGTCGGCGCGCGCGCCGGTCGCCAGGCCCAGGGCGTCCAGGATGATCGACTTGCCCGCCCCGGTCTCGCCGGTCAGCGCGGTCAGGCCCTCGCCGATGGCGAGGTCCAGGCTCTCGATGAGCACGACGTCACGGATGGAAAGGCCGATCAGCATGGCACGCAGGATCGCCGGGAATCAGGGTTTTTCAAAGCGCCAAGCTGGAACGAAACGGGATCGCCAAGCGACCCCATTTCGTTACATGCCCAGAACGCCCATCAGTCCGCCCTTCTTGGACTTCTTTTCGCCGGGCGGCGGCAGGGTGGCGCTCTTGTCCTTGGACAGGATGCGCTCAAGGGCGTTGCGCTTGGCGCCGGCCTTCAGCGGTTCGACGGCGGGCTTGAGGCCGTTGTCGTTCAGCAGCTTGTAGGCGTCGGCGTACCAGCGATCGCCCGGGAAGTTGTAGCCGAGCACCGCGCCGTTGCGCTTGGCCTCTTCCATCAGACCGAGGGTCAGATAGGCCTCGACCAGGCGATAGAGGGCCTCGGGCGTATGCGAGGTGGTCTGGTGGCGCTCGATGACGGTCTTGAAGCGGCCGATCGCGGCCAGGGTCTGACCGTTGCGCAGGTAGTAGCGGCCGATGGCCATTTCCTTGCCGGCCAGCTGGTCGTTGACCATGTCGATCTTCAGGCGGGCGTCGGTGGCGTATTCGGTGTTCGGATAGCGCTGGACGACGTCGCGCAGGGCGGCCAGCGCCTGCTCGGTGGCGGCCTGGTCGCGGTTCACGTCGACGATCTGCTCGAAATAGCAGATGGCCTTCAGATAGT
This sequence comes from Aphelenchoides fujianensis, assembly GCA_024699865.1. Classification (NCBI taxonomy): domain Eukaryota; kingdom Metazoa; phylum Nematoda; class Chromadorea; order Rhabditida; family Aphelenchoididae; genus Aphelenchoides; species Aphelenchoides fujianensis. The sequence goes on along the minus strand of JAMPIO010000001.1, from coordinate 1,674,220 downwards.
AGGCGTAGTTGGCCGACGGGTTGCCCGGGTACAGCGAGATGAACCGGTCGGCGTCGCCGATGGCCTCGTTATAGTTGTTGCCCATGTAGTGGGCGTAGCCGGTCATCAGAATCGAGCGACGCGACCATTCCGAATAGGGGTGCTGGCGCTCGACCTCGCGGAAATAGTCGACGGCTTCGTTCCAGTTGCCGCGGTCAAGACGGTCCGCGCCCGTGGAGTACAGCAGTTCGACGGGACGCTCTTCGTAGGCGAGGCTCGGCTTCTTGGACTTTCCGGCGCAGCCCGCCACCGACACGGCGACGAGAACAGCGGCGATAGTGACGGCCGAACGTCCCGAGAAATTACGAAGCACGGAGTCTCTCACCCTCGAAGCAAACGTGCGCCCCTGCGCCGTGCAAGGCTTCTACACCACGCCGCCGAAGGCGCAAATGCGAAGGCCGAGCCCCGACTCGCCGAGACGCTCTTAAACCGCTTCCGCCAGTTCCGACGCGAGGGCGCGCAGGCCGCCAGGCGCGCGGCTGGGCCAGCAACGCTCGAACCACGGCGTTATTGAGGCCATGACCGGCCAGAACGCCCTCGAAGCGGCCGAGGATCGGCTTGCCCAGCACATAGAGGTCGCCGATGGCGTCCAGCGCCTTGTGGCGAACGAATTCGTCCGGACGGCGCAGGCCTTCCGGGTTCAGCACGCGGTCGCCGTCGATGACCACGGCGTTCTCCATCGAGCCGCCGCGGGCCAGGCCGATGGCGCGCAGGGCCTCGACATCACGAACGAAGCCGAAGGTCCGGCAGTCCGAAAGCTCGGCGCGGAACGATTCTTCGTCGATCGCCAGGTCGACGACCTGACGGCCGATGGCCTTGCTGCCGAAGGCGATCTCGAAGGCGACCTCGAAGCGGTCGGACGGCAGGAGCGCCGCGCGCTTGTCGCCCTCCTCGATCGTGACCGGAGCCAGGATCTCGATGTACTGGCGGACGGCTTCCTGCTTGCGGCGGCCGGCGCGGTCCAGGATCTGGATGAAGGGCTCGGACGAGCCGTCCATGATCGGCACTTCCGGGCCGTCCAGTTCGACGACGCAGTTGTCGATCGACAGGGCCGACAGGGCCGCCATCAGGTGCTCGATGGTCGAGACGCGGACGTCATCGGCGTTGCCGATCACCGTGCCCAGCTGCGTCTGGCAGACCGCCTGGGCGGTCGCGGGGACGCGGTTGTCGCGGTCGTGCACGTCGGTCCGCACGAAGACGATCCCCGCGTCGGGGGCGGCCGGACGCACCACCACGCGCACGTGCGCGCCGGTGTGCAGGCCGATCCCCGCGAAGATCACCGGTCCAGCGACCGTGTGCTGAAAATAACCCGAAGCCGACACCAGAGACCCTTATCGTTGGACGGACGGTTCTATGACCGCCCTTTCGCCCCGACCTACCATCTAGGCGCGATGCTGCGTCGCGGCAAAGCAAGTCCTGTTTCGGATTGTTACGCTCTAAGCGACTGACTTCATTACAGTTTTGTTACGCGGAGACACGCGCGGAAACGGACCGCCGCTCGGCGATCCGCGCTCGGGATTCTCATGCCCACGCCCCTAGGCGCGAGCGCGAAGCAGGGCTAGGCTCCGCGCCCACAGGGGATAACCGTTTCCAGGAATTTCGGTTTCATGATCAAGAGCTTGCGTTTCGCCGCCTCCGCGGCCGTCCTGTCGCTCGTCCTGGCCGGCGCGGTTCACGCCCAGGCTCCGACGAGGTCCCACGTCTTCACCGCCAAGGACATGGCGAGTCTGGAGCGGCTCAGCGATCCCCGCGTCTCGCCCGACGGCCGATACGTACTCTATTCGGTTCGGAGCATGGACTATCCGGCCAACAAGGCTTCGATGTCCCTGTGGATCGCCGACCTGAAGGCCAAGATCGCCCGTCGCCGGCTGAAAATCTCCGACGGCGGCGCGTCGAGCGGCCGATGGAGCGCCAACGGCAAGGCCATCTATTTCAGCTCAAGCCGCGCGGGCGGAACCGAGCAGGTCTTCCGCACCGACCTCGCCGGGGAGAGCGCCGTCCAGGTGACCTCCGCGCCGTTCGACGTCCTGGCCTACAAGGTCGCGCCGAACGACAAGACCATCGTCGTCGCCCAGGCGGTCTTCCCTGACTGCGCCGACTTCGCCTGCACCGAGGCCCGCCTGGCGGCCAAGACGGCGACCAAGGCCACGGGCGTGGTCTATGACCGTCTCTTCGTCCGGCATTGGGACACTTGGAACGACGGGACCAAGAACCACCTGTTCGCGTGGTCGCTGGACGACAAGGGCGTGGCGAGCGGCCAGCCGATCGACCTGATGAAGGGCTTCGACGGCGACACCCCGACCAAACCCTATGGCGGCGACGAGGATTTCGCCATCACGCCCGACGGTAAGACCGTGACCTTCTCGGCCAAGGTGGCCGGCAAGGACGAGCCCTGGACGACGAACTACGACGTGTGGAGCGTGGCGCTGGACGGTTCCGAGCGTCCGCGGAACCTCACCGCCGTCAACAAGGCCTGGGACGCCGCGCCGGTGTTCTCGCCGGACGGCAAGTGGGCCGCCTATCGCGCCATGAAGCGTCCCGGCTTCGAGGCCGACCGCTTCGGGATCATCGTCCGCGACATGGCCAGCGGCCAGGAGCGCGAGCTGGCGACCCGCCTGGGACCGCTCGGCCGACGCCATCGCCTGGAGCCGCGACGGCAAGACGATCTACGCCACGGCCCTCGATGTGGGCCAGGGCAAGCTGTTCGCCATCGACGCCAAGACCGGCAAGGTCACGCCCCTGACCGGCGAGGGTCACGTCAGCGCCTTCGACGTCGGTCCGACCGGACTCGTCTACGCCTCGGATTCGCTGAAGAGCCCGTCGGAGCTCTTCACCCTGGCCGGCAAGGGCGCGCCAGTGAAGGTGGCCAGCGTCAGTGGCGAGGCCCTGAAGGACGTCGCCTGGGGCGAGCCCGAGCAGTTCAGCTTCAAGGGCTGGAACGACGAGACCGTCCATGGCTTCGTCGTGAAGCCGGCCAACTTCGACCCTGCCAAGAAGTATCCGGTGGCCTTCCTGATCCATGGCGGTCCGCAGGGCTCGTTCAGCAATAGCTGGTCCTATCGCTGGAACCCGCAGATCTACGCCAACGCCGGCTACGCCGTGGTGATGGTCGATTTCCACGGCTCCACCGGCTACGGCCAGGCCTTTACCGACGCGATCAGCCAGCACTGGGGCGACCGCCCGCTGGAGGACCTGCAGAAGGGCTGGGCCTTCGCGACCCAGAAGTACAGCTTCCTCGACGCCGACCGCGCCTGCGCCCTGGGCGCCAGCTACGGCGGCTACATGATCAACTGGATCGCCGGGAACTGGAACGAACCCTGGAAGTGCCTGGTCGACCATGATGGCGTCTTCGACACCCGGTCCATGGGCTACGCCACCGAGGAGCTGTGGTTCACCGAGTGGGAAAACGGTGGGACGCCCTGGCAGCCGAACACCACTTACGAGACCTTCAACCCGGTCAATCACGTCGCCAACTGGAGCAAGCCGCAGCTGGTGATCCAGGGCCAGCTCGACTACCGCATCCCGGTCGAGCAGGGCCTGTCGGCCTTCACCGCCCTGCAGCGCAAGGGCGTGCCCAGTCAAGCTGCCTGTACTTCCCGAACGAGAACCACTGGGTGCTGAAGGCCCAGAACTCGGTGCAATGGCACAAGGAGGTGCTGGACTGGCTGGACCAGTGGACGGGGAACACGCGGCCGGGGAAGTAAATCTTTGCTCCAATCCTTATCCGCTCATCCCCGCGAAAGCGGGGACCCAAGCTGACTCTCGGGTCATGGTGAGGCGGTGACTAAGATCCAACCTCGGCTTGGGTCCCCGCTTTCGCGGGGATGAGCGGTGTGAGGCTCAGAGCTTTCCGGTAGCCACCGCGACGGTGAGCCGCGCCTTCTTCTCAAGCTCGCTCATCTCGCGCCCGGCCGCATAGGCCCGCGCCAGCGCCGCCGGGACCACGGCGGGGAAGGCCGCCACGGGCAAGCGCTTGATCTCGCCCCGCGCGGCCTTCAGCTGAGCCTCGACCCGCTGCTTCACGTCAGCCTGCGTCCAGCTCTCCGGCAGGCGCGAGCGGCCCGCCTGCTTCAGACGCCACAGGCCCGACAGCCCCCAGGCTCGCGCCGCGCCCTTCACGGCGTGCGGATCGGCGCTGGGGTCCAGACGACGCGCGGCCAGAACCGCCAGGGCGCCCGCCGTGCCGTCGACATAGGCCATCACCGCCGCCTCGTCCTTCAGCGGCCCCTCGTCGAGATCGGTGAAGCGCGCGTCGGCCAGAGCGGCGAGAGCGTTCGGGTCGAACCGCGACGCCGCCAGCGCCTCGACATTGGGATGCTTGCGCGGCACCTTGCCGGCCGCGACCTCCTCCATCGCCTCGCGCCACCAGGTCAGGCGGATCTCGCCCATCAGGGCGTTGGAGACGCCGCCGGCCACGCGGGCCAGCTCGTAGTTCAGGGCGTAGAGCGCGATGACGTCGGCGCGCGCGGCGGGATCGCCGATGAACCGGCTGGCCTGCCAGCGGTCGGGATCGACGCGGCGCACGAGGTCGTCGAGGGTTTCGGTGTCGGCCATGGTCTCAAGCAGAAAGGGCCCGTCGAGATGACGGGCCCTCCCCTTACACGATTTGCACTCGGTGTTTAGCCGAACAGCGTCTGGTTCATCGCCATGGTCGCCAGCATCGGGATGCTGAGCAGGGTGTTGGTGCGCGAGAACAGCATGGCCGTCTTGGCCGCCTTCGCCTTGGCGTCCGCGTCGGCCTCGACCATGCCCAGGGCGATCTTCTGATTGGGCCAGATGAAGACCCAGACATTCAGGAACATGATGGTCGCCAGCCACATGCCCGTGCCGATGAAGGTGAAGCCCATGTCGACGCCGGGCGTATAGCCGCCAGCCAGGCCCAGGGTGAAGGCCTCGACCAGATAGCCGCGGCTATAGGCCAGCACCACGCCCATCACCCAGGTCGCCAGGGCGGCCCAGCGGAACCAGAACAGGGCCTCGGGCGCGATGTATTTGCTGACCGCCGGCTTCAGCTCGGCCGGGATCTGCGGCATCACCCGGATCTGCACGAAGTTGAAATAGTACAACAGCCCGATCCACAGGATGCCGAACAGCACGTGCAGCCAGCGGAAAATGGCTTGGAAGTACGCCTCGCCGTGGCCTTGCGGGCTGTGCGAGTAGCCAATCACGATCACCAGAGCCAGCACGAAGCTGACGATGATGGTGTTGCGGAAGTTCGAAAGCAGTCCAGACATCGGTTTCCCCCTCGGATCCCTCTTTCGTTGAACCGCGACCATAGGGCGGTTTGCAGAGTCGGGCAAAAGGCGGAAGAACGGCGGTATTCGAGCCGCCTCGATCCCTGGCTAGACCGCGATCAGCGCCGCCGCCATGCGACGGCCCTCGCTGGCCAGCACGTTGTAGGTCCGCGCGGCGGCCTCGGTGCTCATGAACTCCAGCCCCACGCCCGCGGCCTTCAGGGCGTCGCGCACCGGACGCGGCGGCAGAGCGTTGACCAGGCCGACGCCGAGCAGGACGAACTCCACGGTCGCCCGCCGGCGGCGAACACCTCGGCGAACGACTCCGGCGTCAGATCCGCCAGGCTGGTCGCGGCCCAGTCGCGCGGCTGGTCGTCGAGGATCAGCAGCGAGCCGGGCCGCCAGACGCCGGCGACCCGGAAGCCGCCGCCGCCCCAGGCGTCGATGGACGGCGGCTGGCGCATCAGGGCCGCGAGGCCGCGCCGAGCTTGATCGGGGTGGCGTCGTCGTCGTTGCGCTTGACGCCCCAGACCAGGATCAGCGGCAGGGCGATGTAGATCGACGAATAGGTGCCGATGATGATGCCGAACACCATGGTGAAGACCAGCGGGAACAGCACCGGACCGCCGAACGCCATGGTGCCGCCCAGAGCCAGCAGGGCCGTGGTGCCGGTGATGATCGTCCGCGACAGACGCTCGTTCTCCGACAGGTCGATAATGTCGCGCAGCGGCGTCGTCTTGTACTTGCGCAGGTTCTCTTTCAGACGGTCGAAGGTGATGACCTTTTCGTTCATCGAATAGCCGATGACCGTCAGCAGGGCCGCGATCTCGGTCATCGAGAACTCGATGCGCGCGACCGACAGCAGGCCCAGGGTCAGGACGATGTCGTGGATCACGGCCACGACCGCGCCGGTGCCGTAGGACAGGCCGAAGCGGAACCAGATGTAGCCCAGGGTCAGCAGCAGGGCCACGCCCAGGGCCTTGAAGCCCGAGAGCAGCAGTTCGCCCGAGACCTTGGCGACCGACTTCCGAGCGGCTGGTCACCTTCAGGTCGGGGAAGCGCTTGACCAGCTCACGCTCGACATTGGCCGAGGCGGCGCTGGGCGCTTCGCCCTTGGCCGGCAGGAACTTGACCATGGCTGAGTTCGGCTGGCTGGCGAAGCCTTGGACCTGGGCGTCGTGGGCAACCGATCTGGTTCATGGCCGAGCGCAGCTCCGCCAGGGGAACCGGCCGCGACATGGCGATCTCGAGGGCGTTGCCGCCCTTGAAGTCGATGCCGAGATTCAGGCCTTGCAGGAACATCGAGCCGATCGCCCCGGCGATCAGGATGGCGGAGAAGACGGCCGCGACCGGCGCCCACCGCACGAAGCGGTAGTGGGTCGAACGCGGGATGTAGCGAATGAGGGGCCAACGCATGGTCGGATCTCCTATGCGATCGGCAGCTTCTTCGGCTTGGTCGTCTTGAACCACCAGCCGATGAGAACCTGAGTGATGAAGATGGCGGTGAACAGCGACGTGAACACGCCGATCACCAGGGTCCAGGCGAAGCCCTTCACCGGACCGGAGCCGAAGCTGAACATGATCAGGCCCGAGATCAGGCTGGTGATGTTGGCGTCCAGGATCGAGGTCAGGGCCAGCTTGTAGCCATGGTCGGCCGCCGCCATCGGGGTTCTGCCCGCGTTGGCCTCGTCGCGCATCCGCTCGTAGATCAGCACGTTGGCGTCGACCGCCACCGCCAGGGTCAGGATCAGACCCGCGATGCCGGGGAAGGTCAGCGTCGCCTGGGTCATCGACATGATGCCGATGATCAGCAGCACGTTGACCACCAGGGCGATGGCCGCGAAGCCGCCGAACAAGCCATAGGCCAGGATCACGAACACGAACATCGAGACCGCGCCGATGGCCAGCGAGATCGAGCCGGCGCGCACGGCGTCGGCGACCGAGCTCGGCGGTCACGGTCCGCTGGTCCTCGACATTCAGCGGCCGCCGGCAGGGCCGGAGCGCAGCAGCAGCGACAGCTCGTTGGCGCTCTGGACCGTGAAGTTGCCGGTGATGATGCCGCTGCCGCCGGTGATGGCGGTATTGATCACAGGCCGCCGAGATCACCTTCTTGTCGAGGACGATCGCGAAGCGCTTGCCGATGTTGCGCGCCGTGGCGTCGCCGAACTTGCGCGCGCCGACGCCGTTGAAGGCGAACTGCACGACCGGGCTGCCGGTCTGCGGATCGAAGGCCTGCTGGGCGTTGGTCAGCTCCTCGCCCGAAACCACCGCGCGCTTCTTGAGCACATAGTACGGCGCGTACTGGTCGCCCGACACCACCTCCGAGCCTGGCGGGATGCGGCCGGCCTGGACGTCCTCGGCCGTGACCGTCTCGTCGACCATCTGGAAGGTCAGCTTGGCGGTCTTGCCGATGATGGCGCGCAGTTTCTCGGGATCGCTCTCGCCCGGGGCCTGGATCATGATCCGGTTGTCGCCCTGGCGGTTGATCGAGGGCTCCTTGGTGCCCAGGCTGTCGATCCGGCGACGAATGGTCTCGATCGACTGATCCACGGCCTTGACGGCGTCGGCCTTGGCGGCCTCCGGCACGAAGCGAACCTCGATGCGCTGGTCCCCCTTGCCCGAGACAGACACGTCCTTGCCGCCGATCGCGCCGGCCAGCGGCGCGCCGAGATTCTTGCGCAGCAGGTTGAGCGCGTCGTTGTAGCGGGCCGCGTCGCCAATGCGGACGCTGATCACCTCGCCCTGCTGGGTCAGTTCGCCAAACGGGATCTGCTCGCTCCGCAGCTGGGTGCGGACGTCCTCGGTCAGATTCGACAGCCGCTCGCGGTGCAGCGCTTCGGTGTCGACCTCGTAGAGCAGATAGGAGCCGCCCTGCAGGTCGAGGCCGAGGTTCAGCTTCTTGTGCGGCAGCCACGCGGGCATGGCGTCCAGCGTCTTCTGCGGGAGGACATTGGGCAAGGAGAACAGAATGCCGAAGACCACCGACAGGGTGACGGCGATGATCTTCCAGCGGGAGAGGGTCAGCATGGATCGGGACTTTTCAGGCGGCGCCGCTATGAACGCCTCGCGAAGGGGTTCGGGGTCGCCTTAGCTCTTGGCGTCGTTGGCGGCGGCCGGCTCGCCCTTGGCGCGGACTTCCGTGATCATGCCCTTGACGACCTTGACCGTCACGCCTTGAGCGATCTCGACGCCCACTTCCTTGTCTTCGACGCGGACGATCTTGCCCAGAACGCCCGACGAGAGCACGACGCTGTCGCCGCGCTTCAGGTTGGCGAGCATGTTCTGGTGCTCCTTGGCGCGCTTCTGCTGCGGGCGGATGAGCATGAAGTAGAACAGCACGACCATCAGGAGGATGGGGGCCAGCTGCAGAATCTGGGCGTTCAGATTGGACATGATGTCTCCAAGAAATCCGGTTAGGCGCGCCGCCCTGGGGAGCCATGCTCATAGGGTCGCGCCAAGTCGGCGGAAGCTATGCGTTCGCCTCCCCTTTTGCAATGCGAGCCCGCGAGGGTATGGAACGGACCATGACCGACGCGACCGCTCCCCTGCTCGCTCCAATGCTCTCGCGCATCGCCGACGCCCTGGAGCGCCTGGCCCCGCCGCCGCCGGCCGCGCCGGACTTCTCGACCGCGCGCCTTTTCCGGCACGAGCCGGCCACCGGCGGCTTCGTTCCCGCGCCTGACTATCCGCTGTCGCTGGACCTGCTGGTCGGCATCGACCGGCAGAAGGCGCGGTTCGTGGAGAATCTCCGTCGCTTCGCGGTCGGCCTGCCCTGCAACCACGTGCTGCTGTGGGGCGTGCGCGGCACCGGCAAGAGCTCGGTGACCAAGGCCGCCTTCGTGGCGCTGGCCGACAGCCATCCGGACCTGAAGCTGGTCGAGGTGGATCGCGACGAGGTCGCGGCCTTGCCGCCGCTCTTTGATCTGTTGCGAACCCGCGCCGAACGCTTCGTCGTGCTGTGCGACGACCTCTCGTTCGAGGACGGCGCGGCGGCCGCCAAGGCGCTGAAGTCGGCGCTGGAGGGCGGCGTCTCCGGCCCGCCCGAAAACGTGCTGTTCGTGGCCACCTCCAACCGCCGCCACCTGATGCCGCGCGACCACGTGGAGAGCCAGGGCGCGATCGCGGCGGCCGAGAACGCCGAGGAAGAGATGAGCGTCTCCGACCGCTTCGGCCTGTGGATCGGCTTCCCGCCCATGGACCAGGACACCTATCTCGGGGCGATCCACGCCTATGCCGAGCGCTTCGGCCTGGCCACGCCCGACCTGGACCGTCGCGCCCTGCAGTGGTCGACCCAGCGGGGCGGACGATCGGGACGGGTCGCCTGGCAGTTCGTCCGCGATCTGGCCGGCGAACTGGGCGTCAAGCTGCCAGGGTAATTTACCTCGTCATCCCGCGACTTGTTCGCGGGATCCATTCTTCAGCGGCACGTGCGGCGCTCGTCGACACTCTCACGTGGAAGCTGCTCCATGGGTCCCGCGCATGGAGCGCGGGATGACGGTTCGCCGAGTTGTATCCAAGAAAAAGGCCCGCCTCTTTCGAAACGGGCCCCATATCCTAGCGCGGCAGCACCAGGGCCGGATCGACCGGCTTGGCCTTGTCCTTCACCGTCGGCGCGTAGCGCATCTCGAAGTGCAGCTGGGGCTCGTTGACCCCGCCGGGTGGCGCCGACCGCGCCCAGTTGCTCGCCCTGGCGCACCTGCTGGCGCATCTTGACGTTGGTGCTGGAGAGGTGGGCGTAGGCCGTGACCCAGCCGTCGGCGTGCTTGACCAGGACGAGATTGCCGAAGGTCGGGACCTGGTTGCCGGCATAGGCGACTTCGCCGTCGGCGGCGGCCAGAACCGGCGCGCCCTGCGGCGCTCGGATGTTCAGGCCATCGTTGCGCTGGCCGGTTCCCTTCACGCCGAAGTCCGAAATGATCTCGCCCCGCAGCGGCCAGGCGAACTTGCCCTTGCCCGAGGCGATGATCTCGGCCTCGGTCGGCGCGGCGCTGCTCTCGATCAGCGGACGCGAGGCGGCCGGCGGCGGGCTCGCCGGCTGGGCCGCGACCGGCGCGCTGGGGCGCGGATAGCTGGGGGTGTAGGGAACCGGGCTCGACGGGGTGGCCGGGGCCGGCGTCTCCGCGCGGGCGTAGCTGTTCGACGGCTCGGCCGGGGCCGGCTTGGCCACCGTCGTCGTGGTCTTGATCGGGCCCTTGTCCCTGAACCCGTCCGGCAGGCGGATCTTCTGGCCCTTCTTGATCGTGGCGCTAGTCCGCAGGTTGTTCTCGGCCGCGAGGGACCGGACGCTGACGTTGAAGCGCTTGGCGATCTCGGCGAGCGTGTCGCCGGACTGGGCGACATAGGCCTTCCGCTCGGTGGCCGGCCCCTTGATCTTCTGGCCCAGACGCAGGGTCTGACCCTTCTTGATATTGTTGTCGTCGGCCAGGTCGTTGACGTTCATGTCGAAACGCTTGGCGATCGAGGTCAGGGTGTCGCCCGACTTGACGGTGTGAACCTGACGCGGCCCGGCCACATCGACCACCGCGCCGGTGACGCTGAGCGTGGTGGTGCTGACGGTCGTCGGCTCGACGGCCGCGGGCTGGCGCGAGGGCCGCGACGACGAGCGGACTGGGGCCGGCCTGGGGCTCTCGGCCTCGGCGACCTCGGTCTGGACCGAGGTCGAGCCCGGAACGACCGTCGTGGTCTTGATCGGGCCCTTGTCCTTGTACCCGTCGGGCAGGCGCAGCTTCTGCCCCTTGCGGATCGACGCGCCCGTCGAGAGGTCATTTCCTCGGCCAGGGCCGAGGCGGTGACGCTGAAGCGTTTGGCGATCGCGAACATCGTGTCGCCCGTCTGGACGACATAGGCCTTCTGCTCGCTGGCGGGGCCGTTGATCTTCTGACCCAGGCGAAGGGTCTGGCCCTTCTTGATGTCGTTGTCCTTGGCCAGGTCGTTGACGTTGACGCCGAAGCGCTTGGCGATCGAGGTCAGGGTGTCGCCCGACTTCACCACATGCACCTGCGGCTTGCCGCCGACCTCGACCACCGGACCGGTCACGCTGGTGGTGACGACGGTCTTCGGGGGAATCGAGCGCAGGACCGGCTGGGGCGCGGGCTGGGGGGTGGCGCGGGTTGGCGCCGGAGGCGGCGGCAGCTCGTTCCGGGTCACCGGCGCCAGGGGCTGGGCCTGGACCGGCGCGGGCGCCCGCCGGAGCCGTGGCGACGGCGTTGGTCTCGCTGGATTCCGGCGCCGGGGCGGCCGCCTGAGGCGCGGCGGGCGGCTGGGTGATCGGGAAGTTCGGCGTGGGCATCCGCGTCGCGGGCCGCCGGCCCCTGACCCTCACGCGCCGGATACTGCGGCGCGGTCGCGCAAGCGGAGAGCGTTCCAGCCGTCAGGGCGATCACCGCCGCTTGCGTCCACAACTGCCTCATGACGTCTCCTTTCCCGCCGGAGCCCCTCACAAGGCTCCGCCAGGGTGAATCCGATTCTTAACACCAAAGGCGTCGGAGCCTGTCCGACGCCTCAAACTCACTGATCCTTGGCGACGCCAGCCAGCAGCGGCACGAAGCGCACGTCGCAAAGGATCTCGACCCGGAAGCCCCCCTTGCCGTCGCCGGCGTAGCGGCGAAGGCTCTGTACAGGCCCCTTCCCCACCGGCGCGACCAGCACGCCATTGGGCTTCAGCTGCGATAGCAGCTTCTTGGGATCATCTTCGGCCGCAGCCGTGACCATAATGCGGTCGAAAGGCGCCTGTTCGGCCCAGCCCTCGCCGCCATCGCCGAACTTGGTGATGACATTGGTCAGGCCCAGCTTCTGGAAGCGCGCCTCGGCCTCCTTCATCAGGGTGCGATAGCGCTCGATCGTGTAGACCAGCCGGGACACCTTGCTGAGGATGGTCGTCTGGTAGCCCGAGCCGGTGCCGATCTCCAGCACCCGCGAGCGCGGCTCGACCGTCAGCGCCTGGGTCATCAGGCCGACGATGAACGGCTGGCTGATAGTCTGGCCGCAGGCGATCGGCAGGGCCGAATCCTCCCACGAGCGATCCTTGAACAGGTCCGGCGTGAACAGATCGCGCGGCGTGGTCTCTATGGCCTTGAGGACCTGGGGATCGGTGACCCCCTGGTCGCGCAGGGCCTGCATCAGGCGCGGCAGGTCGGCCTTGGCGTTTTCGGCGGCCTTGGTCGTCCGTGCGCTCATGCCTTCACCTTGGGCGGCGCTCCGCCCAACACGCCCTTGAGCGTATGGACCGTCTCGTGGTGCGTCAGATCGATGTGCAGCGGCGTGACCGAGATGCGGCCTTCATAGATCGCGCGCAGATCGGTGCCTTCGGCGGGCGTGGAAGGCTTCACCGTGAAGCCCATCCAGTAATAGTCGCGGCCACGCAGGTCGGTGCGCTTTTCCATGTGGCGCAAGTGTCCGTCGCGAAAGCCCTGACGGGTCACCTCGACCGCGGAGACCTTCTCCGGCGGCAGCGCCGGGAAGTTGACGTTCATCACGACGTCCGAGGGCCAACCCACCTCCAGCAGGCGCTGGACGATGCCCGGGGCGAAGGCCTCGGCCGTCTCCCAGTGGGCGACGATCTCGTCGTGGAAGTAGTCCATGGTCTGGGACAGGGCGATCGAGGGGATGCCCATGGCCATGCCCTCGATGGCGCCGGCGACGGTGCCCGACAGCGTCACGTCCTCGGCGATGTTCTGGCCCCATTGACGCCCGACAGCACGAGGTCCGGCCGCTGGCCGGGGATCAATTGCTGCACGGCCATCATCACGCAGTCGGTGGGCGTGCCCTCGACCGCGAAGCGCCGGTCGTCGAGGCGGCGCACGCGCAGCGGATCCGACAGGGTCAGGGCGCGGCTGGCGCCCGACTGCTCGTACTCGGGCGCGCAGATCCAGATGTCGTCGCTGAGCGTCCGCGCGATCGTCTCCAGGGCGCTCAGCCCCGGCGCGTGGATGCCGTCGTCGTTGGTGAGGAGGATCCTCACGCCGCGCCCCCGATGTGCGTGATCCCGCCCATATAGGGTTGCAGCACGGCCGGAATGTGGATGCGCCCCCCCTCGTCCTGATAGTTCTCCATCACCGCCACCAGGGTGCGGCCCACGGCCAGACCCGAGCCGTTCAGGGTGTGGACGTACTGCGTGCCCTTCTCGCCGGCCTTCTTGAAGCGGGCGTCCATGCGGCGGGCCTGGAAGTCGCCGCAGTTCGAGCACGAGCTGATCTCGCGATAGGTGTTCTGCGACGGCAGCCAGACCTCCAGGTCGTAGGTCTTCTTCGCGCCGAAGCCCATGTCGCCCGTGCAAAGCAGCATGGTGCGGAACGGCAGCTCCAGCTTCTTCAGCACGGTCTCGGCGCACTCGACCATGCGCTCGTGCTCGGCCTCGGACTGATCGGGCGTGGTGATCGAGACCAGCTCGACCTTCTGGAACTGATGCTGGCGGATCATGCCGCGCGTGTCGCGGCCCGAGGCCGCCGGCTTCGGAGCGGAAGCAGTGCGTCAGGGCCGTCAGGCGCAGAGGCAGCTCCTCCCGGCCGTGATCTGCTCACGGACGAGGTTTGTCAGCGAGACCTCGGCGGTCGGGATCAGCCAGTGGTCGCCGGTCGTGCGGAACAGGTCCTCGGCGAACTTCGGCAGCTGGCCGGTGCCAAACAGCGCATCGTCCTTCACCAGCACCGGCGGGCTGATCTCCGTATAGCCGTGCTCGACGGTCTGCAGATCCAGCATGAACTGGCCCAGGGCGCGCTCCAGACGGGCGATGTCCCTCTTGAGCACCACGAAGCGCGCGCCGCTCATGCGGGCGGCAGCCTCGAAGTCCATGCCCCCCAGGGCCGCGCCGAGATCGACGTGGTCCTTGGGCGCGTTCAGCTTGCCGGCCGGCAGCTTGCCGGCGTCGCCCCAGCGGCGCTGTTCGACATTGCCCGTCTCGTCCTCGCCCTCGGGGACCTCCGGCGCGGGAATGTTGGGCAGGCTGGCCAGCAGGTCCTTCAGCTTGCCGCCGACCAGGGCCTCTTCTTCCGCCGCGGCCGCCATGACGCCCTTCAGCGTCTCGACCTCGGCCATCAGGCGCTGGGCCTCGGCCTCGTCCTTCTTGGCCTTGGCCATGCCGATCAGCTTGGAGCTCTCGTTGCGCTTGGCCTGGGCTTCCTGCAGGGCGGTCTGGGCGGCGCGCAGCTGGGCGTCCAGCTTCACGGCCTCGGCGGCCGCGCCCGACCGGCCCTTGGCCGACCAGGGACGGTCGAAAGCTTCGGGATTGTCGCGGATGGCCTTGATGTCGTGCATCGAACGCAAGCTCGGAAGAGGCGGCGGGAAACGCCCTCTCTAAGGCGCGTCGGCGGGGGCGCCAAGCTCCGCCAGCGGCGGGGCGGCCTGTCCACGGCTTCGTGATGCGAACACGCGGGGCGAGACCGAGATCATCGCCCGCCAAAACCCGCGAAAACGGAAACACGCGACCCAATGTCGCAGGAATACAGGGAACGAATTCCCAGCCTCTCGGACCGATCCGGCAAAAATCAGCCAAATCCTAACGGCAATTAAGCGCCCTTTTGCACCCGGACTTAATCTCGAGCGCCGAAAAGCCGCCCGCAATTCAGTTCGCTTCGCCTTTTTCGCCGCCTCCCCGGCCACTCGATCATTCACAGGAATTCGAAGACATGAAGACGTTCGCCGCTTTCGCCGCCCTCGCCCTCGTCGCCATCGCCGCTCCCGCCGGCGCGCCGCCACCAGTGAAGTGCGCGTCTCGATCGCCAACAAGACCTCGCCTCAGATCGAAACCGAGATCAAGGCCGCCGCGGCCAGCGTCTGCGCCGCCAGCCCGAAGGCCTATGCCGACGCCTGCGTCGATGGCGCGCTGATCAACGCCCACCGCCAGCTGGCCTCGATCCTGCGGGCCCGCGAAGCCGGCAAGACGCCGACCACGCAAACCGTCTCGGTCGTCCGCATCTCGCTGAAGGGCAAGACCCTGGACCAGATCCACACCGAGATCCGCACCGCCGCCCAGACCGTCTGCAAGGCGCAGCCGAACTTCAGCGTGGTCACCTATCAGGCCTGTGTGACCGACACGGTCCGCGCCGCCAAGGCCCAACTGCAAGCCCGCGCCGGTGACGCCGTCTAAGCTTCACTTGCGTATTTGAGCGTCGGAAGAGGCCTCGCGGCGCATGTCGCGGGGCCTTTTTCTCATTGGAGTTACCTCACCTCCGCCGTGACGGAGGAGCTAGGCCGCTCAGATGTTGGCCTCGACCTCTTCGTCCTCGCGCTTGCGGCGGCGTTCGATCAGCCAGACGCACCAGATCGAGATTTCGTAGAGCAGGCACAGAGGCACCGCGAGGGTGATCTGGCTGATGGGGTCCGGCGGCGTGACGATGGCCGCCACGACGAAGACCGCGACGATCGCATAGCGACGGCCCGCGCGCAGCATCTTGGAGTCGACAAGACCCGCCAGGCCGCCCAGCGACAGCACCACCGGCAGCTGGAAGCTGAGCCCGAAGGCCAGCAGCAGGGTGGTGACCAGGGTCAGGTACTCCGACACCCGCGTCTGCAGCACCACCTTCACCCCGTCGCCGCTGATCTGCTGGCTCAGCGAGAACCACAGCACGAACGGCAGCATCACGTAGTAGACCAGGGCCGAGCCCATCAGGAACAGCACCGGCGAGGCGATCAGGAACGGCAGGAAGGCGTTGCGTTCCTTCTTGTAGAGCCCCGGCGCGACGAAGCGGTACAGCTGCCAGGCGATGATCGGGAAGGCCAGGATGATGGCCCCGAATGCCGACAGCTTGATGTTGGTGAAGAACTGCTCCAGCGGCGCGGTGGCCTGCAGGGTGATCCCGGCCATGGCGCTGGCCGGAACGGCCTTGAGGCCCACCAGGGCCAGCAGCAGGTCGAAGGAGCCGTGATGTCCCCCGGCGTCCTGCACGGCCTTCAGCCCCTCGGCCACGGTGAACGGGCGGACCAGGAACAGGAAGATCGGCTTGACGAAGGCGAAGCAGACGCCGAACGCCACCGCGATGGCGGCCACGCAGATGATCAGCCGCATGCGCAGCTCGATCAGGTGATCCAGCAACGGGGCGCGCGAGGCCTCGATCTCGTCCTCGGCGTCGTATCCCAGGGCCTTGTCGTTCACGAGACGATGTCCGAAGCGGTGGAGCCGCCGGTCTTGGCCGCCCGCTTGCGCGGCGCCCTTCGGCTTGGGAGCCTCGACCGTAATATCCTTCTTGGAGGCCGCCTTCTTGCGTGGCGACCTTGGCGGGCTCGACGAGCGCCGGCTCGGCGGCCGCGGCCTTCTTGCGCGGCGCGCGCTTGGGCTTCTCGACGATCTCGGCGGCCGGAGGCGGCAGGATCGAACGGTCGGTCGCCGGGACCGGTTCGTGGATCTCGCCGCCCGCATAGGGGTGCATCTGGGTCGCGCCGCTGGTCAGCGAGGCGTCGATGTCCGCGAACACCTGATCGACGCCGGAGGCGTCGGCGGCGGCCTGGACCGGGTTGGTGAACTGGCCGGCGCGCATGGCCTGGACCTCGCGGCGCAGCTCGTCCAGCTCGGACTGGCGCGCCATTTCGTCGAAGCTGGCGCGGAATTCCGACGCCATGCCCCGCATCTTGCCAACGAACTGACCCAGCTTTCGCAGCAGCGCCGGCAGGTCCTTGGGACCCACCACGATCAGGGCGACGGCGGCGATGACAAGGAGTTCTGTGCCGCCGATATCAGGAAGCATGGACGCGCCTTAGAGCGGCGGGGCCGAGGGCCCCCCGCGAGGTTGGATCGCACGCACGAAAGAGACCTTCGCGCGCTCTCAATCTTACGACTTGCGAAGCTCTTCGGCCTCGGCCTCGGTGCGCGGCAGAGCGCCCTTGGCCTTGTTGTCGGCGACTTCGCTGCTGGTGTCGTCCTTCAGGCCGTCCTTGAACGCCCGGATGCCCTTGGCCGCGTCGCCCATGATGCCCGACAGCTTGCCGCGGCCGCCGAACAGCAGCAGCACGACGACGGCGACGATGATCCAGTGGATAGGACCGAGACTTCCCATAACCGAGACTCCTTGCGACAGCGCCAGATAGCCGCTGCGACGCGTCGTTACAACATGCGGGAGAATATAGGCGTTCGCGGGGCCGACGACCATCGTTCGCCCGCGAGACGCGAGACCTCGCGACAGGCGGCAAGTTCTGCTCGGTCAAGTTGACTGCCCAGTCGCGCCAGCGACCAGGGCTTGCGCCACAAGCCTTTGAAAAGTCAAGCTTCAAGCAATTGGCCCGGTTCTTGCCAGGATGTCGCACCCATTGTCCGGGAGCGCGTTCATGTCGATTTCCTCGATCGGTTCCTCCTCGCCCTATGCCGGCGCCTACGGCGTGAGCGCGTCCAAGGCCTCGCCGCTGGGCGAGACGTCGGCGAAGGACGAGTTCCTGAAGTTCCAGGCCATGACGCCGGCGCAGAAGATGCGGGCCATGATGCTGGCCAAGCTGGGCGTCACCGAGGAAGAGCTGAAGGCCATGTCGCCCGAAGACCGCAAGAAGGTCGAGGACAAGATCAAGGACATGATCAAGCAGCAGGTCCAGAACGATCCCGACAAGAAAGGCGGCAAGGGCCTGGTGGCGAATATTCTCGCCTAGAAGCCAGCGCGCGATCGGCTCCGCGTCCGATCGGGATCGATCAGGAGTCCGCCTTCTCCGGCTCGCCCAGGAAATCCTGCGCGAATTCGGGCGTCTCGCCGTCGTCCAGATCCAGCGGGTCCTCGTCCTCGCCCGCGCGCAGCCCCAGAGGATCTGGCACCGAGAAGCCTGGCGGCAGGTTCATCTCCAGCAGGCCCGCGGCCTTCATCTCGGCGATCCCCGGCAGGTCGGCCAGCGAGGCCAGGCCATAGTGCTCCAGGAACGCGTCGGTGGTGCCGAAGGTCACGGGGCGTCCCGGCGTGCGACGTCGCCCCCGCATCCGGATCAGGCCTAGCTCCAGCAGCACGTCCAGCGTGCCCCGGCTGGCCTGGACGCCGCGCACGGCCTCGATCTCCGCCCGGGTGACAGGCTGGTGATAGGCGACGATGGCCAGGGTCTCCTGGGCGGCCTTGGACAGGCGGCGCGGCTCCTCGCGCTCCTCGGTCATCAGGAAGGACAGATCGTTGGCGGTCTGGAAGCGCCAGCGCCCGGCCACGCAGGCCAGCTCGATCCCCCTGCCCTCGTAGCGGGCGCGCAGGCTCGCGATCGCCCCCGCGATGTCAGCGCCCTCCGGCAGGCGCTTGGCCAGGTCGATGTCGCTGAGCGGCTCGGCCGCCGCGAACAGCAGGGCCTCGATGCAGCGCTCGACGAAGAGGGGCTCGAGTTCGGTGGTCATGGCTCCCGTCTACCCGATTTCCCCGGCGAACGCCTCCGCCTCCAGCGGCTCGGCCCGGGTGCGCAGATAGATGTCCTCGAACGCGCCCAGCTGCCGCGCCTCCAGCACCCCCTCCTTCACCAGCTCCAGAGAGGCCGAGAGAGTCGAGGCCAGGTAAGAGGCGGGCGTGGGGCCATCGTCCTCCTCCAGCGCCCGCTCGATCGGGGCGACCGAGGACAGCACTGTCCAGTCCTCCATCCTGGGCAACAGGCTGCGCAGCCGGTCACGGGCGTCCTCCAGCGGATAGGCCGTCGGCGGACGCGGCGCGTAGTGGCGGCTGTGCTCGCGCTTGCGCTGCTCGATATAGGCGCTCATCAGGCCGTAGAGGTCGCCTTCCAGCCGCGTCGAGGAGACGATCTTCACCGCCTCGGGGTCGCCGCGCATGAAGACGTCGCGCCCCAGGATCGGCCGCTCCTTCAAGGCTTCCACGGCCTTGCGCATGACGTCTAGCTTGGCCAGCCGAAAGGCCAGTTGAGCGGCCATTTCCTCGGCCGGCGGCTCCTCGGCCTTGGCCCGCTCGGGCTTGGGCAGCAGCAGGCGCGACTTCAAATAGGCCAGCCAGGCGGCCATGACGAGATAGTCGGCCGCCAGGGCGAAACGCACGCGGCGGGCCTGCTGCACGAAGGCCAGGTACTGCTCGGCCAGGCGCGTGATCGACAACTGCAGCAGGTCGACCTTCTGGCTGCGCGCGAGCGCCAGCAGGACGTGCAGCGGACCTTCGTAGCCGTCGATGTCGATGACGAGCGCGGCACCGTCCTCGGCCGCCTCCTGAGCGGCCTCGAAGTCGAATGTGGGCTGGAAGCCCGTGCTCAAGCGTACCTTCCGTCGAAGGCCGCGTCGAAGCGCGCGCGGGCCTCGGCGACGTCGAAGGGCTCGGGAACCTTGACCAACCGGTTCATGACCGCCTGGGCCCGGCGGCGAGCCTCCTTGCCCATCTTGCCGACGCCGGCCATCACGGCCTTCATTTCGGCCATGTCGCCGTTGCAGTGCAGGACGACGTCGCAGCCAGCCGACAGACTGTCCTTGGCGCGCTGCTTGAAGTCGCCGGAGAGCGCCTTCATCGACAGATCGTCGCTCATCAGAAGTCCGTCGAAGCCGATGGAATCACGGATGATTTTCTTGATCGCCTTCCTCGAGGTCGTCGCCGGGTTCTTGCGGTCGATGGCCGTGTAGACGACATGGGCGGTCATCGCCATCGGCATGTCGGACAGCACCCGGAACGGCGCGAAGTCGCGGGCGTCCAGTTCGGCCAGCTTGGCCTTGACCACCGGCAGCTCCAGGTGGCTGTCGGCCATGGCGCGGCCGTGGCCCGGGATGTGCTTGATGATCGGCAGGACGCCGCCGGCCAGCAGGCCCTCGGCCGCCGCGCGGCCCAGGGTCGCGACCTGCTCGGGCGTGTCGCCATAGGCGCGGTCGCCGATGATCTCGTGGCCTTGCGGGTCCGGCACGTCCAGCACGGGCACGCAGTCCACATTGATCCCGAGCGCATGGAGATCGTGGGCGATCAGGCGCGCGCCGAGGCGGGTGATCTCGCGCGCGACCAGGGGATCGTTGGCGACCAGTTCGCCATAGGCCCGGCCGGGCGGGTAGGTCCGCCAGTGCGGCGGCTGCAGCCGGGCGACGCGACCGCCCTCCTGATCGATCAGGATCGGCGCTTCGGGCCGGCCGACCGTCTCGCGCAGGGCGGCCGTCAGGGCGCGCACCTGGTTGGGATCGGCGATGTTGCGCTTGAAGAGGATGAAGCCCCAGGGCTTCACGTCCCTGAAGAAGGCGGCTTCCTCGGCCGTCAGCGTGGTCCCGGCGCAGCCGAGGATGGCGGCGGAAGAGGAAGCGCCCATCAGCAAGCTCATTTGACGAAGCAGGACTTGCCCGAGGCGGAGATCGCCTCGCAGAAGGCCTTGGCCGCCTCGCGGGTCGGGAAGCCCGTGACCGACGTGCGGTAGAGGGTGGTCCCGTTTTTGTCGACGGCCTCGACCTTCTTGCCCTTGCCGGCGGCGAGGCCGGGGGCCAGGCGGACGGCGTCGGCCCAGGCCTTGTCGGCCAGGGCGGGCGAGGACAGGGCCCCGATCTGCACCGAGGCGGGGCCAGAGGCGGTCGCCACGGGCTTCGGCGCGGCCGCGGCCGCGGCCGGAGCGGCGGTCTTGGCCGGGGCGGGCGTCGCGGCGGCGACCTGAACCGGCTTGGCGGCGGGCTTGGGGGCGACGGCGTCGGTCGCCAGCGACTCGATCGTCGGCGCGGCCGGCGCGGCGGCGGCCGGCGCGGGCTTGGCCGGCGGCAGGGCGGCGGTCTGCACCGGCGGCGGCGTCAGAGGCGCGGTCGGGCGCGGCTGCGGCGCCCTCGGGCGGGGCGGCGAAGGTCGCCGAGGGCTGCGGCTCGTCGTTCTGATAGATCTGCAGGCCCGCGGCCGGATCCTGCGGCTGGCTGCCGGCGGGCGGCGGCGTTTTCATCTCGGCCACCTCGGTCCCCACGGCGCGCGGGGGCTCGTTGGGACCGCGCACGCCGCCGCGATAGATCATGATCACCGCGACCACGAGCGTGACGAGGACCACCGCGCTGATGATCAGGGTCATCGGCAGCGGGCGGGCGCCGCGCACGGGCTGCCGCGCGTCGAACGACAGGGGCGCGTCGGTAGGCGGCGTATAGGCCCCGCGGTGCGGATCGGACATCTTAGGCTAGCTCCAAAAACTCGGGCGCGGGATCGAACGCATCGAATCGGACGCGCGCGGCCCTAGATTACCCCAAGGCCGCATCGTCTCAGAAGCGCTCGCGCCGCTCGGGTGCGCGGGAACCGCCGCTCGCCTCGCCGCCCGAGCCCAGCCTCGGGGCTCAGTTCCAGACGTCGAGGTGGAACAGCTTGCGGTGCTCTTCTATCGCGAAACGGTCGGTCATGCCCGCGATGTAGTCGCACACCACGCGCGCCCTGCCCGCTTCGTCGCGATTCTGCGACTTGGCGAACCAGTAGGTCGGAAGGACCTCCGGCTCCTTGAGGAATAGCGCGAACATTTCGCCGAGAATACGGCGAGCCTGGCTGCGCGTGCGATTGACCCGCCAGTGACGGTACATGCGCTCGTAGAGGAACGACCGCAGGCGGGCCAGGTCCTCGGCCATGTCCGGCGAGAAGGCCACCAGGGCGTGGTCCAAGGCCCGGACGTCGTCGGCCGATTGCACGCCGCTGGCGGCGGCGCGCTGCAGGGTCTCGCCCATCACGTCGTCGACCATCGCCCCGATCATCCGGCGGACAGCCTCCAGATGAGTCAGGGCGCGGATCGAGATCCGGACGCTCGCTCTTCACCGCGAACAGGATCGGACCGATCAGCGGCACGTCCATCAGCTCGTCCAGGGTGAAGAGGCCGGCGGTCACGCCGTCGTCGACGTCGTGGTTGTTGTAGGCGATGTCGTCGGCCAGGGCGGCGACCTGCGCCTCGGCCGAGGCCCAGCTGTCCAGGCCCAGTTCGTACTCGTTGTCGTACTTGGAGATCGCCTTCCAGGACGGTTTGCCGAGCTTATTGGTGACCGGGCCGTTGTGCTTGATGATCCCTTCCAGGGTCTCCCAGGTCAGGTTCAGGCCCAGGAAGTCCGGATAGCGGTGCTCCAGCTCGGTCACGACCCGGAAGGTCTGGACGTTGTGGTCGAAGCCGCCGTAGTCGCGCATCTGGATCTCGAGCTCGTCCTCGCCGGCGTGGCCGAACGGCGGGTGGCCCAGGTCGTGGCCCAGGGCGATGGTCTCGGCCAGATCGCTGTCCAGCCCCAGGGCCGTGGCCAGCGAGCGGGCCACCTGCGCCACCTCGAGGGAGTGGGTGAGGCGCGTGCGGAAATTGTCGCCCTCGTGCGCCACGAAGACCTGGGTCTTCTCCTTCAGGCGACGGAAGGCCGAGGTGTGGATGATGCGGTCGCGATCGCGCGCGAACGGCGTCCGGGTGCGGCTCTCGTCCTCCTTGAAGCGGCGGCCCTTCGACTTGAACGGATCTTCAGCGTAGGGCGCGCGAGGGACGAAGTACGGGACCTGAGACATAAACCGCCTTTATCGCGTTGAACGATTTGGCCCCTTTCGAAGAGGCCAAGACACCCTCATATAGGGCGAAGGTGACTTTTCCACAGCCATGACCCAACTAGACTTAACGCTTTCCGAAAACGCCGCTCGGCGGATCAAGGCCATCGCCGCCAGCGAGGGTCGCCCGCTCATGCTGCGCGTCGCGGTCGACGGCGGCGGCTGCTCGGGCTTCCAGTACCGCTTCGATCTGGTGGACACGGTCGAGGACGACGACCTGAAGGTCGAGCGCGACGGCGCGGCGGCCCTGGTCGACGTGGTGTCCCTGGCTCTGCTGAAGGGCTCGGAGATCGACTTTGTCGACGAACTGGCCGGCGCGGAGTTCCGGGTCCGCAATCCCAACGCCAAGTCCAGCTGCGGCTGCGGGGTCAGCTTCTCGATCTGAGCCAGACGCGGCGTCTTGAGCCGCCCCGCCTTGGGCCCTAAGCTTCCGGACTCAAGTCTGGAGCTTTCGATGCGCATCGCCACCTGGAACGTCAATTCGGTCAACGCCCGCCTGGAGCGCGTGCTCGGCTGGTTCGAGGCCGAGGGCCCGACGTCGCGGTGCTGCAGGAGATCAAGTGCGTCGACGAGAAGTTCCCGGCCGAGGACTTCGAGCGCCTGGGCTACAATGTCGTCGTCCACGGCCAGAAGACCTATAACGGCGTCGCCCTGCTGTCGAAGTTCCCGGTCGAGGACGTCCGCAAGGGCCTGCCCTTCCTGTCCGACGACGAGGTCGACGAGCAGTCGCGCTATGTCGAGGCGGTGATCGGCGCGCCGACGCCGTTCAGGGTCGCCGGAATCTACCTGCCCAACGGGAATCCGATCGGCACCGAGAAGTTCGACTACAAGCTCGCCTGGATGCGCAGGCTGCAAGCCCACGCCCAGGCGCTGCTCGCCTACGAGGAGCCGCTGGTCATCGCCGGCGACTACAACGTCATTCCCGAGGCCCAGGACGTGGCCAATCCCGAAGCCTGGCTGGGCGACGCCCTGTTCCGCCCCGAAAGCCGCGCCGCCTTCCGCGCGCTCAAGAACCTGGGCCTGACCGACGCCTACATGCAGGCCGACGGGGCCCCGGGAGGCTACACCTTCTGGGACTACCAGGCCGGCGCCTGGCAAAGGAACCTCGGCATCCGCATCGACCACCTGCTGCTGTCGCCCCAGGCCGCCGACCGCCTGGAGGATGTGGTCATCCATCGCGACGAGCGCGACAAGGAAAAGCCCTCCGACCACGTGCCGGTCGTAGGCCGCTTCCGGGCCTGACGCGGCGTTTCCGCCCCCTGTGCGGGAATCAGGACTTTCGCTAGCCTGCGCCCATGAGCGAACTCGCGCGTCTTTTGCTGTTCGTGGCCATCGCCGGCACGGCGGTGACGTTCATGGGCAGCCTGGCCATCTGGTACGGCGACGAAGACCGGCGCATCCGCCGCGCCCTGCGCCATGTGCTCAAGAGCGAGCCGGAGGGCGTCGTGGTCGCGCGCGGCCGGGGACGCGGCGCGGGCTTTTCGTTCTCGACCAACCTGCTGGCCGTGGCTTGGGACCGCGGCGCGTGGTGTCTGGTCTATCGCCTCGACGAGTTGATGGGCGCCGAGCTCCTGGTCGACAACCAGGTGATGGGGCGCGTGTTCCGGGGCGAGGGGCGCCGAGCCATCGACCACGTCGCGCCCCAGGCCGAAACGGTCACCCTGCGGCTGATCTTCGACGATCCCAGGCATCCCGACTTCGCCCTCGAGCTGTGGGCCGCCGGGCGACGAGCAGCGCCGCGAGAGCCGCTCGCCCGCCGAGCTGGTGCAGGAGGCCAACCGCTGGCTGGCCCGATGCGAGGCGATCGTCCGCCGCCCCCTGCCCCCGCGTCCCGAGCGGCAGCAGACGCCCGCGCCCGCCGTCACGCCCGTCGCGCCTGTCGCGGCGACCCAGGCCGCCAGCACGCTCGTCGCGCCGCCGTCCGATGTTTTCGACGACGACGAGGACGAGGACGTCATGGCTCCCCCGCAGCCCCGGCCCGCGCCCTCGCCAACGCCCCGTCACTCGTCCTTCGACCAGGTCGCGCGCCCGGCGCCGGCCCGCCCGGCGGCCGAGCCGGACATGTTCGACGATCCCCCCTGGGACGACGAGCCAGCGCCTCCGCCGCCGCCCGAGCCGACCTACAAGCCGGTGTCGAAGGCGCGGCGCGACACGGCAAGCGACCAGGACGAGCTGCCGTTCGATCTGGACGATTAGAGCTCTAAGCGCTCGGACCGGGCGCGCCGATCAGCCGCGCGGCGTTGCGGCGGATCACCGAGGCGATCGCATCGCCCACCGCGCGCAGCGCGCTGGAGCGCTTAAGATCCTCGTGCACCGCTAGCCAGATTTCGCGGAGCGGCGGGGCCTCGCTCGACCAGAGCCGCAGCCCGGGATCGTCATCGCCCATGAAGCGCGGCAGCAAAGCGACCCCCAAGCCCCGCCGGACCGCGGGCTGCAGAATGGCCGTGTCGTTGGCCCGGAAGCTGATCGGTCGTCCCTTGGCGAAGGTTCTCAGCCAGCCCTGCTGCGGCAGCCGATCCATTTCGGCATCGTAGCAAACCAGGCTCCAGTCGCCGTCGGGACCGTGGGGATAGTCCGAGGCCGCGTAGAGGCCATAGGCCATCTCGCCCACCTTGCGGCCAACGCTGGTCGGCTCGTGCGGCGACCTGCAGGCGCAGGGTCAGGTCGGCCTCGCGGCGGGTCAGGGAGACGAGGCCGGCCTCGCCCCGCAGGGTCACGGTGATCTCGGGCCGGCGCAGGCGCAGATCCTCGATCGCCTCGGCCAGCAGAAGGGTCGCGAAGGCCGGCGGCGCGCTGACCACCACATCGATGGCGGCGGGCGGCCCGCTCGGCCAGGGCCAGCCGCTCGACGGCCAGGGCGCGATCCTCCATGTCGAAGGCCATGTCGGCGACCCGACGCCCCACCTCGGTCAGGACGACGCCTCGTCCGCGCCGCTCCAGCAGGCGCAAGCCCGTCGCCGCCTCCAGGGCCGCGACGCGTCGCCCGACCGTGGCGTGATCGACGCCCAGGGCCCGCGCCGCGCCTGAGAGCGATCCGGCCCGGCCCAGAGCGCAGAGGTGGCGAAGATCTTCCCAATCCATTCGTGCATTTTCGCACGAAACTGTTGCGACTTCATGGAATTTTCCACGGATAGATCAGGCCGCATCCTGCGCGCGAACAGGAGGCTTGCATGGCGCTATCCATCGAAATCACAGAGTTTGGCGGCCCCGAACACCTCCGGCTTATCGATCGCGACCCGCCGCCGCCCGCGGCCGGCGAGGTGCGCGTCAGGCACTCGGCGATCGGGATCAACTTCGTCGACATCTATCACCGCTCGGGTCTCTATCCGCTGGCGCTGCCGTTCACCCCGGGCGTCGAGGGCGCGGGCGTGGTCGAGGCCGTCGGCGAGGCGGTCGACGGCCTCGCGCCGGGCGACAGGGTCGCCTATGCCGGGACTCCGCTGGGCGGCTACGCCCAGGTGCGCAACCTGCCAGCCGCCCGCGCGATGAAGCTCCCCGGCGACATCGCCGACGACGTGGCGGCCGCGGGCCTCCTGCGCGGCCTGACAGTCCAACTGCTGTTGAGCGGCCCGCGCCCCGTCGCGCCCGGCTCGACGATCCTGGTGCACGCCGCCGCGGGCGGCCTGGGTCAGATGCTGATCCGCTGGGCCAAGCGCCTTGGCGTCACGGCAATCGGCACGGTCGGTACGGAAGACAAGGCGCGGATCGCCAACGAGGCCGGCCCAGCGCGGTGATCGTCGGCCGGGACGCCGACTTCGCCGCGCGCGTGCTGGACCTGACCGACGGCAAGGGTGTCGACATCGCCTATGACGGCGTGGGCGGCGACTATTTGCGCAGGACGTTCGACGCCGTGGCCGAGTTCGGGATGGTCGCCAGCGTCGGCCAGGCCGGCGGCCTGCCGCCGCCCGTGCCGGTGACCGACCTGACCAAGCGCAGCCTGATGCTCTGGCGGCCCAGCGTCATGCTCTACATCGCGAACGACGCGCGCTATCGCGCCGCCGCGGCCGAGGTCCTGTCCCTGCTCGCCTGCGGCGAGGCCCCGGTGCGGATGGGCGCGGAATATCCGCTCAAGGACGCCGCCCGCGCCCACGCCGACCTCGAAGCCGGCCGCACGACGGGCAGCCTGCTGCTGCGGCCCTAGCCCTGGACCGCCTGCTCGACGGCCAGCGCCAGGTCGAGCGCCCGCGCGGCTTCCTCGCCGGTCACCACCGGACGCGGCGCTTCACCGCGAACGGCGGCGAGGAAGCCGGCCACCGACAGGCCCAGCGGATCCTTGCCGGCCGGCGTCTCGGTGAAGTTCTCGATCAGCGGATAAGGCGTCGTGTTGCGGAACGTGCGGGCCAGGAAGTCGATCTCGACCTCGCCCGAGGGATAGACCACCTTCATGGTCCGCTCGCGGGCTTCGGCCACGCGCGAGCTGTCGAACACGGCGGTGAAGCCGTTGTCGAAGGTCGCCTCGGCCTTGACCCAGTCTAGGTAAGGATTGGCCAGCGATGTCGAGCGGGTGATCGCCCCCTCGCCCTCCACCGCCACGGGCTCGCCATCGCAGAGCGCCAGGGCCAGGTCGATGTCGTGGATCATCAGGTCCAGCACCACCGAGACGTCCAGGTTGCGGTCCGACGGCGTGCCGCGACGCACGGCCTCCAGGCGCAGCGGCTGCTCGGGAATGTCCAGCAGGCCCATGGCCTGGAACACCACGCGCTCCTGATGACCGCAGGCCAGCGGGACGCCGGCCTTGGCCGCCGCCGCGACCATCTTGTCGGCGTCGTCGGGCGTCACGGCCAGGGGCTTCTCCGAATAGACCGGCTTGCCCGCCTTCAGCGCCGCCAGCGCGGCCCCAGCGTGGTGCACCGCCGGCGTCGCCACGGTGACCACGTCGACGACGGCTAGGAAGGCGTCCATGTCGTCGAAGGCCTTGGCGTCCAGCGGCCCGGCCAGCGCTTCGGCCCGCGCGAGGTCGACGTCGAACACGGCCGCCAGGGTCACATCGGGCAATTCCGCGTACTTCTTGGCATGGTAGCCGCCGAACACCCCGGCGCCGACGACACCCGCTTTCAGAGTCTGGGTCATGGCCAGCGGTCTACCCCGGTTCGCGACGGCATAGAAGCACTGGAGGCTTCCGTAAGGACGCGCTAAACATCCGTTTAAATTAGCAACGCTTGGCAAAGCCAAGGGAGGAAGTAGCCATGACCACCTCGCGCGAGATTCGCCTGAAGAGCCGTCCCGTCGGTCTGCCCAAGGCCTCGGACTTCGAACTGGCCAGCGTCGACCTGCCCGCGCCGGGCGCTGGCGAGGTCCAGGTCAGAATCTCTGGATGTCGGTCGACCCCTATATGCGCGGGCGCATGTACGATCGCCCCAGCTATGTGCCGCCCTTCCAGATCGGCCAGGCGCTGCAGGGCGGCGCGATCGGCGAGGTCATCGCCTCCAACGATCCGGACTTCAAGCCGGGCGACATCGTCAGCTCGATGTTCGGCTGGCGCGAGGCCTTCAACGCCAATCCCAAGTCCCTGGCCGCCGCCGGCATGGGCGCGATCACCAAGCTCGACACGCACGGCATCCCGCCCCAGGCGTTCCTTGGCGTGGTCGGCATGCCGGGTCTGACGGCCTATGTCGGTCTTCTGCGCATCGCCGCCCTGAAGGAAGGTGACGTGGTGTTCGTCTCGGCCGCCGCCGGCGCGGTCGGCTCGGTGGTCTGCCAGATCGCCAAGCTCAAGGGCCATACGGTCATCGGCTCGGCCGGCGGCGCGGAGAAGGTCGCGTTCCTGAAATCGATCGGCGTCGATCACGTGATCGACTACAAGGCCACCCCGGACGTTGTCGCCGAACTGGCGAAGGTCGCCCCCAAGGGCATCGACGTCTATTTCGAGAACGTCGGGGGCGTGCACCTCGAGGCGGCCATTAACTCGGCCCGTCCGTTCGCCCGCTTCGCCCTATGCGGAATGATCTCGCAGTACAACGAGACCAGCAAACCCGAGGGCCCGTCCAACATCATCCTGGCGGTGGGCAAGAGCCTGCGCCTGGAAGGCTTCATCGTCTCCAACCACTACGACCTGTTCCCGCAGTTCGCCAAGGACATGGCCGAGTGGATCAAGGCCGGGAAGATCACCTGGAAGGAGACCGTCGAGGAAGGCGTCGAGCGCGCGCCGGACGCGTTCCTGAAGCTGTTCTCGGGCGAGAACCTCGGCAAGATGCTCGTGAAGCTGGCCTAGGGCCTAGTCGCGGGGCTCGAGCCGCGACACCTCGAGCCCCGTCGGCGTCTTCTTGAACTGGAACTTCACGCGCGCGCCGGGAGTGATCGGCGCCTCGGCCAGGACATCGGCATAGACCTTGAACTTGTCGCGGCCGGGCTTGAGGCCCGCCGCGCTCGCGCCCTCGTGATCGAGCGTGAGAACCCGGCCATCCAGGCTCGAAATAACGCCTTTCGCGTCATAGGCCGGCAGACCTTCGGTGGAGGGAACGGCCTCGATGGCGCCCGCTTTTGAACGCGGCTCCTGCGACGCTTGACCGCAGGCTACGAGACCGGCAAGCGCTGCCAAAACTAAGAAATTCCGATAATTCATCATCTTAGCGAAATTCCCCAGAGAGGCGAGCGCCGCTCGCGCGGCACGCGGCCGGTGTATTTTCTCGCACCTGCGAAATCGGCGTGATTTCTGGTAGCGAATTTGTGATCGAGACTTTACTCTATGTGTCGCCGGCGGCTCTCCACGCCGGTTTTCGACCGTCACGGATCCGTCACAAGCGCCTCAAGGGTTCCCCCTACCGGACCCGGGACGGCGCGAAAAGGGGGCGGGACGGCGAAACGCGCGGAGAGAGCCCGGCTCGCCGGAAAGTCCGAGATCTGAAGATATGAGCGATCGCTCCGCCCTCTTCGACGTGCGCACCTCCACGAGCGTGTCTCTCGATCAGGTCGTTCAGCGGCGGGAAACCGTCGAAATCCCGGCCGAGGCGCCGCTGGCCATGCCGGTCCAGCCGCTGGGCTTCTGGCAAGGCGGTCCTCGCCGCGCCGCGGCCCTGGTCAACGACATGACCCTGCGCCGCTGGATCGTCGCCCTGTCGACGATCGTCATGGGCGTGGCGGGCTGGAAGGCGACCTTCGACACCGTGGCGCTCGGCGGCGTAACCCGGCTGGAGGCCGTGGTCCTGGTCCTGCTGGCCCCGCTGTTCCTGGCCCTGTCGCTGTGGTTCTGCACGGCAGTGGCCGGCTTCGCCATCCTGCTGGGCAAGCCCAAGGATCCGCTCGGCATCGACAGCGAAAAGCCGATGCCCAAGCTGCACACCCGCACCGCCGTCCTGATGCCGGTGCACAACGAGGACGCCGCCGCGGTCTTCGCCCGCCTGCGCGCCATGGACGCCTCGCTGGCCGAGACCGGCATGAGCCGTCACTTCGACATCTTCGTGCTCAGCGACACCCGCGACGCCCAGGTCGCCCTGGCCGAGCAGGCCTGCTTCGCCCGCTTCCGTCGCGAGGCCCACAGCAACGTCTACTACCGGGTCCGCAAGGAAAACACCGGGCGCAAGGCCGGCAACATCGCCGATTGGGTCAGCCGCTGGGGCGGCGCCTACGAGCACATGCTGGTCCTGGACGCCGACAGCCTGATGACCGGCGAGGCCATGGTCCGTCTGGCCGACGCCATGGAGCGTCACCCGGGCGCGGGCCTGATCCAGACCATGCCGATGATCATCAACGGCCAGACGATCTTCGCCCGCACCCTGCAGTTCGCCACGCGCCTCTACGGCCGCGTCGCCTGGACGGGCCTGGCCTGGTGGTCGGGCACGGAGAGCTCCTTCTGGGGCCACAACGCCATCGTCCGCACCCGCGCCTTCGCCGAGACCTGCGGCTTGCCGCAACTGGCCGGCCCCAAGCCCTTCGGCGGCGAGGTGATGAGCCACGACGCCCTGGAAAGCGCCCTGCTGCGCCGCGGCGGCTGGAGCGTGCACCTGGCGACCGTATCTGGAGGGCTCCTACGAGGAGAGCCCCTCCAACCTGCTCGACTTCGCCACGCGTGACCGTCGCTGGTGCCGGGGCAACGTCCAGCACGTGCCGCTGGTCGCCCTGCCCGGCCTGCACTGGATGAGCCGCCTGCACCTCGTCATCGGCGTGCTGAGCTACGCGCTGTCGCCGCTGTGGTTCATCGCCCTGTCGGCGGGCATCACCTCGCGCGCCCTGATGCCCGAACTGAAGAAGGCGGCCTTCACCATGGCCGACCTGCAAGCCGCCGCCCACGCCCTGATCGACTGGCGCGAAATCCAGGCCACCGCCTGGGCCATGATCATCACCTTCGTGCTGCTGTTCGGCCCCAGTCCTGGGCGCGATCCTGGTCCTGAGCCGCAAGGCCGAGGTCAAGGGGTTCGGCGGCAAGCGCCGCATGGCCGCGGGCCTGGCGGTCGAGATGCTGCTCTCGGCCCTCGTCGCCCCGATGCTGATGTTCACCCAGACCCGCGCCATCGTCGAGATCCTGGCCGGCAAGGTCGGCGGCTGGGCCACCCAGCGCCGCGACGCCGACAAGGTCAGCTTCAAGGAGGCCTCGGCGGCCATGGGCTGGATCAGCGTCGCCGGTCTGGTTCTGGGAGGCGTCTTCTGGTTCACGCCGGACCTGTTCACCTCGACGGCCCCGATCCTGCTGGGGCTCGTCCTGGCCGTGCCGCTGACCATGCTGGGCGACCCACAAGGCCGCCGGCCTGAAGCTGAAGGCCAATGGCCTGTTCATGACCCCGGAAGAGCGCCGTCCGCCGGCCATCGTCCGCGCGGCCCTCGGCGCTTCCTGCGAGCCGCCGATCCGATGGTTCGCCCGCAATGGTCGCCCGATCGGTCCGACGACCAAGTTCCGCGACGCGGCCTGATAACCGCCTCTCCCTCGCTTTCCCGGCTGGCCCAAGGGCCGCCGGGGGGAGAAGCGCGCTTCGTTCAACCCTAGCGGAGCGTCGCCGTGTCGCGCCTGTTCAGCGCCTATGTGATCGTGGATTGGAGCGCCGCGGCCAAGCCGAGCACCGGCGCGGGACTCGATCTGGATCGGCGTCCTCAAGCGCGACGTGCGTTTTCGCCTGACCTTCGAGAGCTACAACCCGGCGACCCGAGCCGAGGCCGAGACGCGCCTGGCCGCGATCCTCGACGATCTGAAGAAGCGCGGCGAGCGCGCCCTGGTCGGCTTCGACTTCCCGCTCGGCTTCCCGCGCGGCCTGGCCAAGGCGCTCGCCCTGCCCGGCGACAGGCCCTGGCGCGCGGTCTGGGACCAGCTGGCCAAGATGGTCAAGGACAAGGCCGACAACACCAACAACCGCTTCGGCGTGGGCTCCGAGATCAACCGCCGCCTGACGGGCGGCCCCTTCCCGTTCTGGGGCTGCCCGCCCAAGGACGCGCTGACGACCTTGCAGCCCAAGCGCGTCCGCGAACACGGTCCCGACGATCTTCCCGAGTTCCGCCACGCCGACAAGGCCGCGAAAGGCGCGCACTCGATCTGGAAGCTCTACTACAACGGCTCGGTCGGCGGTCAGGCGATCGTCGGCATCCCGGCCGTGCGCCGCCTGAAGGACGCGCGGGGCGAGGCGGTGCGCGTCTGGCCGTTCGAGACCGGCTTCAAGGCCCTGACCGAGGCCGATCTCGAGGGCGTCGCCGTCGTCGTGGCCGAGGTCTATCCGTCGCTGATGAAGGCGGTTCCGGCTCCGGGCGAGGTCAAGGATCTGGCCCAGGTGCGCGAGCTCGCCGAGCACTTCGCCAAGCTGGACGAGACCGGCAAACTGGCCGCCGCCTTCGCCGCGCCCAAGACGCTGGACGAGACCGCCCTCGCCGTCGCCGAGACCGAGGAAGGCTGGATCCTGGGCGCCTAGGCCTCGTCCCGCGCCAGCTTCCGGTCCCGCCAGTCCAGGATCCTGAACCGCGCCAGCAGGAAACCCGCCGACAGGAAGCTGGTGACGATCACCGACAGCACCACGCCGTTCAGGCCCATGCCGCGCGGAATGGCCAGCCACCAGGCCAGCGGGCCCATGACCAGGGCGTAGCTGATCAGGTGGGTGATGGTCGGGACCCACACCTCGCCCCTCGCCCGCAGCGCCTGGGCGGCCACGACCTGCACCGCGTCGGGCGCCAGGAAGAAGCAGGTCAGGATCAGCGCGGGCAGGATCAGCTCCAGCGCCGCCGGGTCGGTCGTGTAGGCCAGGGCCACCCAGTGCCGGGTCGGGTAGAGCAGCAGGCCAGCGACCAGACCGATCACCGCGATCACGGAGAAGGCGATCCAACCCGCCCGCGTCATGCCCGCCGGATCGCGCGCGCCATAGGCACGCCCGACCTGAACGGCCGTCGCCGAGGAGACGCCTAGCGGGATCATGAAGATGATCGCCGCCACGTTCAGCACCACCGCCCAGGCCGCGACGGCCAGGCCGCCGATCCAGCCGGCCACCAGGTTCATGCCGGCGAAGGCCGAGACCTCGAAGAAGTTGGACGCGCCGGCCCCATAGCCGATCCGGCGCTGCTCCACCTCGGCGGGTCGATCCAGGGCGGGCTTGTCGAAGACGCCCAGCGCTCGGGCGTCCTTCATCCGCAGCACATAGACGGCTAGGGCCGAGGCCAGGGCGAACCGGGCCACGAAGGTCGAGATCGCCCCGCCGGTCGCGCCCAGCGCCGGCAGGCCCAGGGTTCCGGGCACGAACAGCAGGTTGGCGACCCAGGTTGAAGATATTGGCCAGCCACATGAACACCGCGGGCGGGCCAGGGCGTGACAGTCCTTCGAGCCAGAAGGTCAGCACCACCGAGACGGCGTAGATCGGCAGGGACAGCGAAAAGACGATCAGCGGCAGGGTGGCCCCGTCGGCCAGACCGTCCTTCAGGCCAAGGCTGTGCAGGAACAGCGGACCCAGCAGCGCCAAAAGCGCCATCGAGCCAAAGCCGAGCCACAGGCCGTAGCTCAGCCCCCGCCGCAGCACCGCGCCCGTCTCGTGCGGTCTACCCGCCCCGATGGCGCGGGCGGTCATCACCTGCACGCCGACCAGAAGGCCGACGTTCATGGTGACGAACACCGACGACGGCGCCCAGGCCATGGCGTGGAAGCCCAGCTGCTGGGCCGAGAAGTGGCCGACGACGATGGCGTCGGTCAGGCCCATGACCATGATGCCCAGACGCGACAAGACGACCGGCCCCGCCAGGCGGAGCAGTTCGATCAGATCGGTCAAGATGGGGCCGCGCGGCCGCTCCGGACGGAGCGCCGTTCCGGCCGCGTCGCGCGGCATGGTGGTCACCGATGTCAAAGAAGGCGCGAAGGTGACCCAGGCCCGCCGTCCGAGCAACCGCTTTCGGTCACGGTTGGAACATCGCTCGTCCCCAGTGGTTTTCCGGGCTCACCGCAGGAGGCATCCATGGCCGAGACCCAAACGCCCGAGTTCGAACAGGCCGGCGAACGCGCCGCCGAGGCCGAGCGCGCCATCCAGGCGCCGCTGGACGCCAAGGAGGAGCGCTCGTTCAAGCCCAAGGGAGAGGAAAAGTCCGAGGCCATGCAGGCCGGCGCCCGCCCCTACCCGGCCCCGCCCTTCCCCGAGCAGCACCAGGTCAAGCCCGGCGAGGAATATCGCCTGGATCCCGCCCCGATGTACGACGCCCCGTTCTACAAGGGTTCGGGCAAGCTGGAGGGCATGGCGGCGCTGATCACCGGCGCGGACAGCGGCATCGGCCGCGCCGTGGCCGTGCTGTTCGCCCGCGAGGGCGCGGACGTCGCCATCGCCTATCTCAACGAGGACAGAGACGCCGAGGAGACCCGCGCGGCCGTCGAGAAGGAAGGCCGCCGCGCCATCCTGCTGCCCGGCGACGTGGCCGATCCGGCCTGCGCCCAGGCGGCTGTCGAGAAGACGGTCGAGGCGTTTGGTCGGCTCGACGTGCTGGTCAACAACGCCGCGTTCCAGGAGCATGTCACCGACTTCGAGGACCTGACCGAGGAGCATTTCGACCGCACGCTGCGCACCAACCTCTATGGCTACTTCCACATGGCCAAGGCGGCGGTGAAGCATCTCCCCAAGGGCGGCGCGATCATCAACACCGGCTCGGTCACCGGCCTGCTCGGCAACAAGGACCTCCTGGACTATTCGATGACGAAGGGCGGCATCCACGCCTTCACCCGGTCGCTGGCGACGCACCTCGTCGACAAGGGAATCCGAGTCAACGCGGTCGCGCCCGGCCCCGTCTGGACGCCCCTGAACCCGGCCGACAAGCTGGGGCCCCAGGTCGCGAAATTCGGCGGCCAGACCCCGATGAAGCGCCCGGCCCAGCCCGAGGAGATCGCTCCGGCCTACGTCTTCCTCGCCTCGCCCCAGACCTCCAGCTACATCACCGGCGAGATCCTGCCGATCATCGGCGGCTACAGCGGCGGCTGATCGCGGCGCGCTCGATCGTGGTGGTATGACAAATTGAGCGGCGTGCTATGGCTTGGCTCCCAAGGAGTCGCCCATGGCCCGCCGCGTCGCTCTCGTCTCACTGCTCGTCGCCGACTATGACGAGGCGATCGCCTTCTATGTCGGCAAGCTCGGCTTCACCCTGGTCGAGGACACCGACATGGGCGGCGACAAGCGCTGGGTCGTCGTCTCGCCGGGGGCCGAGGGAACCGATTTCCTGCTGGCCCGCGCCATCGGCGACCAAGCCGCCGCCATCGGCCGCCAGGGCGGCGGCCGCGTCTGGCTGTTCCTTCACACCGACGACTTCGCCGCCGACCACGCGCGCATGAGCGCCGCGGGCGTCAAGTTCCTCGAAGATCCCCGACACGAGGCCTACGGCACGGTGGCGGTCTTCGAGGATCTCTACGGCAATCGTTGGGACCTGCCTGCAGCCCGGGAGCTGAGACCGCCATGACGCGCCTGCTTGTCCTCGTCGCGACCCTGCTTGTCTTCTCGCTTCCCGCCGCGGCCGCGCCGAAGGCCGGCAAGATCCGCGTGCTCTATCTCGACCAATCGGTGGGATGGGTGCATGCGCCCGTCGCGCCGCCCAAGGCCAGCAACGGTCCGACCCTGTCCGAAGTCGCCATGGCCGAGATCGGCGCGCGCTCGGGCGCCTTCACCGTCCGCTCGACCCGCGACGCCAGCACGATCACGCCGGAGACCCTGAAGGAGATCGACGTCCTGGTCTTCTACACAACCGGCGCCCTGCCGATCGCGCCGGCGACCTGGACCACCATCCAGGACTGGATCAAGAGCGGCAAAGGCGGCTTCGTCGGCCTGCACAGCGCCACCGACACCGGCTGGCCCTATGACGGCCGAGGAGAGACATACACCGCCTTCATCAACGGCAAGTTCGCCGGCCATCCCTGGACGCAGGGGACGCCGATCACGGTCCAGGCGCTGGGCGGCGCCAGCGAGCCGATGAACCAGGCCTGGCCGCGTCGCTTCGCCTATGCCGAGGAAATCTACCAGTACGCGGACTATGACCCGACCAAGGTCCGCGCCCTGCAGGTTCTGGACTTCAGCGACATGGCGCTGAAACGTCCTTGGCTCGTACCCGTCACCTGGACGCGCCAGGTCGGCAAGGGACGGCTGTTCTACACCAACCTGGGCCACACCCCGAGCACCTGGGACGATACGCGTTACCGGCGGCAGATCGTCGACGCCGTGCGATGGACCGCCGGCCGCCTGCCCGGCGCCGCCCAGCCCAATCCCCAAGAGCAGGCGCTGTGGGCCCTGCGCTCCCTGCTCGCCTACGACGACGCTCGTCCGAAGGCCGAGATCGAGAGGCGGATCGCCCGGCTCGCCAAGGCCGATCCCGCGTGGCTAGGTGACGCGGCGGCCCGGGTTGCCGCGCTGCGCCCCCTGTGGCCCGCCAAGCCAGACAGCGATCGCGCGCCGTTCGAGGCCGCCTATTCCGCCTTGCTGACCGAGGTGCTGGCCAAGTCCGCCAACTGATCGGGGCCAAACGCCTCCCCGGCGTAGGCGCGCAGCTGGGCGGCGATATCGCCGGGCCAGGCTTCGATCCGCGCCTCGAACCCGGCGTCGTCGCCGGCGAACAGCGCCCGCATGGCCTCCTCGAACCCGGGCAGGTCGCCGGCCATGGCCGAGGCGAAGCGATAGGCCGCCTCCCGCGCGGCGCGGATGCGATCGGGCCCCTCCGCCGCGCGGCGCGCGGCCTCGACCAGCTTGCGCAGGGCGACCGAAGCGCCGCCGGGCTGGCTGGCCAGCCAATCCCAGTGGCGCGGCAGCAAGGTGACCTCCCGCGCGACGACGCCCAGCTTCGGCCGCCCCCGCCCGCGCGGCGGCTCGGCCGGCGGGGCCATGCGCTGGGCCACCGCCTCCGCCCCGCCCGTGAGATCGAAATCGACCTCGCGGCCATCCGGCCCGAAGACCAGCACGCCGGCCTCGCCCGCCAGCCGCTGGGCGGCGAGCGCGGCGTCCAGCCGCGAACCGGCCGCGACCCGCTCGCGACCATGGAAAACGACGTAGCGATCGTCCATCAGTTCAGTCCCCGGGCGTTCAGCGCCCTAATCCAGTGATCGCGCCGGTCCTTCAAGCGGCTGGCGCGCCCGAAGGCGTCCAGGGCCTCGACATCGACGACCTCGACCCGCTCGAAGACCAACCCGGCTTCGCCGTGCGCGTTCCAGGCGGCCTGCAGCGCGCGGTCGCGGTGAGACCCCTGCCGGAGCGAAAACCACACCCCGCTTTGACGCGTGGCCAGTTCCGGCGTCGCGCCGATCCAGACCTCGCCCGTCGCCGGGCAGCGGACGGCGTAGACCCCCGCCTCCACCTTGCGTTCCTTGTATGCGCGCAACAGCGCCTTGCGTCCCGACATGACTGCCTCCTGGACGCGCTTTTTACCCTGGAAATAATCCAGGTCAATATTATCCGGATATTATTTCTTGGCGTCGACCTGAACGGGTCGGTAGGCCACATAGCCGCGCTCGACCATCCGTCGCGTGGCCTCGTAGACCGCCGTGAGTTCTTCGTAGGCGGTTCTCAGGTGGGTCAGCCGGGTCACCTGGGCCTCGGAAAGGCTCGGGCTGGCCTCGGTCATGGCCGCCGCCTCGGTCACCCAGCGGCCCCGGGCGTTCGCCGCGGCCACCGCCAGGCGCTGGAAGCGCTCGCCCTCGACCCGCGCCACGCCCGCGCCCAGAACAGCGCGGTTCGAGGCGAAGGCGGTATAGTCGATCTGCTCGAGATAGCCCCTCAGGCGGCGCTGAACCTGGGGGTCGGCGTCGGTGGGCTCGAAGTGGTCGCCAGAGCGACGCGTATTGGATGTCATGATGGACATGACGGCCTCCGATCCGGCCGAATCGGCCGTTCAGGAGCAAAGCGTGCGCCCGACAGCTTAAGGACGGGTTGAGGCCCCCTCACCCGTCCTCCGCGCGATCAGAGCAGCTTTCGGAAGCCAATGCGCACCGTCCGCCCCAGCGGATCGAGATAGTCGCGCTGATAGGCCTGGGGCGTCACGCCGTTCTGATCGCGCACCGTCTGCTTGGCGTCGAAGAGGTTTTCGAAGTTCAGCGACAGCTGCGCGCCCTTCAGGATCGGGAACTTGTCGACGGCCTTCTTCCGCGCGGGCGCGTTGAAGTTGGCGAAGAAGTTCACCCCCACCGTGGCGAGGTCGGAGAAGTACAGCGTCTGGCCGCCGGTCGCCCCGCCATTGACCCAGGTCGAGTCCTTCCAGGTCCCGTTGAAGCGGACGCCCAGGCCATCCTTGAAATAGCCCCCCTGGACCTGGACCTCGTGGCGCGCCTGGCCGCTGCGCGAGTTGATCGCCGAGCCGTTCAGCTGGTCCAGGACCGGCAGACCCTTGCGGATGGTGATTTCGTCGGTCAGCCGCCAGGTGTGGTAGACCGACAGCTGGAACATGCCCTGCCCCGGCCGCATCATCCCCATCGGCGGTCCGCCGGGACCACCGCCCGGACCGCCTGGACCGCCCCTCGGAGGACCGCCAAAGCGCATGGCGCCGCCGCCGCCAGGCCGGCCGGCGCCCGCCCGCCCATCGCGCCGGCCGTCGGCTGGCCGACCGGCTTGAACAGGTTGAAGCCCCAGCGAATGTTCTCGCTCTCGGCGCTGGCGAAGTTCACCGGCCGCGCGTCGATGGCCAGCAGCCGCCCGGCGGCGTCGCGCGTGAACCGCTCGGGGAACGCGGCCTCCAGATCGGGCGTGATCGCCGGGAAGGCGGCGATCATGTTCTTGGTCTCGGCCCGGGTGTAGGTCGCGTTGAAGGTCAGTTCCACCTTGTCCAGCGGCTTGTAGTTCACGCCCAGCTTCTGAACCTGGCGGTTGTCGTTGCGCAGGTTGGGATTGCCGCCATCCGTCCGGGTGATGATCACGGTCTGGCCCGTCGTGAAATCGAACACCGAGACGTTCGGCGTCACCAGGACCGGATCGTTGATCTGGTTGGTCGAGGGCGCGCCCTCCTCATCGGTGTAACTGGCGATGAAGCTGATCTTCTTGATCGGCGACCAATTGAGGCCGCCGCCCAGGGTGGTCAGTCCTCCGAGATCGGACAGATCCTCGTAGCCGAGATTGAAATTCACGGAGAGATCGCCCGCCTTGGCTAGGAAGTCCTGGCGCGTGCTGGTCAGCGGCAGGTTGAAGCTGCTCTGGAAGCTCTCGCGGTTGCGGGTGATGTCACGGGTCGTGGTCGCGCCCGAGCGGACCGTCCGGGAGTCGAGCGCCCGGGTGTCGGCGACCAAGTTTGAAGGTCGTCTGCAGCGGCCCGGCGGGCAATTGCAGCAGGTCGCCGTTCAACACCAGTTCCGCGCTGGCCGAGGTCGAGACCGAGTGAGCGGTGTCGGCGGCCACGGCCTTATAGAGGTTGCTCGGGATCACGCCGAACGGGTTGACGGCCGGATCGCCGGCGGCGATGGCGGCCTGCAGCGCCGTGGCGTCGAGGCCCCGTCCGGTCGTCGTGTCGGTCTTGGTGCGATCGAAGTCGCCGGTCAGGTTCCAGCGCCAATCCTTGATCCGACCGTTGGCGGCCATGCTGACCTGGGTGCGCAGCGTGTCGACGTCGCGCGCCAAGGCGCCCGGCGCGTCGATGAACCGATAGCCCGTCACGGGCTGGGAGAACGGCGAGAACGGGTTGCCCGCCGGGAGGGTGAAGGTCACGCCAGGCAGGCCCAGCAAGGCGTGGCTGCTGGTGTCCTCCAGATTGCCGCTGACCGTCAGTTGGGTCTGCTTGTTGAGATCGCGCGTATAGGCCCCGCGCAGCGTGCCCTTGTCGCTCTTGGAGATCAGCGACCGGTCGCGGGTCAGGTCGCCGGTGTTGTAGCGATTGGCGAGCGTCGCGTAGTCGGCGAGGCTCGCGGGACCGATCAGCGCCGAGCTAGGCGCGCCGGCGAAGGTGACCGGGCCGCCCGCCAGGCTGAGACAGACCCGAAATCTCCGCGCCGCCCACTCCGGCCACGTTTCCGACCAGGTCGAACGGCTGACCGTTCGGCGAGCGGACGATGTCGCGATCCTTCTCCAGCAGATAGGGGTCGTGGGAGAACTGGACGTCCAGGTTCCAGCGACGGTCGCCGTTGATGCCGACGCGATTGCCGCCGGCGTTGGGCGCGACCCGACCGCCATCGGTGGCGACCGTCGCCGCCGCCTGGGCCATCAGGGCGGCGTAGTTCTTCTTCAGGATGATGTTCACGACCCGCTGGTCGGCCTTGTAGCCGTAGCTGAGCGCGACCTCCTCGGGCAGCACCTGGAAGCGCTCGATCGCCTCGGGGGGAATGCCCTGGATTTCCTGGAAGCCCGAGATGCGGCGGCCATTGATCAGCAGCACCGGTCCGCCCCCGCCGTCGCGGCCGCGCGTGCTGGTGGTCTGAGGCGTCAGCATGGTCAGCAATTCGCCGATGCTGGTCGCGCCGAAGCTCTGGATCTCGGCCTCGTTCAGCTCGAGCTCGGGCTCGATATTGCCCTCGACCTTGCCGCGAGGATCGGCCTGGATGGTCAGCCCTTCGACCTCGTTGGGCCCCTCGTCCTTGACCTGCGGCGCCGCCTGCTGCTCGACCGTCAAGGGCGCGGACAGCGCCGACGGCGCGGCCGAGGCGGCGGTCGCGGGACCGAGCGTGGCGGCCGCCAGCCCGTAGAGGAGCGCGGAAAGGGTCATTCAGGCCCACGAAGACACAAGTTGCGAGGACGCCGACGCATACCGGCAGCCAACGCTGGGTTGTCGCTCCTTACGGGCCAACGCCCAACGTCGCAACGCCCCCCGGCGTTAAGAAAATGCAATGCAGCATAAAGCGCTCACTGGTGTGTCTCGCGAGCTTCGCATCAAGGCGGAAGCATTGAAATACCGCCACAATTGGCGCGCTCGCGTGTGACGACCGAAATCATGTTACAAATGAGAAACAAACTCGGCCATGGGGCGGAGACGCCGCTGCGCGCCCGGGATGTCGCGCCGTCCGCCGGAGACTTCCCGACGGGCGACGCAACCTAGGTGAGTTATTTTTCCAGGAAGGGTTGGAAGCCCCCGTAGATCATCCGTCTTCCATCGAACGGCATGGACGCCATGTACCCCTTCAGCCGCTCGTCGGCCATGACCTTGGCGTTGATCTCGTCGCGGCTGGCGCGATCCTTGTAGGTGATCCACGAGAAGATCACGACCTCGTCCTCGGTGGCCTGCACCGCGCGCGGGAAGGAGGTCAGCTCGCCATACGGCGTGTCATCGCCGATGCACTCCACATAGGAGAGCGCCCCATACTCCATCCAGACCTCGCCGCCGAGGCGCGCCATCTCCTTGTAGGCTTCCAGCTTGTCCCGGGGCACGGGCACCACAAATCCGTCGACATAGGCCATGACGTTCCTCCTTGATCGTCTTCGACGGGACAAGGACGGCCGGACGCGGCTGGTTCCGACAGTCCTAAGGATGATCGCCGCGGATTTCCGCGATCAGCGCCTGGACCGCCTTGGCGTGACCGCCCGAGAGATCCTCCGGCGGGAAGATCGGCCTCGGCAGATCAGGCGACATGCCCCGCCCTTCCAGGTCGCGGCCGTCCGCCGCCCTGTAGAGCTCCGCCGGCAGGGCGAAGGCCCAGCCGTTCGGCAGAGGCTTGGGCAACTGATCGGAATAGGCGCCCTGGGTCACGCCGCCGACCTGCTTCACGTTCGGCAGGGCCTTCATCATCAGGGTGAAGGTCTCGCCGGCGCTGACGGTCACGTCGCTGGTCACCAGATAGACGGGCCCGGTGAAACGGGCTCCTCCGGCCGGCTCGACGCGAACCGGCTGGGGTGACGCCTTGGCCCCGACCGCGACCTTGGAATAGGCCAGCCGAGGCTGGTCGGTGAAGCGGCCGGCGATCCGGCCGCTGATCGTGTCGTAGCCGCCTCGGTTGTTGCTGACGTCGACGATCACGGCCTTGGCGACCGGCGAAGGCGGCCATGGCTTCGTCCAGAACCGCCTCGAGCGGGCGCGGATCGTCCGGCGCGGCGTTGCGGGCGAAGGCGCCCATGGTCACGATGTTCAGATAGCCGACGTCGTCGACGCGCCCCCAGAAGATCCGGTTGTTGGCGGCCTGCCGACCCTTGCCCTGAAGGATCTGGGTGAGGATCCCGTCGCGATAGGCCTGCAGCCACGCCTTCTCGCTTCCCTCCGCGTCGGCCGCGCGCACGCGGCCCAGGGTCGGCGAGACGCCGGGCTCGAGGTCGCGCTGGGCGACCGTCGACCAGGCCATGCAGTTCGACATGCGGATCGTCGAGGCCGGCGATGAGCATGGAGAGGCCGGCCCAGAGCTGGGCGTCGCTGGCGACCCGGCCCGACCCGGGCGAGGGCGGCGGCGCGGCGAGCGGGCCAGTCCAGGCCTCGCTCGGCCGATCGAGGATAGTATTCGGCGAAGGTGTCGGCCACGAAGGCGACGACGCGGTCCGGGGTCCAGACCTCGGCGGACATGCAGGCCGCCGGCAGCCCCGGCAGGCGATCGAACATGTACCGCGTGGCGTCGGGATCGCCGGCCAGGGTGATCGCGCCCTGCCCTTCGGCCCGCCACACGCCCATGATGCCGTCGGGATCGCCCTCGCGGCGCGGATCGGGATAGCAGGCGCCGCCGGCGGTCTGGAACAGCTTGCCGCCGTCGGGACCGAACGCCACGATCCAGCCGTAGCCGCGCGACTTCCACACCCCGCGCAGTTCGGAGGCGACGGCG
This sequence comes from Aphelenchoides fujianensis, assembly GCA_024699865.1. Classification (NCBI taxonomy): domain Eukaryota; kingdom Metazoa; phylum Nematoda; class Chromadorea; order Rhabditida; family Aphelenchoididae; genus Aphelenchoides; species Aphelenchoides fujianensis. Next base: position 1,631,516 of record JAMPIO010000001.1, on the reverse strand, counting down.
CCCTTGGTCTGGACCGGCCAGAAGGGGCTCTCGGCGAACGCCGGCGCGGCGGTGGACAGAAGGGCGGCGGCCGCCAGCGAACTCAGACGCTTCATGGCGTGACGGTGAAGGGCCGCCCGCCGACGCGCCAGTGAAATCGCCGCTAGGAAAGCAGAACCGCCTGGACCGGTCGGCGCAGAGACCGCGGCAAGTCGGGCCCGTAGCCGAAACGAACGACAAGGTCCGGACGCCGCCCAGGCTCACCCAGCCAGGCGGCCATACGGCGACGTGTCGGCAGATCCTCGACCGGCTGGTTGAGAAAGGACAGCTTGAGGCCCGCCGCGGTCGCCGTCAGCGCGAAGCGGGTGAAGGCGCGGCCGACGGCGATCCAGCTGGCGGGCGTTTCGGAAGGACCGGTAAAGATCGCCGCGCCGGCCGCGCTGCCCATCCAGCGCGCCATGCGGTCGGCCTCGCCCTTCCTGGTCATGACCATCGGCAGCAGCCGCTCGCCCAGCCAACGCGGCGCGGTCGGATTGCCGGAGGCGGCGGTGAACAGGCCATCGCGTCGCGCCAGGGCCTCGTCGGCGTCGAAGCGGATCCAGTCGACGAGCTCGCGCATGGAAGGCGCCGTCGGCGAGCTGAGCATCGTTCCCGGCCACGATCATGTCGGTCAGATGGGCGCGCGCGTCGGCGTCCAGCACCCATCGAAGTCCCACCTCTTGCCCGACGGCGGCCCCGAGCTGGCGGAGCGTGGCCGCGTCCGCGGGCCTTCCGTCATACGTCGTCCGCGTCGACGCGCGTCGCGGTATCGCCTGAAACAAGGCGTTCGGACGGGCCGGCGCGACGGAGAGCGCGATCCGGACCCGGCCATCAGCCAGGATCTCCGGCTCGCCTATCCAGCCGTAGCCAAGCCCTGCCTGCAGAAGGGTCTCCAGCGCGCAGCCGAGGCTGACGAACAGGTGATGGTCGTCCGGATCGACGACGGGCGTGCGCCGCGAGAGGTCGGGCAGGATCTCGATCGCGCGTGGCGCGATCCCGAAAGCGCCAGGGCTGAGTGTTGTGACCGTTGGCGGCCAGGGTCGCGGCGCGAACCAGGGCGATCATGGGAACCTCCCCGCCGCCCAGGTCCGGCAGACGCCAGAGGTCCCGGACGGCGCGATCGTAGGGCGACGCGCCGCCGGAACATCCCGTGAGCAGCAAGGGCGTGGCGACCGATCAGGGCGCGGCGGGTGGGCATGGCGACGGCCTCCGGAAGCCCAAGCTGTAACCGCCGCCCCTCACCGCGCCTTGCGGCGCGTCAATCCGCCTATTCGGTCTTCAGATAGATCTCCGAGCCCTGCTCCTTGAACTTCTCGCTCATGGCGGCCATGCCCAGCTCGGCTTCGTTCGGAGCCTTGGCGGCCGCGAAGTCGCGAACCTCCTGGGTGATCTTCATCGAGCAGAACTTGGGCCCGCACATCGAGCAGAAGTGGGCCACCTTGTGCGCTTCCTTCGGCAAGCGTCTCGTCGTGGAACCTTGCGCGCCGTCTCCGGGTCCAGGGCCAGGTTGAACTGGTCCTCGCCAGCGGAACTCGAAGCGCGCGCGGCTGATAGGCGTCGTCGCGACCTGGCCGCGCCGGGATGGCCCTTGGCCAGGTCGGCGGCATGGGCGGCGAGCTTGTAGGTGATGACGCCGGTCCTTCACGTCGTCGCGGTCCGGGCAGGCCCAGGTGCTCCTTGGGCGTGACGTAGCAGAGCATCGCCGTGCCGAACCAGCCGATCATCGCCGCGCCGATGCCCGAGGTGATGTGGTCGTAGCCCGGCGCGATGTCGGTGGTCAGCGGGCCCAGGGTGTAGAACGGCGCCTCGTGGCAGTGCTTCCAGCTGCTTGTCCATGTTGTCCTTGATCTTGTGCATCGGCACGTGGCCCGGCCCCTCGATCATCACCTGCACGCCGTGCTTCCAGGCCACCTTGGTCAGCTCGCCCAGCGTCTCCAGCTCGGCGAACTGGGCCTCGTCATTGGCGTCGGCGGTCGAGCCTGGACGCAGGCCGTCGCCCAGCGAGAAGGACACGTCGTAGGCCCTCATGATCTCGCAGATCTCCTCGAAGCGCTCGTAGAGGAAGCTCTCCTTGTGGTGCGCCAGGCACCACTTGGCCATGATCGAGCCGCCGCGCGAGACGATGCCGGTCACCCGCTTGGCGGTCAGCGGCACGAAGGGCAGGCGCACGCCGGCGTGGATGGTGAAGTAGTCCACGCCCTGTTCGGCCTGCTCGATCAGGGTGTCGCGGAAACCTCCCAGGTCAGGTCCTCGGCCACGCCATCGACCTTCTCCAGCGCCTGATAGATCGGCACCGTGCCGATCGGCACCGGCTTGAGTTGCGGATGATCCATTCGCGGGTGTCGTGGATGTTGCGTGCCGGTCGACAGGTCCATGACCGTGTCGCCGCCCCAGCGGATCGCCCAGACCAGCTTGTCGACCTCGTCGGCGACGGTCGACAGCACCGCCGAGTTGCCGATGTTGGCGTTGATCTTGACCAGGAAGTTGCGGCCGATCGCCATCGGCTCTAGCTTCGCCGGGTGGTTGATGTTGGCCGGGATGATGGCGCGGCCGCGGGCCACTTCCTCGCGCACGAACTCGGGCGTCACGAAGTCCGGGATGCTGGCGCCGAAATCGTCGCCGTCGCGGACGCACGGGGCGTTCTGCTCGCGGCGCAGGTTTTCGCGGATGGCGACATATTCCATCTCGGCCGTGATGATCCCCGCGCGGGCGTATTCCAGCTGGGTGACCAGCTTGCCCGGCTTGGCGCGGTAGATCTTGCGGCCGGCGTCAGGGAACTCGGGGGCCAGATGCTTGCCCTGGGCGAAGCCGTTGTCCTCGGGCTTCACCTGGCGGGGATCGGTGACGATCTCGACATCGCCGCGCGCCACGACGAAGGCCTCGCGGGTGCGCGGCAGGCCCTTCTCGATGTCGATGGCGATGGTCGGATCGGTATAGGGGCCAGACGGATCATAGACCGTGACCGGCGGCTCATTGGCCGACGGATGGACCGCCACCTCGCGAAACGGCACGCGCAGCTCGGGGAACAGCTCTCCGGCCTGATAGACCTTTCGCGAGCCGGGGATCGGACCGGTCGAGATCGTCTCGGCCACAGCCTTGATGGTCGTCTGGATGTTCATTTCGGGCGCTCCTCAAGCTTCCAAGGAGACCCGGACGTGTCGCGCTTGAGTCGGTCCTGACGGACGCATAGCTAGACCGCGCCCGCGTTCCCTCCCTTCGCCGGCATGACCCGGATCAGGTTCTACGGGTCAGGACCAAAGCCCAATCTCAGCCGCGCGCGCGGCCCCCCGGTGAACAAGGGTCGGACACTAGGCGCGCTAACGCGCAGGTCAAGCGTTGATGCCGGTCAATCACGCCGGTCAGGCGTCGTCGCCCGCCTCGACCACGCCGCGCATGTGCATCAGCACGTCGGGCTGGCCGCGCCCGACCTGGATGAAGCTCTCGGCCAGGGCGCGGGTCGCCTCTTGCAGGTCATAGCGCCCGTCGTTGAACCGCAGCAGGACGCTCTCGATGTAGCGGTCCAGCAGAACGCGGTCTTCGCCTGTGAAGGTCGTGGACATGGTTGAACTCTCCCGCTTGTCGGATCGCGCCGCGTTGACCCAGATTAAAGGTCGCCGGCGGCGAAGGTGTCGCAGGCCGAAGGATCGCCCTGATCATAGCCTCGGGTAAACCACCGCATCCGCTGGGCGCTCGTTCCGTGGGTGAAGCTGTCCGGCACGACCTGACCTTGAGACTCTTTTGCAAGGTGTCGTCGCCCACCGCCGAGGCCGCGCCCAAGCCATCCTGGATGTCCGACCGGTTGATGACGATCTTGCCGCCGGACGCGTCCTGAGCATGCGCGGCCCACACCCCGGCATAGCAGTCGGCCTGCAGCTCGAGGCGGACGGACCCGCTCTCCTCGCCCCGCGCGCCGAGGCGACGAGCCTGCTGGTCGGCGCCCAGCAAGTGCCTGCACGTGGTGGCCGATCTCGTGACTGATCACATAGGCGCGGGCGAACTCGCCCCCAGCGCCGAAGCGGCCCTCAAGGTCACGCCAGAACGAAAGGTCCAGATAGACCTTCTGGTCCGCAGGGCAATAGAACGGCCCCATGGCGGACTGGCCCGTGCCACACCCCGTCCCCGTCGCCTGCTTGTAGAGCACGATCGCCTCGGGCGGCCGGTACTCCACGCCCTCGCGACGGAAGATCGGCGTCCAGACCTCGCGGTTGGAGGTTTCGATCACGTCGACGAACTGGCCGTCGCGATCGGAGACCTCGCCGCGCACCCCCTCCTGCTGGGCCGGCTGCTGGAGACCCTGCGTCGCCTCCATCGTGGTTCGCGGATCGATGCCGAACACGAAATAGCCGATGGCCGCCAGCACCACCGCGCCGATCCCGCCGCCGGCGATCCCGACCGGTCCCAGACCGCGCCGATCCTCGATGTTGCCGGACCGACGGCCGCCCTCCCATTCCATGCATGCCTCTTTCGTTCGAGTTCAGATCAGCGTTTCGGCTCGCTCGCGGGCCGGATGGCGCGCATGCGGGCGTTGCTTTCGGCCAGGGCGTCCTGAGTCAATTGGTCGATGCGGCTCATGGCGTTCGACAGCGCCGCCTCTCCACGAGCCGCTTCTCCGGTCGGACGCGCCGGTGGAACGACCAGGCCTCCGGGCGACGCGCCGCTCCGCTGCGCCTCCAGGCCGCGCAGGAGGCTCTCGGTTCGGGCGCGCTCCTGGGCGTTGGACGTCTCGATCTGGGTGGCCAAGAGATCGCGCCGCACGTCTTCGAGCGCGTGCGCGGCCGCGTTGCGCGCCTGGATGTCCCGCAGGCTCTGGGCGCTCGCGCCGCCCGCCAAGGCGGCCAGACCGACCGCCAGAAGAAGAATTCCACGCACGCCGAGCGGTGCTCCCGGATCACGAAGCCGATCCCGCGCGGACGATCCGGCGGTGATCAGGGCCGTTTGACGGTGAAACGCGCGAGCTCGCTCTTCGGCGCCGCCCATTCGGGCTTAAGCTCCGCCGCCTTCGAATAGTCCCGATAGGCGGACCGCAGATCGCCCAAGCCTTCGTTGGCCAGGGCGCGATTGTACCATGCGCGCTCGGGATCCTTCACGCCCAGGGCCAGGCCCTTGTCGATCTGTTCGACGCCCTCGCGATAGCGCGCTTCGCCCACGAAGGTGGCGGCCGCGGTTCACATAGGCCTCGCCGAGGCTTGGATCGATGTTCGAGGCCTCGTCGAAATCGGCGCGGGCGGCCGCGAACTGGTGTTGCCGCATCTGCAGCACCCCACGGTTCACATAGGTCCGCGCGCGATCGCGGAAGTTCAGGGTCTCGACTTCCAAGGCGGTGGTGCAGGCCAGCACCGCGCGGTCGTCCGAACGCCCCTTCACGGCGGCGTCGGAACATTCCTGGGCGGATCCGCCGCCGATCACCAAGGTCGAGCCGGCGGCCGGAGAGGTTCCGACGAGAAGCACGACCGCGCCCAGCGCGGCCACGGGGAATGCATGGGGCATGTCTTCCTCCCAAAAATGGGCCGGTCTCTGGGCCGGCTCTTGTGAGCGGATCTTAGCACGGCGCCCCCGCCGGCTCACACACCCTCCATGCCGCCGCGCGAGATGAGGCCGAGGCCGCGCGCTGAGCGCCCTCGACCGAACCCGCCGCCCCCAATCCGTAACCCGAGCGTCACTCGCCAGCCGCCGTCCGCGCTGGAGCGTGTTAACAGAATGGGCGAGTCATCCAAGGACCACCGCCCATGCACCTCGCCCGCTTCCCCCGCGTCCGCTTCGCTCACCTGCCGACCCCTCTGGAGCCGCTGCCGCGGCTGGGGGCCGCGCTCGGGATCGACCTTCGGGTCAAGCGCGACGACTGCACGGGCCTGGCCGGCGGCGGCAACAAGACCCGCAAGCTGGAATTCCTGCTCGGCGAGGCCTTGTCGCTGGGCGACCGACACCCTGGTCACCCAGGGGGCGGTCCAGTCCAACCACGTGCGTCAGACCATCGCCGCCGGCGCGCGCCTTGGCCTGAAGACCGAGGTGATCCTGGAGGAGCGCACCGGCTCCAAGGCCGGCGACTACATGGGCAACGGCAATGTCCTGCTCGACAAGCTGATGGGCGCGGCGATCCGCTACGTCCCTGGCGGCAGCGACATGGTCGCCGAGCTGGAAGCCACCGCCGAGAGCATCCGGCGGCGCGGCGGCAAGCCCTATGTCATTCCCGGTGGCGGCTCGAACACGGTGGGGGCGCTGGGCTATGTCGACTGCGCCCGCGAGCTGATCGTCCAGGCCGACCAGATGGACCTGAAGATCGATCGCCTGGTCACCGCCACCGGCAGCGCCGGCACCCACGCGGGCCTGGTCGCGGGCTTCGCGGCCCTGTCCGTCGACGTCCCGATCCTCGGCTTCGGCGTGCGCGCCCCCAAGGCCAAGCAGGAGGAGAACGTCTTCAACCTGGCCGTCGCCACCGCCGAGACGATCGGCGCGACCGGCCGCATCAAGCGCGAGGCGGTGGTCGCCGACTGCGACTATGTCGGGGAAGGCTATGGCCTGGTCGATCAGGGCGTGATCGACGCCTTGACCCTGGCCGCGCGCACGGAAGGCCTGCTGCTGGATCCCGTCTATTCCGGCAAGGCGATGAAGGGTCTGATCGACCAGGCGCGCAAGGGCGCCTTCAAGCGCGCCAATGGCGGCGAACGCGTCGTCTTCTTGCATACCGGCGGCGCTCAGGGTCTCTTCGGCTATCAGAGCGTGCTGGAGCCGGCGCTGAGCTGAGGAGCCTTCGATGAGCAAGATACTCGGCGTCCTCGGCGGCATGGGTCCGGCCGCCACCCTGGACTTCCTGGCCAAGCTGCAGGCGGCGACGCCGGTCAAGCGCGAGCAGGATCATCTGCGCGTGCTGGTCGACATCAATCCCAAGGTTCCCGACCGTAATGTCGGCGACGCCGATCCCGCGCCGGTGCTGGCGGCCATGGCCGTCGGATTGCGCGAGGCCGGCGACCCAGGTCCTGGCCATCGCCTGCAACACCGCCCACGCCTATGCCGACGAGGTGCGCGCCAGCGGCCTGCCGCTGGTCGACATGCTGGAAGCGGCGGGCCTGGCCGCCAAGGCCCGTGGCGCGACCACGGTTGGGGTTTTGGGCACCGGTCTGGCCCTGGGTCTCTATCGCGACCGCTTCTCCCACATGGGGCTGGAGGTGGTGATGCTGGACGATCACGAGCAGGTCGAGTTCATGGCCTTGCTGTATCGCGTCAAGCATGGCGACCTTGGCCCCATGTCGCGCGAGACCATGGCGGCCCTCGCCCATCGGCTGGTCGGCAAGGGCGCGCAGACCGTGGTGGCCGGCTGTACGGAAGTCCCCCTGGTCCTTTCGGCGAGCGACCTCTCCGTCCCGTTCCTGGATGCGACCGAGGCCCTGGCCCAGCGTTGCGTGGCGGTCTGCCTCGATCAATCGCCGACCTAAAGGTCCAACGCGCCCGGACTTGCGCCGAGTCGAAATGAAAACGCCCCCGGATCTCGCGGAGAGACCGGGGGCGTCGTCCTGTTCCCCAACAGGACAGCGTCGCCCGCTGCCGTGACAGGCGCGGCGGCGTCGCCTCGAAACCTAGGGGGTGAGGTCTTCGCCGAACCGCGTCCCACGGACAACGCGTCGCCCTGTCGCACCCCCGGCCGCCGCCTCCCGGCCTTCAACCGTAAACCACTGGCGATCAAGGCTTTCCGGCGCCGCGCGGCGCGCTGTCGCGCCCCGGGCGGCGTCGCCAAAAAAGGGGATGGTCAAGATATGACACCGGTAGCAGAGTAGCGGAAAGTCGTCGCCACAAGACGGCGGGGCCGGCCGACGGCCCGGGAGGAAACCATGCGTCCGCCATGCGACGCCCTTCCCGTCCGATGGCCGCGCCACGCCACCCGGAGTTCCGCATGCCGCTCAGCCCGCTTTCCCGTCGTCGTCTCATGGCCACGGCCGCCGCGGCTTTCGCCGCCGCGGGCGCGCCGCTGAAGGCCCTCGCCGCCCCGACCAAGGCCGAAGCGCTGGACACGATGAAGAAGGCCACCCGGTTCATGGTCGAAAAGGCCGCCTACAAGGGCGGCTACGTCTGGAGCTATCTGCCCGACTTCTCGCGCCGCTGGGGCGAGATGGAGGCTTTCCCGACGATGATCTGGGTCCAGCCGCCAGGCACCGGCACGGTCGGCCATCTCTTCCTCGACGCCTATCACGCCACCGGCGACGAATATTACTACGACGCCGCCAGCAGGGCCGCCGACGCCCTGATCGCGATCCAGAACCCGGCCGGCGGCTGGAACTATCTCGGCGACATGGCTGGCGAGGCCTCGCTGAAGAAGTGGTACGACACCATCGGCAAGAACGGCTGGCGACCTGGAGGAATTCCAGCACTACTACGGCAACTGCACCTTCGACGACGAAGGCACCGCCGAGTGCTGCAAGTTCATGCTGCGCATGTACGTCGAGAAGAAGGATCCTAAGTACAAGGCCGCTTTCGAGAAGGCCCTGAAGTTCGTCCTGGAAAGCCAGTATCCGATCGGCGGCTGGCCTCAGCGCTATCCGCTGAAGGACGAATTCCACCATCACGGCAATCCGGACTACACCAGCTTCATCACCTTCAATGACGACGTGGTCGGGGAGAACATCGAGTTCCTGATCATGGTCTATCAGGCCCTGGGGGACAAAACCGTCCTGGAGCCGATCCGCCGGGCCATGGACTGCTACGTCGCCTGCCAGCAGCCCACGCCGCAGGCGGGCTGGGGTCTGCAGCACACCGTCGCCGACCTGAAGCCGGCCAGCGCCCGCACCTACGAGCCCAAGGCGTTCGCGACCCACGCCACCGCCAGTTGCGTCTCCCAGCTGATGACCTTCTACCAGCTGACGGGCGATCCGACGTATCTGGCCCGCGTGCCCGAGGCCCTGGACTGGCTGGCCACGACGCGTCTTCCCGACGAGGTCATGCCCGGCAAGCCGCGCTATCCGACCTTCGTGCAGATCGGCTCGAACAAGCCGCTGTTCGTGCACCGCACCGGCTCGAACGTGGTCAACGGGCGCTACTATGTCGACGAGAATCCGGAAAAGACGGTCACCCACTACTCATCCTTCCGCAACGTGGACCTGGCCGGCCTGCGCGCCCGCTACGAGAAGCTGAAGGCGACCCCGCCCGAAGAGGCCAGCAGGCACTCACCGCTGAAGGGCCGGCGCCCGCTGCCGAAGTACTTCATGGTCAAGGACCTCTCGGTCGACGACCTGACCGTCGGGGGCGATCTCAGCAGCTCGGCGGCCAAGGGCGTGGAGGCCGATCCGGCCAAGGTCGCCAAGCTGACGACGGCGCTGAACGCCGAGGGCTGGTGGCCAACGCCCCTGACCACGACCAGCCAGCCCTATATCGGCGATGGTCCGGCCACGCCGACCCCCGGCGACTATTCCGAGACCAAGGTCGGCGACAAGTACGACACCTCGCCCTATCCCGACCCGAACCCGAAGATCGGCATCTCGACCGGCGCCTTCATCGCCAACATGGCCACGCTGATCAAATATGTCGACGCCGCGCGCGGCTAGGCGATGAGGCGCGCCTCGGCCGGGGTCACCTCGGCCAGCAGCCTGCCTAGCGCGTGCTGGTAGAGCGCGATGTCCTTCTGGTTCTGGGCGAGGAGCTGCCGATAGGCCTTCGAGCTCAGGACGGCCTCGGCCGAGTCCTCGGCGCGCGTGACGTTCAGGTCGCCGCACGCCCGCCAGACGCCCCTCGAACGCCGTCTCCGCCCAGGCCAGGGATCTCGAAGGGTGCTCGCAGACGTAGAACCAGATCATCCGGTCGATCAGGTCCTGGGCCTCGGGCAGGTCGCGCTCATAGATCGGCGACCAGCCCGAACCGGTCAGCTGCCGGAAATGGTGGTCGTAGGTGTGCAGCACCACAGCCGGATCATCACAGGTCACGAAGTCGTCCAGCGTCAGACGCTTGGCCAGGGTCACCGAGCGCCAACGCGGATCGCGCGCCTGGGCGTCGGTGATCTCCACGACGTGTCGGAAATAGCGGTAGAGCGACACCACGCGATCCACCGGCCAGCGGAAGTTCGAGGCGATCGGCATGCCCTGGGCCACCGCGCGGTAGATGTCATGGCCGAAGTGGCCGGCGTAGAGGTCATAGCCCCGAAACGCCTCGTAACGTCCCGCGCGCTCGGCGTGCTCGGTGGCGTCGTTTTCGATTCGCGGGCAACGGCGCTCTTCCGGGAACAGGCGGCTCAGCGCGTCGACCACGGACGTCCCGCCCGCCTTGGGATCGTGAAAGAAAAACAACTGATCGGGCACGCCATCCTCCCAAGGCGCGAAGCGCCGGCCTGGCGCTCCCGCTAGCGTTGAACGACCTAGCTTCGCCATTCCGTCGATCATGGGATGAGAAATATAACCAAAAGTTGCGCAACTCGCGGTGCGCGCCCTTCGGTAGGCCGAACCGCCGCCGAGCCTCGCCTACTCGCAGGCCTCGCGCAGGTTGATCAGCACCTTCGGCGTATCGCGTCGAAGCGCCTCCCGCAGGAGCGCCTTGGGAACCGGCCAGTCGACCGCCACCCGATTGTCGTAGAAGACGCGGGTTCGTCGCCCGCCCTCCAGCGCCTGCAGACGCCATTCGCCCTGCTCGACCTTGAGATCGCCCTCGACCAGTCGGAAGCGGATGCGGCTGAACGGCTCGTAGTCCGAACGGAACACGATGCGCATGCCCGGGAAGATCAGATTGCGGCGAAGCAGGTGCTCGCGGATGTCCCAGCCCCGCGCCTGATCGCCCTCGATCACGCGACAGCTGGTCAGGGTCGCGATCATCGCCTTGGCCGAAGCGCAGTCGGTCATGACGCGCCAGACGTCCGACGGCGGCGCGCCGATGTCGATCACCGCCCGCACGCGTCCGGCGACACCGTCGGGATCCGGGGAAACCTCGGCATAGGGTTCGCCGCGCTTCAAGGCCGCGTGGGCCTTGGGCGTCAGTTCGAACCCGTGGGCCGATCCGCCCGCCAGCGCAGCAAGCCCAAGAGCGAGCAAGGTCCATCGCCGCATGACATGCTCCTTCGCATGCGGGATGTACGGACCAGGCGGGCGATCGGATGACTGGAGCGCGTCAGGTTTAGGTGTGAGCGGCCAACCGCTCGAACGCGCTCGAACCTCCGAATCTAGAGAACCTGGCCCAACGCCGCGCGCACGACCGCCGGGGCGTGGTCGATGACGCGCAGATAGGCGGCCAGGGCGGGATCGAGCCGCGCGTCGCCATGCTCGAGGTCTTGCAGCAGCGTCAGGTCGATGCGGAAGGTCGTCGCGAAGTCGGCTTGCGAGAGTCCGGTGCGCCAGCGAACAGCCTGGACGAGCGCGCGGGCTGAACGGGCGCGCGCCGGGGTCGCGGCTTCGTCGATCGCGGGGTCGGCATGTCGGGTCATCGGTACGCTCCTGTACTGGCCCTCCCATGGCCGACTTTTAGGACGTCCCGATTGCAGAAATTCGACGGCTTTGAGTCAGGAAGCCGTCAGATCGTCGACACTCCCCTCGGCGCTCCTCTTGGCGAGGAAGGCGGCCGTCGCCTCGATCGCCTCGACCAGTCCGACGCGCTGGATCGTGACCCCCTCGGGCAGGCTGGAGAACAGCCGCGTGGGCGCGGCCGCGTCGAGCATGACGAAGACCCCGCGATCGTCGGCGCGACGGATCAGGCGGCCGAAGGCCTGGCTGATCCGGGCCCGCGCCACGGCGTCGTCATAGCCCTTGCCGCCGAACCGCAGGCGGCGGGCCTTGTGCAGGACGTCGGGTCTCGGCCAAGGCACGCGATCGAAGACCAGCAGGCGCAGGGAGCGCCCAGGAACGTCCACCCCATCCCGAATGGCGTCGGTGCCCAGCAGGCAGGCGTCCTCCTCGGCGCGGAAGATGTCGACCAGGGCCCCGACCTCCAGCGGATCGACGTGCTGGGCGTAGAGCGCCAGGCCGTTGTCCGCCAGAGGCGCGGCGATGCGCTCGTGCACGGCCTTGAGCCGGCGGATGGCGGTGAACAGGCCCAGCCCGCCGCCGCCGGCCGCCAGGAACAGCTCGCGCATGGCGGCCGAGACCTGGCGCGGGTCTTCCTTGTTGACGTCGGTGACGACGAAGGCGCGGGCGTTGTTCTCGTAGTCGAACGGCGAGACTAGGCCGCAGCACCTTGGGGTGCCGACGGCAGGCGGGCGGCGCCCGTGCGCATCTCGGCCAGGGCGAACGGGTCCTCCAACGCCGGATCGACCAGGGTGGCGCTGGTCACCAGCACGCCGTGAGCTGGCGACAGCACGGCCGCGCGCAGCGGCTCGGTCGGGTCCACCCAGTGGCGGCGGCAGGCTGCGTCGACCACGCGGCCGTACAGGAACGTGGCCTCGAACCAGTCGACGAAGTCCGGATCGGTCTCGGAAGGATCGACGTCGTCCTCCTCAATCGCCTTCAGGATCGAGCGCCAGGCCGGGAGGGTCATGCGCGCCCGTCGGTCCAGGCCGCGCAGCGCGCCTTCGATCCGGGCGCGCTCGGAAGGCGCCAGGTGCTCGGCCTCCTCGTCCAGCACGTCTTCCAGCGCGCGGGCCAAGGCCAGCAGCGGCGCCCTCGATCGCGGCCAGGGCCTTGGCGGCTTCGGGCGCGCGCTCACGGACCAGGTCGATCGGCGGGCGGGCGTCGCACTGCAGGCCAAGATCGGCGCCGCCCCGTTCGCTGGTGCGAGCGCGCAGCTGCTCGATGACGGCGACCAGGAAATTCTCGATCGGGCCGATCGGATTGATCTGGCCGTCCGGCGGCGCGACGCGACCGGACCAGCCTTCGCCCGGCAAGGCGGCGGCGGCGTGGATGGCCTGACTCATCGCCTGCCGCGCGCCCTCGCGATCGCCCAGGATGTCGAGCAGCCGCGCCTCAAGCCCCCTGCCCCGCCGGCCGCGCCCCTCGGGCCCGCGGATCCAGCGACGCAATTCGGCCGCCTCGGCGCCGGACAGGGCGGCGGAGAAGGCGCTGTCGGCGGCCTCGAACAGGTGGTGGCCCTCGTCGAAGACGATGCGCTTGAGGCTGGTGGTCTCGTTGTCGCCCTTCAGCCCCCGCGCCGTCCGCGCGCCGTCGAACGCGGCCTGGGTCAGGACCAGGGCGTGGTTGGCGATCACCAGGTCGGCGCGCTTGGAGGCGCGCACCGCCTTCTCGATGAAGCAGATGCGATAGTGCTGGCAGCCGGCGTGGATGCACTCGCCGCGCCGGTCGACCAGATTGGCCGGACTGGCCTGGGCGGACGGCGGCACGGCGGAGAGGGTCGGCAACCAAGCCGGGAAGTCGCCGCCGGTCATGTCGCCATCGCGCGTCGCCCGCGCCCAGCGCGCCGTCAGGGCCAGGCCGATCAGGTCGCCGTTACCCAGCTGCGCGCCGTTGATCTGCTCCTGGAAGTTCAGCAGGCACAGGTAGTTTTCACGGCCCTTGCGGACCACGGCCTTGCGCGCCCGCTCCTTCGGGTCGGGATAGATCGAACGGCTCTCGCGCTCGATCTGGCGCTGCAGGGCGCGGGTGTAGGTGCTGACCCAGACCGACGGCCCGTTGGCCTCGGCCCACAGCGAAGCCGGGGCCAGGTAGCCAAGGGTCTTCCCGACGCCGGTGCCGGCCTCGGCCAGCATCATGCGCGGCTCGCCCTCGCGTTCCCGGGGTTGGAAGGCGTAGGCCGCCTCCCTGGCGAAGGTCGCCTGGGCCTCGCGGATCTCCTCCAGCCCCGAGCGATGCAGCAGCTCGGCCAGGCGCTGGCCGGCGCGCTCGGGATCGATCGGTCGCGACCCCGCCTCGCCGGGCGGCGCCCTGATCCTCCCACTCCGGCAGGCGCGCCCAGACGTCGAGGCCAGAACCCCGGAACTGGTTGCCGACCGGAACCGAGCGCAAGGCGCCGATCACGGCCGGTCCCCAGGACCAGCCGGCCTTGGCCAGGGTCTCGGCGATCGCCAAGGCCTCCTCCCGCGAGGGGACGGGGGTCAGAGCCAGCTCGCGCAGCAGGGCGTCGGCGCTCTCGCGCAGGCTCTGGGCCTGCTGGGCCGCGCCATGCGGCTCGGGCAGCCCAAGGGCCATGGCCAGCCCGACCGCCGAGGGCGCGCAGAAGGCGCCCGGCCGAACGAAGGCGTGAAGCTCCAGAACGTCAAAAAGGCGCGGACCCCGGGCGGGCGGCGACAGGTTCAGTCGCCGGGCGGTCATGGCCGCGTGCGCCACCAGCACCGGGCCGTGCTCGAACATATCTCGGGCGTCCGGGGCGCGCAGCATCCGCCCCTCACCGCCGCCATCGGCCACGCCGGCGCGCGGCCCAGGCAGGACGACCAGAGCCGGGGCCAGGTCCAGAGTCGGCGGGGAAACGGTCACGCGAGTCTGTCAGCAAAAACCGGGCGAAACATAAAGAGAACGCCACCCTGGCGATTGCCAAACGACGCGGCGACCCCCGAATACTCCGTCCCGCAACCTCCAATGGAGTCCGCGTCGTGCGCCGCCTTGTCCTGCCCGCTTTCCTGCTCGCCGTTTCCACGCCCGCCTTGGCGGCCGAGACGACCCCGCCGACCATCGCCGTGATCGGCAGCGGACGCGCCGAGCGGTCCGCCGACTACGCCCTTTTGAACTTCACCCTGCGCGGCGAAGGCGCGACCTCTCCCGAAGCCGTGAAGGCGCTGGCCAATGCGCAGGCCAGAACTCGACGTCAGCCTGCCCAAGCTGCCTGGCAGGCCAACGACCGAGACCCGCAGTTCGAACCTGCAAATTCGCGAAGTGCGCGGCAAGAATTGCGAGAACCGGGATATGGGTATCCCCAGATGGCGAGCGGCGACTGCGCCGTGATCGGTTTCATCGCCACCCAGACCTTTCAGCTTCGCGTCACCCCGGCCACCAAGGCCGGTGACGCGGCTTCCCTGGTGGCCCAGGTCGGCGGCTTCGATGTCAACGCCTCGGGCGGCGGCGTTTCCGACGAGCACGCCCTCGAAGACGCGGCGATGCGCGACGCGGTCGCCGACGCCAAGCGCCAAGCCGAACTGCTGGCGAGCGCGTCCGGCGTGAAGCTGGGCTCGATCCTTCGCGTTCAGGACAGCCAAGCCAATCCGGTGGTCGTCTCCGCGAGCAGCGCCGCCGCTTCGCCGCCTCCGCCCCTGCCACTCCCGCCCGTGCAGCTGGCCTCGCCCCTCCCTTATGCGCCTCAGCCGATCGTCCGCACGGCCCGCGTCATGGTGACCTACGGGCTGGAGCCGTAATCCTCTGGACGAAACAGAAGGGGAACATGCTATATCGCGGACGATGTCCGCAGGCGACGCTCTTCCCCCGAAGTTCCGAGACTGGTTCGCCGCCCGCGGATGGGCTCCGCGCGCCCATCAGTTGGCCATGCTGGAGAAGGCCCGCGCCGGGCGCGGCGCCCTGCTGATCGCCCCGACCGGCGGCGGCAAGACCCTGGCCGGTTTCCTGCCCAGCCTGATCGAGCTTTCCGAGCGCCCGCCGCGCAACACCCCCGCCGGCGTCCACACCCTCTACATCTCGCCGCTGAAGGCGCTGGCGGTCGACGTCGAGCGCAACCTGCTGACGCCCATCCGCGAGATGGGGCTGCCCATCGTCGCCGAGAGCCGGACCGGCGACACCGGCGAGAGCCGCAAGGCCCGCCAGCGCGTCAGGCCGCCGGACATCCTGCTGACCACGCCCGAGCAGTTGGCGCTGTTCTGCGCCTGGGAAGGCGCGCGTGAGTACTTCTCCGACCTCTCCTGCGTGATCATCGACGAGGCCCACGCCATCTGGCCCAGCAAACGCGGCGACCTGCTGGCGCTCGGCCTTGCTCGACTGCAGCAGTTCGCGCCGAGGATGCGCCGGGTAGGCCTGTCGGCGACGGTCGATGATCCGGACCTGGTGAGACGGTGGCTGGGCGCTAACCGAGCGGAAGATCCTCCCCCGCGAGCGGGGGAGGTGTCGGCGGAGCCGACGGAGGGGGCCAGCACGGCTGACCTCCAGCTCGCCCCCTCCGGCCCTCCGGGCCACCTCCCCCGCTCGCGGGGGAGGATCTCCGAACCCGATATCGACCTCGTGCTTGGCTCGGGCGGCGCGCAGCCGGTGGTCGAGGTGCTGGTCTCGGGCGGCCGCGTGCCGTGGGCGGGCCACACGGCCGAGCACGCCATGGCCGAGGTCTACGAGATCATCAAGGCGTCGAAGACGGCCCTCATCTTCGTCAACACCCGCTTCCAGGCCGAGTTCGCGTTCCAGCGCCTGTGGGAACTGAACGAGGACGACCTGCCGATCGCCCTGCACCATGGCAGCCTGTCGGCCGAACAACGCCGCAAGGTCGAGGCGGCGATGGCGCGTGGCGCGCTGCGGGCCGTGGTCTGCACCTCGACCCTGGACATGGGCATCGACTGGGGCGACGTGGATCTCGTCATCCAGCTGGCCGCGCCCAAGGGGGCCTCGCGGATGGTGCAGCGGATCGGCCGGGCCAACCACCGGCTGGACGAGCCCAGCCGCGCCCTGTTCGTGCCCGCCAGCCGCTTCGAGATGCTCGAGTGCCGCGCCGCCGCCGACGCCATCCTGGAGAACCACCTGGACGGGGACCCGCCGCGCGTCGGGACGCTGGACACGCTCGCCCAGCACGTCATGGGCTGCGCTTGCTCGGAGCCGTTCGAACTGACGGCCCTCTACGACGAGATCCGCTCGGCCGGCCCCTATGCCGACCTCTCCTGGGAGGACTTCGAGGCCGTGGTCGACTTCGTCTCGACCGGTGGCTACGCCCTGCGCACCTACGACAAGTTCCGCCGCATCGTCCGCAACGCCGACGGTCTATGGACCGCCCGCAACGCCCAGGCCAGGCAGCAGCATCGGATGAACGTCGGGGCGATCGTCTCGCCGGGCATGATCAACATCCGCATCGGCGGCGGTAAGAGGCCGATGGGGGGAAGAAAGATCGGCGAGGCCGAGGAAGGCTATTTCGAGCAGCTGACGCCGGGCGACACGTTCATCTTCGCCGGTCAGGTCTGGCGTTATAACAGCCTGGTGGGGGCCGACGCCTTCGTCACTCCCGCCCCGAACGACGACCCGAAGATGCCCAGCTGGGGCGGGTCGAAATTCCCGCTCTCGACCTATCTGGCCAGCCGCGTGCGGCAGATGATGCATGACGAGCGCGAATGGACCGCCCTGCCGCCGGACGTCCAGGAATGGCTGTCCTGGCAAAAGATCCGTTCGGCGATCCCCGACGAGGGCGAGATGCTGTTGGAGACCTTTCCGAACGGAAAGCGGTTCCACATGGTCTGCTACCCGTTCGATGGACGCCTGGCTCACACCACCCTGGCCATGCTCCTGACCCGGCGGCTGGACCGCCTGGGCGTCGGGCCGCTGGGCTTCGTCTGCAACGACTACGCCCTGAACATCTGGGCGCTGCGGCCGATGGACAGCCTGGACCTCGACGAACTGTTCGCCCAGGACATGCTGGGCGACGACCTGGAGGCCTGGCTCGACGAGAGCTTCATGATGAAGCGGGCCTTCAAGCACTGCGCCCTGATCGCCGGACTGATCGAGCGCCGCCATCCCGGCGCGGAGAAGTCCGGACGCCAGGTGACCTTCTCGACCGACCTGATCTACGACGTGCTGCGCAAACACCAACCCGACCACCTGATGCTGCGCTGCGCCCGCCACGACGCGGCCACGGGCATGCTCGACATCGCGCGCCTGGGCGACATGCTGGCCCGGGTGAAAGGTCACATCCGTCACATGCCGCTGGACCGCGTCTCGCCCTTCGCCGTGCCGATCATGCTGGAGATCGGTCGCGAGCGCGCGCCGGGCGACGCCGCCGGCGAAATGATCCTGGCCGAAGCCGAGGAAGACCTGATCGCCGAGGCCATGCCGTGACCCGCTTCTCCCCCTCCGCCTGCGGCGGCCTGAGGATCGCCCTGGCCAATGTCGAGGTCATGCTGCGCTGGTCGGGCGCGATGTGGCTGGAGCGCGAACGCACCCTGGTGGTCGCCGACCTGCACTTCGAGAAGGGCAGCAGCTACGCCGCGCGCTTTGGCCAGATGCTGCCGCCCTACGACACTCGCGAGACTCTCGATCGCTTGGACCGCGAGGTCGCCCTGCTCTCCCCCGACCGGCTGATCTTCCTGGGCGACAGCTTCCACGACGGCGGCGGCGAGGCCCGCCTGGCCGGCGACGACGCCCGCCGGCTCGAGGGGCTGGCGCGAGGGCGCGAGCTGGTCTGGGCGGTGGGCAACCATGACGCCGACGGACCCAAGGTCCTTCCGGGCGAGGTGATCGACGAGGCGGCGCTGATGGGTCTGACCCTTCGCCACGAGCCGCTGCCGGGCGTGCAATTGGGCGAGGTCGCCGGCCACCTTCACCCGGCGGCCAGGGTCTCGAGCGGGCGGGCGACGGTGCGCCGCCGCTGCTTCGTCACGGACGGCCATAGACTGGTGCTGCCGGCCTTCGGCGCCTTCACCGGCGGGCTCAACATCCTGGACGAGGCATTCTCGAACCTGTTCGGAGGCCCGGTGCTGGCCGGGGCCCTGGGGCCCAAGCGCGTCCATGCGGTGGGAATGAAATCGCTGCGGCCGGACTAGACGGCCGCGCGCCGCGCTACATGTGCAGCGCCTGCTCCAGCGCGAAGGCCAGGGAAATGGCGGCGCCGGCGGTCATCAGGGTGCGCATGCGCGGCCGCCAGGTCGGACCCTCGTGATTGGTCACGTCCCAGACCCATTGCAGCAGGAAGACCAGCAGGAAGCCCGACAGCTGCCAGGCCGGGTCGAACTTCAACTCGCCCAGCAGGAGACCAAAGCCGGCCACCGGAAACAGCAGGGAGATTCCGAGGACCGACCAGCGCGGCGCCGCGTTCTCGATCTCCAGTCCGGTCCGCACGCCGCCGAAGTACGACACCATGGCCGCGGAATAGGCCAGGAGCGCGATCAGGGCGGAATTCTGAAGCTTGGCGGGGCCGTAGCAGAACAGAACCGACGCGGCGAAGAAAGGAATGAGGGTCGACAGCCCAAACACCCAAACCGCCGGAGGAACCGGCGTCCGCCCACCCACGGACTCGTCCCATGACTCAACTCCTTCGGAAGGCGACCGAAGCCGCCCACCCTGCCCCGAGCGCGACTATTACCGACACGAGGCCATAGGTCCACGGACGATCTTTGGCGAAAACATGCAACGCTCGCTCGACGCCCGCCTTCTCGACGATCAAGTCCCGATCGCGAATCGACACGGGCTTTCCGTCCTGGAACAGCACGATCCGCGCCGTGTAGCGACCGATCGGCGCCCTCGGCGGGCAGGTCCAGCTGGGCGCGGAACAGGCCTCGATCGACGAAGCGGACGCCACGCGGATCCGCCGCGTAGAGCCCGGCCTTCTCCTTCAGGCGGATGACCGCGCGCCGCCAGTCCAGATAGTCCGCGCCCAGGCGGCTGACCACGACGTCGCGGACGCCATAGCGGGTCTCCACCCGCTGCTCCAAGGGCGCGGCGATCGCCAGGTGCTCAAGTCCGGCGCCGAGGTGGCGCAGCGGCGCGAAGCCGGCGATGTCCGGCAAGGGCCGCGTGGAGGCCACGCGATAGAAGCCGGGCGCGCCCTCGAACACCACCGGGCGGCTGTTGAGCCACAGGCCGGCGACCTGGATCTTTCGGGCCATGCGGATCGGCTGGTCGGGGCCGCGCACGATGACCACGATGTCGGACGGCCGGTCCTTGGGATCGAACACCGCGCCGTAGAGCACGATGCGCGCGCCCCGGAAGCCCGAGCTGACGCGGATCTCGGTGTCGGTCAGGGCGGCCGAGACGGCGGGCGCGGGCGGGGCTTCGACCAGCGGGATCATCAATGGCCCGTCCCCGTCATCAGGACGAAGGCCTCCTCCGGCCTCAGGAAGAGGTCCGCGCCCATGCGCAGGCCGACGGCCAGCACCAGCAGGGCCAACAGGGCCCGCAGCTCCTCGGCCCTGAACCGCCCCGAGGCGCGCGCGCCCAGCTGGGCGCCGACGACGCCCCCGATCAGCAGCAGGGTCGCCAGGACGATGTCCACCGTCTGGTTGCGGCCCGCCTGCAGCACGCTGGTCAGGGAGGTGGTGATGACGATCTGGAGCAGGCTGGTGCCGACCACCACGGGCGCGGGCATGCGCAGCAGATAGATCATCGCCGGCACCAGGATGAAGCCGCCGCCCACGCCCATCACGGCCGACAGGATGCCGACGAACACGCCCAGCAACACCGGCGGGATCACGCTGATATAGAGCCGCGAACGGGGAAAGCGCACCTTCAGCGGCAGGGCGTAGAGCAGCGCCGGACGCCGGTCGCGGCGCGGCTTGGGCGGCTGGCCGCGACGCCGGCGCAGGATGGTCGCCGATCGACTCCGACAGCATCAGCGCGCCGATGACGCCGAGGAAAAGGAGATAGGAGACAGACACCGCCAGGTCCGCCTGGCCGATCAGGCGCAGCCAGCGGAAGACCTCGACCCCGGCGATCGAGCCGATCGCGCCGCCGGTCGCCAGGACGGCCCCCATCCGGAAATCCACCGCGCGCTTGCGGCTGTAGGCGATGACGCTCGACACCGACGAGGCCGCGACGTGATTGGCCTCGCTGGCCACCGCCACGACGGGCGGGATCCCCATGAACACCAGCACCGGCGTCATCAGGAAGCCGCCGCCGATGCCGAACAGGCCCGAGATGAACCCCACGAGCCCGCCCAGCGCCACCAGCAGCAGCGCATTCACCGAGACCTCGGCGATGGGAAGGTAGAGGTGCAAAGCTCACGCGGCCCTTGCGGCGTCGGGTGATCCCTGATTGCCGGTCGGGCGCGGTTGCGTCAACGCACGGTTAGGGGGCGTAGACGGCCAGGCGGTTCAAGGTCTCGCCGTCGATGGCGCCCGAGGCCGGAAGCCCCTGGTCGCGCTGGTAGGCGGCGATCGCCATGCGCAGGGCGGGCGAAGCGACGCCGTCGCGCGGGCCCTGATAGTAGCCGAGTTGCGACAGGACCTGTTGGGCCAGACCCAGATTGCCGTTGGCCGCCGAGGCGGTCGGCGCCAGGGCTGCGGTTTGCACGGGCGTCTGGGCGCGGAAAGCCAGGGCCGAGCGATCGGCCGTCTGCAGCGCCTCGGCCGTCAGTTGCGGACGCAGGGCGCTCGCCCGACCGCGCGCGGTGGCGTCGCCAGCCCGGCCGGCGATCACGTACCACTTATAGGCCTCGGCCGGGTTCTTGCTGACGCCCAGGCCGCTTTCATACAGCTGGGCGAGGTTGAACTGGCTGTCGACCAGGCCGGTCTCGGCGGCCTTGCGGAACCAGGCCGCGGCGGTGGTGGAGTCCCGCGACCCGCCCTCGCCCTTGAAATAGTAGAGCGCCAGATTGTGCATGGCGCGAGGATCGCCGCCGTTCGCCGCGCGCTCGCTCCAGCGACGCGCCTCGACCATGTCGCGCTTCACCCCGCCCTTGCCGCTCTCGAACAGCTTCGACAGGTAGAATTGCGCCGCCGGATAGCCGCCGGTCGCCGCGCGCTTGAGGAGTTCGAGGCCCGAGCGGTCGCCGGTCTCGATCTTGCGGACACCGTCCTCGAACAGCGTCCTGGCCGCGTCGGAAGCCTTCGGCGACACCGCGCCGGCCTCCGCCGCCGTCGGCGCGACCTGGCTGGGGCTCAGGACGACGCTCGCGCGCGGATCGCTGGCCGGGCCGGATGGCGAAACCCGCGCGGCAGCCTTCTCGCCAGCGGCGACGTCGCGGGAAGCGCCCGGACCTTGGTTATCGAGCAGCAGCAGACCACCAACACCCGCGCCGACGACGGCGGCGCTGCCGATGGCGATGGCGACGCTGGCCACCGTGGTGCCGATCCGGCGCTTGGGCTTCTTGGCCGTGAAGACGCCGAAGCCGCCGAACAGCGAGCCGCCCCCCGCCTTCTCGGTCTTCATCTTGCGGGCCGGCTTGCCGCCGCCCTTGGCGTCCGCTGCGGCCGCGGCGCGCGCGGCGGCGCGGGCCTGCTCGATGATTTCGCGAGTCGAGAGAGGGCGTTCCGGCTCATCGGCCGCCGCCAGCGGAGCCGCCGGAGCCTGGGGTTCTTCCAGGAATGCCGGCTCGTCGGCGTCGAGACTGTCGGCGAAGGCGAAGTCGTCCTCGAAGTCGGCGTCCTCGGGTTCGGTCAGCGGGAATTCCGTGGCGTCGAAGCCGCGCGGAGCCCGGGGCGGCGCGTCGAACACATCTACGTCGTCATCGCGGTCGAACGACGTCGCCTGGTCGAAGACGTCATCATCCTCGAAGGGCGCGGCCGGCGGGGGCGTGAAGTCGCGGATGGATTCGCTCCGCGCCAGAGGCGCGGGCGCGGGCGGCGGCGGCGCCCGGCTCCAGCTTGCGTTGGGCCTCCTGCAACCGGGCGTCGATCTTCTCGCGCGCTTCCTCCAGGGTGCGCAGGGTGCGCTCCTCGCTCTGGCGGATGCGATCGAGCAGCTCCTGGCTGGAGCGCTCGTGGCGCTGGTTCAACCGCTCGGTGACGCGGGCGACCTGCTCGCCGACATCGTCGATCGCCAGGGCGTTGCGCCGTTCGGCGCTGCCGATGCGTTCGGTCAGCTTTTCGGTGATGCGGGCGATCTCCGCGCCGAGCCTTTCGAGCGCCTGGGCCTGCACGCTGTCGGCGCGGTTCAGCTTGCTCTCGACGGTGGCGGCGATGCGGGCGACCTCGCCGCCGACCTGTTCGATCGCGGCGGCGCTGCGGCTTTCGACGCTGTGGACGCGGCGATTGAAGGCGTCGGCCACGCTGACCACCTCCCGGCCCATGCGCTCGATCGCCTGGGCGGAGCGCTGCTCGGCGGCTTCCACGTGGGCGGCCATTTCGCCCAGCTTGCGCTCCATGCGATCAAAACGGCCGTCCGCGCTCTCGCGCAGACGTTCGGCCATCTCGAGCCGGGCGGCCTCCATTTTTTCCGTCAGGCTGGCGGCCAGGCTGTCCAGGCGCTCCTGCACGCCCGCCGCGGGGTTGGCGCCTTCGACCACGCCGAGACGTTGGTCCAGCGTCGCGAAGGACGCGCTCAGTTCGCGCAAGGCCTCGCTCGTACGGGTCTCGGCCGCTTCCAGCCGCTCGCCGAGCCGGGCCACCACGGCCTCGACCAGGGCGTTCGGATCCTGAGGGCGCCGCCGCCTGTTCGTTCATCCGGGCTTCCAGCGCGGCGATCGTCTCGCGCGTGCGGGCTTCGCCCTCGTAGAGGTGACCGGCGACCTTCCCCAGAGCGCCTTCCAGGGCGCGCAGGGCTTCGGCCGAACGGGGGCCCGCCGTCTCGGCCTCGATCCGGCGCATGCGTTCGGCGGTCCGGGCCTGCTCGGTCTTCAGTTCGTCCACAGCGCCCTCGAAGCGGGCGGCGACGGCGATGCGCTCGCGCTCGGCCTGACCCAGGCGGGCGATGGCGTCGCGGACGGAATGGTCGATGCCGGAGATGGCGGCCGCGCTGCGGCTCTCGGCCGCCTCGATGCGCTGGGTCAGGCGGTCCAGCGCCACGGCCACGCGACCGACCTCGCCGGCGGTGCGCTCGGTGATCTCCATGCGCGGGGGCGCGTCGTCCTTGACGACTTCGAGACGCGCGCGGCTGGGCGCCTCGTCGGCGGCGCGGTGGTCCCCGGCCAGACCATCACCTTCGATGATCATCCGGTTGAGCCATTCGCCCAAGGTCATGCCGGAGCGACGCGCGAGGTCCTTGGCGACCTCCCGTGCCTTGGGGTCGATCCCCTTCACGCTCCATGGCGAAGCCGCCGTCATGCGAATCCATCTCCCCGCATCTGGGGAAAACGCTAGTCAGCGAATTCCTAGAGTGTAAACGCGACGAAAACGCTAGATATAGCGTCCACCACATTCACTGTGGAGGAATCGGCGCGCAGCTCAAACGTTCTGTAGCGCGCTTCAAAAGCAAGAGGGTTAACGCGACTTAACCATTTGCCAGGCGGATTGTCGCAGGCCTAGAAGCGGCCATGGACCTGCCCCTGACCCTCGCGGCCTCTGTCACGCTCCTGGTTCTCGCCGCCGTGTTCGGCTGGCTCGGCACCCGCCCGATCGATGTTTTAAAAGGCCCGCGGATGGTTCCGTGGCGCCCGCTGATGATGATCTGCGTCGTCGGCCTGATGCTGATGATCGTGCATCTGGTGAACCTGCTGGGGGTCCAGACCGGCAACCAGCCGCGCTATTAGGTCGCGGACGCTCCACCGGTCTTGCGTGGCCGTTTGGCCAGTCCCGTGACCCCTCCCGAGGACAGAAGACCGATGTCGGCCAGCAGGAAGGGGATGGTCCACTTGTGGGGCGCGGCAATGTAGCGCGGCTGCCAGACGGGGTCGTACTTGTCCTTGTACCGCCGCACGCCCTGGAAATTGTAGATCTCCTCGCCGCGCTCGTAGAGCAGCCGCCCGACGCGCGACATGATCGGCGCCAGCGGACGATCCTCCAGCCCCGCCAGCGGCGCCATGCCAAACTCGAAGGCCTGGTAGCCCTCGTCCTTGCCCCACTGCAGAAGCTCGACGAACAGGTAGTCCATGACGTTCTTCGGCGACCTCGTCCGAATAGCGCATGAGATCCATCGAGAAGGACGTCTTGGAGGCCGTGGTCCACAAGGTGGCGAAGGCGACGATCTTGCCCTCGCTGCGGACGATGGCGACCGGGAACTCGGCCACGTAGCGCGGATCGAAACCGCCCATCGAAAAGCTCTTCTCGCCGCCCGCGTGGTGGCTGAGCCAGGCGTCGGAAATCGCCTTCAGCTCGCCCATGATCGCGACCGCGCCGCCGACGGGCAGGACCTCGAAGGCCGCGCCGCCCTCCCCCGCCTTGCGCCAGTTGCGGCGCAGGACCTCGCGACGCCGCCCCGCCAGGCTGAACGCCTCCAGCGGCACGGCGGCGCTCTCGCCGGTCTTCTGGATAGCGAGGCCCAGGTCCACCGTGTCCGGCAGGTGGTCGGGGCCGAGGCCGTAGAAGCCCGCGCGCGCGGCGTGGGCGTCGGCCAGTTCGCGGAAGCGCCAGAACAGCTCCATCCGCTCCTCGCGCTTGCCGACCGGCGGTCCGAGGGCGATCCACGACCGCCCCCTCACGCCAAACATCAGGAAGGTCTCGCCCGAGGCGGAGAACAGGAAGCGCTTGTCGCCCAGCAGGGCCAGATTGGAGCCGGGCTCGGCGTCCTCGGCCTTGGCCAGGATGGCCCGGACGCGATCGAACTCCGGATCGGTGTCGTCGACCACCGAGGGCGTGGCCGCCGTCGAGATCAGCCGCCAGACGCCGACGGCGAGCAGCACGATGGCCGCCGCGACCGACGAGCGGATGGCGCGCGCCGCCTCGTCGTGATCCTGCAGGACGCGGATCCAGGACTTGTCGGCGAATTCGGTGTGATGAAACGACCACCAGCCCAGCAGGGCCGCCCCGCCGATCGCCGCCGCGGCCGACAGCAGCCAGCCGGGCGTGATCTCCATCTTGGTCAGGGCCGCCTTGCGCGGGAAGGCCTCGTGGAAGGGCAGGATGGCCAGGAAGCAGACCAGCAGGAGGGCCGTCTCCTCCCAGTTCAGCCCCTTGAAGATCGCCAGGACCGCCGCGGACGCCAGCACGATCAAGGCCGCCCACCAGGCCGCGCCCAGGCGCGAGCGCAGGCCAAACGCCAGCAGCAGCAGCACCAGGCCCAGGATCGAGGAGAAGAAGTGGCTGATCTCGATCAGCAGGTCCGGCGCGAAGGCCAGCAGCAGCAGGAAACGGGTAGGCTCCGAGGGCGTGGCCCCCGAGGCCAGCAGCATGACCCCCGCCGACGCGGTCAGGATCGCCGCCAGGGTGGGGGCGATCGCCAGGGCCGCGGGCCTGAAAACTGTCGAGGACATCCAGATCCCGAAACGACGAATCCCCGACGGGATCCAGCAGTGAGCCCTCCTATAGCGCGCAATGGGTGACCCGGTCGCTGGCGATGACGCGAACGGTTGTTTGAATCGACTTGCCGCCGCCGTCGGCAGGCGTAGTGTGTGCGCCAACGAGACGTCCGCTTAGGGAGATAAGACGATGGCCGATTTCGGGGGAACCGAGCTCGACGCCTTTCGCGCCGAGACACGCGCCTGGCTGGAGGCCAACTATCCGAAATCCCTGAACGCCTCGATGGGCGAGGATGAAGCCCCCTGGGGCGGCCGCAAGATGGCCTGGAAGAATCCGGACGCCAAGCTGTGGCTCGATCGCATGGCCGAACGGGGCTGGACCGCGCCGATGTGGCCGAAGGAATACGGCGGCGGCGGCCTCTCCAAGGCCCAGAACAAGGTGCTGGAGCAAGAGCTGCGCCGCATCAAGGCTCGCCCCGCCCTGATGAGCTTCGGGATCTGGATGCTCGGCCCCGTGCTGCTGGAATACGCCACCGAGGAGCAGAAGCAGCGCTTCCTGCCGCCGATCGTGCGTGGCGAGATCCGATGGTGCCAGGGCTATAGCGAGCCGGGCGCGGGCTCCGACCTGGCGTCCTTGCAGACCAAGTGCGAGGACAAGGGCGATCACTATCTGATCAACGGCCAGAAGGTGTGGACCAGCTACGCCGACCAGGCCGACTGGATCTTCTGCCTGGTGCGCACCGACACCAGCAAGAAGCACGAGGGCATCTCCTTCGTGCTGTTTGACATGACCTCGCCTGGCGTCGAGGCGCGGCCAATCAAGCTGATCAGCGGCTCGTCGCCCTTCTGCGAGACCTTCTTCGACAATGTGAAGGTTCCCAAGGACCAGCTGGTCGGCAAGCTGAACGGCGGCTGGGACATCGCCAAGCGCCTGCTGCAGTACGAGCGCCAGAACATCAGCGCCTCGGGCTTTGGCGGCGGCGGCGGGCTGAGCCCCGTGGACGCGGCCAAGAAGGAGATCGGCCTCGA
This sequence comes from Aphelenchoides fujianensis, assembly GCA_024699865.1. Lineage (NCBI taxonomy): Eukaryota > Metazoa > Nematoda > Chromadorea > Rhabditida > Aphelenchoididae > Aphelenchoides > Aphelenchoides fujianensis. Next base: position 1,604,723 of record JAMPIO010000001.1, on the reverse strand, counting down.
CAGCGAGGGCCGGATCGCCGACGGCGACTTCCGCGCGCGCCTGGCGGCCCACTCGATGGACGCCCACGCCTTCATGCTGACCGTGCGCCGCGCCGAGGCGGAGTCCAAGCAGGGCTCGGGCCCCAGCGCCGCCGTCTCGATCATCAAATACGCCGCCGCCAAGATGAACCAGGAGCGCACGGAGCTTCTGGTCGAGGCGTTGGGCCTGCAGGGCCTGGGCTGGTCGGGCGAGGGCTTCAGCCCCGAGGAGTTGGCCGCGCCGCGCGCCATGCTGCGCGCCAAGGGCAATTCGATCGAAGGCGGCACCAGCGAGGTGAACCTCAACGTCGTCGCCAAGCGCGTCCTGGGCCTGCTGGACCACCAGTAGGGCCATGATCGAGTTCTGGTACGAGTTCGCTTCGACCTATTCCTATCCGGCGGCCATGCGCATCGAGCGGCTGGCCGCCGACAAGGGCGTGGCGGTGGCGTGGCGGCCCTTCATCCTGGGCCCGCTGTTCCATGACCAGCAGGGGTTGAACGACAGTCCTTTCAACGTCGTGCCGGTGAAGGGCGACTACATGTGGCGCGACCTGGCGCGCGTCTGCGACGCCGAGGGCCTGCCGCTGCGCCATCCCAGCCAGTTCCCGCGCAACAGCCTGCTGGCCGCTCGCGTGGCCATCGTCGGCCTGGAAGACGGCTGGACGCCGGCCTTCAGCCGCGCGGTCTACCAGGCCAACTTCGTCGATGACCAGGACATCGGCAGCCCGGAGGTCCTGGCGCCGCTGATCGCCGCCACGGGCGCGGGACCGGACCACGTCCTCGCCGCCGCGCAGTCCGACCCGATCAAGGCCCGGCTGAAGGACCACGTCCGCCAGGCCAAGGAACGCGGCCTGTTCGGCGCGCCAAGTTTTCTCACCGCCGACGGCGAGCTCTTCTGGGGCAACGACCGTCTGGAACAGGCCCTCGACTGGGCCGTCCGTCATCAATCCAGGGAGCACGCCTGATGGCCGTCCTGACCGAAGAACAGACGATGCTGCGCGACGCCGCCAAGGGCTGGGCCAGCGAAAGCGCCCCCGTCGGCGACCCTGCGCAAGCTGCGCGACGGCAAGACGGGCCAGAGCTTCGATCCCGCCGCCTGGAAGGACATGGGCGAGATGGGCTGGGCCGGGGTGATCGTGCCCGAGGCCTATGACGGCTCGGCCTTCGGCTATCTGGGCCTGGGCCTGATCCTCGAGGAGACCGGCCGCACCCTGGCCGCCTCTCCCCTGCTCTCCACGGCCATGATCGCCGCCTCGGCCCTGCAACTGGGCGGCTCCGACGCACAGAAGCAGGCCTGGCTGCCCCGGATCGCGACCGGCGAGATCGTCGCCAGCCTTGCGATCGACGAAGGCTCGCACCACGCGCCCGCGCGCACGGCCCTGACCGCTGCCAAGAGCGGTTCGGGCTACGTCCTGAACGGGACCAAGACCTTCGTGCTGGACGGCGACGCCGCCGACCTGCTGATCGTCGCCGCCCGCACCGGCGGCGCGCCCGGGCGGACCGACGGCCTGACGCTGTTCCTGGTCGCCGGCGACGCGCCGGGCGTGACGCGGACGCATCTGTCCTTGATGAACTCGCGCGGCGCGGCGCGGATCGCCTTCGACGGCGTCGACGTCGGCGCCGACACGGTGCTGGGCGAGGTCGACAAGGGCTGGGCCGTGCTGGAGCCGGTCCTCGACCGCGCCTATGTGGGTCTGGCCGCCGAAATGCTGGGCAGCGCCAGCGCCGCCTTCGACATCACCCTCGACTATCTGAAGACCCGCACGCAGTTCGGTCAGGTGATCGGCACGTTCCAGGCCCTGCAGCACCGCGCCGCCAAATGGTTCACCGATATCGAGACCACCCGCTCGTGCGTCGAGGCGGCGCTGGAAGCCATGGACGCCGGCGCGGACACCCGCGCCCTCGCCTCTCTGGCCAAGGCCAAGGCCAGCGAGCTCGTTCATCTGGCCAGCAATGAAATGGTCCAGATGCACGGCGGCATCGGCATGACCGACGCCCACGACGCGGGTCTTTACATGAAGCGCGCCCGGGTCACCGAGGCGCTGTTCGGCGGCGCCAGCTTCCACCGCGACCGCTACGCGCGGCTGATGGGCTTCTGACGTCCGCCGCGGCGGGCGCTCAAGACGCCCGCCTAGCCCCTTCCCCTGAAGGCCCTAAAGCCGCCATCTCGGCGGCTTTTTCTTATCTTATTCAGGTGATCGTGGGCCACGCGCCCTTTTGACTGAGCAGCAACGTCGGAAACCCGACAAAGCGCCTCCCCGTCAAATGATGATGTCGACAGGTGAGTCCCCAGGGCTCTTCTATTTTTAAGCCGCTCCTGACTGGATTGTGTCGGCTAAGCGACGGCGGCCCGCGCTTAACCCACCTATAGCTTGCAACCCTTGCCGTGAGACGGCGTTCGACTCAGCATGCCAGGGCCGTTGCATCCCTTGAAGAACCGACTGCTTTCCGCCCTGCCGTCCGAAGACAAGGCCCTGCTCGCCCCACATCTGACGGTGTCGGATCTCGACAAGGGACGCCTGCTCTACGACCCCGGCGACCCGATCGACCAGGTCTATTTCCCCAGCGATTGCGTCATCTCGCTGATGACCCTGATGGAGAATGGCGCGGCGATCGAATCCGCCACCATCGGTCGCGAAGGCGCCTGGGCCTGATGGCCGCCGTCGCGCCCCGCCAGTCGCTGTCTCGCGCGATCGTCCAGGCGCCCGGCGCGGCGTTCCGGATCAGCGCGCCGGCGCTGCAGGACGTCTGGACGCGCAGCGCCGCGCTCCGCGACCTGGTCGACCGGCACAACGAGGCGCTGTTCGGCCACGCGATCCAGTCGGTGGCCTGCAACGCCCTCCACGCGGTGGAAGCCCGCTTCTGCCGGTGGCTGCTGTCCTGCCACGACCGCATCGACACCAACACGGTCAACCTGACCCAGGAGTTCCTGGCCGACATGCTCGGCGTCCAGCGCACGACCGTCACGGCCGTCGCGGGCTCGCTGCAGAACAAGGGGCTGATCCGCTACCGTCGCGGCGTGGTCGACATCCTCGACCGCACCGGCCTCGAGGCCATGGCCTGCGAGTGCTACGGCGCGGTGCGGCGCGGCTATGAGCGCCTGTTGCCGACCTCGTTCGAGGTCTAGCGCCGCCGGTTCGGCGCCGGCGCGTGGGCCAGGCGCAGCAGGTTCGCCGCGCCGGGCGCGCCGAACGGCGTGCCCGCCACCACCAGCAGACGCTCGCCCGGAGCGACGAGCCCCAGCTCCAGCGCCTTGCTCGAGGCGTCGGTGGTCACGACCTCCAGGCTGTCGGGCTGGGCGCTGACCCGTGGCTCGACGCCCCACACCAAGGTCATCCGGCGCACGGCGTTGATCTCGGGCGACAGGGCCAGGACCGGTTGCAGCGGACGCTCGCGCGCCATACGTCGCGCCGTCGCGCCCGTCGTGGTGAAGGCCACCAGACACTTGGTCGATCCGGCCTTGGCCGCGCCAGCGGCCGCGACGACCAGCACGTCGGCGTCGTCGTCGTCGTGGTTCTGTTCGGCCTGCATGAGCTCGGGCCAGCGCGGGTCGCGCTCCACCCCGCTCGATGATGCGGTTCATCATCGAGACGGCCTCTTCCGGATAGTCGCCGGCCGCCGACTCCGCCGACAGCATCACCGCGTCCGCGCCCTCGTAGACGGCGTTGGCCACGTCGGAGGCCTCGGCCCGCGTCGGGGTGGGCGAGCTGGTCATGGATTCCAGCATCTGGGTGGCGACGATCACCGGGATGCCGCGATCGCGCGCCGCCCGCAGGATCACCTTCTGCGCGACCGGCACCTCCTCCGGCGCCATCTCGACGCCGAGGTCGCCGCGCGCCACCATGACGCCGTCGCAGAGATCGAGGATCGGACCCAGAACCTTCAGGGCCTGGGGCTTTTCGATCTTGGCCAGCACGGCGGCGCGGCCTTCGACGATCCGGCGCAGCTCGGCCATGTCTTCCGGCGCCTGCACGAACGACAGGGCGATCCAGTCGACGCCCAGGCGCAGGGCGAAGGCCAGGTCCTCGCGGTCCTTGGCCGTCAGGGGCGACATCGGGATGACGACGTCCGGCACCGCCACGCCCTTGCGCTCGGACAGCTTGCCGCCGTTGACGACGGTGGTGTTGGCGTAGCCCGGGCCGGCCTCGGTCACGGTCATGCGCAGCTTGCCGTCGTCCAGCAGCAGGGTCGCGCCCGGCCGCATGGCGGTCAGGATTTCCGGATGCGGCAGGTGGACACGCGTCTCGTCGCCCGGCGTCGGATCGCTGTCGAAGCGGAACGACTGGCCCGGCTTCAGCATGACCGGACCGTCGGCGAACTTGCCCACGCGCAGCTTCGGCCCCTGCAGGTCCGCCAGGATCCCCAGCGGCCGGCCGACGATCTTCTCGGCCTCCCGGATCGCCTTGTAGACCGCCGCGTGGGTCTCGTGGGCCGCCGTGGCTGAAGTTCAGGCGGAAGACGTCCGCCCCGGCCTTGGCCAGGGTGACGATCATCTCGGGCGAGCTGGACGCCGGGCCGATCGTGGCCACGATGCGCGAGCGACGGGCGCGGATCATGCCGTCGCTCCCAGGCTGGTCTCTAGTTCGATGGACAGAACGCATCGCCCTCGTTGGAGGCGAGCCTGATCTCGGTGAAGGTCACGGCCATGCGGCCGGCCGTGGACAGCGCGAACGGGGCGGAAATGTGCGCCATGTCCGCGCCCTTGGCCATGAAGCAGGAGAGTTTGATCTTGGCCGTACGCCATTCGCCGATTTTCGCACCTGACAACGTTGACGTAACGTCTACCGTCGCCCCGCAGGATTCGCCACAACCTATCCCTAGGGAAACCGGTTTCTCTGGGGACGCATCGACGCGGTAGCGGAGCATCACCGCCATGTCGCCCGTGGTCTGACGAGACAGATCGACCGGCCGGCCGGAGATGGCGAGCACGCCCTGCCCCTCGCCTGACCACACCGCTTGGCGGGCGTTTTCCTGGGCGCCGGCGTCGATGGTCTTTGTCGCCACCGCGCCCGACGTGGTCAGCGTCCAGGGCGAGGGCGAGCGACCGGCGATGAAGTAGCGATCCACGTTCACGGCCGCCGACGCCGCCACGCCGGACTCTTCCGACAGCACGGCCACCTTGCCCGGCTTGGCGTAGCTGAGGCCATAGCCATAGGCGAACAGCGGGTCGTAATTCTTGTCGCCGACGTTGATCGGCTCCTGATCGGCGCGCTTGGGCCACGAGTAGGACAGCTTGCCCGTGAAGTCGAAGCGCGGCTTGCCGGCGGCGTCGCCGATCAGGACGTCCGCGACCCCGCCGCCTTCGGACCCCGGCAGCCAGGCCGCCACGAAGGCGTCCGAGGCGTTGATCTCGGGGTTCACCCACAGCGGCCGGCCGCTGAGGAACACCGACACGACCGGGATGCCGGCCGCCTTCAGCTTCTTCAGCAAGGCCAGATCGGTCTTGTCGCCGGGCTGATATTCCACATTGGCGATGTCGCCCTGGAACTCGGCGTAGGGGTTCTCGCCGAACACGACGATGGCGACGTCCGGCTTCTGCTTGTAGTCGCCGCTGACCGACAGCTCGGCGCTGCCGCCGCCCGCCTTCACGGCCTCGGCGACGCCGCCCCAGATCGACTGGCCGTTCGGGAAGTCGCTGTTCTTGTTGCCCGTGCCCTGCCAGGTCAGCGTCCAGCCGCCGGCGGCCTTGCCGATGTCGTCCGCCCCGTCGCCCGCCACAAGCACATGCGCCGAGCTCTTCAGCGGCAATACGCCCTCGTTCTTCAGGAGCACGAGCGACTTGCGAACCGCCTCGCGCGCCACCGCGCGGTGCTCGGGCGCGCCGAGCAGCTCGAGCTTGCCCTCCAAGGGGCGCTTGTTCTCGAACAGGCCCGCCTTGACCTTGACGCGCAGGATACGGCGCACGGCGTCGTCGATCCGCGCCATCGGGATCTGACCGGCCTTCACCTGGGCCAAGGTGTTGTCATAGAGCCCCTTCCAGCTGTCGGGGGCCATGATCATGTCCATGCCGGCGTTGTACGCCTGGGGACAGTTGGTGTTGGTGCAGCCCTCGACCTGGCCGTGGGCGTTCCAGTCGCCGACGACGAAGCCCTGGAAGCCCATCCGGCCCTTGAGCACGTCGGTCAGCAGGCTCTTGTTGCCCGTGTGCTTGACGCCGTTCCAGCTGGAGAACGACACCATCACCGACAGGATGCCGGCGTCGATCGCGGGGGGATAGCCGGCATTGTGCAGGCGGATCAGATCGGTCTCGGGCAGCTTGGCGTCGCCCTGATCCTTGCCGCCGTCGGTGCCGCCGTCGCCCAGGAAGTGCTTGGCCGAACCTGCGATGTGACCGGCGGCCAGCGGCTTGCCGGCGACCAGCGCGCCCTGCAGGCCCAGGGTCATTGGACCGGCGTAGGTCTTCACGACCTCCGGGTCCTCGGCATAGCCCTCATAGGTCCGGCCCCAGCGCACGTCGCGCGGCACGGCCACGGTGGGACCAAGGTCCAGTCGGCGCCGGTGGCGGCCATCTCCCGCGCCGTCGCCTCGCCGATCCGGCGGATGAGGTCGGGGTCGCGCGCCGCGCCCAGGCCGATGTTGTGCGGGAAGATCGTCGCGCCGACGACGTTGTTGTGGCCGTGGACAGCGTCGACGCCGAAGATGATCGGGATTTCCTGATGGCCGCCGCGGTTGTCCAGCGCGGCCGCGCGGAAAGCGTTGATCCATTCGATCCAACGCTGGGCCGAGGCGCGGTCGTTGCCGTCCGGCGCGCTGTTGCCCCCCACCAGCACCGAGCCCAGTCGGTACTTCTTCAGCTCCTCGGGCGTGATCGACGCGCCGTCGGCCTGGATGGTCTGGGCGACCTTCTCCTCCACCGTCATCTGGCTCATCAGCCGGGTGATGAAGGCTTCGGTCTTGGCGTCGGTGATGGCGGCGGGGCTCGCGGCCTTGGGCCAGAGCGAAGGATGCGCGACCGCGCCCTCCTGCCCGCCCGCCTGGGCGGGAGCGACGCTGGCGAGACCGCAGGCGATCGACAGGGCCACGATGGAGACGCGAACGGAACGGCGCGGAAGCATAGACGGTCCTCGAAGGGCCTCAGGAAGGCGATGCGTTGAGAGAAAGACGCTCGGCGCGGCGCTTGCGGGTGACCGCGCCGAGCGAAAGAAAGCGGCTAGAGGCGCCGCTTGGAGGGGAGTGATCGTGCGCACAGGAAGGCGCGACGGACGCTGGATTGGCCAGGCGGGGTCATGACGTTTCCTCCTGACGCCGCCTTTCCGTGGGCGACCGTCTTGATCGATGTGATCTCACGCGCAACGGACAGCGCTGTCAAGCGATATGATCACGTTGTCATCGCGCTCGTGCCGCCGCGTCAGGCCGGAGCCCTGCCGGTCGACTCTCGAACGACCAGTTCGAAGTCGAGCAGGCGCGAGGGCGGCGGCGCGCCCTCCTCCTGCTCGACGCCGTGCATCAGCATGTCCGCCGCGGCGCCGGCCATGGCGGCGATGGGCTGGCGCACGGTCGTCAGCTGCGGCCAGGTGATGCGCGCCCCGGGCGTGTCGTCGAAGCCGGCGATCGACAGCTGGGCGGGAACGTCCAGCCGCATGCGATTGGCAACGGCCATCACCCCCAGGGCCATGTCGTCGTTCGAGGCGAAGATGGCGGTCGGGCGATCCTTGCCGCCCAGCAGCCTCTCGGCCGCCTCGAAGCCGGAGCGGAACGAGAACCATCCCTGCTCCACCCGATCCTCGCGGATCGGCAGGCCCGCGTCGCGCATCGCGTCCACGAACCCCTGGTGACGATGGTGGGAGGCCCCGTGGTCGGGGTGGCCGATGATGAACCCTATATCCTTGTGGCCAAGATCGATCAGATGCTTGGTCATCTCGTAGGCCGCCAGGCGGTCGTCCATGCTGACCCAGGGCGCGCGATCCAGCTCGCCGCCGGGCGCGACGCGGACATAGGGCACGCCCTCCTGCTCCAGGGCGTCGAGCACGACGGGATGATCGCTGAGCGGCGGCGTCAGGATCACCCCGTCCATGCGCAGGGTCGAAAGCATGGGCGCGACCTGCTTCTCGACGTCGCCGGTCGAGTCGATCGGCTCGACGATCAGGTGGTAGCCGGCCTCGCGACACCGCGCGATCGCGCCCAGCTGGACGTCGGTCACGTAACCCGGGCTGGGGTTGTCGAAGAAGACGCCGATCAGATAGGCCTTGGAGCCGGCCAGGCTGCGGGCCGAGATGTTGGGCCGGTAGTTCAGGGCCGCCACGGCGGCCTGAACGCGGTCACGGGTGTCGGCCTTGACGTTGGGCTCGCGGTTGAGAACCCGCGAAACGGTCTTGATCGAAACGCCGCTTTCGCGGGCCACATCGTGGATCGTGATCTTGGCGCTCAATTCCGTCCCTCGCCGCCCCGATTCGTTCGGTTTGGCGAATACTAAGCCATGACAAGGCTGTCATGGCGAGCCCTCGCGTTTGCCCTAAAAGAGACAAAGCGTTTTCCTTGGATCCGCCATCCGAAGGGGGGCTCCCATGAAAGTACGGCGGACGCTGAGCTTGCTGGCGTTTATGTCTCTCGCCGTCGGCGCGTCGGCTCAAGACCTGCCGCCCTCGCCCATCGTGATGGGTCGCCTCGACGCCCTCGGCGGCTTCGCCGGGGACGCGCCGTTCTGCCAAGCCATGGGATATGTCGCCCTCGATCCCGGCGGCCAGGCGTTCTCCCAGGCCGTCGCTCGGTACGCCGAACGGACTGGCGTCGCGCCTAAGGACGCCGAGGCCGCCGTGCTCGCGGCCAAGACGCGGGAGGCGGCCGATATTGGCGGCCGATTGGACGCCGTAAAGGCCGGCCTCAAGGACGCCAACGGCGATAAGGCGCTGCGCGACTTCGCCGACGAACTTTCCGCGAAGTGCAGGCGCGCCTCGGACGACCCCGTGGGATCGATCCTCCTCCAGCCGCCGACGGGCGACGTCAGCGACGTGTCGCGGCGTTTCGTGGACGGCCTGCTCGCTCCCTTCGGCCGCGCCGGCTGGCAGAACGAGTACATCCTGGCCGCGGGTGAATTGGCCAGAGCCGTCAGCGCCTGCGAGCCGCCCCTGACACGCGGCCAGGCGCGGTCTTATCTCGCCGAGATGCGAGACCCGACGCGCTTTCCTCCCGACATCAACGACACGGTCCAGGCCTATTTCGACCAGGGCGTCGCCTCTGGACGCGAAGCCGCGCGGACGGCCAAGCCCTCCGCCGCGCAATGCCGCCAATTGCTCGCAAGAAAGAAGGCCGCGCTCGACAAGGCGGCCCGTCGAATAGACCGGACGAAGCGCCTGGATCCCGCGTGGGCCGCTGATCCGGCTTGCCAGCTCGCCTCGGGGGCAGGCCAGGCGAGCTCTTGGCGGCCTTGCAACTAAAAATCGAACAGCTATGGAGAAATCCGGCGCCACGAGGGGCCACAGGGGGAACACCATGCTGAAATGGAAGATCTTGGCCGTCGCGACGGCCCTCACGAGCCTGTGCGCCGCGTCGGCCCAGGCGCAGGTCGAGACCGATCCGGTCGCTCGCCTCAATCAGCTGGGCCGTCACATCGGCCGCGCGACGGTCTGCCAGGAATTCGGCTTCGAGGTGCACTCCGATCGGGTCGAGGCGCTGGCCAACGACGCCATCGCCATCGGCGTGCGCGCCGGCTTCTCGGAAGAGCTCTCGGGGACCTACGTCCAGAACGCCATGAACCAGGCCATGGCGCAGGCGCAGCAGGAGATCAAGGCGATGTCCGCGGTCGACCAGGCGGAAGAGGCCCGGTTCGTCGAGAACATCCATGCCCAGGCCCGAAAGATCGTCTCGGCCTGCCGCGCGGCCGCCAACGATCCGATGACGGATGCGATCATCGAGGCCCCTTCGTCGAGCGACGAGATCCTGGTCCGGAACTTCTCGGATCAGATCCTCATGCCGGCGGGCCTGGCCAGCTGGCAGACGCCGTATATCCGCGCGGGAGCCGATCTCGTCCAGGCGGTCGCCGTTTGCGCCGCGCACCTGACCCGCGCTCAGTCCGACGCCTACGTCGCCGAGCTCTATGCGCCCAACCGCTTCTCGATGGCGGTGGAGGACAAGGCCATCGCCTATTTCGACTTCTGGAAGCAGAAGGGCCGCGACAGCATGTCCGACCTCGATCTCGACGCGACGCAGTGCAATCGGCTGCTCACCACCCGCGCCGCCGCGCTGAAGGCCGCCGCGCCGAAGCCTGCCGCGACCAAGCGCTGAGTCCCGGCGAGCGGCGGTTCGTTACGAGACCGCCGCCTTGCCCTCCGGCGTCAGGGCCACCGCCGCGCCGATCAGCGCCGTATGCGGGTGCAGGATGACGTGGGTCGGGATGGCTTCGGTGTAGCCCGAGAGACGGCCCTTGGCCTCGAAGCGCTCGCGGAACGGGCTCTTCTCCAGGATGTCGATGATCCGGGGGGCGATGCCGCCGGCGATGAAGACGCCGCCGCGCGCGCCCAGGGTCAGGGCGATGTCGCCGGCCGTCGAGCCCAGGACCGCGCAGAAGCGGTTCACGGTGGCCAGGCTGTCGGCGCAGCCCTCGACGGCGTGTTCGGTGATCTGCTTGGCCGTCAGGATGGCGACCTTGCGCCCCTCGGCCTCGGCCAGGGCGACGTGGAGGTCCTCCATGCCCGGACCCGACAGGATGCGCTCGACCGAGACGCGGCCGCCGTTCAGTTGCTTGGTCAGGGCGCGCAGCACCTCGATCTCGACCTCGTCGACCGGGGCGAAGGCGACGTGGCCGCCCTCGGTGGCCAGCGGGATCTCCTGTCCGTGACGGCGCACCAGCCCCGCGACGCCGAAGCCGGTGCCGGGGCCGAGGATGGCGAGATCTCCCTCGCCCGAGGTCGGCAGCGGGCCGACCTGGCGCAGGTCCTTGGGCGACAGGCGCGGCGCGGCCAGGGCCTGGGCGGTGAAGTCGTTGATCAGCTTGGCGGCGCGGAAGCCGCCGGCCCGGCGCAGGCCGTCCTCGGAGATCGTCCAGTCCAGGTTGGTCATGTGGACCTGGCCATGATCGATCGGCCCGGCCACGGCCACCACCGCCTGGTCGGGATGGCGGACCCCGACCTTCTGCAGATAGTGCTCGATGGCGGCCTCGGCCGTGCCGTAGTCCTCGCCCTTATAGGCGGTGGGCTCGATCAGGCGCGGGTCCTGACCGTCGAATTCGACCAGGGCGAAGCGGGCGTTGGTGCCGCCGATGTCGCCGACGAGGCCGAGCCCCCCGCTGTGATTGCCGTCCATGACCTAGCGCTTCCTCAAGCAAAGACGGAGGGCGCCGGCGTCGGCCGCGCCGACCCCCGCTCGCATCCATCCAAAGAGTTCCCTACCAAAGCCCGGCTTGGACGCCGGGACGTTCGCCGGCGTCCGGGCGAGCAGAGCCGCCTCGTCCACCAGGATTTTCAGTTCGCCGGTCTCGGCGTTGACGCTGATCAAGTCGCCGTCCTGGACATAGGCCAGCGGCCCGCCCTTGGCGGCTTCCGGCGTCACGTGGATGGCGGCGGGCGTCTTGCCCGACGCGCCCGACATGCGGCCGTCCGTGACCAGGGCGACCTTGTAGCCGCGGTCCAGCAGCACCGAGATCGACGGCGACAGGTTGTGCAGCTCGGGCATGCCGTTGGCCGAGGGTCCCTGGAAGCGGACGACGACCACGACGTCGCGGTCCAGCTCGCCGCGCTTGAAGGCGGCGATGAAGTCCTCCTGCTCCTGGAACACCGCCGCCGGGGCGGTGATCACGTGGTGCTCGGGCTTCACGGCCGAGATCTTCATGACGCCGCGACCCAGGTTGCCGGCCATCAGGCGCAGGCCGCCTTCCGGGCTGAACGGATCGGAGAGCGGGCGGACGATGGCCGGGTCCAGGCTTTCGGCCGCGCCGTCGCGCCACTTCAGCTCGCCGTTGTCGAGGAACGGCTCCCGGGCGTAGCGCGAGAGACCGGCGCCGGCGATGGTCTGGACGTCCTCGTGGACCAGGCCAGCCTTCAGCAGCTCGCGGATCACGAAGGCCATGCCGCCGGCGGCCTGGAAGTGGTTCACGTCGGCCGAGCCATTCGGATAGACGCGGGCCAGCAGCGGCGTGGCGCGCGAGATGTCGTCCAGGTCCTCCAACGTCAGCTGGATGCCGGCCGCATGGGCCATGGCCACCAGGTGCAGGGCGAGGTTGGTCGAGCCGCCGGTCGCCATCAGGCCGACAACGCCGTTGACCACGGCCTTCTCGTCGATGATCCGGCCGACCGGGATGTACTCGTTGCCCTTGTTGGTGACGGCGGCGACGCGACGGGCGGCCTCCTTGACCAGGGCCTCGCGCAGCGGCGTGTTGGGATGGACGAAGGCCGAGCCCGGCAGGTGCAGGCCCATCAGTTCCATCAGCATCTGGTTGGTGTTGGCCGTGCCGTAGAAGGTGCAGGTGCCGGGGCCATGATAGCTGGCCTGCTCGGCCTCCAGCAGCTCGGCGCGGCCGACCTTGCCCTCGGCGTAGAGGGCCCGGATGCGAGCCTTTTCCGAGTTCGGCAGGCCCGAGGTCATCGGGCCGGCGGGCACGAACAGGGCCGGCAGGTGGCTGAAGGTCAGGGTCGCCGATGACCAGGCCCGGCACGATCTTGTCGCAGACGCCCAGATAGAGGGCCGCGTCGAAGGCGTCGTGCGTCAGGGCCACGGCCGTGGCCATGGCGATCACCTCGCGCGAGAACAGCGACAGCTCCATGCCCGGACGGCCTTGGGTCACGCCATCGCACATGGCCGGCACGCCGCCGGCGAACTGGGCGGTGGCGCCGACCTCGCGCGCCGCTTCCTTGATCAGGGCCGGATAGGCCTCCAGCGGCTGGTGAGCCGAGAGCATGTCGTTATAGGCCGAGACGATGCCGATGTTCGGCGCGTTCGGGTCGAGCGCCCGGACCTTGTCGACGCCCGGCGAGGCGGCGAAGGCGTGGGCCCAGTTGGCGCAGGACAGCTTGGCGCGGCCCGGCTGGCTGTTGATCGCCCGCTGCATGTTGTCGAGATAGGCCGCGCGGCTGTCCTTGCTGCGCGCCACGATGCGGGCGGTGACTTCGGCGATGACCGGATTGAGGCTCATGGCGATCTACTCCGCCCAGAGGATGCGAACCGGCGCGCGGTCCTGATTGAGAATGGACGCGACCGGCAGGGCCGGATCGACGTCGCCTTCCAACAACGCTTTCTTGGCCGCTCCGGTCACCAGCAGGACGATCAGATCGGCGCGAGTGAGAGCCGCCAGGGTCAGGGACAGGCGCGGAAGGTCCGGTCTGCCGGGTCGCCCGGGGGGACGGCCAGGACCGATCGCTCGCAGGCCAGGTCCAGGCCTTGCGCCAGGGCGGGATTGCCGGGAAAGAGCGAGGCGATGTGGCCGTCGGGGCCGACGCCCAGCAGCACCACGCCAAACGGTCTGCCGCGGCTTCCACGCCGGGCTGGGCGCGCAGCGCGCTCTCCTCATGGCCGACGCCGGCGACGAACAGCGGCGCGAAGCGGGCCTTGGCCGCCTCGCCGACCAGCAGGTGCCGGCGGACCAGGCCCTCGTTGCTGCTGGGATCGCTGGGTGGAACGAAGCGCTCGTCGGTCAAGGTGACGGTGATCTTGTCCCACGGCGCGGTCATCCCGGCCATGCGGTCATAGACCGGAGCCGGCGTCGTGCCGCCGGTGGCGGCGAACCCCGCCAGGCCGCGCTTGGCCACGGCGTCGCCGAGCGCCCCGACCAGGATCGAGGCGGCCGCGTCGTACAGCGCGTCCCGCGAAGCGAAGGCTTCCAGCTTCGCCATCGTCAGGCGTTCCATGACCGACCGCCCGGCGAGATCAGGCCGCTGGCCGACTGCGGTCCCCACGTGCCGGCGGCGTAGGGGGCGGGCTCGATCCCGGCCTCGGCCCAGGCGGCGGACACGCCATCGATGAAGCGCCAGGCCTGCTCGACCTCGTCGCGGCGGACGAACAGGGTGCGATCGCCGCGGAAGGCGTCCAGGAACAGCTTCTCGTAGGCGATGCGGCGACGGCCGCCGGTCTGGCCGAACGACAGCGACAGCGGCAGCGACTGCAGGCGCATGCCCTCTTCCGACAGGCCCGGCCGCTTGTTCATGATCGTCAGCGAGATGTCTTCATCCGGCTGCAGGTCGATGACCAGCCGGTTGGCGACGAGTTCGCCGTCGGTGGCCGGACCGAAGATGTTGTGAGGCAGCGGCTTGAACTGCACGACGATCTGGGTGCGGCGGTCGGGCAGGTTCTTGCCGGTGCGCAGGAAGAACGGCACGCCGTCCCAGCGCCAGTTCTCGATCGCCACCTTCATGGCCACGAAGGTCTCGGTTTTCGAGGGCTTGCCGACTTCCTCGACATAGCCGGCGCGCGCGCTGCCCTCGACCACGCCGGCGAAGTACTGGCCGCGCACGGTGTCGTGGGCCACGGTCTCCCTCGTGAAGGGCCGCAGGGACCGCAGCACCTTGACCTTTTCGTCGCGGACCGCGTCGGGGTCGAAGCCGGACGGCGCCTCCATGGCCACCAGGCAGAGAAGCTGCAGCATGTGGTTCTGGACCATGTCCCGCAGCGCGCCGTACTCGTCGTAATAGGGCCAGCGGTCGCCGACCTTCTCGGTCTCGGCGATGGTGATCTGCACGTGGTCGATCGTGTTGCGATCCCACAGGGGCTCGAACAGCACGTTGGCGAAGCGCAGGGCCGTCAGGTTCTGGACGGTCTCCTTGCCCAGATAGTGGTCGATCCGGAACACCTGGCTTTCGTCGACCACGGCGGCGACGGCGGCGTTGGTGACCTTGGAGCTCTCCAGATCGTGGCCCAGGGGCTTTTCGAGGATCAGCCGCGTCTTGGGACCGGTCAGTCCCGCCGCCTGGAGGGCCTGGCATGCCGGGCCGTACAGGCTGGGCGAGAGCGAGAAGAAGATCACCAGATCGCCGTGCGCGCCGATGCGATCGGCCAGCTTCTTGGCGTCGTCCTCGCTGGTGATGTCGGCGGGAACGTAGTCGAGACGCGCGGCCAGGCGATTCCAGGCCGCCTCCTCCACCGTCGCGCGCTTGCCCAGCTGTTCGCGCACGAGGGCCTTGTAGCTGGCGGCGTCATGATCGTGACGCGCCACGCCGACGATCCGCAGGTCGTGCGGCAGCAGTCGGTCGACTTCCAGGAAGTAGAGCGAAGGCAACAGCATTCGCAGGGCCAGGTCCCCCGCGCCGCCCAGCAGCACAAGGACCTCGCGGCCATTCTCGCCGTCGTTTTTCTTGGTCACCAATGTCTTCCACCCTATGACAACGTTGTCATGACATGCCTGCGGCAGAATGGCAAGCGCGAGCGTGATGGCGGATCGAAGGACAGGTTCGCGCGGGCGCTTCGCCCTGGGATCCACCGCGAGCCGCCGCTCCATGCGGGGCGGCCCTAACTAGGCTAAACGTCGGAAGACCGCCATAAGACCAATGGTTGGCGAGCGTGTTTTTGCATCCTTGGGCGTCATTCGCGGGACGCCCAGGCCGTCGACAGGACGAAAAGGACGAAAACGAAAGCCCCTGCCCCGCGCTTGGGGGAGATGGGAAGGCGATCAGCGCCCCGCGCGGGCCGGCGATCCGGCCGGCTGTCCGGTGCGGAACTTGTCCTTCATCCGCGCGATCCAGCCGCTGAACGCCTCGTTGTCGGCGCTGACCTTGCCGAAATCGGACGGCGAGATCGATTCGACCCCCAGCCCCTGCAGCGCGACCCGAAGACCGTCGGGATTGCCGGCGCTGTCGACGAAGCGGGTCCACCGCTGGCGCAGCCGCGCCAGGGCCGCGTCGTCGTCGGCCAGGCTGTAGGCGACGGCCGCCCGCAGCAGGCGCGCCTCCTCGGCCGGCGACAGCGGGGGCGCGGCCTTCCAGCGATCGGCGAGCATGCGCTCGTAGAGGCCGCCGGCCGTGGGCCAGGCGTGCTGCTTCCAGGCGATGTCGGCGCGGATCTCCTGGCCGTCCTTGGTGTTGTCGCGTTCGACCAGCTCCAGGGCCGCGTCGTAGCGGCCAAGCCCGATCAGGGCCCGCGCGGTGGCCAGCCGCCGCTCGGCGTTGAGCGCGGGCGGCAGGATGGTCGTGCGGGTGGCGTTGATGGCGTTCAGCGCGTCCTCGGGACGCTTGTTCATCAGGTAGATCCAAGCCAGGTCGGTGGCGACCTGGGCCTTGGGCACGCCGTTCAGGCGGTTGTCCACCTGGTACTTCAGGAGCTTGGATGCGTCGTCCAGCAGGTCCACGTCGACCAGGCGGCGCACCAGGTTGCGCACCATCTGGTCGCCGTCGGCGCCGATCGGGGTCAGTTCCTGGAAGTCGTAGAACAGGCCGACCGCCTGGACCGGCTGCATGCCGTCGGCCAGGCCGTCCAGGAACAGGGCCCGGAAGGTGCTGGAGATCTCGTTCTGCAGGGCGACGGCCTCGGGCCGGTCGGACCCGCGGCCCGCCGAACGCATGACCTCGAGGGCCTCGCGATAGCGTCCCTGGTCGATGTACAGCTTCCCCAGGGCGCGGATGACGTCCATCTCGACGCCATCGCCCCGCCAGCGATAGCGCAGCTGGTTCAGGGTGTCGGCCGCCTTGGCGGCGTTGATCTGGCGCTTCTCGTATTGCAGCTGCGTCGCGTGCAGCAGGGCTGGCGCGGCCAGGCGATCCATCGGCGCCTTGGCGATCGCCTGGAACATCCGCTGCGCCCGGACCTTCTCGCCCTTCGCCTGGAAGACGCGGGCCTGAATCAGGCGAAGCTCAAGTTGGTCCGCGACCGGCAGCTTGGGCTGGGCCAGCGCCTTGACCATGTATTGCATGGCCCCCGTGACGTCCCCCACGCCCAGGGCCGCGTCGGCTTGAGCGCCCAGGAGACGCGCGCGCCAGAGGGGCGGAAACAGGTCGAGCGCCCGCGCGCCGCTGGCGAACTTGGTGCGCGCGTCCAGCCACTGGCCGTTCTTGCTGGAGATGTAGCCGCGCCAGAGCGCGCTCGACGGCTCGTCCGCCAGGACCGGCGAGGAAAAGTCAGCGTCGGCCTCGGCCAGGCGGCCCGCCATGACCCGGGCCACGCCGCGCAGACCCCGGAACTCCGGGTCGCCCATCATGGTCTGGTGCTTACGCGCGCCGGCGTTGAGGACGCCGATCGCCTCGAACGACATCTGCGAGCCGACCAGGAACCGCGCCAGGGCCATGCGCGCGGCGACGTCCGCGTCCTCGTCGGCGGCGAGGGAGACAGCGTTCTGCAGCGCGTTGTAGCGCGACAGGAAGCCGCCCGAACCGGTCTTGGGCCAGGCCTCCAGGTCGATCAGCGCGGGCATGGACAGCGGCTGCGGCGCGCCGGCCGCGGCCTCCTCCGGCGGCGCTCCGGCCGAGGCTGGCGACAGGGCCAGGCCCTTGGGCCGTCCGATGCGGACCTGGTCGGCGTTGGCCTGGACCATCAGGTCCGTGGCGTAGACCTCGGCCGCCAGGCCCTGGGCCGACTGCAGCAGGGCGAACTCGACATATTCGCGACGCGAGGCCAGGCCCTTGGCGGGCGCCAGGGCCGGAGCGACGATGATCCGGTCGCCAACGGCCGGATCGTCGATCCAGACGGCCCGGGTCACCCCGGCCACGGCGGCCGAGAGCGCGGCGGCCGGCGCCGTCTCGTCGCGGGTGACCTCGATGGCGTCAGGGCTCTGCTGCGGGCCGGTCGCCGAAACTGATCCGCCAGCTGGGCCCCGAGCCCACCGCCACGTAGGGCTCGCCGGGCGGCGCGACGATGCGAAGCGCCGAATAGTCCGCGCCCTTGAACGCCTGGACGCGCGAATAGCGCGGCGTGGTCGCCGGCAGCCGGGAAATGTCGATCCGCGCCGGCGTGTCGAAGACGATCCAGACCGCCTCCCCGCGCCGGAACACGGCGGCGCCGGCCGGCGCGGCCCAGTCGAAGGTCAGGGTCACCTGGCCGTCGGCGCGTTCGAGACCCGCGCGCACGACGCCGTCGCGCGGCATCGGATTGGGCCGCCCCACCGGCGCGGGCGCGGCGGCCGGAGCGGTCTGGCCCGCGGCCAACGGGCCGGCCTTGGCGAAGATGTTGACGAAGTCGACCCCGTCGGCCGAGCCCAGCTTGACCTCGGCGTCGTCGGTCAGGACGAGCACCAGCTCCAGCGCGCCGCCGACGTGGCGGGCGTCGGCGCTCTTGATCCAGCGCGGCGGGGCGATCTTCAGGCGCGAGAGGTCGGGATTGGCGTCGCGACTGAAGCGCAGGACCAGGGTCTGGCCCTCGCGCCGCGAGGTCATCCGGGCCGAGCCGCTCCAATGGAATTCGATCCGCGAGAAGTCAGACGCCTGCGCCACGCGCACGTCCAGCGACGCCCGCGCCGCGACGGGCGGCGGCGCGGCGTAGCCGGACGGGGCCAGCACGCCCGCGATGCACGCGGCGGCGACGCTGGATCGCAGGAGCTGGCGAAGGGTCATGAGCCTCCCTTAACCGGCCTTCTTCGGCGCGCCGGCCAGCGGGCGCCCAGCCGCCTGCTGGCCCGGCCGCCGCGGCCTGGGCGGCGTTATCGGCAACCGCCGCCTTGCCCTTCTCCACCGCCGGATTGGCCAGGCGAGACGCCAGGCGCTCGGTCAGGATCTTCGCGTCGCCCGGCGACCATGTTGGCCAGGATCATGGCCAGGGTGCGCTCCTTCATCTTGGCCGCGATCGGCAGGCGCACCTCGTCGGACAGGAGGGTCATGCGAGCGGCGGCGTCCTTGGGCTTCATGCCCTGGTAGACGATGACCAGGCGATCGACCTCGGCCTGCTTCTGGGCGTCGACCTGGCCCAGCAGGCCCTGGATGTCGCCCTTCAGGCCCGTCAGGGCCTTCATCTTGGCGTCGAGCTTGGCCTCGGCGGCGGCCAGCAACTGCAGCTGGACGTCGATGTCCTGCTCGCGCTGGTCAAGCTGGCCGCGGCGCGCGCCCAGGCTTTGCAGCACGCGAAGCTCGGCCGGCGACAGGCCCGCCTCCTTGGCCAGGGCGTCGGCCGAGGGGGCGCAGGCGCGCGGCAGGGTCTGGGGAGCCTTGGCGGCGGCGGGCTGCCCCGCCCCTTCCGCCGACGGCGCGCCTTCGTTTCCGGCCGCCTTGCCCTCCGGCTTGGCCACGCCCTCGGCGAAGGCCTTGGCGCCGCTCAGCATGTCCGGCAGCGACTTGGCCCCGGCCATGGCGTTGATGGCCAGCACGCCGCCGACGGCGACGCCAACCAGGGGGAGAATGCGCGGAACGTTCTTCATCGGCGGGCTCTGGGATTGGATCCGGGACGCGGGGGCTCGCCCGGTCCGTCGAAGAGGTCATCATCCACCCGCGCCCGTGAACGCGGGGTTTCTCGCGGCGCGGCGGGCGCGCCCAGCGTGGGGCGGGCGGCGGGCGGCAGGCGAGATTCGCGCTCCAAGAGGCGCTCGAAATCCTCGGCCTTCAGGCGACGCTCGCCAAGCTCCGGCGCGGCCTCGGGCTCGCGCGCACGGCGAGCCGGCGCGGCCTCGCGCTCGAGGCGCGGCGCGGGGGCCGGACGGCTGATCCGCTCGTCCAGCTGGGCGGCCAGGGCTTGGGCGCGCTCTATGCGCACCGCCAGGGTCTCGGCCGCCTCGTCGGTCGCGGCGCGCAGATCCGCCAGCCCCTGCTCGGCCCGGGCCGCGGCCTGGTCGAGGTCCTTCACCGCCTTGGCGAAACCCTCGTGGCTGTCGCGCAGCGCCTTGAGACGACGCTCGAGACGCCAGCCGAAGGCCAGCGCCGCGATCAGCAGCACCGCCAGCAGCGCGTTCATGGAGAAGGCGATCAGGCTCATTTCAGCTTCTGCACGGCCTTCTTGGCGGCCGGGGTCAGCGGCGCCTCGGCGCGGATCGCGATCGCGTGGTTGCGCCGGCCCATGCGGCCGCGCGTCAGGGGAATGGCGCCGGCGCGCAGCTCGACCAGGCTGTCGGGCGTGGCGTTCAGCATCAGGGTGTCGCCGACCTGCATGTTCAGCACACGCGACAGCGGCACCTGCTGCTCGTCGAGGACGGCGCGGACCTCCATCTGGGTGGTCCAGAGCTCGGTGGCCAAGTGGCCTTCCCAGATGTTGTCGCGGCCGAACTTCTCACCCATGAACTGCTGCAGCAGCATCTTCCGGATCGGCTCGAGGGTCGCGTAGGGCAGCAGGAGCTCGATGCGGCCGCCGCGGTCTTCCATGTCGATCCGCAGCTTGACCAGGATGGCCGCGTTGGCCGGCCGGGCGATGGCGGCGAAGCGCGGGTTGGTCTCCAGGCGATCCAGCGAGAACGCGACCGGATGCAGCGGCTCGAAGGCGCTCTTCAGGTCGTGCAGCACCACCTCGATCATCCGCTGCACCAGCACGCGCTCGATCGTGGTGTAGGGCCGGCCTTCGATCCGCATCGCCGCCGTGCCGCGACGGCCGCCCAGCAGCACGTCGACGATCGAGTAGATCAGGTTCGAGTCGACCGTCAGCAGGCCGTAGTTGTCCAGCTCCTCGGCGCGGAACACCGCCAGAATGGCCGGCAGCGGGATAGAGTTCAGATAGTCGCCGAAACGGATCGAGCTGATGTTGTCGAGGCTGACCTCGACGTTGTCGGAGGTGAAGTTCCGCAAGGAGGTCGTCATCAACCGCACCAGGCGGTCGAAGACGATTTCCAGCATCGGCAGGCGTTCGTAGCTGACGAGCGCCGAGTTGATGATGGCGCGGATGCCCGTGCGGTCCTCGGAGCCGTCGCCGGACAGGTCGAAGCCCAGCAGGCTGTCGATCTCGTCCTGGTTCAGGATCGCTCGGAGCCGCCCTCGCCGCCGCCGTCATCCCAGCCGCCCATGCCGCCTGAGAAGTCGCCGAACTCGTTCACCCCGTCTCCGCCACCGGGAGGGTTGTCCGAGGCCCACTGGGCCATCGCCGCCTGATCGTCGATTTCGTCCGCCATGATCGTTCGCCCAACCCAGCCCTGAGCCTAGTTGATCAGCATCTCCTCGATGAGGACCGCATTCACCTTCGCCGGCGCCGCGACCAGGTTCACCCGGCGCAGCAGCTCGACCTCGCAATTGGTAGGTGCCCTGGCTGCCATTCAGGTCCTCGGGGCGCAGTTCGCGCAGGAAGGTCTGGAACATGTCCTGCAGCCTGGGCAGATTCGGCGTCAGCACATCGGCCGTCTCTTCGTCCGGCAGCTCGAAGGTGAGCTTCAGCTTCAGAAAGGTCGACTTGCCGTCGGCCGTCTGCATGTTCACGACGATGTCGGGCAAGGTGTAGAAGACCACGCCGTCCGGGCCTTCCTTGATGACCGGCGCGGCGCCGGCCGCGGCCGCGCCCTCGCCTTCCTTCTTCTCGCCGTGGCCGCCCTCTTCCTTCTTTTCCTTCTTCTTTTCCTTCTTTTCCTCGCCATGCGCGCCGGCCTCGGCGGCTGGCTTCGGCTTCAGGAGAAAGAAGGCCGCGGCGCCCCCGCCGCCCAGGACGAGAACGCCCGCGGCGATGGCGATGATAAGAATCGGCGGCTTCTTCTTGGCGGGGGCTTCGCCTTCGGCGCCCTCTTCACCTTCGGGAGCTTCCTGATCTTTCTGGGCCACGCGCGCGGTTCCTTGGAATCCATACCCGTACACATGCGGGGGACATGGTTAACGATGTGTTTTGGATGCCATTTGGTCGCAGGCTGAATCTGCCCGGCAGAGTCCGACCAACACCCCGCCGTTAACCGTCCTATTTGTTGTTTTTACTGAGATTTTCGGACTGGCACGAAGGTTGCTTCAAGAGGTGCGGCGCATTTGTCGCGCCAGCCGCCCGAGTTAACTCGCCATGGACAACGCGCTTTACGTCGGCCTTTCGCGCCAAATGACGCTTCGCCGCGAGCTGGACATCGTGGCCAATAACATCGCCAACGCCAACACCACGGGCTTCAAGGTCGAGGACCTGATGGTCCGCACCGAACAGGCCAAGCCGGCCAAGACCCTGGACGGCTCCTCGCCCGTGAAGTTCGTGCTGGATACGGGGGTCGCCCGCGACTTCACCCAGGGCGCGATGACCAAGACGGGCGGCGATTTCGACCTGGCGATCGAGGGTAACGGTTTCTTCCGGGTGCAGACCGCCAACGGCGACCGCTACACCCGCGACGGCCGCTTCACGACCAATCCAGAAGGGCAGCTGGTCACCCAGGCCGGTCACCCGGTGCTGGACGAAGGCGGTGGTCCTCTGACGATCGACCCGCGCCTGGGCCCGGTGAACATTGGCAAGGACGGCATCGTGACCCAGGGCGCGATCCGGGTCGGCAAGATCGCCGTGGTGCGTCCCGACAGCCTGGCCTCGATGGCCAAGGACGGCGACAACCTCTACCGCAACACCACCAACACCACCCCGCAGCCCGCGCCGGACGCCGTCGTCCACCAGGGCATGCTGGAAGCCTCGAACGTCCAGCCGGTCATCGAGATCACCAAGCTGATCGAGATCCAGCGCGCCTATGAAGGCGTGTCCCGGATGATGGACAACAACTCCGAACTCTCGCGCAGCGCCGTCGAGCGTCTGGGCAAAGTCAACTAAGGGACGCTAGCCGATGCAAGCTCTCCGCACCGCCGCTTCGGGCATGTCAGCGCAACAGCTGAACGTCGAAGTCATCTCGAACAACATCGCCAACATGAACACCGTTGGCTTCAAGCGCCAACGGGCCGAGTTCCAGGACCTGCTGTACCAGACGATCGAGCGCGCCGGCTCGCAGTCGTCCAGCGACGGCAACATCGTCCCGACCGGCGTGCAGGTCGGCGGCGGCGTCAAGGCCGGCTCGGTCTACCGCATCACCGAGCAAGGCACCCCGACCCTCACCGACAACCCCCTGGACGTCGCCATCCAGGGCAAGGGCTACCTGCAGATCCTGCTGCCCTCGGGCGAGACGGCCTACACCCGGGCCGGCAACTTCTCGACCAACGACCAGGGCCAGATCGTCACCGAGGACGGCTACCTGGTCCAGCCGGGCATCACCGTTCCGCAGAACGCCACCGACATCATCATCAGCAAGACCGGCCTGGTGCAGGTGAAGCTGGATGGCCAGCCGCAACCGCAGACCATCGGCCAGCTGCAGCTCGCCAACTTCATGAACGAAGGCGGCCTAGAGGCCATCGGCGACAACATGTACCTGGAAACGGCCGCCTCGGGCGCGGCCAACCTCGCCGCTCCGGGCGAGCCGGGCTTTGGCATGCTGCTTCAGCACTACACCGAAGCCTCGAACGTCGACGCGGTCTCGGAAATCACCGCCCTGATCACCGCCCAGCGCGCCTACGAGATGAACTCCAAGGTCATCACGACGGCCGACCAGATGCTGCAGACCACCTCGCAGATGAGGTCGTAAGCCGATGAAAGCGCTCCTGATCGCCGCCGCGGCCCTCGCCTTCGCCACCCCCGCCCTCGCGGGGACGCCGGTGAGCCTGCGCATGGACACCACCGACGCCGACGGCCGGGTCACCCTCGGGGACCTGTTCGACGGGGTCTCCGGAACGGCCGCCGACATGGTGATCGCCGCGCGCATGGGCCCCTCGGCCGTGCTCGACGCCGGCCAGGTCCAGCTGTTCGCCCGCCGCGCCGGCTACGACTGGAGCAACAGCCAAGGCGTGCGCCGGATCATCGTCCGCGAGGGCGCCGACAACGGCGGGACGTCGGGTCGGGCCGGCGTGGCCGGCGCCGCGCGCGGCAACGTGGAAGTTCTTGCCTACGCCCGCAGCCTCTCGGCCGGCGAAATCGTCCAGCCCGAGGACCTCGTCTGGACGAAGATGGCCGGCCCCCCCGCGGACGCGCCCCGCGATTCCGACGCCGTGATCGGCCTGGCCGCCCGCCGCCCCCTGCGTGAAGGTCGCCGCGGTCTCGACGCGCGACGTGACCGCGCCGCAGGTCATCAAAAGCGGCGATCTGATCACCGTCACCTATGACGACGGCGGAATTTCCCTTTCGCTTCAAGGCAAGGCCATGGCCGCCGCCGCCACCGGCGAGGTCGTCGCCGTGCAGAACACCGCTTCGAAGAAGATCATCCAGGCCGTCGCGACCGGCCCCGGGGCCGCCGCGGTCGGCCCGCAGGCCCAGGCCTTGCAAGCCCGTTCGCAACCCGTCCGTTTCGCCGCTCGCTAGAAGGTTCCCGCACCCATGCGTCGCCCCGCCCTCATCGCCGCCGCCCTCCTCCTGGCCCCGCTGGCCGCCTGCTCCACCGTCAAGGAAGCCGTGAAGGGCCCGGACCTGGCGGCCCGTCGGCTATCCGGCCGCCCTGGCCCCGATCCAGCAACAGTACGTCTCCGCCCGCGAGCCCGCGCCGCAGTCGGCCTCGGCCAACTCGCTGTGGCGGGTCGGCGCGCGCGCCTTCTTCAACGACCAGCGCGCCAGCCGCGTCGGCGACATCGTCACCGTGATGATCGACATCGACGACAGCGCCAGCACCAAGAACCAGACCAACAGCTCGCGCAGCTCGAGCACCAAGGCCGGCGTGCCGCACCTGCTGGGCCTGGAATCGAGCCTGGGCAAGGTCCTGCCGGGCGGCTTCGATCCGGCCAACGCCCTGGAGACCGGCTCGACCACCACCAATTCCGGCCGCCGGCGGCGTCAGCCGCTCGGAAAAGATCAGCCTGACGATCGCCGCGGTCGTCAGCCAGGTCCTGCCGAACGGCAACATGGTGATCCAAGGCACCCAGGAAGTCCGCACCAACGCCGAGCTGCGCCAGCTGACCGTCGCCGGCATCGTGCGCCCGGAGGACATCTCCTCGGCCAACACCATCCGTCACACCCAAATCGCCGAGGCGCGCATCAGCTACGGCGGCCGCGGCGACATCAGCCGCGTCCAGAAGACCCCGGCCGGCCAGTCGCTGGTCGAGCGCTTCTCGCCCTTCTAGGCGGCGGCGTAGCAGTGGGCCTTCACGGGCGCGGCGGCCACGAGGTCTCCGCGCCCGTTTCGCTTTGGGGAGCCGTTTAGGTCCAAGCCGCGTTGATCGCATGAGGAGGACCTCCCATGTCGACCCGCGCCGCCGCCCTCGCCGCCCTGATGCTGGCCGCCGGCCTTGCCGGCTGCGCCCACGAGAAGGTCGCGGCGAATGGCTATCGTTGGGCCTATCTCGCCGAAGGCGGCGACGCGCCTCGCCTCGCCTACGGACGCCCGGACAGCGACGACGTCGTGCTGATGATGAGCTGCCGGCCTGGCGGCGGCGAGATCGATCTGTCGGTCGTCGGCCTGTCAGGCGGCGAGCTCGTCCTGGCCTCGGGACGCAGCGAGAGCCGCTTCGCCGCCGCCAAGATCGACGACGCCATGATCGAAGGTTTGATGGAGGCGCGCGGCGACGTTGGGGGCGCCCGCGCTTCAGGGTTTCCGGAAGTCGGGCGATCTGATGCTGCTAAACCGAGGCGAACGCCACAGCCTGGCGGCTAATTCCGCCGATCGCGGTCAGGTGCGCGCCTTCTTCACGGCATGCGGGGTTTGAACTTAGCTTCCAACACGGGAGAAGCCCGTCATCCCGCGACGTGTTCGCGGGACCCATTTGTCCGCCGCAGGTGAAGGGCGGACCTAAGCTCTCACGTGGAAGCTGAACCATCGTCCCGCGCATGAAGCGCGGGATGACGGTGTTGGTAATCGAGTTGTTGGAAATGCGGGACTTAAGCCCGCCGCCCCGCGCCTGCGGCGTTGACATTGTCCATCCCCAGCGCCGACAAGGCCGCCGCGCAGGATGCCCTCGGCGTCGAGGCCGGCCTGGGCGTACATGGCGTCGGGCTTGTCCTGGTCCTGGAAGATGTCGGGCAGGCACAGGGTGCGGATCTTGAGGCCGCGATCCAGGGCGCCGTGCTGGGCCAGGGCCTGCAGCACGAAGGCGCCGAAGCCGCCCATGGCCCCCTCCTCCACCGTGACGATCGCCTCGTGCTCGCGCGCCAGGCGCAGCAAGAGGTCGAGGTCGAGCGGCTTGGCGAAGCGGGCGTCGCAGACCGTCGCCGACAGGCCGCGCGCGGCCAGCAGGTCGGCGGCCTTCAGGCTTTCCGACAGGCGCGTGCCGAACGAGACGATGGCGACGCTGGTCCCCTCGCGGACGATGCGGCCCTTGCCGATCTCCAGCGGGTCGACATTGGCCGGGATCTCGAGGCCCAGGCCCTCGCCGCGCGGATAGCGGAAAGCCGACGGACGGTCGTCGATCTCGGCGGCGGTGGCGACCATGCGGGCCAGCTCGACCTCGTCGGCGGCGGCCATCAGCACCATGCCCGGCAGAGCGCCCATGAAGCCGATGTCGAAGCTGCCGGCGTGGGTGGGGCCGTCGGCGCCGACCAGGCCCGCGCGGTCCATGGCGAAACGCACCGGCAGGCCCTGAATGGCCACGTCGTGCACCACCTGGTCGTAGCCGCGCTGCAGGAAGGTCGAGTAGATCGCCGTGAACGGCTTCATGCCCTCGGCGGCCAGGCCCGCGGCGAAGGTCACCGCGTGCTGCTCGGCGATGCCGACGTCGAAGGTGCGGTCCGGGAAGGCCTTGCCGAACAGATCGAGGCCCGTGCCCGACGGCATGGCGGCGGTGATGGCGACGATCTTGTCGTCCTTCCGCGCCTGCTTGATCAGCTCCTGGGCGAAGACCTTGGTGTAGCTGGGCGGGCCGCCGGCCGACTTCTGCTGCTGGCCGGTGACCACGTCGAACTTGACCACCGCGTGCAGCTTGTCGTCCGCGCCCTCGGCCGGGGCGTAGCCCTTGCCCTTCTGGGTGACGCAGTGGACCAGCACCGGCTTGTCGGCGAAGGCCTTGGCGTTCTTGAGCACGCTGACCAGGGCGTCCATGTCGTGGCCGTCGATCGGGCCGACATAGTGGAAGCCCAGCTCCTCGAAGAAGGTGCCGCCGGTGACCATGCCCCGGGCGTATTCCTCCGCCTTGCGGGCGGCCTCGCGCATCGGGGTCGGAAGCTTCTCGACCACCGTCTTGCCCAGCTTGCGCACCGAGCGATAGCGCCGCCCGAGACCAGGTTGGCCAGATAGGCGCTCATGCCGCCCACCGGCGGGGCAATCGACATGTCGTTGTCGTTGAGGATGACGATCAGGCGCTTGGTGGTGTCCGTCGCCGCGTTCATCGCCTCGTAGGCCATGCCCGCGCCCAGCGAGCCGTCGCCGATCACGGCGATGACGCTGTTGTCCTCGCCTTTCGCGTCACGGGCGGCGCAGAAGCCGAGCGCGGCCGAGATCGACGTCGCCGCGTGGGCCGCGCCGAACGGGTCGTATTCGCTCTCGGCCCGCTTGGTGAAGCCCGACAGGCCCCCGCCCTGGCGCAGGGTGCGGATGCGGTCGCGGCGGCCGGTCAGGATCTTGTGCGGATAGGCCTGATGCCCGACGTCCCAGATCAGGATGTCCTTGGGCGTCTCGAACACGTGGTGCAGGGCCACGGTCAGCTCGACCACGCCCAGGCCCGCGCCCAGGTGCCCGCCCGTCACCGACACCGCGTCGATGGTCTCGGCGCGCACCTCGGCCGCCAGCTGTTTCAGTTCGCCGACGGAAAGACCTCGCGTGTCGGCGGGCGAGGCGATGGTGTCGAGCAGGGGCGTTTTGGAAGACATGTCGGAAAAAAGCGCGGTCAGTTACGGCGGTCCAGCACGAAATCAACGCTTTCGCGAAGATGTTCGGCACGCTCGCCAAAAATTTCGAGATGGGAACGCGTCTGCTCGGCGAGAAGCGTCACGCGCTCCTTGGCCGCATCCAGCCCCAAGAGGGTGACGTAGTTGGCCTTGCCCTTGGCGGCGTCCTTGCCGCCGGCGGCCTTGCCGAGCGTCTTCTCGTCGCCCTCGGCGTCGAGAATGTCGTCGACGATCTGGTAGGCCAGGCCCAGGTCCTGGGCGAAGGCCATCAGGGCGGCGCGCTCGGCCTCCTTGGCGCGGGCGATGATCAGCGGGATCTCGAAGGCGAAGGCGATCAGGGCCCCGGTCTTCAGCCGCTGCATCCGCGCGACCGCGCCCAGGTCGTCGCGCACGCCCAGAATGTCGATCATCTGGCCGCCGACCATGCCCCGGGCCCCCGAGGCGATCGCCAGCTTGCGCACCAGCTCCGAGCGCACGTGCGCGTCGTCGTGGGTGTCGGGGTGGGCCATGATCTCGAAGGCGGCGGTCTGCAGGGCGTCGCCCGCCAGTATGGCCGTGGCCTCGTCGTACTGCTTGTGGACGGTCGGGCGGCCGCGGCGCACGTCGTCGTCGTCCATGGCCGGCAGGTCGTCGTGCACCAGGCTGTAGGCGTGGATGCACTCCAGCGCGCAGGCCGCGCGCAGCACCGGCCGCTCGGCCAGGTCGAACATCTTGCCGGTTTCCAGCGCGAAGAACGGCCGCAGGCGCTTGCCCGGCCCCAGGGCGGCGTAGCGCATGGCCTCGGTCAGGCGGCTTTCCGGACCGTCGGCGCGCGGCAGCAGCTCGTCGAGCGCCACGGTGACGATGTCGGCGGCCTGGACGATCCGCTTGGCGAGGTCGGAGGGAGCGAGGTCGGTCAAGGGCGGCTCCCCTCGATCTTCGGCCGGGCGGCGAGCATCAGTTGAACTCGGCCGCTTCGGCGGACACCGCGCCGCCCTGGCCCAGGACGATCTTCTCGACCTTCAGGCGCGCGGCTTCCAGCTTCTTCTCGCAGTGCGCCTTCAGGGCCGCGCCGCGCTCGTAGATGTCGATGGAGCGCTCGAGCGGCGCCTGGCCGGACTCCAGCTCGGCCACGATCTTCTCCAGCTCGGCGAGCGCCTGCTCGAAGCTCAGACCCGAAAGGTCCGCGGCGGAAGGGTTCGTGGCGTCGGTCATTTCTACTCTCGGTGAACGGGCTTCAGCCTAGTGGCCCGCAGGGTCCCCGACAACGGCGTAGAGCCTGGGCGGGCTTAAGGGAAGAGGGTTTGAACTCAGCCCCGGCGGAAGCGCTTGATGCTCCAATAGCGGTGGCCCTGGTCGAGCAGCTTGGTCAGTCCGCGCTTCCTCAGCGCCTCGCCGATCATCCAGTTGAAGAAGCCATGGGCCAACACCAGCACGTCCTGGCCGGAGTCCGCGAGCTCGATCAGCAGGTCGGCGGCCTGGCCGGCCCGCGCCTCCGCGGCCTTCCGGGTCTCCTGGCCGCCGTGGTTGTCGAAGAACCACCACCAGAACCGGGCGAAGAAGCCCAGCCCCTTGGGCGACATGCGCAGCCATAGGGGCCAGGGCGGCGGCGGCAGCGGCGCCTCGATGAACAGGGGATCGGTCGCGAAGGCCCGGTCGCCGGCGACGGCCCGGGCGGTCTCGATAGAACGGCGGCGGGTCGAGGCGATGATGACGTCCGCGTCGCGAGCCAGGGCCACCAGCCCGTCGGGCGGGACCTGGCCATCCTTCAGCCCCCCCTCCTCATAGCGCGCCCACCAGGCGCCGTATTCGGGCGCGTTGAGGCTGACCTTGCGTGACAAGGCGGGCTCGCCGTGGCGCGCCAGGGTGATGACGCCCGGCCGGACGGACGGGTATGCTTGGTCGGCGGTGGTGACGTCGGCCATGTTGAGGAGAAGTCGGTCGGCCTGGCGGTCGTTCCGTCTTCCCGTCCCTCCTGAAGAGCCCGTACAGGCGCGGCGGCGAAGCGCCCCGGCGCCCCTGAGGTCGTAGCCCTCCGCGAGCGATGACACAACCCGAGGCCTGGCCTAACCCGCCTCGCGCATCGGCGAGGGCGCGACGCCCAGCACATTGGCGTCGCCCCAGGCCTTGAGCGCGCCGATCACCGGCTCCAGGCTACGCCCCTTGGCGGACAGCGAGTATTCGACCCTCGGCGGCACCTCGGCATAGACGGTGCGGACGATCAGGCCGTCGCTCTCCAGTTCGCGCAGTTGCTTGGTCAGCATGCGCTGGGTCACCGAACCCAGCTTCCGCCCCAGGGCGTTGAAGCGCATGCGGCCCTTCAGCAGGTGGAACAGGATCACCCCCTTCCACTTGCCGTCGATTAGGTTCAGCGCGGCCTCGACGCCGCACTCCTTGGGGTCTTCCATCCAGGCCTCACGGTATCCAAACGGGTACTACATACCAAAAATGACCGTACTTGCGAACGGCGTAGCATGGCGCGATCTGTTCGCGGCGGTTCGACACCGCCGCCCCTTTTGGAGAGCCCCATGAAGATCGTCGGCTTCCGCGAGCTGCTGCCCGCCACCGATCCCAACGCCCTGCTCGACCTCGAAGCGCCCGATCCCGTCGCCAGCGGCCACGACATCCTGGTGCGGGTGAAGGCCGTCTCGGTGAACCCGGTCGACACCAAGGTCCGCACCCGCGCCCAGCCGGCCCCGGGCGAGGTCCGCGTGCTGGGCTTCGACGCCGCCGGCGTGGTGGAGGCGGTCGGCGAAGCCGTCACCCTGTTCTCGCCCGGCGACGAGGTCTTCTACGCCGGCGCCATCGGCCGCCCCGGCTCGAATGCCGAGCTGCAGCTGGTCGACGAGCGCATCGTCGGCCGGAAGCCCAAGAGCCTGGACTTCGCCCAGGCCGCCGCCATGCCGCTCACCTTCATCACCGCCTGGGAACTGCTGTTCGACCGCTTCGGCGTGGCGCGCGACGGCGGCGAGGGCCAGACCCTGGTGATCATCGGCGGCGCCGGCGGCGTCGGCTCGGCCCTGATCCAGCTAGCCCGCCGGCTGACCAGGCTGAACGTCGTGGCCAGCGCCTCGCGGGACGAGACCCGCCGCTGGGTCGAGGATCTCGGCGCGCACCAGATCTTCGACCACACCAAGCCGCTGGTCGAGGAACTGGCCCGGCTAGGCCTCGAAGCCCCCACCTACATCGCCTGCCTGACCCACAGCGCCCAGCACTTCCCGCAGGTTTCCGAGGCCATCGCCCTGCAGGGCAAGATCGGGATCATCGAGGCGGACGGCGACCTGAACATCCGCCCGCTGCAGCAGAAGGCCGCCTCGATCCACTGGGAGTACATGTTCGCCCGCCCCCAGGGCACGCCGGACATGATCGAGCAGCATCGGCTGCTGAACCAGGTCGCCGACCTCGTCGACCAGGGCGTCCTGCGCACCACCCTCACCCAGGTGGTCGGCAAGATCCGCGCGGCCGACCTGCTGGAGGCCCATCGCATCGTCGAGAGCGCCCGCACCATCGGGAAGGTGGCGCTGGAAGGCTTCTGAGACCGTTGAAGGCGCCATATTGAAGAAAGGGGGCCATGGCGGCTACTCAAGGCGTCATGACCGACACCCTGCGCCGCGCCACCATCGAAGACGCCGACACCCTGTCCAGCCTGGGCGCGCGGACCTTCACCGAGACCTTCGCGCACCTCTATCCGCCCGAGGACCTGGAGACCTTCCTGGCCAGCGCCTATGGGCTCGAGCGAACCCGCAACGACCTCGCCCATCCGGACAAGGCCTCCTGGGTCCTGGAAGACGCGGACGGCGAGGCGATCGGCTACGCCCTGGCCGGCCCTTGCGACCTCCCCCACGACGAGGTGAAGCCCGGCGACGGCGAGCTGAAGCGGATCTACGTCCTGAAGGCCCACCAGGGCGGCGGCCGAGGCTCGCGCCTGCTGAACACCGCCTTGGAGTGGCTCGAGAAGGACGGTCCGCGCCGCCTGTGGATCGGCGTCTGGTCGGAGAACTTCGGCGCGCAGCGGCTGTACGGCCGCATGGGCTTCGAGAAGGTCGGGGAATACCACTTCCCGGTCGGCGAGACGCGCGACCTGGAATTCATCCTGCGGCGGGGGTGAGGCTCAAATAGCGCCCCCTCCGGCCCTCCGGGCCACCTCCCCCGCTTCGCGAGGGAGGATGATAGCCACCCTCCTGCCCCGCTTGCGGGGAGGTGGATCGCCGCGGATACGCGGCGAGACGGAGGGGGCGTTGCACGGTTGCTCATTAGGCCCCACAATCCGAACACCTGTTCGAAAGCCGCGCCGATGTTCCTCCGCTTCTTCTCCGAACTCCGTCAGGCCAAGGTGCCGGTCTCGCTGCGCGAGTACCTGCTGCTGATGGAGGCCCTCGACAAGGACGTCATCGACCGCACGGTCGAGGACTTCTACTTTCTGTCGCGCGCCAGCCTGGTGAAGGACGAGAAGAACCTCGACAAGTTCGACCGCGTGTTCGGCCACGTCTTCAAGGGCCTGGAGACGGTGAACGAGGGTCTCACCGCCGACATCCCGGAAGAGTGGCTGAAGGCCCTGACCGAGAAGTTCCTCACCGACGAGGAAAAGGCCCAGATCGAGGCCATGGGCGGCTTCGAGAAGCTGATGGAGACCCTGCAGGAGCGCCTGCGCGAGCAGAAGAAGCGCCACGAGGGCGGCAACAAGATGATCGGCTCGGGCGGCACCTCGCCCTTCGGCAACAACGGCTACAATCCCGAAGGCGTGCGCATCGGCCAGGACAAGAGCCGCCACGGCCGCGCGGTGAAGGTCTGGGACAAGCGCGAGTACAAGAACCTCGACGACAGCGTCGAACTGGGCACCCGCAACATCAAGGTCGCCCTACGCCGCCTGCGCAAGTTCGCCCGCACCGGCGCGGCCGACGAGCTGGATCTGAACGGCACGATCAAGGGCACGGCCGAGAAGGGCTATCTCGACATCCAGCTGCGCCCCGAGCGGCGCAACGCCATCAAGGTGCTGATCTTCTTCGACATCGGCGGCTCGATGGACGGCCACATCAAGCTTTGCGAGGAGCTGTTCAGCGCCGCCAAGACCGAGTTCAAGAACCTGGAGTTCTACTACTTCCACAACTGCCTCTACGAGGCGGTGTGGAAGGACAACAAGCGCCGCCACACCGAGAAGATCCCGACCTTCGACGTGCTCCACAAGTTCCCGGCCGACTACAAGGTGATCTTCGTCGGCGACGCGACCATGAGCCCCTACGAGATCACCTATCCGGGCGGCAGCGTCGAGCACTGGAACGAGGAGCCGGGCGCGGTCTGGATGCAGCGGGTCACCGACATCTATCAGAGCTGCGTCTGGCTGAACCCGACGCCCGAGCGGCACTGGGACTACACCCAGTCGATCGGCGTGATGAAGCAGATCCTCTCCGACCGCATGTACCCCCTGACCCTGGAGGGCCTGGACAAGGCCATGCGCGAACTGGTGCGCGGGTAGGTTTTTTGTGGGGCGGCCCTCACTTCGGCCGTCATCCCGCGCTTCATGCGCGGGATGACGGGGCGTTGGGGCGACAGCTGAATATCTGAACGTCCGCGATGGGTGGGTTGGGAGACACAAGGAATCCCCTCTCATGGAGAGAGGGAGGGGCCCGCGCCGCAGGCGTGGGAGGGTGAGTGGGTAGGCGAAGTCCGTGGGTGATCCTGGCGCGACTGGAGACTCTGTGCCGGCACGCCGGCTGACGGCGTAACCACTCACCCTCCCACCGCTTCGCGGCGGGTCCCTTCCTCTCTCTAAGAGAGAGGGTTTCGCGGTGCGTCCGCCATGGGCCGAACATCGCCACTATAGCCCGACGGTAAGCGGACGTTCAGATCACCCTCCCCTATGACGGATACGCCTAGCGCGCCGCGGGTTGGTCGCCTGGGTGACTGGCGATGTCGCCGTTGGACGCCTGTCCCACCAGCGGCACCGTCGTATCGGTGTGGTCGTTGGCGATCGTGGTGTTGAGCTTGAACGTCGAGGTCGTCGCGCCGCCCAACAGGATGAAGACGTCCTCGCGCCCGTCGCCATTGATGTCGAAGCCGACGCGCGCCCCAGCCACCGTCCTGGTCACGTCGGTCACCAGCGCGGCCGTGGTCTCGCCGAGCGCCGCGCCTTGAGCCGCCAGGACGTCGCTGACCGCGGCGGTGCTGACGACCGTCATGACGCCCTTGCCCAGCACGGCCAGGTGATCGCCCTTCGCGGCCGAATAGTCGAGCACCACGCCCAGCAGGGCCTCGGCCTTGCTGGTCGGCGGGTTGGCCGAGATCAGGAACGTGTCGGCGCCGGCGCTGCCGGACGCCACCACGCGGGCGTTCATGACGATGCGATCGTCGCCCGCGCCGCCGTCGATGCGGTCGACCTGACCCTGCCGGGCGCCGCCGCCGTCGATATAGTCGTTACCGGCGCCGCCCGGCGATCGTGTCGCCGTCGGCCGTGCCGACCATGGTGTCGGGGCCCGCGGCGCCCGGCCATGACGTACTTGGCGACCGATGAAGCTGGTTCCCGGCGCGTCGACGTCGCCGCCGCGGACTGTCAGTTCGAACTCGCCTTCGCGAGGCTCCTGGCCCTGGGGCTCGGTCGCCCGAGGCCGACGACGAAGCCGCCGCGGTGGGCGCGGCCTCGGGGTGCGAGACCTGGACAGGGGCCAAGCCTTCCTGGGCGTGCGAAGGCGCGCCGACGGCCACGCCCTGGAGTGCGACCGACTTCGGCGGCGGCGACCGCGCTGGCGATCTCGGCCGCCGACGCCGGCGGAACCGCCGAATGGCCCTGAACGCGATCCGCCTCGAGATTCAGCGCCGCGATCAGCTTGGAGGCCACGCCTTCGATCGCCGGATCGTCGGCGCGCGGCATGGATTCGAAATTCAGACGCCCCGCCTCGCCGAAGTCGACATCGCGCAGCTCCAGATAAAGGCCGACGGCGATCACCAGCGACAGGAACGATTGCGCCTCGCGGCTGGCCGGATTGAAGGCGACCACGACGCCGGCCGGCTCCTCGGGCGCGCCGGAGGCCAGCACCTGCCGCAGCGCGCTCCACAGACTGCCCACCTGATGGAACATGTCGATCGCCGCGTCATGGACGACGAACTGGCCGTCGATGCGCGCTATGTGAACCAGCACGTCCTGGTTTGCGTCGGTCACGACGTACCAGGGATCGCCGGAGTCGGTCTGGCCGAAGACGCCGTCGACCTCGCCATAGCTGCTTTCCAGATGCTGGGTGAGCAACAGCAGCAGGCCCCGCTCGTTGGCGGTCCAGTCGCCGGCCGTCGGCCGGGGCGCGAAGGCGAGGACTTCACCCATCGCGGCGCTCGTCAGCCCTGGGCCGCCCGATCGACAACGGTCGGCGCATCCGCGTCGGCGGCGCCGTCGAACAGCAGTCGATAAAGCTCGGGTTCATAGTAGCGCAGCAGGGTTCGGGCGAATTGACTGGGATCCAGGCCGAGGCTCTCGGCCCATACGGCCTGAGCTTCGATCGGCACGCGCCCCAGGCCGTTCTCAACCTGGGATACGAAGGTGTAGTACCTTAAACCCGTCTTCTCCGCCAGTTCCGCCTGAGTCAGGCCCGCGGCCTCGCGCGCGGACTTGAGCCACCGCCCCGCTTCTCGGCGGAGGGACTTGGTCAGCGCCGCCTTGGCGGGGTTCATCGCCGTTCGTGACATCGCAAAGCCGTTTCCCACGCTCACCAAGCGAGCGTCGCCTTAGTTGTTACACATTGCATAAAAACGCAACAAGCTGTTGCGCGCGCCCACGGATCCACATACAGTTTTAACGCAACTAGTTGAAACGCAGTGAGCGCATGTACGTCTCCATCGACCCCGCCCACTCCCGACTCGCCGCCCTGGCGACGCCTCCGCGCGTGTCGGTGGTGATGGTGGTGTACATGACCGGCCCGGCGCTGGTCGAAAGCGTTCGCCACGTCCTGGCCGAGCCGGCCGTCGAGGAATTCGTCATCGTCGACAACGGCTCCTCCCTGGCCGACGCGGCCTGGCTGCGCGAGTTGGCGCGGCGCGAGCCCCGCGTGCGCCTGCTGCAGGGCCTGGGCAACATCGGCTTCGCCCGCGCCGCCAATCTGGGCGCGGCCAACGCCAAGGGCGAGGCGCTGGTGTTCCTGAACCCGGACGCCTTCCTGACCCCGGGCGCGGTCGCGGCCCTGGTCGAGGCCGCCCGCGACCGGCCGTCCCCGTGCGTGATCGGGGCCCGGGTCTTCAACACCGACGGAACCGAACAGCGGGGCGCGCGGCGCGGCGAGATCACGCCGGTCACCACCCTGCTCACCCTCTCGAAGCTCAGCGCCTTTCTGCCCCCGCTGCGCCGCTTCGAGATCCACCGGGAGGGCGAGCCCCCGCCGCCCTACCCGGTGGACACTCCCACCATCTCGGGTCGCCTGCTTCTACATGTCGGCGGCCGACTTCCACACGCTCGGCGGGTTCGACGAGGGGTATTTCCTGCACGTCGAGGACATCGACCTGTGCTGGCGCGCGCGCCGCCAGGGCGGCAGCGTCCTGTTCCAGCCGAACGCGCGCATCATCCACGTGGGCTCGACCAGCCGCGAGAACCCGCTGGTGGTCGAGTGGCACAAGGGGCGCGGCCTCGTCCGCTACTTCCTCAAGCGCGCGGACCGCAAGCGCCGCAAGGCGCTGGCGCTGGTCCTGGCCCCGCTGATCCTGGCGACGGCCGTGGCCCGTCCCCTGCTCCGCCAGCTGCGGCATGGCCGGATGGGCCGTCCAGCCGAGCGGCTGGCGACCGCTCACGCGCTGAG
Organism: Aphelenchoides fujianensis; assembly: GCA_024699865.1. NCBI lineage: Eukaryota > Metazoa > Nematoda > Chromadorea > Rhabditida > Aphelenchoididae > Aphelenchoides > Aphelenchoides fujianensis. Next base: position 1,568,469 of record JAMPIO010000001.1, on the reverse strand, counting down.
CGGGTTGGGCCTTTCGCGCCGATTTTGCATTACACGGATCGATCTTGACGCTTGCGCCAAATTCGAACGGTCGTAAGAGTTCCCCACGGGTAAAGGGGAATACGTAGTGAGTCCGACCACCGAAGCCGCCGCCTCCGCTTCCATGAACGAAGCCGGGGTCGAGGGCCGCCGAGACCGAAGCCGCCACCAAGAATCTGGTGTTCGTCGCCGCCGAGCGGCTGTTCGCCCTGCATGGATTCCAGAACGTCTCGGTGCGCGACATCACCGCCGCGGCGGGGGTGAACCTGGCCTCGGTGAACTACCATTTCGGCTCCAAGGACGCGCTGCTGTTCGAAATCTTCAGGCGGCGCACGGCCGAGCTCAATCGCGAGCGGGCCAAGATGCTGCACGAGGCCAACGACCGCAACGGCGGGAACCCGCCGCTGCGCGAGATCCTGGCCGCCCTGCTGACCCCGCCCCTTCGCTGGCTGGCCCCCGACCACGAGCGCCGCATCTCGCTGCAGTTCCTGATCCGCGCCCGCAGCGAGGGCACCGACGAGATCCGCCAGGTGCTGAAGACCGACGTCTCGCACCTGCGCCGCTTCTCCGACGCTCTGCTGCGCGCCCGTCCCGACCTGTCGCCGGAAGAGGTCTACTGGCGTCTGCACTTCACCCTGGGCATGCTGCACAACAACCGCTTCGCCGAGTTCGACCGGCTGAACGTGCTGTCCGAGGGCCAGACCAGCGAGGCCGACGTCGTGGCCCTGCTAGAGCGCATGCTGAATTTCGCCGAGGCGGGCTTCCGCGCCTAGAGCGCGTTAGGTCTGGGTGCGAGCGGCTAAACCGCTCGACCGCGCTCTAGAGCTCCGGAACCCATGTCCCGGGCGATGCGTTCGCCCGGGACATGGGACGGCTGCGCATCCTTCACGAGACCCGCTACTACTACGAACGGCCGGTGGGCTTTGGTCCCCAGCGGCTGATGATCCGGCCGCGCGACAGCCACGCGCTGCGGATCGTCGAGGCTTCGCTGCGCCTGTTCCCGCCCGGCGACACGCGCTGGAGCTACGACGCCAACGGCAACTGCATCTGCATCTTCCAGCCCAGCGGCCAGGCCGACGCCATGCGGGTGGCGAGCGAGCTGGTCATCGACCGCTATCCCGCGCCGCTGGTTCCGCAGCGGATCGAGAATCCCGACACCCTGACGCCCATCGTCTATTCGCGCGAGGACCGCGCCACGCTGGAGCCGTTCATCGCCCCGGTCACCGACGATCCGGACGGCGTTCTGCTGCGCTGGCTGCGGGGCCTGGCCAATCATTCGGACGAACCGGCGCTGGCCTTCCTGCTGCGGATCAACGAGCTGATCCACCGGCAGTTCGAATACCGCGTCCGCGAGGAGGAGGGCGTCCAGACGCCCGTGGAGACCCTGCAAAAGCGCGGCGGCGCCTGCCGGGACCTCGCCTGGCTGATGGTCGAGGCGCTGCGCCGCCTCGGCTACGCCGCCCTGTTCGCCACCGGCTACATCCACTCTCCCAACGTCCACATTCGCGGGGCCGGCGCCACCCATGCCTGGTGCGAGGTCTTCCTGCCGGACCTGGGGTGGCTGGAGTTCGACCCGACCAACGGCCTGGCGGAATCGCCGGACCTCATCCGGGTGGCCGCCACCCGCACTCCGGCCCAGGCGCTGCCGGTCTCCGGCGCGATCTTCGGCGATCCGGGCTCGGCGCGACTTCACGTCTCCGTGGACGTGCGTCTGGTCGACGAAATCGATCGCGCGGCGTGATAGTCTATGCGTACGGGAGCCAAGCCCATGACCAGCGGATTTCAGCACCAGAACCCGATGCAGAACCTCTGCTTTCCCAAAGCCGAGCCCAAGGCCCAGCACGGCCAGAAGCCCGATCAGGCCTGCATCAAGCTGAAAGAGAAGCGGACCTTCGAACCGCGCCCCGGCCACTGACCTCGCGGGGGTCGCTGGACCGGCGCGACGCGGCGGCGTAAAGCGCCGTCGTGCCCGATCCCGCTCCAGAGCCGCAAGCGTCCCAGCTCTCGACCCGCCTGGTGTCGATCGCCGTCGCCAGCGCCCTCTTGATGGAGTTCATCGACTCCACCGCGCTGTCCACGGCCCTGCCGACCCTGGCGCGAGCCTTCGCGGTCGATCCGATCCACCTGAAGCTGGCCCTGACCTCCTACATCCTGGCCCTGGCGGTATTCACCCCGGCCAGCGGCTGGGCGGCCGAGCGGTTCGGCGCGCGGCGCGTCTTCCTGTCGGCCATGACCGTCTTCCTGCTGGGCTCGGCCCTGTGCGGCCTGTCGCGCGACCTGGGGGGCCTGGTGGCCTCGCGCATCGTCCAGGGCCTGGGCGGAGCGATGATGACGCCGGTGGCGCGGCTCATCGTGGTCGGGGCGACGCCCAAGGATCGACTGCTGTCGGCCATGGGATGGTTTACCATGCCGGCCCTGGTCGGACCGCTGATCGGCCCGCCGATCGCCGGCCTGGTGCTCAGCGTCGCCGAGTGGCCCTGGATCTTCTACATCAATCTGCCGGTGGGCCTGCTGGGCGCGGTCGCGGTGATGCGGTTCGTGCCGCCCAGTCCGCCGCGTCGGGACCTCGGACGCTTCGACACGCCCGGCTTCGTGCTGTCGGCCGCGGCGATCAGCGGGCTGGTCGTGGTGGCCGAGACCTCCGGCGTCGACCTGCTGCCGCCTTGGGTCCAGGTGGCCCTGCTGACGCTGTCCCTGGCCTGCGGGACGCTCTACCTGCGGATCTGCAAGCGCACCGGGCGACCGATCCTGGACCTTTCCCTGCTGCGTTACCCGACCTATCGGGCCAGCCTGTTGGGCGGAACCCTGGTGCGCCTGGGCATCGGCGGCCAGCCCGTTCCTGATGCCGCTGCTGCTGCAGGTCGCCCTGGGCTGGAGCCCGCTGAAGGCCAGCTTCGTCACCCTGGCGACAGGCGTGGGCGTTCTGTCGGCCCGGCCTTTCGCCGCCGCCGGCCTGAAGCGCTTCGGCTTTCGCAGCTCGCTCGCGGTGTTCGTCAGCCTGACGGCGCTGTTCACCGCCGCGCCCGGCTTCTTCACCCCCGCGACGCCGATGGCCGTGATGATGGCCGCCCTGCTGCTGGGCGGCTTCTGCCGCTCTAACCAGTTCATCGCCGCCAACACCATCGCCTATGCCGACGTGCCCGACAGCCAGACCGCCGCCGCCTCGACCCTGTCGGCCGTGACCCAGCAGGTCGGCCTGGCCCTGGGGGTCAGCTTCGGCGGCGTGATGCTGCACCTGGCGCGCGGTTCGGACGGCGACCCTGACGCCGGACCGGTTCGTTCTGCCGTTCGTGGCGATCGGCCTCGTGACCCTGCTGGCCCTGCCGGTCTATCTGGCGCTGGACAAGGACGCCGGCGCGGCGATCAGCGGGCGGGCGCGGTCGGCTTAGCTAGGCCAAGCTCATATACACCGTCATTCCCGCCCGTGTGGCGGGAACCCCTGGTTCAACTGACACGTGATGCGCAAGCGGACCGCCAGCGGTCCGCCCCAGTCGCCCTTGCGGTGGATAGAGGGGTTCCCGCCACAAGGGCGGGAATGACGAGTGGTTTTGTAGAAGCCGTTGGACGCCGCCCCCTACGCCTTCCGCCGCCGTCCGCCCCGCGAGTGGCCGGCGGTCATGGGGTCGGGCTTGGGCGGCGGGACCCAGCCGTCCGGCTTGCGCGGGACGGGCAGGTCGGTGCCCAGGCCCATGCGCCCCGGAACCTGCCGCTTGAAATAGGACGCCTGGGGCGGATCCTCGACGTCGCGCACCAGCGCGCTGTGCTGGATGGACAGGATTTCGTCGCGCAGCTTGGCCGCCGTCTCGAAATCCTGAGCGGCGACGGCTTCTTCCAGCTGCGTCTTCAGATCGTCGAGATGGGACATCGGGTTCTCCGGGGACAGGCCGCCCCCGAAGAACGCGCGAAGTCCCCTTTAGGCGCGCGCGGCGGCGATGCGGGCGCGCGCGATCTCGTCGGCGACCAGGTCGGCCGGCCGCTTCTCGGCGATCGACTGGTCGATGACCTCGCCCAGGGTCTGGGCCAGGCGGTCGAGCTTGGTCGAGACCCAGGCGGCGTCGAACGCGCCGCCAGCCTCCAGAGCGCGGATCTCGGCCGCCACGTTGATGATGCCGCCGCCGTTGATGACATAGTCCGGCGCGTAGAGGATCCCGCGCTCGAACACGGCCTGGCCGATGGCGGCGTTGGCCAGTTGGTTGTTGGCGGCGACCGGCGATCACCTTGACCTTCAGGCGCGGCAGGGTCGCGGCCGAGATCGCGCCGCCGAGGGCGCAGGGGCGAAGACGTCGGCGTCGACGTCGAAGATGGCTTCGACCGGCACGATCTCGGCGACCGGTCTTGGCGGCGATCGCGTCCAAGGCGGCCTGGTTGACGTCGGCGATGGTCAGGCGCGCGCCAGCGGCGTGCAGCTTCTCGGCGAGATAGCCGCCGACGTGGCCGACGCCCTGGATGGCGACGTGGACGCCGTTGAGGTCGCGGTTGAGGGCCCGCTCGACGCAAAGACGCACGCCCCGGAACACGCCCTCGGCGGTGACCGGCGAGGGATCCCCCGAGGCGGCGGCGTGACCTTCCAGGCCAGCGACGAACCGCGTCGCGCGGCGGGTGGCGGTCAGGTCGGCCACGGACACGCCGACGTCCTCGGCCGTCCAGTACTTGCCGGCCAGGCTGTCGACGGCGCGGCCAAAGGCCTCGAACAGCTCGGGCGTCTTCTGGCTGCGGCTGTCGCCGATGATCACGGCCTTGCCGCCGCCGAAGTCGAGGTCGGCCATGGCGTTCTTGTAGGACATGCCCCGCGACAGGCGCAGGGCGTCGGTGACCGCCGCGTCGGCGCTGGAATAGTCCCCACATGCGGCAGCCGCCGGCGGCCGGACCGCGGGCGGTGGAGTGGATCGCGATGATCGACTTCAGACCGGTTTTTTCGTCGAAGAAAGCGTGGACGCCTTCATGTCCCTCGAAATCGGGGGAATCGAACAAGGTCATGCTGTCGGTCTCGCCTAAGCCGCAATGAAGATGGCGCGGGGTTTACGCCCCCTCGCCCGCCCTCACAAGTCTCAAGGCCGCCGGTGCGACATCTTCCGCTTGGCGACCCTTGGGCGGGTCCAGGGCGGCCATGGCCTCGATGCTCGCCGGGATCGGCGGCGCGCCCGATGGCGGCCAGGGCGACCTGGGGATCGCGCAGGAAACCCTCGGCGTCGGCCCAGACCGCCTGGGCCTGCCGGTCCACCAGCAGCAGGTGGTAGCCCCTGGCGTAGTAGGCGGTCCGCGCGCCGGGCGGCAGGCGACGCACCGCCTCGACCGTGGGCTCGCGCGGAATGATCTGGTCGCGCGCGCCGTAGAACCAGGCGACCGGGACGCGGATCTGGTCGGTCGACCGCCAGGCCCGCTCCATCAAGCCCACCAGGCCATAGATCGCGTCCGACCGCGCGCCCCAGATCATCAACGGGTCGCGCCCCATCCGGCGCAGTTCGTCGATATTGTCGCTAGCCATGATCTCGCGGGTCAGCCAGTCGGGCGGCTTGACCACCCACTCGCCCATCAGGTGCGCGGTGGCCCACAGGCTCGCGCGGTTCAGCAGCGGCTGGTTCGACCAGCCCCACACCGCCGGCGCGAACAGCATCAGCCGATCGACCGGCGGCGGGTCGGCCGAGGCCATGGCGCTGATGGCCAGGGCGCCGCCCATGCTGATCCCGGCCAGGGCGACCTTGGCCGTGGGATGCCGTTCGCGAACGGCGGCGACCAGGGCGCGGACATCTTCCAGCACCAGGTCGGTCGGCGCCCCAGACGCCGCGCTCGGGCGAGCGGCCAAAGCCGCGCACGTCGAGGGCGTAGGTGGCGATCCCGCGCTCCGCCCACCACGCGGCGGCCAGGTGATAGGCGTTGGCGTAGTCGTTCATGCCGTGCAGGCCAACGACCACCCAGTCCGGTTCTCTGGCCGCCTCGCCCGCGGGCAGCCAGCGCATCAGGCCCAGCCGCGCGCCGTCGAAGCTGACGAAGACGTCGTCGCGCAGGCGCGGCCCCCGAAAGCCCAGGGCCGCGACCTCCGGCCTCTGGGCCAGCGGCGCGCAGGCGGCAAGGCCCAGGGCGGAGACCGAAAGGATCAGCGCGCGGCGGTTCATGTCGCGAGGATGTCCGCGATCCGTTGGCGAAGATAGGGCGTCACCTCGGCCTCGAACCAGGGGTTGCGCTTCAGCCAGGCGGTGTTGCGCCACGACGGATGCGGCAGCGGAATGACGTTCGGCCCGAACTGGTCGCCAGGCGGCGATGGTGTCGGTCATGGTCTTGCCGGTCCGCCCCGGCAGCGCCCAGTCCTGGGCATGGGCGACCGACCAGCAGGGTCAGTTCGACGTTCGGAAGCTGCTCCAGCAGCCGCGCCCGCCAGGTCGCCGCGCAACGCGGCGGCGGCGGATAGTCGCCGCCCTTGGGGTTCGTGCCGGGGAAGCAGAAGGCCATGGCCGCCACGCCGATCTCGGGCCGTCCATAGAAGGTCTCGCGATCGACGCCCATCCACTGGCGCAGGCGATCGCCCGAGCGGTCGTTGAACGGCAGGCCTGTCTCATGGACGACCCGCCCCGGCGCCTGGCCGGCGATCAGGATGCGGGTCTCGGGCCGCACGCGCACCACCGGGCGAGGCGTATGCGGCAGATAAGGCGCGCAGGCCCGGCAGGCCGCGATGTCGGAAAGAAGCGCGTCGAGCGGCATGGAGGGGATTTAGGCGCGCGTTCCCCTAATCCCAAGCCTCGCGACGATCAGTCCTCGTCGCCGCCCACCTCGTCCTCGAACGAGGTCGGGTCGCCCTCCTGGCGCAGGCGGATGCGGTAGACGCCGCGGAATTTCTCGGGATTGGTCGGCTTGTTGTGCCGCAGGATCACGATCTTGCCCTCGCGCGCCAGCTCGATGGCGTCGTTGCGGATGTGACCCAGGATGCGCTGCCAGCGCTCGGGCTGGATGGCCTTGGCGACGTTCATCGGATCGATCGACTTGCCCTCGGGCAGCGCCGCCAGCTGGGACAGGATCGTGTCTTGGATCGGGGTGGTCATGGCCGTTCCCATGCCACGGATTGTCAGCAGAGGCGAGACCGGGCGCTTGCGTCGGCGGCCGCGTCCTTCTAGCTGATCCACAAAAGAAACGGAGGGGATGGTCGATGGACGGCGGCAACGAGATCTTGAGCGGCCCGCGCGTGGTGGAGGCCGGCGAATGGGCCGGCTGGCGGACATGGTCGGGGCTCGACCCCTTCGAGGACCAGTCCGGCCCGTTCTATTTCCGCGAGGGCGAGGACGGCCGCGTCACCACCGCCTTCCGCGCCGAGAAGAAGCACATGAACGGCGGCGGCTTCATGCATGGCGGCTGCATGATGACCTTCGCGGACTTCTCGCTGTTCGCCATCGCCTGGAAGGAACTGGCCGAAAGCCGCGCGGTGACGGTCAGCCTGAACGGCGAGTTCGTCGGCCCCGCCCGCCCGGGCGACCTCGTGACCGCCACCGGCGAGGTGGTGCGCGCCGGCGGCTCCCTGCTGTTCGTGCGCGGCCTGATCGCGACGGGCTCCAGCCCGATGCTGAACTTCTCCGGCGTGATCAAGAAGATCAGGGCGCGCTAGCTACACCCCCGCCTTCGCCGCCGGACGCTCCATCATCGCCTTCAGCCAGCGGTTGACGTGGACCAGTTCCTCGTCGGGCCGGAAGCGGACCATGCGGGCGAAGTCCAGGCCCGTGACCGCCAGGATGTCGGCGATGGTCAACCGGTCCGCGGCGATGAAGGCGCTTTCCGCCAGACGGCGGTCGAAGACCTTCAAGGCGCGTTCGGCCGCCTTGCGGTTGCTCTCGGCGACTTCCGGCACCTGGGTCTCGATCGCCGCCAGGGCGGGATGGCTATGGCGCACGGCCATCATCAGCGGCGTCGACAGCAGCATCTCGGCCCGCCGCGTCCACATCTCGATCACCGCCGTCTCCAGCGGGTCGCGTCCGAACAGGTTCGGCTCGGGATAGAGGCTCTCCAGATACCGGCAGATGGCCACGGATCTCGGTGATCGTGGTCTTCTCGTCGATCTCCAGCGCCGGCACGTTGGGCAGGCCGGCCTTGGCCAGATAGTCCGGCTGGCGGTGCTGGCCGCCAAAGATGTCGATATCGACGATCTCGATGTCCTCGATCCCCTTCTCGGCCATGAACCAGCGCACCCGCCGAGGATTGGGCGCGCGGCGGCTGTCGTAGAGCTTCATATGGGTTCCTCCCCTTCCTCAATAGAAGCCCTTCCCCCTTGATGGGGGAAGGGTTGGGATGGGGGTGATCTCCGAATTTCCGCCGCGACGCGCTCGGCCACGAGATGCGGATTGCCGAAAGCCTCGCCATCGCGGACCCGCATGACCCGGTACCCCTGTCCGGCGAGCCAGGCGTCACGCTCTAGGTCTCTCAACTGGGCTTCGGGATGGTCGTGCCACCCGCTGTCGACCTCGATCACGAGACGAGCGCGGTGATGCATGAAGTCGGCGACATAACGCCCGATCGGCGCCTGGCGGCGAATGTGAAGGTTCAACGCTCGGAGGGCTTCCCAAAGAACCCGCTCGGTGACCGTCATATCTTTCCGAAGACGGCGGGCGCGCTTGACGGCCGCCAGGCGTATGTCGAGGTCTCGGCGTTTCTCCGGACACGCTGTCACCCCCATCCCCAACCCTTCCCCCATCAAAAGGGGGAAGGGAGAACATAAGGGGAACCAGGTCCTATATCAAAGCCCGAACAGCGCCCGGGGCATCAGGCCGACCAGCGAGCCGGTCAGGCAGGTGGCCAGGAAGCCGGCCATCATCGCCTTCCAGACCAGGCTGAGGACTTCCTGGCGGCGCTGGGGCACCAGGACCGAGAAGCCGGCGACGTTCATGCCGACCGAACCGATATTGGCGAAGCCGCACAGCGCATAGGTCATGATCATGCGGGTGCGTTCGTCCAGCGCCCCGGCGCCGACCTTGGCCAGCTGGATGAAGGCGGTGAATTCGGTGAGGATCAGCTTGACGCCGAGCAGGCCGCCGGCGGTCCCGGCCTCCTTCCACGGCACGCCCATGGCCCAGGCCAGGGGCGAGAAGACGACGCCCAGGCCGCGGGCGATGCTCAGCGGCTCGCCGCCGACCGGCGGAAGGACGCCGAGGAACTTGTCGACCATGGTGGCCAGGGCCACGAAGACGATCAGGGTCGCGCCGACGTTCAGGGCGATCTGGAGGCCGTCCGTGGTGCCCTTCATCACCGCGTCGATCGAGCTGCCATAGGTCTTGTCCTCGGTGGCGAGATCGAGATCCCCGCCCCGCTCCATCGGGTCGGAGGGGACGATGATCCGGGCCAGCAGCACCCCGGCCGGGGCCGAGATGATCGAGGCGGTCAGCACGTGGGCGGCGGCGTTGGGCAGGACGTCGTGCAGGATGGTGGCGTAGGCGACCATGGTCGAGCCCGAGACGCAGGCCATGCCGACCGCGATCAGCATGAAGAGCTCCGAGCGCGACAGCTTGTCGAGATAGGCGCGGATGAAGATCGGCCCCTCGATCTGGCCCATGAAGATGGTGGCCGCGGTGGCCAGGGCCGGCGGACCGCGCAGGCCCAGCGTCTTCTGGAAGACGAAGCCGAAGCCCTGGGCCAGCCACTTGAGGATCCGCCAGTGCCACAGCAGCGCCGACAGGGCGCAGACCACCAGGATCACCGGCATCACGCGGAAGGCGAAGATGAAGCCCGCGCCCGGATTGCTGACCGGATAGGGCTGGTCGCCGCCGGCCAGGAAGCCGAACACGAAGGCCGTGCCGGCTTGCGTCGAGGCGCCCAGGCCCTCGACCGCGCCGTTGACGCCCTGCATCAGCTTCTGGGCCTGGGGCAGGCCGAACAGCACCAGGACCAGCACGACCTGGATGACGATGGCCCCGATGGCCAGCACCCAGGGGGATCGCTTGCGATTTTCGGAAACGAGCCAGCAGAGGCCCAGGGTGAGCGCCAGACCCGCCAGGGCCTGAACGTTCTCGGGACGGAACATCAAGTCTAAGACCTTACAAAGTGGCGACGCCCCCGCGACGCCGTCCAAGGGGCGAGAATGACACCAAGACGGCCGTCGCACGCAAGCGGCTTGCGTAAGGAATGGTTAAGGACGGCGCCCCAATGCCTAAGTCAGAAGCCGCTTACACCGGATGATCGCTCCGGCGGCCAGTCGCCATCAGCGGCCGCCGACGAGGATTGTTTCACGCCGGAAACGCGCCTTACCCCGATTTAACTTGGACCTTCACCGATCGCCGGTCATTCCTGCAACCGTCGGTTTGGGGGAGCGAGAGTCCGAATGTCGTTGGCCTTGTCCACTCTTCTCTATGAGTGGCGTCGTTACATGGCGGCCGTGGTCGCCCTCGCCTTTTCGGGCCTGCTGGTGCTGGCCCAGGTCGGCATGTTCGTGGGGATCGGCAAGGGTTTCACCGCCCAGATCGACCGCGCCCGCGCCGACATCATGGTGCTGGGCCCGGGCGACCAAGGCGCTGTTTGGCGGCCCCTCGGGCCTGCCTCGCCGGATGATCCCGCTGGTCTACAGCCACCCGGAAGTCACCCAGGTCGCCCCGCTCGACGGCTCTGGCGGCCGCTTCCAGAACATCCTCTCGCCCGAGCAGCAGGCCAAGGAAGAGGCCCGCGCCAAGAAGGCCGGCAAGGGTGGGAAAGGCGGCGGCACGGCCCGCAAGACCGAGTTCGTCAACGTCACGGTGATCGACGCGATCCCCGGCTACGTGACCGTGCCCACCGACTACAGCCAGTCGATGATCGAGGCCCTGCGCCGTCCCTACGCCGTGGCCGTCGACCAGACCGCGCTGAAGCGCCTGGGCGTCAAGAAGGGCGACAAGGCCCTCTACAACGGCAAGACCATCAACATCGCCGTCGTCACGACCGGCTATCCCAACATCATCCAGCCCACCCTGGTGATGTCGCGCGACACCCTGCGGATGCTGGGCGAGGCCGACACCGGCCAGCGCGTCGGCCCCCTGATGGTCGAGATCTCGCGACCCGGCCCGCGCCGAGATCGTCGCGGCCCAGCTGAACAAGAAGGCCGACGGCAAGTTCCGCGCCTGGACCCGCCAGGAGCTGGCCGACGCCAATTCCGGCGACCATGCTCGAAGATCAGATCATCGGCATCATGCTGGGCTTCTCGGCCTTCCTGGGCCTGCTGATCGGCGTGGCCATCACCTGGCAGACCCTGCGCGGGGCGATCATGGCCAATATCAAGGAGTTCGCCAGCCTGCGGGCCCTGGGCGTCTCCATGGGGGACCTGCGCAACATCGTCATGGAGCTCAGCTTCTGGGTCGGCGTCGTCGGGGTCCTGGCCGCGGGCCTGCTGACCTGGCTGGTGACCCTCCTGGCCACCGCGGGCGGCGTGCCGATGTACTTCCCGCCGATGCTGGTGGTGATCGTGGCCGTGTTCCTGATCGTCATCGCCATGCTCTCCGGCTTCCTGTCGCTGGGCATCCTCAAGAACAGCCAACCCGCGGACCTGCTGCGATGACCCCCGGTTCTTCTTTTGGCGACAATGCTCACAAGCGCGGCGAATCCGCCCTGGCCGCCAAGGGGCTGGTCAAGCGGTTCAAGACCGGCCGGACCTTCATCGAGGTGCTCAAGGGCGTGGACTTCGACGCCCGCCACGGCGACGTGACCATGGTCATGGGCCCGTCGGGCTCGGGCAAGTCGACCCTGGTGGCGGCGCTGTCCGGCCTGCTCAAGCCCGACGAGGGCAAGGTGGCGGCGCTGGAGGCCAAGGACCTGTGGGCCATGCCCAAGGGCAAGATCGACAAGTTCCGCCTCGACCACTGCGGCTTCATCTTCCAGGGCTTCAACCTGTTCCCCGCCCTCACCGCCAAGCAGCAGGTGATGACGGTGCTGAAGTACCAGAACATCAGCCCCGGCGAGGCCTCGCGCCGCGCCCAGGCCGCGCTGGAGTCGGTGGGCCTGGGCCCCCGCGTCAACCAGCGCCCGTCCGAGCTTTCGGGCGGCGAGAAGCAGCGCGTGGCCATCGCCCGCGCCCTGGCCAAGAACCCGAACCTGATCTTCGCGGACGAACCGACCTCGGCCCTCGACGGCAAGAGCGGCGAGACCGTGATCAAGCTGCTGCGCGCGGCCGCCACCGAGCGCGGCGCGGCGGTGATCTGCGTGACCCACGACCCGCGGCTCGAGGCCTATGCCGACCGCGTCATCCACATCGAAGACGGCCGGATCCTGGACGACGTGCGCCGCACGCCTGACGCCCATCCCGCGCCGCTCAGCCACTGATTTTCTGGGGGAAACTCGACATGCCCGGCTTCCTGCGCCGACCCGCCTTCTGGATCACCATCGTTGTCGTCGTGCTGCTCGGCGGCGGCTTCTTCTACATGAAGAGCCAGGCGGCCGAGAAGAAGAAGAAGCTCGAGGCGGCCGCCGCCCAGGAGGAGCCCTCCCCCTACGCGGCCATCGCCCAGGGCAAGGCCGACGTCGAGGGCGGCGTGATCCAGGTGGCCGCGCGCCGCCAGGGCATCGTGCGCGACGTGTTCGTCCAGGAGGGCGACATCGTGAAGGCCGGCCAGCCGCTGGCCAAGCAGGAGGACGACGACGCCCGCCTGGCCGCCCAGACGGCGGCGGCGACCCTGTCCTCGGCCAAGGCCCAGCTGCAGCTCTACCAGGTGCAGCTGCGCACGGCCCAGCGCGAGTACAACCGTCTGCAGGGTCTGGCCGCGTCGAACTATGTCGCCGCCCAGAAGCTGGACGCGGCCCGCGACCAGATCGCCTCGGCCCAGGCCAATATCGCCGCCCAGCAGGCCGCGATCGGCGTCGCCTCCGCCCAGCTGGACCAGGCGCGCTACAATCAGGAACTGACGATCATCCGCGCCCCGGCCGACGGCCGCATCGCCCGCCGCCAGGCCAATCCGGGCGACCGGCGCCCTCGACCCTGAACGTCACGGCCATGTTCGACCTTGAGCCGAACACCCAGCGCATCGTCCGCGCCGAAATCGTCGAGGCCGACATCCCCAACGTGGCGATCGGTCAGGAGGTCGAGATCCAGCCGGAAAGCGATCCCGACAAGACCTATGTCGGCAAGGTCCTGCGCCGCGCCGCCGTGTTCGGGGCCCGCAAGCTGGCCTCGGACGATCCCAGCCAGCGCAGCGACGAACGCGTCGTCGAGGTGGTGGTCAGCGCCGACGGCGCCCCCGCTGCTGGTCGGCCAGCGCGTGCTGGTCAAGTTCATGAAGCCGGGCCAGAAGGCTGGCCTCAAGCGCGACAAGCCGACCGCGCCGGTCGCGGGCGGGATGACGAAGAAGAAGGCGTAAGGCCGCTCGGTTCCCCTCTCCCCTTGCGGGAGAGGGTGGCCCGCCAGGGCCGGGTGAGGGGTCACGCGGCGGATCCGCTCATTAACCCCTCATCCGTCGCCTTCGGCGACACCTTCTCCCGCAAGGGGAGAAGGAGCGTTCGCGGCGCTCCGTGATCCGCGTATCCGAAATCAAACCGAACGATTTCAAAGGCTTCCCACTTTTACACCCCGCTCAATCATCCGCGTTGAAACCGCCCGTATCCTTTACTCACCTCGTCGCGAGGAAAGGGCGCGTGGCCAGCGACCATCGTGGCGGCGGGGGGCGATCGAGCGGGGACAGGTTCGAGGGGGTTACTCGGACGGTCCGGGGATGAGCTGCTGGGCTCACCCGCCCGCCGTGGGCGTGGTCGGGGGAAAGGGTTCGTCCCTCTCCGATCGCTGGGTCTCTTGGAAACGAGAGGTCCCAGGTCCCGGTAAGGCCCGAACAGGGCCACCTTCCCGGGACGCTGGCGAATAACGGTCGCGCGGAGCGTCGGGCTTCGTCGAAACGGTACTTAGAACTCATGCTTCCGGACGTCGTCCGGCGCTCCGCGTCCCTTTCCATCCCTTCAGCGGCCAGCCGCGTGAAGCGGCGAGGGCGTGCGTGCGGAGGTCCCCTTGACCTCCCCTCTCCCGCGCCGCACAACACGGCCAAACCAAACACGCGTTTGAGGGAGACTTCGGCATGGCGGACATCCGCTTCGACGGCAAGGTGGCGATCGTCACGGGCGCGGGCGGCGGGCTTGGCCGCCAGCACGCCCTGGAACTGGCCCGGCGGGGTCGCCAAGGTGGTGGTCAACGACCTGGGCGGCAGCGTCGACGGCTCGGGCGGCTCGTCCGAAGCGGCCCAGAAGGTCGTCGAGGAGATCAAGGCGTTCGGCGGCGAGGCCATCGCCAACGGCTCGTCGGTCACGGATGACGCGGGCGTCGCCCACATGGTCAAGCAGGCGATGGACGCCTGGGGCCGGATCGACATCCTGATCGCCAACGCCGGCATCCTGCGCGACAAGACCCTGACCAAGATGGAGCTGGCCGACTTCGAGCTGGTCATGCAGGTGCACGTGTTCGGCACCTTCAAGCCGATCAAGGCCGTCTGGGACATCATGAAGGCCCAGAACCACGGCCGCATCGTCGTGACGACCTCGTCGTCGGGCATGTACGGCAACTTCGGCCAGAGCAACTACGGCGCGGCCAAGATGGCGGTGCTGGGCCTGATGAACACCCTCAAGCTCGAGGGGCGCCAAGAATGACGTCAAGATCAACGCCATCAGCCCGGTCGCGGCGACCCGCATGACCGAGGGCCTGATGCCGCCGGAAGTGCTCGCCAAGCTGGCCCCGGAATATGTCACGCCCGGCGTCGTCTATCTCTGCTCCGACGAAGCCCCCACGGGCGCCATTCTCACCGCCGGCGCGGGCGCCTTCGCCCTGTCGCGCATCTACGAGACCGAGGGCGTCTATCTGGGCGAGGGCGGCCTCTCGGCCGAGGAGGTTCGCGACAACTGGGACAAGATCACCGACGAGGCCGGCCAGAAGGCCTACTTCAATGGCGGCGAACAGGGTCAGAAGTTCTTCCGGAAGATGGCTGGCGGTTGACCTTGCGTAAGCATTCGCGGCCAAAAGAGCCGCTTCCAGTCAAGTTTTGACAGAACGACGATTAATACGGGGCCCTCGCGGCCCCGTTTCTTTAACACAACTGACAAAATTCACACTTGGATCAATTTATAGCAACGTTATTTGGCGGAGTGCGTTAAAGCGGCGCTCAAAGGCGCCGTCCGGTGTTCGGCGAGCCCCAGTTCAACAAGGTCGTCAGTCATGTCTCTCATGCGTAACCGCCTCGCCGCCGGCGTCGCCCTCCTCACCCTCGCCGCCGCCACCCAGGCCTCGGCCTCGGCCTTCTACCTGCAGGAACAGTCCGTGCGCGGCACCGGCCGCGCCTACTCGGGCGAAGTCGCCGACAAGGGCGTGGGCAGCCTGTGGTGGAACCCGGCCTCGATCGCCGGCATCGACCGCAGCGAGGCCTATGTCGGCCTCAACATGATCCAGGTGAACTCGAAGGTGGTGAACACCGGCTCGAGCATCACCCGCCCGGTTCCGCCCGCCGGCCTGACCACCCCGATCGGCGGCGCCAACACCGCCTTCGACCCGATCAACGACGGCATCGTCCCCAACCTGGGCGGCGCCTTCAAGATCAACGACAAGCTGTCGCTGGGCCTGTCGGTCGCCGCGCCGTACAACTTCACCACCGAGTACAACGCCGACAGCTGGACGCGCTATGACGCGCTGAAGTCGCAGCTGCGCACGGTCAATGTCGACGGCGTCGTCGCCTATCGCGTCAACGACATGCTCGACCTGGGCGTGGGCTTCACCGCCCTCTACGCCGACGCCGAATTGACCAACGCCCTGCCGAACATCTCGCCGCTGCAGCCCGACGGCTCGCAGTCGCTGAAGGGCGACGGCTGGGCCTATGGCTACACTGTCGGCGCTCAGGTCCATCCGTCGAAGAGCCTGACGATCGGCCGCCAGCTATCGCTCCAAGATCGACCAGAAGCTGGACGGCACCGTGAAGGTCGCCGGCCTGCTGGCTCCGATCCCGGCCGCCAACAACTTCTCGGTCGACGGCCAGGCCAAGATCACCCTGCCCTGGATCGCCAATGTCGGCGCCCGCTGGGCCGTGAACGACCAGTGGACCCTGAACGCCTCGGTCAGCCGCGTCGGCTGGGGCGAGTTCGACGCCATCCGCGTCAGCTTCCCGGGCGGCGGCTCGACCAGCGTCCAGAACTACAAGGACGTCACCACCTACGCCGCCGGCGTCGACTTCCAGGCCTCGCCGCGCCTGACCCTGCGGGCCGGCGTGCAGTACGACCCGACCCCGACGCCCGACGTCGGCCGCACCGCCCGCGTGCCGGACGGCGATCGCATGATGTACGCCGCCGGCGCCACCCTGGGCCGCGACCGACAACATCAAGCTGGACGCCGCGATCAACTACATCAGCTTCGACGACAGCTCGATCAACCGCACGGACGTGACGGCGACCAGCGCGACCGTCCGCCAGAACGGCGCGGTCACCGGCTCGGCCGTCGTGATCTCGACGGGCGCGCGCTTCAGCTTCTAAGGCCGCGGCCCCCAGAAACGAGAAGCCCGCCCGGAGCGATCCGGGCGGGCTTTTTCGTGGCGGTCGATCTAGCCGACGATCTCCCACAGCGCCTTCGCGGCGGCGACGAACACCTGGGCGGCCTGCCCCTTGGGCTCGCCGATCACGGCCGGCACGCCCTGGTCGCCGCCGATGCGCACGCCCATCTCGATCGGCACGCGGCCCAGCAGCGGAACCTTCAGCCGCTCGGCCTCGGCGACCCCGCCGCCTTCGCCGAAGATCGGGATCGGCTCGCCGGTCGAAGGATCGGCGAAGAAGGCCATGTTCTCGATCAGGCCCAGGATCGGGGTCGCGGTCTTCTCGAACATCACCGCCGCGCGGCGGGCGTCGATCAGCGCGATCTCCTGCGGCGTCGTGACCAGCACGACGCCGTCGATGCGCAGCTTCTGCACCAGGGTCAGCTGCACGTCGCCCGTGCCCGGCGGCAGGTCGACGACCAGCACATCCAGCGGCTGCTTCTCCGAACCCCAGGCGACGTCATGGATCATCTGGCGCACGGCCGAGGAAGCCATCGGTCCGCGCCAGATCATCGCCCGCCCCTCGTCGACGATGAAGCCGATCGACATCAGCTTGACGCCATGGGCCTCCAGCGGCTGGAGCTTCTCGTTCTCGAACAGCGGGTCGCCGTCGACGCCCATCATCTTGGGGGCCGAGGGGCCATAGACGTCGGCGTCGAGCAGGCCGACCCTCAACCCCATCTGGGCGAAGGCGGCGGCGAGATTGGTCGAGACCGTGGACTTGCCCACCCCGCCCTTGCCCGAGGCCACGGCGATCACATGGCGGACGTGGGCGGGCTTTTCGGCCTCCGGCGGCGGGACCATCCGGGCCTGCGGGTCTTCCTTGATCGTCGCGCCCTTGCGCACCCGCGTCGCGCCTTCCGCCGCCTGGGCGGTCAGCACCACCTGGGCCACGTCGACGCCCGGCAGGGACGCCAGAGCGCGCTCGGCGGCCTCGCGGATCGGGGCGTAGGCGGCGGCCTTGCTCGCCGGGACCTCGAGCACGAAGCCCGCCCGGCCGTTGCGGACCACTAGGCCCTGCACCAGGCCGGCGCTGACCAGGCCCGCGCCGCTGGCGGGGTCGATGATGCGGTCCAGCGCCGCGCGGGCGTCGTCGATCGTAGCGGGGTTTGAGCCGGTCACGTCAGTCAGGCCTCGTGTTGCGAGCCTTCATATCCGCGCCATGTCCTCGATTTACAAGGCCGCCCTCGCTCGTAAGGGAAGGCCCGGCCGGCTCAGGCGGACGCCTTGAGCAGGTCCATCACCGCGTGCAGGCTCTCGGCGATGTGGACGCACTTGTCGTGCATCTCCTCGTTGGGATCGAGAATATCCGGGACCATCACCGTCATCATCCCGGCCGCGTGAGCGGCGCGGACGCCGGGATGGGAGTCCTCGAGCGCCAGGCAATAGCCGGGATCCACGCCGATGCGGCGGGCCGCCTCCAGATAGGGATCCGGATGCGGCTTGTGCCGAGTGACGTCATGGTGCGCCACCACCGCGTGGAAGCGATGCAGCAGGTCGAAGCGGCCCAGATAGCGTTCGACCGCCGCCATGCCGTTCGAGGTGGCGATGCCGCGCGGCAGGCCCTGGTCGTCAAGATAGTCGAGGATCTCGACGACGCCGGCCTTCAGCTTGGTCTCGGCCGCCAGCAGGTCCTCGACATCGGCCCAGACCCGCTCGAAATACGCCTGGACCGGAAAGGTCTCGCCGTAGAGCGCCCTCAGCATCACGGCGCACTCGGGGTTGGTCTTGCCGACCATCGAGGCGTAGGTCTGGCCGGTGAACTGGACGCCAAAGACGGTCCCGGCCTCGATCATCGCCGCGCGATAGACGATCTCGGTGTCCAGCAGCAGCCCGTCCATGTCGAAGACCACGGCGTCGACGCGACGGGGGAAGCTCACTGGACAAACTCCTCGGCCTTGTAGCCCTGGAAGTAGAGCAAGGTCGTCAGATCGGTGTGGTCGACCTTGGCGTCGGCCTCGGCGGCCACGATCGGCTTGGCGCGGTAGGCGACGCCCAGACCGGCGGCCTCGATCATCGCCAAGTCGTTGGCGCCGTCGCCAACCGCCAGGGCGTCGGCCGGCGTCAGGCCCAGCGCGGCCGTCTCCTCGCGCAGCGCCGCCAGCTTGGCCTCCTTGCCGAGGATCGGGTCGCCGACCCGGCCGGTCAGGACGCCGTCGTGCTCGATCAGCGTGTTGGCGCGATTCAGGGTGGAAGCCCGCGGCCTCCGCCACCCGGCTGGTGAAGAAGGTGAAGCCGCCCGAGACCAGGGCGCAGCGCGCGCCGTGCTTGGCCATAGTGGTCACCAGGGTCCGCGCCCCGGGGTTCAGCTTCACGCGCTCGTCATAGCAGCTCTGCAGCGCGTCGACCGAGAGGCCCTTCAGCATCCCGACCCGCTCGCGCAACGCCCCTTCGAAGGCCAGCTCGCCACGCATGGCCCGTTCGGTGATCTCCGAGACCTGCGCCTTCACGCCCGCGAAGTCGGCCAGTTCGTCCAGGCACTCGACATTGATGATCGTCGAATCCATGTCGGCGATCAGCAGGCGCTTCCGGCGGTTTTCGGCGGGCTGGAAGGAGAAGTCGACGGCCAGGTCCGACAGCGACGTCCCCTCGCCCGGAAAGCCCATCAGCCTGGCCTTGGCCTGGACCTTCTCCTCGGCGGGCAGCAAGAAATCGCAAGCCAGCGGGCCGAGCGCGCTATGGCTTATGGACAGCAGCCGCTCGACGCGCGAAACGGCTTCGGCGTAGGCGTCGGGGTTCGCCCCGACGATGGTGAGGACGGTCGGAATGGTGGAGAGTTCGGACATCGCGCCCCGCATCTGGCTGATCGCGGGCCCGACCGCAAGCGGCAAGTCGGCCTACGCCCTGCAATTGGCCGAACGGATCGGCGGCGAGATCGTCAATGCCGACTCCATGCAGATCTATGCTGGCCTGCGCGTGCTGACCGCCGGCCCCTCCCCCGAGGAAACCGCCCGCGCGCCGCATCACCTGTTCGGCGTGGTCGACGCCGCCGTCGGCTGGTCGGTCGGCCGCTGGCTGGAAGCCGCCACCGCCGCCCTGGCCGAGATCGAGTCCCGAGGCGCCCCCCGCGATCGTGGTCGGCGGCACGGGCCTTTATTTCCGCGCCCTCACCCATGGCTTGGCCGACGTGCCGCCGGTGCCCGAGACCCAGCGCGAGATCTCGGGCCTGCTCTATGCGGCGCGGGGGGAGGCGGAATTCCGCGAAATCCTGAGGCCGCTTGATCCGCAAGCCGAGGCGCGCATCGAGACCGGAGACCGCCAGCGCCTGGTTCGCGCCCACGCGGTGGCCATCGCCACGGGCAAGTCGCTGACCGCCTGGCAGACCGACACCAGGCCCGCCCTGACGCCGGGCGGCTGGAAGGGCCTGGTTCTGGATCCGCCGCGCGCGGAGCTCTACGCCCGTTGCGACGCCCGGCTGTCGTCGATGGTCGAACAAGGCGCCCTGAACGAGGTGCGGGCCATGGAGGCGCGCGGCCTGGATCCGTCCCTCCCCGCCCTCAAGGCCGTGGGCTATCGGGAGTTCGCGGCCCATCTGCGGGGCGAGACCACGCTGGAGCAGGCCCTGGACGCCGCCCGGCAGGAGACCCGCCGCTACGCCAAGCGTCAGCTGACCTGGTTCCGCAACCAGACGCCGGATTGGGAGCGCGTTAGCGTTCCGTGATCGTCACGCCGCCGTCCCGGAGAAGCCGATGTCCGATCTCGACACCCTCGCCCAACGCGTCGCCAGCCGCCTGATCGCCCGGGGCGAGACCCTGGCCATCGCCGAGTCCTCGGCCGGAGGCCTTATCTCGGCGGCCCTGCTGGCCGTGCCGGGCGCTTCGAAATTCTATGTCGGCGGCGCGGTGGTCTACACGGCGCGGGCCCGGCTCACCCTGATGGACATTCCGCAGAAGGCGATGGACGGCCTGCGCTCGGCCAGCGAGCCCTATGCGCTCATGCTGGCCCGCGTGGCTCGCAAGAACCTGAAGGCCACCTGGGGGCTCTCCGAGACCGGCGCGGCGGGGCCGGACGGCAACCGCTACGGCGACCTGCCCGGCCATTGCTGCATGGCCGTGGTCGGCGAGGAAGCCGCGGTCAGCGCCACCCTCGAGACGGGCAGCGACGCGCGCGCGGCGAACATGCGGGCCTTCGCCGCCGCCGCGCTGGAGCTGCTGGTCCAGACGCTGGGCGACTAAGGGGGCCGGCGACCGCGTTTCAACGCGGCCACACCGCTCGAAAAGGCAGAACCTTGCGGCAATGCGCGCCTTGACGCGTCACGGCGCGCATGTCATCACCCTTTCCGTAGCTTTGGAGCAAGACTCGTGCGCAAAACCATGATCGTACTTATGGAGCGGCCGTCCGCGACGTGACCTTGAAGTCACGCCGTAGTTCGGTCGCGCGCGCAAAGGTCCTTCGGGACCTTTTTTCTTTTCCGCCTACGCCCTTCCCGCTTCCCACCGGATCCGTCCCATGACCGCCCACCAGACCATCGAGAGCAAGGCTCCCGCCGACACCGCAGATCGCGCCATGACCGGCGCCGAGATCGTGGTTCGCGGCCTCGTGGACCAGGGCGTCGAGGTGCTGTTCGGCTATCCGGGCGGCGCGGTCCTGCCGATCTATGACGCGCTGTTCCACGAGCCGCGCTTGCAGCACATCCTCGTCCGCCACGAACAGGGCGCGACCCACGCGGCCGAGGGCTACGCCCGCAGTTCGGGCAAGCCGGGCGTCGTCCTGGTCACCTCGGGCCCGGGCGCGACCAACGCCATCACCGGCATCATGGACGCCCTGATGGAACTCGATCCCGATGGTCGTTATCACCGGCCAGGTCCCGACGCACCTGATCGGCACCGACGCCTTCCAGGAAGCCGACACGGTCGGCATGACCCGCTCGTGCACCAAGCACAACTACCTGGTCAAAGACGTCCGCGACCTGCCGCAGATCATCCACGAGGCGTTCAAGATCGCCACGACCGGCCGCCCTGGTCCGGTGCTGATCGACATCCCCAAGGACGTCCAGTTCGCCAAGGGCGAATATTACGGCCCGACCGAGATCGCCTCGACCCACGCCTATGCGCCGAAGATCAAGGGTGACGCCAATCGCATCGCAGAGGCGGCCCGGATGATCGCGAGCGCGCGGCGGCCGATCTTCTACACCGGCGGCGGCGTCATCAATTCCGGCCCCGAGGCGAGTGAAGCCCTGCGCGAGTTCGCCGCCCTGACGGGCGCGCCGGTCACCTCGACCCTGATGGGCCTGGGCGCCTTCCCCGCCGCCGATCCGGCCTGGCTGGGCATGCTGGGCATGCACGGCACGTTCGAGGCGAACAACGCCATGCACGACTGCGACGTGATGATCTGCGTCGGCGCGCGCTTCGACGACCGCGTCACCGGGCGTCTCGACGCCTTCTCGCCGGGCAGCAAGAAGATCCACATCGACATCGACGCCTCGTCGATCAACAAGAACGTCCGCGTCGACCTGCCGATCGTCGGTGACGCCGGCAGCGTGCTGGAAGACCTGATCGTCGCCTGGAAGGCCGCGAACCTGCAGCCGAACAAGGCCGCCTTGAGCGACTGGTGGGCCCAGATCGACCAGTGGCGCGCCCGCCAGTGCCTGGCCTACCGCCGCTCGGACTCGGTCATCAAGCCGCAGTACGCGATCGAGCGCCTGTACGAGCTGACCAAGGACAAGGACGTCTACATCACGACCGAGGTCGGCCAGCACCAGATGTGGGCCGCCCAGTTCTTCCGCTTCGAGGAGCCGAACCGCTGGATGACCTCCGGCGGCCTGGGGACCATGGGCTATGGCCTGCCCGCCGCCTTGGGCGTCCAGCTGGCCCACCCCAAGAGCCTGGTCGTCGACATCGCCGGCGAGGCCTCGATCCAGATGTGCATCCAGGAGCTGTCGACGGCCATCCAGTTCGACCTGCCCGTCAAGATCTTCATCCTGAACAACGAATGGATGGGCATGGTCCGCCAGTGGCAGGCAGCTGTTGCACGGCGAGCGCTACAGCCACTCCTATTCCGACAGCCTGCCAGACTTCGTGAAGCTGGCCGAGGCCTACTGGCGCCCACGGCATCCGCTGCGAGGATCCGGCCGAGCTGGACGGCAAGATCCTGGAGATGATCAACAGCGACAAGCCGGTGATCTTCGACTGCCGGGTCGAGAAGCACGAGAACTGCCTGCCGATGATCCCGTCGGGCAAGGCTCACAACGAGATGATCATGGGCGAGGTCGAGGACATTGGTAATGTCATCGGCGAGGATGGCGCGGGGCTGGTCTGATCCGCCCTCGCCCTTACCCTTCCCTTTGGCATAGAAGCGATCCATGACCGCCAACGTCCAACCCGCTCCCGCCTCGGCCTACGACCTTAGCCCGAAGGATCAGGTCGAGCAGACCGCCACCTTCGCCCTGCTCGTCGACAACGAGCCGGGCGTCCTGCATCGCGTGGTCGGCCTGTTCGCCGCCCGCGGCTACAACATCGAAAGCCTCACGGTCGCCGAGACCGACCGCAAGGCCCACACCAGCCGCATCACCGTGGTGACGCGCGGCACCCGCCACGTGCTGGACCAGATCGAGGCCCAGCTGAACAAGGTGGTGAACGTCCGCCGCGTGCATGACGTGACCCGCGACCCGAACGGGGTCGAGCGCGAACTGGCCCTGGTGAAGGTGCGCGGCCAGGGCGTCGATCGCGTCGAGGCCCTGCGCATCGCCGAGATCTTCCGCGCCAAGCCGGTCGACACGACGCTGGAGAGCTTCGTGTTCGAGATCTCGGGCGCGCCGTCCAAGATCGACAAGTTCCTGGACCTGATGCGCCCCCTGGGCCTGGTGGAACTTTCGCGCACCGGCGTCCTTTCCATCGAGCGGGGCGTCGAAGGCATGTAGCGGAGAAGGCGGATGAGCGGCCTGACCGGATTGATCGCGGGGCTGGCCCTCGCCGCCGTCCAGCAGGCCCCGCCGCCGCCGCAGGATCCGGCGGCCTGGTGGTCGCCCGAAGTCCCCCGTCCGCCGCCGGAGCTGGAGCCGCTCTACAACAGACGGCTCGGCAAGAACCAGCAGCCCATACCGATCGACAACGGCGTGGAACCCCTGCTCTATCGCCTCTGGGGTTTGCAGCCGCTGCAGAGCCAGATCCTTCGCAAGGGCGAGCTGATCGTCGAGGTCTGGGCTCGTCCCGCGCGCGACGTCCGCCAAGCCGTCATCCGCGTCACCCTGCGCCGTGACGGACGCGCCTTCGTCCAGGCCCGGGCGGGCCTGGGGTGCTGCACGCCCGAGATCGGACGCCGGGTGGACGTCAACGCCGAGCTGGGCGAGGTCCAGGTCGCTCCGCTCAAGACCCTTCCCGACGATCCCGCCTGGAGCCAGCCGCGTTCAGTCATCGTCGACTACGGCGGCGGCGCGGTGTCGGCCCTTTGCGTCGACGGCGTCTCGTGGGACGTCACCCTGCTCGTACCCGGTCAAGCCCGCCACCTGCGGCGGGCCTGCGACGACGCCGAGGTCGGCTCGATCGCCCGGATCCTGGCGACGGCGGTGGGCGCGGCGGTCGGCCGCGACCCGCGCTTCGACGCGGTGCTGCCGAGGGGCGCCGACTTCTCGCGCCAGCAGCTGGCCTATGACGACCTGCTGGCCAGCGGCGGCGTCCTGAAGGCCGGGGAATCGAACCGCCCCCAGCCGCCCGTCGTCCCAGCGCCGCCGGACGCCGAGCCCGAGCCGCCGCTAGAATAGCGATGCGACCAGCCCTAGTTCGCGGAACCTCGCCCTTGGCCGGCCCCGCCCTAGGCTCCCGCCATCTGCTGCGGCTGCTCCCGCAGGCGCGCCACGTCTCGAAGCGGCGGCGCGCCGAACAGCCGCGCATATTCCCGGCTGAACTGCGAGGGGCTGTCATAGCCGACGGTATGGCCCGCCGTGGCCGCGTCCAGGCGCTGAACCAGGATGAGGCGGCGCGCCTCCTGGAGGCGGATCTGCTTCTGATATTGCAGCGGCGACAGCGACGTCACCGCCTTGAAGTGCTGGTGCAGGGCCGAAGCGCTCATTCGCGCCTCCTCGGCGACGGCGTCGATGCTGAACGGCTGGTCGAAGTTGCGCTTGATCCAGCCGATCGCCCGATTGACCTGACGCAGCCGCCCATCCCGCCGGGCGATCTGGGCCAGCCTTGGTCCCTGCGGCCCGGTGAGCAGGCGGTAGAGGATCTCGCGCTCGATCAGCGGCCGCCATGACGGCGACGTCCTCCGGCGCGTCGAGCAGAGACACCATGCGGCAGACCGCGTCGAACAGTTGCGGCGTCATGGTGCCCCGCCGACATCCCGCCCACCAGCGGCGCGGCGGCGTCGAGGCGGGCGGCCAGGCCGCATTCCATGATCATCTCGCTGATCAGGTTCGCGTCCAGGACGATGCGGAAGCTCAGATAGGGCTTGTCGACCGAGGCGTCGACGACCTGGCCGGTCGCCGGCACGTCGATGGACGACAGGAAGAAGTTGCGGTCGTCGTACTCATGGATGACCTCGCCCACGGTCACGCGCTTTCGCCCCTGGGCCAGGACGCAGAACGAGGGATCGTGAAGACCGTGATGGGGCTCGCTAGGCTGGGTCAGTCGATAGAGATTGACCCTGGGGCAACAGGTTTCGACCGAACCGTCATCCGGCGTGAATCGTTCAATCAGGGCGGCCAGCGCCTCGCGCGTGCTCATGATTTTCCCTTGCGTGGACAGGGTCATTTGTAAGCCTTGCACGATCCTCCGTCACGCGACGACGTTCGGTTATGGAGGATCGTGCAATCATGCCGGAGCATCGATCTACCCGCTGGACGGCCCCGTGCCGCATAGTGACCTCGTTCCGCTCCCCGACGCGGCCAACTCCAAAACTTGAGCTCTGCGATGAGACGCTACACGCCCCGACGCGGCGTGACGGCTCCGCGCTGGTTCGTCGCCGCCTTGCTGGGCGGGACGGCCGTGCTGACCGCCGCGACCGCCGCGCTCCCTCGCCCCACATCCGCCGCCCAGGCCCCCATTTCCCAGCTAGGGAGCATCGCCCGATGATGATGTCCGCCATCGTTCCCCACATCCCCGTCGCCGGCGTCTGGACCTCGCCGGACGGCCACATCTCGCTGGAGCTGCGCGCCGACGGCCGCTTCATCGAGACCCGCGACGACTTCGCCGACGTGTTCACGGGCGTCTATGTCCTAGTTGGCGAGACGCTGAAGCTGTTCGAGGACCGCGGCGCGGTCGTCAGCGGCACTTTGTCCAATGGCCGCCTTAGCCTGGGGACAGTCCAGCGCCCGGCCTTCCATACCGAGGTCGAAGCCCCTATATTGTGATCGTCCGGCTTCGGCCGAACTATGGGGATAAACGCGCACGTAATAAGCGGACTGGACCCGGGTGCGATTCCCGGCGGCTCCACCAAATCTCTCCCAAGTTATCGTGGGACTGCATGGGGCCGATCAGCATCGACAGACGTGTAAAGGTGTTGCTTTCTCTCGGCTTGGCCCACCGTTTCGGGCCTTTATCTAAATGCGAACGATAACTTCGCTGAAGAGTTCGCCGTCGCCGCGTAATGCGGTGCAGGTGAATTCGCCTCTTAAGTCCTAGGGGTTCAGATCCCTAGGCGGGGCCCGGAGGGAGCCTGCCAACAGAATCCCTCCACTTTCTCCCCGCATTGCCGAGGCTCCCTCCTCTTCTTGAGGAGAAATGGGGGAGCCTGCCAACAGAATCCCTCCACTTTCTTCCCGCATTGCCGAGGCTTCCGCCCTCCAGGCCGTCGCAAACGGTTGCGCCCCATCCTCCGTCGTAGGCGTCATTCACGCTCGGCTTATATGCGATCGTTGAGCTTTGCGATGAGCCTCCGACGCGCTACGTTCCGAGCTTCTTTTCCAGTTCGAAGTACCGACGCCAGCGCATGTCCCAGACCGAACCGCCCGAAGACCTCATGCAATACGAGGCCATGGCCCAGGACGCCCTGCGCGGCGTGGTCAAGGCGGCCTTGAAGAAGGCGGCCGCGCCCGGCGGCCTGCCCGAGCCGCATCACCTGTACATCACCTTCAAAACCAAGGCGGCCGGCGTCTCGGGCCCGCAAGACCTGCTGGGCAAGTATCCGGACGAGATGACCATCGTCCTGCAGCACCAGTACTGGGACCTCGCGCCCGGCGAGACCTTCTTCTCGGTGACGCTGAAATTCGGCGGCCAGCCCAAGCGCCTGTCGGTGCCCTATGCGGCGGTGACCCGCTTCTACGATCCGTCGGTGCAGTTCGCCCTGCAGTTCGCCCCGCCCGAGATCGTCGAGGACGATCCCGAACCCGAGGCCGAACCCGAGGCCAAGGTGCCCGCGCCGGCCGGGGACGACGGCCCCAAGATCGTCTCTCTCGACCAATTCCGGAAGAAATGAGCGACATCGTCTCCGACGCTCCGCAGACCCTGAGCGACGAGGCGATCCTCGCGCGCTTCCGCGCGTCCAAGAACCAGCCCAGCGGCTCCCGGACGCTGGGCTTCGAACTGCTCGCCGTGCGCCAGGCCGACCGCGAGGTCGAGGTCGAGTTCACGGCCCGGGCCGACCTGCTGTGCAATCCGATGGGCCAGATCCAGGGCGGCTATGTCTGCGCCATGCTCGACGAGGCCATGTCGGTCGCCGGCATGATCACCTCGGGCATGACCCACGTGGTCCCCACCCTGGAGATGAAGACCAGCTTCCTGCGGCCGGCCATGCCGGGTGTCCTGCGGTGCGTCGGACGCGTGGTGAAGTGGGGGCGGACGGTCTGCTTCACCGAGGGCGAACTCTACGACGCCGAGGATCGCTTGCTGGCCAAGGCGACGGGGACGGCGATCCCCACGCCGTTCGCCAAGTTCAAGAAGTAGCCGACCATGCGGTTGGCGGTGATCATCGGACTTCTGGTCCTGCTGGTCTCCCCGCCCTCGAGCGTTCGCGCCGCCGGCCCCTTCGCCGATTGGACCGCCATTGTCGTGGCCGGCGACTTCCACGCCCATTCAGGCGGTTCGACGGAAGCCTTCGACAACGCCCGTCGTGACGTCGCGCGCACCCTGGTCGGTCTCGGCTTCGACAAGGACGCCATCCACCAGTTCTCCACGCGGCCCGAGCGCTATCCGCGCGAGGCCTTGGGGCGGGCGGAGGCGAGCGCCATCCGCGACGCCCTGCGAATCAAGGCCGGCGAGGCGAAGGCGGGGTGCCTGTTCTACATCAGCTCGCACGGCGGTCCGGAGGGGGCGGTTCTAGGCAAGGGCGTTCTTCGGCCACACCTGCTGGCGGCGATGCTGGACGAGGCCTGTCCCGATCGCCCCAGCGTCGTGGTGATCTCGGCCTGCTTCTCGGGCGTCTTCATTCCGCCGCTGCAGAGGAACGATCGGCTGGTGCTCACGGCGGCGCGGCCAGACCGAGCCTCCTTCGGCTGTGGCGAGAGCGACAAGTATCCGTATTTCGACGATTGTTTCCTTTCCACCGCGCCCTCGGCCCATGATTTCGCCGCCCTGGGCGCGGGGGTTCAGGCCTGCGTGGCGCGCCGGGAGCAGGAAACCGGCGCCGAGCCTCCGTCGGAACCGCAGGTGTGGATCGGGCCGGCCCTGCGCCCCAAGTTGCCGCTCTACGCGTTCGACCGGCCACGCCCCCGCGCGCCATGAGGCCCGATCGGGTTTGACCCGCGCGGCAAGCACGTTACACAAACCTCTGGAAGTTTCCGCTTCACCCAGGGGACATCGTTGACGTCGCGCGTTTCGCCCGCAGCCGCCCTCGCGGCGGCCTTCATCGCACTTTGGTCCAACCTGGGATCGGAGGCGCGGGCGCAGGACGCTACGCCCGCCAGCGCGCCCGCCAGCGACACGCCCGCCGCGGAGGCGGGGCCGCGGCCCTATACCAGCCTGCGCCCTCGCCGCGCGCGCCCCGTGGTCCGGCCGACCGCGACGGCCGCCGCGCCCGCCGCCGCGCCGCAAGCCCCGAACGTCGCGGCCGCCCAGCCGGTCGCGACGGGCGTCGCGCCCATGCCGCGCCCCGAGCTGGAAGCCTTCGTGGATGGCGTGGTGCAGCGCGCCATGACCCGAGACCACATCGCCGGGGTCACGATCTCCGTCGTGCAAGGCGGCCAGGTGGTGCTGAAAAAGGGCTACGGCTTCGCCAATCTCGGCCAGCGCAAGCCGGTGGACCCCGACAGGACCCTGTTCCGCGTCGCCTCGATCTCGAAGACGTTCACCTGGATCGCCCTGATGAACGAGATCGAGTCGGGCCACATGCGGCTGGACGGGCCGGTGAACCTCTACCTGCCCGAGCCCCTGCAGCTGAAGGACCAGGGCAAAAAGGCCCAGGTTCGCCTGCGCGACCTGATGACCCATACCGGCGGCTTCGAGGATCGCGCGCTCGGCCAGCTGTTCGAGCGCGATCCCAACCGCATCCGCCCGCTGGCCGACTATCTTCGCCAGGAGCGACCGCGTCGGGTCCGCGAGCCCGGCCTGCTGCCCAGCTATTCGAACTATGGCGCGGCCCTGGCCGGCGCCGCCGTGGCCAACGTCACCGGCAAGCCGTTCGAGGAGCTGGTGACGCAGGAGATCATCCTGCCGGCTGGCATGAACCGCACCACCTTCCGCGAGGCGCGGCCGTGGCGTGACAACCTGCCCGCGCCGATGTCCGGAACCCTCGCGGCCGACCTGTCCGACGGCTTCTCCTGGACCTCGACCGGCTGGAAGGTCCGTCCCCGCGAGTTCATGGGCCAGATCGCTCCGGCGGCCTCGGCCTCCAGCACCGCTGGCGACATGGCCCGCTACATGACCCTGCTGCTGAATGGCGGGGTCATCGACGGCAAGACGATCTTCTCGCCCAAAACGGCCCAGGCCTTCCGCACGCCCATGTACCGCCCCGCCCCCGAGGCGGCCGGCTGGAACGCGGGCTTCCAGGACATCCCGCTGCCGGGCGGCCGGCGCGGCTTTGGCCATGGCGGCGCGACCCTGTACTTCCATTCCAACATGGTGATCGCGCCCGACCTGGGCCTGGGCGTCTTCGTCTCGGTCAATACCGACAGTGGCGACCAACCTGCCCGCCACCCTGCCCGCGACGATCATCGAGCACTTCTACGCCCCGCAGCCGGCCGTGCCGGCACCCAGCGCCCTGACCTACGAGCAGGCCCGCGCCTACGAGGGCGACTATCTGACCACCCGCCGCGCCTATGGCGGCCTCGAAGGCTTCACCAATCGGATCATCGGGCGGGCGACGGTGCGGGCCACCGCCGACGGCCGCCTTTCGGTCACCGAGGGCGGCTCGACCGCCCTGTTCAACGCCTCGGGACGCCCGGGCGTCTTCAAGGCCGTCCAGGGCCCGTTGGTCCTGGTCTTCGATCCCAACGGCGACCGCCCCTCGCGCTTCTACGCCGCGCGCGGCTTCTCGACCTACGAACGGATCGGCTTCCTGCGATCGGCGAGCGTGCTGGTGTGGACGGCCGCCCTGGCCGCCGTGGCCTGCGCCGCCACGATCCTGGGCGACCCTGGTCCGCAACCGGCGCGAGGCGCGCCAGACTCCGGTCCAGGCCCGCGCCAGCCAGATGCAGACCGCCCAGGCGGTGCTGTGGCTGATCTCCGCCAGCTGCATGGGCGTCTTCGCCGCCCGCGCCTCGGACCAGACGACCGCCTTCTTCGGCTGGCCCAGCGGCTGGCTGCTAAGCGGCTCGGCCTGCGCCCTGGTGGCGGCCATCCTGGGCGTGGTGACCCTCGGCGACCCTGCCGATGGTGTGGCGCGGCGGACGCCGCGTCGACAGCTGGACCGCCGCCCGCAAGGTGGCCTTCACCTTCACCGCCCTGCTGCTCGTCTTCCTGAGCGTGCTGCTGGGCCTTTGGGGCTATCTGCTGCCCTGGAGCTGAGGCGCGAACCTTAATCTTCCAGGGTGCGTCGCATCAGGTTGGTGTTCAGCTTCCGAACCTGGATGACGATCCGCTCGCGCTCCCCCGGCCGCCGCTCCACCAGCAGTCGGGCGACCTGGGCGTCGTCGTGGAAGGCGTAGCCCTTGATGGCGTCAAGCAAGGCCTTGGCCAAGTTGTCGAGATCCATCCACGGCGGCTCGCCGACATATTCCATGCCGATCTCGACGCTGAACTCGCCCCAGGCCGGGCGCGAGCCGCGCCAGGACTTGCGGAAGAACTCGTAGATCAGCGGCTTGTAGTACTTGCCCTGGGTGGTCAGGCCGTCGACGACCAGCGTCAATTCGCCGTTCGCCTCGCGAGCGCGAACCTTGCCGTGATGGGTCCAGTCGGCGCCGTCGAGAACCTGGCTCACGCGTCCATCATCCCGGCCAGGGCCATTATCGTGTTCCAGTTTCGCGTGGTCCCGACAGGGGAGCGCTTGGTCTTCTTCCACTCCCGATCCAACACCGAGTCGGCCATGCTGATCGGGAAATCCAGATAGAGTTCGCGGGCGCCGACCACGAAGCGTTCGGGGCCGGTGATCGCCGCGCGCAGGATCGCCTCGTCCTCGGCCGGCAAAGGGGCCTTCAGGAAGTTGACGATCACGTGGCTGGGATGGTCGACGGCCTCGGCCTTAAATGGATTGCCGTCGATGAGCGCCCTGATCTCTCCGGGGGAGCGGACCATGAAATCGGTCCGCAGCCCGATCCGCGCCTCGAGGGCGTCCTCCAGCGCCTTCTCCAGCGCCGCTCCGCCCGCATGGTCTCCCCACAGCACCAGATTGCCGCTGGCGAGATAGGTCCTGGCCTCCTTGAAGCCGGTATCCCGCGCGATCCCGAGCAGATCCTCCTTCAGCACCTTGCGCTTGCCGGTGTTGATCGAGCGGGGCAGCGCCACATAAGGGCTCATCGGGGTCTCCTTCGCGGCTGCGAACATTGCCCTCCCGCCGCTCAAGGTCTAGACCGCGCACGACCGTTTTTCCGGAGATCGCCGCATGACCGCCACGCGCACCGAGACCGACACCTTCGGCCCCATCGAGGTCGCCGCCGACCGCTACTGGGGCGCGCAAGCCCAGCGGAGCCTCGGCAACTTCAAGATCGGCTGGGAGAAGCAGCCCCTGCCGGTCGTCCGGGCCCTGGGCATCGTCAAGCGCGCCGCCGCCGAGACCAACACCAAGCTCGGTAAGCTGGATCCGAAGCTGGCCGACGCCATCATCCAGGCCGCCAACGAAGTCATCGACGGCAAGCTGAACGATCACTTTCCGCTGGTCGTCTGGCAGACCGGCTCGGGCACCCAGTCGAACATGAACGCCAACGAGGTGATCTCGAACCGCGCCATCGAGATCCTGGGCGGGGAGATGGGCTCCAAGAAGCCCGTCCACCCGAACGACCACGTCAATATGAGCCAGTCGTCGAACGACACCTATCCGACGGCCATGCACGTGGCCTGCGCGGAACAGATCGTCAGCGACCTGCTGCCGGCGCTCAAGCACCTGCACAAGGCGCTGAAGGCCAAGTCGGACGCCTGGGCCGACATCATCAAGATCGGCCGCACCCATACGCAGGACGCCACCCCGCTGACCCTGGGCCAGGAGTTCGGCGGCTACGCCCAGCAGGTCGAGAACGGCATCGAGCGCATCGAGCTGACCCTGCCCAAGCTGATGCAGCTGGCCCAGGGCGGCACCGCCGTCGGCACCGGCCTGAACGCCCCGATCGGCTTCGCCGAGGGCGTGGCCGAAGCCATCGCCAAGATCACCGGCCTGCCCTTCACGACGGCCCCGAACAAGTTCGAGGCCCTGGCCGCCCACGACGCCATGGTGTTCAGCCACGGCGCGATCAACACGGTCGCCGCCAGCCTGTTCAAGATCGCCAACGACATCCGCTTCTTGGGCTCGGGTCCCCGCGCCGGCCTCGGCGAGCTGTCCCTGCCGGAAAACGAGCCGGGCTCGTCGATCATGCCGGGCAAGGTCAACCCGACCCAGTGCGAAGCCCTCACCCAGGTCTGCGTCCAGGTGTTCGGCAACCACGCCGCCCTGACCTTCGCCGGCAGCCAGGGTCACTTCGAGCTGAACGTCTTCAACCCAGTGATGGCCTACAACTTCCTGCAGTCGGTCCGCCTGCTGGCCGACGCGGCGATCAGCTTCACCGACAACTGCGTGGTCGGCATCGAGCCGCGCGTCGACAACATCAGGAAGGGCGTCGAGAACTCGCTGATGCTGGTCACGGCCCTGAACGGCCGCCTGGGCTACGACATCTGCGCCAAGATCGCCAAGACCGCGCACAAGAACGGCACGACCCTGCGCGAGGAGGCCGTCGGCGGCGGCTATCTGACGAACGAGGAGTTCGACCAGTACGTCCGTCCGGAGAAGATGGTCTCGCCGGGCTGAGGCGCGAAGGTTCAGAAGGATCGAGGGGTCGCCGAAAGGCGGCCCCTTTTTCGTATGCGCCCTAGCGCCTGACCACCTCGCGGCCGATCGGCGCCAGGGCGATCTGGGCGAGTTGCAGGTCCTTCAGCGCGAACGGAATGCCGATGATCGTGATCGCTTCGGCCGCGGCGACCACGATGTGGCCGATCGCCAGCCACCAGCCGGCCAGCACGAACCAGATCACGTTCAGCAGGAAGCCCACCGGCCCCGTGCCCAGGTCGTGGCGGCCGGTGACGATCTGGCGGCTGACGATCTCCTTGCCGAACGGCCAGAAAGCGAAGCCGGCGATGCGGAAGGCCGCGCCGGCATAGGGCAGGCCGACGATGGTGATGGCCAGCAGCACCCCGGCCAGCAGCCAGCCCAGGCCGGTCACCAGGCCGCCGCAGATGAACCAGAGCACGTTGAGAATGAAGCGGATCACGGTCTTGCCCCTCGATCAGGATCTAGAGGTGGCCCCGCGCTCGCCGCCTGTCGAGGTTCGCGCGACTTCGTGACCGCGAATTCATCTGGCTGGCCGGTCAGGCCCGCCGGCTGACCGCGAAGTCGGCCAGGCTCTCCAGCGCCTCACGCCAATCATTGGCCGGGAAGATCGCCAGGGCCGCCTTGGCCTTGTCGGCATAGTCGGTGGCCAGATCCAGGGTCGCGTCCAGGGCCGCCGGTGCCGATGATCAGCTCGCGAGCCCGGCGGAAGTCGGCCTCCGTCTGCTCGCGGCGACCGACGGCCCGCTCCCAGAACTCGGCCTCGCGCGGACCCGAGCGGGCGATGGCCAGCAGCAGCGGCAGGGTCGCCTTGCCTTCGCGGAAGTCGTCGCCGGCGTTCTTGCCGAGCGCCTCGGTCGTGCCGCCATAGTCCAGCGCGTCGTCGACCAGCTGGAACGCCAGGCCCAGGTTCAGGCCGTAGGACTTCAGCGCGTCGGTCTTGGCCGAATCGACGCCCGGCCGACACCGCGCCAGCCTCGGAGGCGGCCGCGAACAGCTCGGCGGTCTTGGCCTGGATGATTTCCAGATAGATCGCCTGCGACAGGTTCAGGTCATGGCTGCGCATCAGCTGCAGCACCTCGCCCTCGGCGATGACGCGACTGGCGCGGGCCAGGATCTCCAGCGCCTTCATCGAGTTCGTCTCGACCATCAGTTCGAAGGCGCGGGCGAACAGGAAGTCGCCGACGAGCACGCTCTGGGCCGCGCCCCAGATCAGGTGCGCGGCGACCTTGCCCCGGCGCAGCTGGCTGCCGTCCACGACGTCGTCGTGCAGCAGGGTCGCGGTGTGGATGAACTCGACGGCCGCCGCCAGCTTCAGGCAGTGGTCGTTGCCCTCGCCTTCTTGGCCCGACCCCGCCAGGCGCGCGGCGGCGACGGTGAGCAGCGGGCGCAGGCGCTTTCCGCCGGCGGCGATCAGGTGCTCGGCCAGGGCCGGGATGATCGGCACGTCGCTCTGCATCCGGTCGGTGATCAGGCGGTTGACGCCGGCCATGTCGGTCTCGGCGAGGCGCACGAGACGATCCACCGAGCCCGACTTCCGGGGGAGGGTCGCTGCGGCTACGTCCAAAACCATGGTCTCCTTACGGCGTCCCCTCTTCGCTATCCGGAGGGATCAACCGTTGCGAGGGACAATGGTGGCGGGATAGGTCACGGTCAAGGCGAGCACAAGGCCTCAAAAGCATTGGACGATCAGCAGGTGACGGAGGATCGGGTTCTGGGGGGCCGCGTGCGGCTGCGCCAGAGGGCCGACGGATACAGGGCGGGCATGGACGCGGCCCTGCTGGCGGCCGCTTGCGACGCCCTGCCCGGCCAGCGCGTGCTCGAACCCGGGTGCGGCGTCGGCGGCGCCCCTGCTGGCGGCGGCGACCCGCCGGCCGGAGGTGGTCTTCCAGGGCGTCGAGCGTGATTCCGTCGCCGCGGCCCTGGCGCGCGACAACGCCGCGCTCAATGGCCTGGCGGACCGAGTCGCCGTCGTCCAGGGCGACGTGGAGGCCGGCTTCCGGGCCCTGGGCCTGCCGGTTTTCGACGCGGTCATGGCCAATCCGCCGTTCTTCGACGATCCGGCGACGCTGCGCGCCCCCAGCCCGGCCAAGAGCGGCGCCTGGATGGCCGACGGCGGCCTTCCGGCCTGGACCGGTTTCTGCCTGAAGGCGGTGCGCGAGGGCGGGACGATCACGATCATTCACCGCGCCGACCGCCTGGCCGACCTTCTGGCGCAACTGGCGACCCAAGGCCGGCTCGTTCCGCATCCGGCCGATCGCCCCCTTCGCCGACGCTCCCGCCAAGCGGGTGATCGTCCGCGCCACCAAGACCGGCAAGGCCCCGCTCGTTCTGCTGCCGCCGCTCGTGCTGCACGACCGCGACGGCGGCAAGCACTCGGCGGCGGCCGAGGCGATCCTGCGCGGCGAGGCGGCGCTGGACTGGTGAGCGCGGCTAGCGCCCCCTCCGTCACGCGGCTTCGCCGCGCGCCACCTCCCCCGTTTCACGGGTGAGGAGGAGGCCGCCATCCCCCGCCCGCGGGGGAGGTGGATCGGCGCGGATACGCGACGAGACGGAGGGGGCGCTCTCGGACACGCGCCCGCCGCTTCACGCGGCTTGCCGCTGAAGGGATGGAAAGGGACGCGGAGCGCCGGACATCCGTCCGGAAGAACTTTGATAAATACCGTTTCGACGAAGCCAGACGCTCCGCGCGACCGTTATTCGCCAGCCTCCCGTCAGGTGGCCCTGTTCAGGCCTTACCGGGACCTGGACCTCCCGTTTCCAGGAAGCCCAGCGGTCGGAGAGGACGAGCCACTACAGGCTAAGACACATCCTTTTGCCTCCAACCACGCCCACGGCGGGCGGGGTGAGCCCAGCAGCTCATCCCCGGACCGTCCGAGTAACCCCCTCGAACCTGTCCCCGCTCGATCGCCCCCCGTCGCCACGATGGTCGCTGGCCACGCGCCCTTTCCTCGCGACGAGGTGAGACAGAGCATACGGCAGGTTTCGGAGGGTGGATAAGTCGGCGCCAATGCTCGTCGAACGCCCGTCATCGCCACGCTCAAAACCTTCGTCATCCCGGGCGGCGAAGCCGACCCGGGACCCAGGGGCGGCCGCACTGCGAGGCCCCCTGGGTCCCGGCTCTCCGCTGCGCTGCGGCCGGGATGACGAAGGGTTAGCTGTTGGACGATGATCAGGCTTCGCGCCAAGAGCCATCCCCTCACCCACCCACGCCTGCGGCGCGGCCCTCGCCCTCTCCCCTAGGGGAGAGGGATTTTTGCGCTCGTCCCTTGGCGTGAACTCACCGCCAGCGCCGCGACGGCCGCGCCGCCGGCGAGCGCGCCGAGGGCGACCAGGACCGAGACCTCCAGCACGCCGGGCGCCAGCTGCCTGGCGGTGACGTCGACAGTGAGCTTCTGGACCGTCCGGGCCATGTGAAAACTGTTCAGGGCCGCGGTCAGCAGGCCAAGGAGCGGCCCGGCGAACCGCAGATCCGCGAGAAGGCGGCGCCAAGGCCCTCCCGACGAGCGCGCGAGAAGCGCCAGGGCCGGCGTCAGTAGGATCGCCAAGGTCAGCAAGGCGAATACACACCGTTGCGGCGTCGCCGCGTCGATGAAGACCGATCCAAGACTCGACATTCCGCTCTCTCCCGCGCGTTAGCAGGTAGAGATTACAGTTGTAGTTTTCGAATGGTCAAGCGCGGTCCGGCCGATCTCAGGCCAAGGTCAGCACCAGCGGTCCCCGCCGCGTCGCCACCAGGGTGTGCTCGTACTGCACGGTCGGCTGGCCGCCGGGCGGCCGCAGGGTCCAGCCGTCATCCAGTTCGTCGACCCAGTCCGCGCCCAGCGACAGGAACGGCTCGATGGTGAAGACCAGGCCCTCGGGGATCACGCGGCGGTCGCGCGGCTCATGCCAGGTCGGGATCTCGCGCGGCTCGTCGTGCAGCGAGCGGCCGACGCCGTGGCTGGCGAGGTTGCGCACCAGGCTGTAGCCGTTCTTGCGGGCGAAGGTCTCGATCGCGCCGCCGACCGCGTTCAGCCGCCCGCCAGGCCGCACCGTCCGGATGCCGGCCCACATCGCCCGACGGCCGTCGCGGCACAGCCGCTCGATGCGCCGGCTGACCGGCGGCACCGCGAAGCTGGCGCCGGTGTCGCCGAAATAGCCGTCCAGCTCGGCCGAGACGTCGATGTTCACCAGGTCGCCGGGCTTGACCACCGTGTCGTCCGGTATGCCGTGGGCGCAGTCCGGGCCGACCGAGATGCAGGTCGCGCCCGGGAACTTGTAGGCCAGCTCGGGCGGCCGAGCGGGCCCCCTCCTTCTCCAGCATGGCGCGGCCGAGGTCGTCCAGCTCGCGGGTCGTCATGCCGGGCTCCAGGGCCTGGCCCATGGCCGCCAGGGTGCGGGCCACCAGGGCGCCGACGACGCGCAGCTTCTCCAGCTGGTCCTCGCTGTCGATCGTCATCGGGAAGGCTCGGCGGTCGCCAGGTCGAGGTCGTCGACGCCCGCCGCCTTCAGCTCTCGCGCCACCAGCTCCTGAAAGGTCAAGCCGGGGTTCAGCTCGCAGAGCATGCCGATCCTGATCCAGAACGCCGCCTGGGCGTTGATCGAGCGGTACGAGGCCTTGCTGGCCCGGCGCAGCTGCTCGTGCAGCTCATCCTCGATGTTGACGATGCCCATTCCGCGCCCCGCATATACGTTTCATATATGCGGTATATATACGCGCGTCACGCCCGGCAAGCCGCCCTATTCGGCGTAGAGCGCCAGGGCTTCCAGGCAGAGCTCCAGCCCGGTGAGATCCCGCAAGGGGTCGTGGGTGACGATGACGAACAGCCGCCGCGCCTCGCCCCACAGCATGACGGTCTCGGGCAGGCCGTGGTCCTCGATCACGCAGCCGTCGCCGTCGCGCCAGACGCGGTTCTCGTCGAGCGTGGCCCCCAGCATCTGGTCGACCCGCGCCACGTACTCGGCCTCGGCCTCGCTGGCCACGTTGAGATAGGCGAACAGCGGCCGCCCCAGCCCCGCCAGCACGCCGGCCTCGAACACGGCGGCGGTGTCGGCGGAAGGGCCGCGAAACGGCGTCAGGTTGACGATCCCCGCGTCGGCCTGGCGCAATTGCGCCATGCGGGCGGCGTAGAACTGACGCGCGGCCAGCTCGTCGCCGCCCTCGCCCGGCGGCATCTGGACCGCGGCCAGGGGCTCGAACCCGGCGTCCAGGCACAGGGCCCTCTGGCGAGCGGCCTGGGCCTCGACATCGGGAAGCCAGGCCTCGGGGCCGGCGAGCCATAGGGAACGGACGGGACGCATGGCGCCCTTACGTCTGGTCCCCGAACGCCGCTGTCAATGTTTGATGGAAACTGGATGACGTCGATCGCGCGAAGAACCCTGCTGGCCGGCGGCCTCGTCCTGGCCTCCACGCCCCTGGCTCGCCCCGCCCTGGCCGCCGCGCCGGGGCCCTGGCTGGCCTATGACCGGCGCCTGAGAAACCTGCTGGCCGAGCCGCCCGAGGGCGACTTCGATCCGGACTTCGAGCAGACCCTGCTCGACCTCAACAACATCTTCCGCCGGCGTCAGGGCGCGGCGCCGCTGGCCTGGGATCGCGGCCTGTCCGACGCCGCCCGGGCCCACGCCGCCGACATGGCCGTGACGGGGCGGTTCGACCACCTGACGCGCGAGGGCTACTCCCCCCGGCCGCGTCGGCCTGCTGGCGCGCGACCTTGTCGGCGACCCCGGCCGAGAACATCGCCATGCGGCTCAACGCCGACGGCGACCGTGCGGCCCGAGCAGATCATGACCCAGTGGAAGGACAGTCCCGGCCACCGCGCCAACCTGCTGACCCCGGGCTTCACCCATGTCGGCTATGGGGTCCTGCGCCAGGGGCCGCGGGTGATCGCGGTCGGCCGCCTATTGCGGAGGTGGCCGCGCGCCTGGCCGGTCCCGCGCCCCTGCGGGTCAGCGCCGTCGACCAGATCGCCGTGGCCCTGGCCAACGCCGCTCCGGCGATCCGCCAGTTCTCGGTGTCCGAGCCGGGCGGCGAAATCCTGACCGTCACCTATGTCGAGGGCCGCCCGCCCGGCGTGCTGGGTCCCGGCGACCTGGCAGCTGCGCCCGCACCTGTCGTCGGGCGAGCACCGCTACCAGATGGGTTGGGGACCGGTCTTCGTGCTGGGCGGTTGAGCCGCGCCCCTACTGCGCCACCGCCAGGGTTTCGATGCGCAGATTGACCGCGTCGCCAATCACGCCGGCGGCGCCGGCGCTGCCGAACGCCTTGCGGCTGATCTGGCCGGTGATGGTGAAGCCGGCCTGCCGCTTCTGATTGTTGGGCGCCGAGCCGATCTTGTTCAGCTTCACGTCCAGCGTCACCGGCTGGGTCACGCCCATGATGGTCATGTCGCCGGTGACCTTGGCGGTCGTCTCGCCGGTCTTCTCCACCTTGGTCGACTTGAAGGTCATGATCGGATTGGCGGCGGCGTTCAGCCAGCGTTCGCCCTTGAGATGCTGGTCCCGCGCCGGATCGCCCGAGAACAGGCTGTCGACCGAGACCACGGCCTCGACCCGCGACTTCTCCGGCTCGGCCTCATCCAGCCAGATCGTGCCCTCGGACTTGGCGAAGATGCCGATCACCGAGGTGAAGCCGAAGCGGTCGATCGCGAAGGTGGTCTCGGTATGGGCGGAATCGAGCTTGTAGGCGACCTCGGCGGCGAAGGCGGGGGCGACGGCGCTCAGAGCCGCGCCGGCGGCGATGGCGGCGAGCAGGCGTTTCACGGGAACTCTCCTTCGTCTTGAACGGAACGAGGCCGACTGTTCCGCGCCGATCCGGACCGCGCAAGCCCCAACCAAAAGCCCTCGGCCTGGGAGGGCCGAGGGCTCGTGGGATTTAAGCCTTGGGTACTGAAGGTCAGTTCTTGGCCGCGATGGCCGCCGAAACCGGCGACCACTTTCGGCTATCGCGCCTTAGTTCTTCGCCTGGTCGACCAGCTTGTTCTTGGCGATCCAGGGCATCATGTCGCGCAGGCGACCGCCGACTTCCTCGATCTGGTGCTCGGCCGCGCGACGGCGGGTGGCCTTGAACGAGGGCTGGCCCACCTGGTTTTCCAGCATGAAGTCGCGGACGAACTTGCCCGACTGGATGTCTTCCAGCACGCGCTTCATCTCGGCCTTGGTTTCCGGCGTGATGATGCGCGGGCCCGTCACGTACTCGCCGTACTCGGCGGTGTTCGAGATCGAGTAGTTCATGTTGGCGATGCCGCCCTCGTACATGAGGTCGACGATCAGCTTCAGCTCGTGCAGGCACTCGAAATAGGCCATTTCCGGCGCGTAGCCGGCTTCCACCAGCGTCTCGAAGCCGGCGCGGACCAGCTCGACCGTGCCGCCGCACAGGACGGCCTGCTCGCCGAACAGGTCAGTCTCGCACTCTTCGCGGAAGTTGGTCTCGATGATGCCCGAGCGGCCGCCGCCGATGGCCGAGGCGTAGGCCAGGCCCAGGTCCAGGGCGTTGCCGGTGGCGTTGTGGTGCACCGCGATCAGGCACGGCACGCCGCCGCCCTTCTGGTACTCGCCGCGCACGGTGTGGCCCGGGCCCTTCGGCGCGACCATCAGCACGTCGATGGTGTCCTTCGGCTCGATCAGGCCGAAGTGGACGTTCAGGCCGTGGGCGAACAGCAGGGCCGCGCCGTCACGGATGTTGGGAGCGATCTCGTTCTTGTAGATCGCGGCCTGGTGCTCGTCGGGCGCCAGGATCATGATCAGGTCGGCCCAGGCGGCGGCTTCGGCCACCGTCATGACCTGCAGGCCCTCGCCTTGCGCCTTCTTGGCGGTCGGCGAGCCGGCGCGCAGGGCGACGGCGACGTTCTTCACGCCGGAGTTCGCGAAGGTTGAGGGCGTGGGCGTGGCCTTGGCTGCCATAGCCTACGATGGCGATCTTCCGGTCCAGGATGCGGGCGATGTCGGCGTCGCGGTCGTAGTAGACGCGCATGTTTTTTCTCCAGGACTGGTCAATCAAGGTCGCCCGACGCAACGGTTGGACGACGAAGGCCGGGCGTTTGAGCGTTTTTTTGCCGTTTCGTCAAGGTGAAGCCGACAGAACGCCGAAATGCCAAAGGCCTTCGCGGCCACGTTCTAAAGGCTCGCGCGATCCTTCGCCACTCCGGGACCGCGCGAACCTTGCCGATCAGCCGCGCAGCTCCAGTCCGTTGCCGTCCGGATCCCTCAGATAAAGCGAGACCGAGAGGCCCGAGGCGCCGTGGCGCTCGCCCTCCTCGCCCAGCGCCACGCCCTTGGCGCGCAGCTCGGCCTTGACCGTTTCGGGATCGAAATTCTCGATGGCGATGCAGAAGTGGTCGAGGTTGCGGCCTTCCTCGCCCGGGGCGGCGCCGCCCTTGCGGCCCAGCTCGCCGTCGATCTCGAGAAGGTCGATCAAGGACGCGCCGGCGCGCAACTGGGTCAAGCCGATCCTGTCCTGCCGACGCTCAAGCACGCAGCCGATGACGTCCATGTAGAAGGCCTCGGCGACGGCGCGGTCGCGCACCCTCAGCACCACGTGATCGATCCCGGTCGGCTTCATCGGCGAGCTCCCTTTCAGAACACGCCGATATCTAGGGCGTGGCGGCGCGAAAGGAAGCGGGGCGGAGGATCGCTCCCCCGCCCCGTCGCGGCTCACCAGAAGAGATCGTACCAGACGCTCAGGACCTGGCCGCTCCAGATGTCGACCAGGAGCGCGTCGTCGCCGACCCGCACCCACTCGCAGCCGATCGGCGGCTGGGGCAGGCCGTAACGCCAGGCGTCGAGATAGTACGAGCTGCCATACCAGCCGCCCGGCAGATAGTCGCCGAACGACCAGCTGCGCGCGTACCAGCCGCGCGGATAGCGATAGGCCGGCGCGCGGTAGCGCTGCGGCGCGTGGAAGGTGGGCCGGTAGCTGTAGCGATCATAGTGCGGCCGTCCCCGGTCGCGATCGCGGTAGCGGTCGGGCGATGGGCGGCGGTCGTTGCGGTCCCAGCCCCGGTCGCCGTTCCAGCGATTGTCGTCGCGGCCCCAGTTCCGGTTGTCGTTCCAGCGATAGTCGTTGCGGTCCCGATCCCGGTCGCCGCCGGGACGCTGGTCGCCGCGATCCCATCCGCCGCGGCGGTCGTCGCCGCCCCGATCGCGGTCGCGATCGCCGTCGGGC
The DNA here is from genome assembly GCA_024699865.1 of Aphelenchoides fujianensis. Lineage (NCBI taxonomy): Eukaryota > Metazoa > Nematoda > Chromadorea > Rhabditida > Aphelenchoididae > Aphelenchoides > Aphelenchoides fujianensis. Next base: position 1,526,577 of record JAMPIO010000001.1, on the reverse strand, counting down.
CGCGCTGGCCTGGGCTGAGGCTGGGGCTGGGCCTGGATCTGGTCTTGCGACGGGCGCGGACGCTCGCCGCGGTTCCAGCCGCTGTCGCCGCCGCCGGGGCGGTTCCAGCCGCTCTCGGGCTGGCGAGGACCGCCGCGATCGCCGGGGCGGTTCTGCCAGCGCTCGCCCCGATCGCCGCGCTCGGGCCGGGGCGCGCCATCGCGCTGCTGTTCGCGCTGCGCCTGCTGCTGCTGGGCGACCACCGCCCCCGCCGCGCCGGCCTGAGCCGCGCCGCCGAGCAGGGAGAGCGCCACGGCGGTCGTGATCAGACGTTTCATTTCTTGCTCCGAAGGGCCTTGAAGGCAGGCCCGGGCTTGTCCCTTGATAGCAGTCTCGGACTCGCCGGATGAACCTGGCTTGAACGGACCTCAGAAGGGCCCCCGATGACCGCCCATCCCAACGACGTCGTCAGCTTCTGGCGACATGCCGGCCCCCGCAAGTGGTTCGCCAAGGACCACGGCTTCGACCAGGCCATCGCCCTGAAGTTCGAGCAGACCCACTATCGCGCCTCGATGCGCCGCTACGACGCCTGGGCGGAGACCGCCGAGGGATCCCTGGCGCTGCTGATCCTGCTCGACCAGTTTCCGCGCAACATGTACCGCAAGACGCCGCACGCCTTCGCCACCGATCCCCTGGCCCGCATGTTCGCCCGGGCCGCGATCGCCGCGGGTCACGATCACGACCCGTCGATCGAGCCCACGCTGCGCCCGTTCTTCTACCTGCCGTTCGAGCACTCGGAATCGCTGGTCGACCAGGAGTTCAGCGTCCAGCTGTTCGCCGCCCTCCAGGCCGACACCGGCGACGAGGAGTCGATGAAGTACGCCCTGATCCACCGCGACATCATCGCCCGGTTTGGTCGCTTCCCCCACCGAAACGCCTGTCTTGGTCGCGAAACCACCGCCGCCGAGCAGGAATTCCTCGACGAAGGCGGCTTCGCCGGCTAACGGCGCCGTAACTTGGCGCGGCCGGAGCTCGCCTGTAGGGTGCGCCGGCTAATACGTTCGGGGAACACCAAAATATGAAAGCCTTCCGTAGCGCGCTGGCCGTCGGCCTCGCGCTCTCCGCGATCACGCCGGCCACCAGCTTCGCCCAGGCCAAGGCCAGCAAGGGCCAGCAGATGCAGACCCAGGCCGCCAACGACGTGCCGCGCTGCGCGCGCAAGCTGGGCACCCTGTCGATCGTCGACGGCGACGACGCCAGCGGCTGGACGCAGTACAATCTCGCCTCGCCGCAGAAGGTGCTGCGCGCCATCGTCCAGCGCTCGGGCTGCTTCAACCTGGTCGACCGCGGCGCTGGTCTGGGCGCGGCCCAGAAGGAGCGCGAGATCGGCGGCAACCTCGGCCTGCAGCGCGGCTCGAACGTCGGCCAGGGCCAGGTCAAGGCGGCCGACTACGTGCTGGTCGCCGAGGTCCAGGGCAGCAACAGCAATGTCGGCGGCGGCGCGGTGGCCGGGGCCATCGGCGGCATCATCGGCGGTCGCGTCGGCGGCCTGGTGGGCGGCATCAAGACCAAGAAGCTGGAAGCCAACACCGTCCTGTCGCTGACCAATGTCCGCACCACCGAGACCATGTCGGTGGCCGAGGGCTACGCGGTGAAGAACGACATCGGCTGGGGGCGCCGGCGGCGGCCTGGGCTGGGGCGGCGCCGTGGGCGGCGGCTACGAGGACACCGACATCGGCCGCATCGTCACCCTGTCGTTCATCAACGCCTATTCGAAGATGATCGGCGACCTGGGCCTGCTGTCGGAGGCCGGTCCGGCCGCCGCCGCCGCGCCGCAGAAGACCTTCGCGGCCCTGCGCCCGATCGCCCTGCGCGCCACCCCGGCCGCCGCCGGCAAGCTGATCCGCACCCTCCCCGCGGGCGCCGTCGTCTACCCGACCGGCAACAAGCAGGAGCTGTGGTGGGAAGTGGCCGACGAGAACGACAACGTCGGCTGGGTGCTGAACACCGGTCTCGCGCCGAAGTAAGAAACCCAATCTCGTCATCCCGGACAGCCCGCGGGGCTGATCCGGGACCCAGGGGCCGGCGCGATGCATTTGCCCCTGGGTCCCGGCTCTCCGCTTCGCTACGGCCGGGATGACGAGGTTTTTCCGCCAAGATACCCACAAGAAATTGTGGCTTGGGCCCGACTATCCCCTACTGATGGTGTTAAGGTCAGCGCGTTCCTGCGGAGTGAGGCCATGACCACCGCCGTCCTCGACGCCCCGAAAGCCGCCGCCGACCATCCCGAGCGGCAGTATCTGGCCCTGCTGGCCGATATTCTCGACAACGGCGTCCAGCGCGGCGACCGCACGGGCACCGGCACGCTGGGCGTGTTCGGCCGGCAGATCCGGTTCGATCTGGCCAAGGGCTTCCCGGTCCTGACCACCAAGAAGCTGCACCTGCGCTCGATCATCATCGAGCTTTTGTGGTTCCTGAAGGGCGACACCAACATCGCCTATCTCAAGGACAATGGCGTGCGCATCTGGGACGAGTGGGCCGACGAGAACGGCGAGCTCGGCCCCGTCTACGGCAAGCAATGGCGCTCCTGGGCGGCGCCCCGATGGGCGCGTCATCGACCAGATCAGCAATCTGGTCGAAAATCTGAAGACCAATCCCAGCAGCCGCCGCCACATCGTCTCGGCCTGGAACCCGGCCGACGTCGACGACATGGCCCTGCCGCCCTGCCACTGCCTGTTCCAGTTCTTCGTGGCCGATGGAAAACTCAGCTGCCAGCTCTACCAGCGCAGCGCCGACGTGTTCCTGGGCGTGCCGTTCAACATCGCCTCCTACGCCCTGCTGACGATGATGGTCGCCAAGGTCGTCGGCCTGGAGCCGGGCGAGTTCGTCCACACCTTCGGCGACGCCCACCTCTATCTGAACCACCTCGACCAGGCCCGCGAGCAGCTGACCCGCGAACCCTACCCGTTCCCGACCATGAAGATCGCCGACAAGCGCGACCTGTTCGGCTTCACCTACGAGGACTTCACCCTGGAGGGCTACCAGGCGCACCCGCACATCAAGGCCGAGGTTTCGGTTTGACGTGGGCGACGGATCGGCTCGACCAGCTCACCGATGGCGACGCGATCCTGCCGCCGGTCGTCCAGACCCTGAAGCTGGGCGGACTGGACGCCTGGGGCCCGGGCTGGGCGCGCAAGACCTGGCGACCCTTCGCCAGAGCTTCTCAATATCGATGGTTCGCTGTTCGGCGGTTATCTGGCGGCCCTAGCCGACCAGATCCTGGCTTTCGCGGCGATGACAGCCGCGCCCGCCGACGCGGCCTTTCGCACCAGCAACCTGAAGATCGACTTCATCCGCGTCGGCAAGGCCGAACCGCTGCGGCTGGAAGGCCGCGTGGTGGCCAAAACCAAGTCGATCATCCATGTGGAAGCTGACTTCTTCCGTCCCGACGCCGAACTGATCGCCCGCGCCAGCGCCCAGCAGATCATCACACCCTTCGGCGCGCCCTAGGGCGGTCCAGCGCTTACAGCAGACATCGCGACCGTCCGTTCAGGGTGAGGTGCGGACACGAATCCCCCTCTCTGGAGAGAGGAGGGGCCCGTCCCGACGCCCGTCGGGATGGGAGGGTGAGAGGCTACTGCCGGCCCGAATGCAACACCGACAGGATGTCGACGGGCGGTGGCGATCCGATCCATGGCCGGAGCTTGAGCCCTCCAAGGTCGCCCTCAACGAAGGGAATCCTGGTTTTCCGGTAGGGCGGTGAAACCTCTCACCCTCCCCACCGCTTCGCGGCGGGTCCCTTCCCTCTCTCAAAGAGAGAGGGTTTCGCGGTGCGTCCCCAACGGGTCGTCAGCAGACTGCCCTAAGGCTTCAGCACGATCTTCCCCGAAAGCTTCGCCGATTGCAGCAGCGCCTGGGCCTCGCCCGCCTCGGCTAGGGGCAAGACCTTGGCGATCCTGGGCTGGATCGCGCCCTCGCCGATCAGGCTCAGCACCTTGGCGAGGTCCTGGCGGTAGGGCTCGGGTCGGGCGTCGCGCCAGGAGGTGACGTTGTAGCCCACGACGCCCCGGCTGCCGCTGAACAGCTTCAGGGCCGACAGGCGGTCGGCCAGCAGCATCTTGAGCAGCGCGGCCGGCCGCGCCTTGCCGCCCTTGGTCGCGTCGTAGCCGCCGTACAGCACCGCCGTCCCGCCATCGCGCAGCGCCGTCAGCGAGGCCTGCTTCAGGTGCGGACCGCCGACGTGGTCGAAAGCCGCCACCACGCCGCCGCCCGAGAGCGCCAGCGCCCGCGCCGCGACCGGTTCGGCGCGATAGTCGACATGGACGCCGCCCTTGGCCTCGACCTCGGCCTTCTTGCCGGCCGAGGCCGTGCCGATCGCCTTGACTCCGGCCATGCGCGCCAGATCCAGCAGGAGGCCGCCCACGCCGCCGGCCGCGCCGTGCACGAGCACCCATTCGCCGGGCCGACCGAGCCGGCCACGCGGTGGAACATCTGCCAGGCGGTCAGCCCGTTCAGCACGCCGGCCACCAGGGCCTCGGCCGGCGTGTCCTCGGGCGCGGCCACCAGGAAACGGGCCTCGATGTTGCGGCGCGTGGCGTAGGAGCCGGTCACGGTCAGGGCCGCCACGCGCTGGCCGACCGCAAAGCCCTCGACGCCGGACCCCAGCGCCTCGATCCGCCCGACGAGGTCGTAGCCAGGGTCACCGGCGCCTTCACGCCGGGATAGAGGCCGGTGCGCATCACGATGTCGGCGAAGGCCACGCCGGCCGCCTCGATCGCCACCCGCGCCTCGCCGGGCCCTGGCGGCCGCCAGCGTCACCTCGCGGCCTTTCAGGACCTCGACGCCGCCCGTGCGCGCCATGTGCATCTCGAACGCCGTCGCCGACATCGCGCGCTCTCCCCTCGCCGCTTGGATCCAGAGTGATCAACGATCAGGTCGCTATCAAGCCGCGATGTCTGGCGCGCTCGCCTCGGGCTCGCTAATCAGGACGCATGAGCATGCCGACCCTCGCCATCGTCGTCGCCCGCGCCGCCAACGGCGTGATCGGTCGCGACGGCGACCTGCCCTGGCGGCTGAAGTCCGACCTGGCCCTGTTCAAGGCCAACACCCTGGGCAAACCGATCATCATGGGCCGCAAGACCTGGGACAGCCTGCCGCGCAAGCCTCTGCCCGGCCGGATGAACGTCGTCCTGACCCGCGACCAGAGCTTCGAGCCCGAGGGGGCGGTGGCCTGCGAGACCTGGTCCGAGGCCGTGCAGATCGCCAAGGAGCAGGCCGCCGACGACGGCGTCGACGAGGTCTGCGTGATCGGCGGCCGGGCCCTGTTCGAGCTGGCCCTGCCCAAGGCCAAGCGCCTGTACCTGACCGAGGTGGCCGCCGAGGTCCACGGCGACGTGCATTTCCCGGCCTTCGACGAGAGCGCCTGGACGGAGGTGCGTCGCGAAGCGCACCCCGCCGGCGACGGCGACGACCACGCCTTCGTGTTCCGCGTGCTGGAGCGGCGTTAAGCCAAGCTCTGGCGTCGACCCTCTAGGACTTCCAAGGCCATTTGAACCCGCGCTTGCGCGGCGCTGGGCGCTCTTGCGCCGTCGGAGCGCCCTCGTCCGACATCAGCCTGGGCTTCTTCTCCAGATTGGCCAGCTTGCGCGTCTTCAGGTGCTTGCCCGTGCAGGGCTGGAACACGACCTCGACCTCGCCGCCCTTGCCGGGCTCGGGCATGGCGAACTGGGCCGGACCGATCCGGAGGGCCGTGATCACGGTATTGCCCTTGTCGTCCTTGCTCCAACCGATCCGCGTATGAACGGCGGTGTCGCCGAACCGCTTGCGCAGCTCTCGGTCGAAGGTCTTGTGGACCGCGGCGTCGACCACCGGCTTCCAGGTCTCGCTGGGCATCGCCGGGCAGCTGGGCCGCGTGGGCATCGGCTGGGGCTTGGACGCCAGCAGAGGGACCTGGATCGCGCAGCCCGTCATCGTCAGGCCCACCACCGCGACCGCCGCCATAGCTCTCCGCATACCGAGAATCCCTTTTCGTACTTCGCCCCGAGCCACCGCGAACCACGCCCGGCCCCGGCCGTCAATCGCCCGCGACATGATCGGCGCTCGGACCGCGCTGGCCGAAGGGAACCCTCGCCAGGTTCAAACAGGTGTTTATAGTCCTCGCCAACGCCCAGCAGAGGCGCGGAGGAGACATCATGGACATCCAACTGGTCGCCGAAGGTCTGCAGTTTCCCGAAGGCCCCGTGGCCATGGCCGACGGCTCGGTCATCGTCACCGAGATCCAGGGCCAACGCCTGACGCGGGTCTGGCCCGACGGCCGCAAGGAAACGGTCGCCGAAACGGGCGGCGGCCCCAACGGCGCGGCGATCGGACCGGACGGCGCGCTCTACGTCACCAACAACGGCGCCAGCTTCGCCTTCTTCGAGGCCAATGGCCTGAACATTCCTGGCCCCACTCCGCCCGAGCACAAGGGCGGATACATCCAGCGGGTCGACCTGAAGACGGGCGCCGTCACGACGCTCTACACGGAATGCGACGGCAAACCCCTGGTGGGGCCCAACGACCTGGTCTTCGACAAGCAGGGCGGCTTCTGGTTCACCGACCACGGCTGCTCGACGCCGGACGGCCGGAAGTACGGCGCGCTGTACTACGCCAAGGCCGACGGCTCGCGGATCACCCGCTGGCGGGATCACTTCGTCTCGCCCAACGGCGTCGGCCTGTCGCCCGACGAGAAGACGGTCTACATGGCCGACACCATGCTGGGGCGGCTGTGGTCGTTCGAGGTGGCCTCGCCCGGCGTCCTGGCCGAGGCCGCGCCGCTGATGCCCGGCAACGTGGTCTGCAACCTGCCCGGCTACCAGCTGCTGGACAGCCTGGCGGTCGAGGCCGGCGGCAAGGTGTGCGTCGCGACGATCATCAACGGCGGGATCACCGCCTTCGACCCGGATGGGACCACCGAGCACTACGCCTTCCCGGACGTGATCGTGACCAACATCTGCTTCGGCGGCCCCGACATGCGCGACGCCTGGATCACCGCCTCGGGCACGGGGAAGCTCTACAAGGCGCGCTGGCCGCGCCCGGGGCTGAAGCTGAATTTCAACGGGTAGTTCCTTGCCCCCCCCCAGCCGCTTCGCGACAGCTCCCCCGCATGGCGGGGGAGCATCTACTTGCCGCCTAGTACAGAACCCCCAGGGCCTGGCGTTCGAAGTTCTTCAGCTCGGCCGTGCGGCCTTCGCGGACCTTCACCACCCATTCGGGATCCTGCAGCAGGGCCCGGCCGACGCCCACGAGGTCGAAGTCGCCGCGCTCCAGGCGCTCCAGCAGGCCGTCCAGCGAAGCGGGCTGGCTGCCCTCCCCGCCGAACGCGGCGATGAATTCGCCCGACAGGCCCACCGAGCCGACGGTGATGGTCGGGGCGCCGGTCAGCTTCTTCGCCCAGCCGGCGAAGTTCAGGTCGCTGCCCTCGAACTCCGGCTCCCAGAAGCGGCGCTGGCTGCAGTGGAAGATGTCGGCGCCGGCGTCGGCCAGCGGCTGCAGCCAGGCTTCCATTTCCTGGGGCGTCTTGGCGTTGCGGGCGGCGTAGTCCTGCTGCTTCCACTGCGACAGGCGGATGATCACCGGATAGTCGGGACCCACCGCCGCGCGGACGGCCTTGAGGATCTCGGCGGCGAAGCGGCCGCGCTCGCCGATGGTCGGGCCGCCCAACCTGTCCGCGCGGACATTGGTGCCTTCCCAGAAGAACTGGTCGATCAGATAGCCGTGGGTTGCCGCCGTGCAGCTCGACCGCGTCGAAGCCCAGGCGCTTGGCGTCGCCCGCCGCCCGGCCGAAGGCGGCGATGGTGTCGGCGATGTCGGCCTCGGTCATCGGCTCGGTGAACGGATTGCCGCCGGCCTTGGACAGGCCCGAGGGGCTGTCGACCTTGCCCAGCTGGTCCGGCCCCTTGGCGGCGCCGACGTGCCACAGCTGCGGGGCGATGAGCCCGCCGGCGGCGTGGACCTCGTCGACCACCGTCTTCCACGCCGCCAGTTCCTTCTCGCCGTGGAAGCGCGGCACCTTGGCGTCGTTCAGCGAGGCTGGCCGGGCCACGCCCGTACCCTCGGTGATGATCAGCCCGACCTGGTTCTCGGCCCGTCGACGGTAATAGGCCGCGACCTCGTCGGTGGCGACGCCGCCCGGCGAGAACGACCGGGTCATCGGCGCCATCACCACCCGATTGGGCAGCTTCAGCGACTTGAACGCGAAGGGCTTGAACAGGGCGTCGAGGGCCATGGGGGATTCCGTTCGAGAAAAAAGATCGGGCGCGACTTAAACATTCGTTTGGATCGCGCGCCAATCAGAAAAACTGGAACAGATCTGGTTCTCGTCCTCCCGGCCGAGGCGCCGGGAGGACGAGGATTTAGGTCACAAGCCCAGCACCATCTTGGCCATGATGTTGCGCTGGATCTCGTTCGAGCCGGCGTAGATCGAGGCCTTGCGGTAGTTGAAATAGGCCGGCGCGGCCGGGGCGGCGTAGTCGGGGCCGGCCCGCCCCTCGTTGCTCTTCGACCAGGTGTCGCGCACGAACGGCGCGGCGTAGGTCCCGACCGCCTCGAGGGTCAGCTCGGTGATCGCCTGCTGGTGCTCGGAGCCGACGCACTTCAGCATGGACGAGGCCGGGCCGATGGCCTTGCCCGCGCCGCGGCCGGAAAAGATCCGCAGTTCGGTGGCGTTCAGCGCCGCGACCTGGATCTCCAGATTGGCGATCTTCTCGCGGAAGGCCGGATCGTCGATCAGGCGGCCGCCGTCATCGGCCCGCTCCAGGGCCGCGATGCGCTTGACCTTGCCCAGCATGTTCATCAGGCCCGGCGCATAGGCGTTGCCGCGCTCGAACTCGAGCAGGTACTTGGCGTAGGTCCAGCCCTTGTTCTCCTCGCCGATGCGGTTGGCGACGGGCACGCGGACATTGTCGAAGAAGACCTGGTTGATCTCCTGCTCGTTGTCGGGCGGGCCGTCCAGGGTGGGCAGCGGCTTGATCTGGATGCCGGGCGTGTCCATCCGCAGCAGCAGGAACGAGATGCCCTCCTGCGGCTTGCCCTGGGTCGAGGTGCGGACCAGACAGAACATCCAGTCGGCCCACTGGGCGTGGGTCGTCCAGATCTTCGAGCCGTTGAGGACGTAGTCGTCGCCGTCCCGTTCGGCCCGCATCTGCAGGCTGGCGAGGTCCGAGCCCGAGCCCGGCTCGGAATAGCCCTGGCACCACCAGATATCCGACCGCAGGATCGGCGGCAGGTGCTGGGCCTTCTGCTCCTCGGAGCCGAAGGCCATGATCACCGGCGCGACCATCTTCAGCCCCATCGGCGAGGAGGCCGGCACGCCGGCCAGGCTCATCTCCATGTTGAAGATGTAGCGCTGCGAGGCGGTGAAGCCCGCCCCGCCATGCTCGACCGGCCAGTCCGGGGCGGCCCAGCCGCGCTCGTAGAGCTTCTTCTGCCAGGCCACCTGCCCGGCCTTGTCCAGATAGCCGTTCTTGGACTGGCTCATCTGGCGGCGAAGATCGTCGTCATAGGCGGCGGCGATCCACGCGCGCACCTCCCGCTGGAAGGCCAGGTCCTCGGCCGAGAACGCCAGGTCCATCGCCCTACTCCACCGCGTCGAGGTACTCGATGTGCGGCGCGCCGGCCATGAACGGCCCCATGGCCGCGCCCGCGGCCTTGAAATAGTCGGTGCCGCCGTGGTGCTTGAGGGCGTCGGTTGAGGCGTAGAGCTCCAGCACCTTGTAGATCCCGGCCTCGGTCTTGGACTTGGTCAGCTGGTACGTCAGGCAGCCCGGCTCGTTGGCCTTCACCTTGGCGGCCAGGTCCAGGAACACCTTCTCGAAATCAGCGGACTTCTCCGGCTGGACCTTCAAGGTCGCGACGACGCCGATCATGCTTGCCTCCCAACGTTTGTTTGAAAGGCAGGATGAGGGAGGCGGGCGCGGGGAGCAAGGGCCATGTTCGGCCCCTCTCTCATGGAGAGAGGGAAGGGCCCGCCGCCGCAGGTGGCGGGAGGGTGAGAGGTTTCGTCGCTGCTCGGGAAGAACGCCAGAAGATCAGTAAGGAGGCCCCGCGGGACAGTGTCGGCGCTTAGCTCCGCCGCCATTCCGACTCGTTCCTGGGAGCATCGGTGAGGGTCTAACCTCTCACCCTCCCACGCTTCGCGCCGGTCTCTCCCTCTCTCTAGGAGAGAGGGTCTTTATCAAGGCCGCTCGTTCCAGCCGTAGGCGACCCAGGAATGGCCGCCGACATTGCGGGCCTCGATCAGGCCGGGATCGGCGTTGCGGGCGCCGGCGACCTTGCGGCCGCGGAACGCGAAGGCCGCCAGGCCGAACAGCGCGCTGCCGATGAAGCCGACCACCACGACCGTCGCGGCGAACACCACGGCCAGAACGGCCCCGATCACCACGGCCGCCGACGTCGCGAGCGCGCCCGCGATCCAGGCCAGGTTACGCCAGGGCGAGACAGCTGCGGTGTTGGTCATCGGCGTCCTTCCATGGCGCTCATGATCCAAGATAGGTGGTTCATAAGCGCTGAACATCAACTGAACACCCGCGGGACGCGGATGAAAAGCCCTTTCCCACGCGCGGGGACGAGACCGATTGTCTCGCCTCAACCCGCCGCCGCGAGACCCAGTTCCCGGCGCTCGCGCATGACCGTCGAGAAGGCGGCGTTGATCGCGGCGGCCTTGGCCTCGGCCACCTCGATGAACTCGGCGGGCAGACCGCGCGCGCGGGCTCGGTCGGGGTGGGCGTTGGTCAGGGCGATCTTCCAGGCCTTGTGCACCGTGGCGTCGTCGGCGTCGGCCGGGACGTCGAGGATGGCGTAGGGATCGTCGGCCCCGACGCCCAGGTGCGTGGCGCGCAGCCGGCGGAAGGCCAGGGGCGACATGCCGAACAGCTTCGACACCCGTTCCAGATAGTCCAGCTCGTCCGTCGTCACCACGCCATCGGCCTTGGCGATGTGGAACAGGCCGTCGACCACGTCCTCCAGCAGTTGCGGGCAGCTGGAATAGCGCTTGGCCAGCCGTCTGGCGTAGCTCTCGAAGCCGTGGGTCGTCTGGCGGGCCAGATCGTAGAGGCGATGGATGTTCGGCTCGGAAGCCGGATCGGGCTGGAACACCTCGGTGAAAGCGGCGAACTCGTGCCCGTCGGCGCGGCCGTCGACCTTGGCGAGCTTGGCCACCCAGGGCCGTCACCGCCGTCGAGAAGGCCGGGTCCTCGCCCGGCAGACCGCTCGGGCACTCCGTGCAGTCGGCCAGGTCAAGACGCCGGGCGGCGATGCTCGCGATGTTGCGCCAGAAGCTCATGGACGCCTCTAAACCAGCGACGACTGTGGATAAATACGAACGACGAAGCGATGCGGATCACTTCGAGACCGTGCTTAGCACATTGAGAATGATCATTCACATGACTTCGATGCAATGCGGCGAAAGGCTTCACGGTTGCGGGAGCCGATCGCCGTCTGGCTCGTTATGGCTCCGCTTGCGCTCTCCGGCCACGCAACGGTCCCAATCGGGATCGAAATGCTCTAGTCACTCCGTACGGTTACTCGAAAGGACCTCCGCCTCATGGCGAACGCCCTGCTTCTCGCCCTCGCCCTGCTGGCCCAGGATGGCCAGACGAGCGCTTCTCCCAACGCTCCGCCGACCGACGAGTACGGTTATGTGGCCTGGTGCTACGGCGACCCTGGGCGGCTACGCCTCGCTCTACGACCGGGTGATGCCGGAGGTGACGCGCATCGAAAAGGCCTTCCCGGGCCCCGACGGCGTGCAGGCTGCCCTGAAGACCTATCCGGAGCTGCGCGCCCAGGCTCAGAAGGACCTCAAGACCTTCGCCTCGGCGATCACGGCGGCGGAGAAGGCGAGCCCGCGTCCGATCTCCGAGTATGGCGGTCGCCCCAGGTCAAGCGCGGCGCGGCCATCTGGCAGGGCGCCGACACGGTGGACAAGGCGCGGCTGGCCCAGATGTGGATGAGCTGGAGCCCGCCCGGCGACTGCGAGAAGCGCGCCAAGGCCCTGGAGATGAAGTCGTCCATCCTGGGTCGCGCGCTCAACTACAACGCCGCCTCGGCGACGACGCCCGCGCCGGCCCCGACCGACCAGCCGGCCGCCAAGCCGCAACCCGAGACGCCCGCGCCGCAGCCGGCCGCCGAGACCGCCGCGCCCGCGCCCGAGTTGGTCGCCACGCCACAGCCCGAGGCCGCCAAGCCCGCCCCGGCCAAGCCCAAGGCGGCCGCCGCGGCCAAGAAGCTCCCGCCGATCGGCGGCGACGAGATCATCGTCGATCCCGTCAATCCGATCCCGTGCGCCGGCAGCCTTCTCCCCGCCAAGCGCGGCGGTCGCGACGTGCTGATCTGCAAGCCGAACTAATTGCTGCTCCCCCGCGATGCGGGGGAGCAGTCGCGGAGCGGCTGAGGGGGCGAGTGCTGAGCAAGCCGAGCGCGCCCCCTCCGGCCCTCTGGGCCACCTCCCCCGCATCGCGGGGAGGATCTGTTAGCGCTCCGCCAACACCCCGCTCTCCGCCAGGGCCTTGAACCATTGGTACGACGCCTTGGGCGTTCGCGCGCCCGTGGCGCGGTCCATGGCCACCAGGCCGAACTTCGAGGTGTAGCCGAGGTCCCATTCGAAATTGTCGATCAGGGTCCACTCGAAATAGCCGCGCACGTCGCAGCCGGCCTCGCGCGCGGCCAGAACCGCCTGGAGGTGGCGGCGCAGATAGTCGATGCGGAACTGGTCGTTCAGGATCGCCGGGCCCGTCCCGAACGGATCCGAGCAGCCGTTCTCGGTGACGATCATCGGCGGCGCGCCATAGTCGCGGCGCACCCGATCCAGCACCTCGAATAGGCCCGAGGGGTCGATGTCGCGGCCGAAAGCGTCCAGCTCCGCGCCCTTGGGCGGGGCGGCCTGGGCGATCTTGCCGGGCGCGTTCAGGTCCAGCCGCACATAGGCCGGGGCGTAGTAGTTCACCCCCAGGAAATCGACCGGCTGACGCGTTATCGCCATGTCCCCGTCGCGCACGACGCCTTTCAGGAAGTCGTCCATCGCCTTGGGATAGGTTCCCTTGAACAGGGGATCGAGCCAGGCGCCGTTCCACAACGAGTCGAGGCCGTCCGAAGCCAGGCGGTTCCACAGCGCCCACGGTCCGCCGGCCGGGCGGCAGGGCTGCAGGGCCATGGTGGTGCCGACCTTGAGCCCCGACCCGCCGGCCCGCAGCGCCTGCATCGCCAGGCCCTGGCCAAGGTTCATGTGGTGGATCACCGGCCCCAGCAGCTTGTCGTCCTTGAGCCCCGGCGACCTGCTCGCCCAGCACGTGGCCGAAGACGGCGTGCACCGCCGCCTCGTTCAGCACGATGTAGTTCTTCAGCCGGTCGCCCAGCCGATCGACCACCGCGTGGGCGTAGTCGGCCAGGCGCTGGGCGGTGTCGCGGTTCTTCCAGCCGCCCTTGTCTTGCAGTCCCTGCGGCAGGTCCCAGTGGAACAGCGTGGCGTAGGGCGCGACGCCCTTGGCCAGCAGGGCGTCGACCAGGCGGGAATAGTGATCCAGCCCCGCCGCGTTCACCGCCCCCTCCCCGCTTGGCAGGATGCGCGACCAGCTGATCGAGAAGCGGTAGGCGTCGAGGCTGGCCCCGGCGATCAGGTCGACGTCGTCCTGGAAGCGGCGATAGCTGTCGGTGGCGACGGTGGCGTCGGAGCCGTCCTTGACGTGGCCCGGGACCTTCTCGAACACGTCCCAGACGCTGGGCCCGCGCCCGTCGGCGGTTTGCGAGCCTTCCGTCTGGAAGGCGGCGGTGGCGACGCCCCAGACGAAGTCTTTCGGGAATTGCCGGCTTTGGGGGTTGAGGTCCGTGTGGCCCGGCCCCTCGCAGCCCGAAAGCGCTGCGGCCGCGCCGCCCAGGGCCAAAGCCCCCAGTGCTCGCCGGCTGACGCCTGAGCGATCCATGTCGTTCCCTCCCGCTTTTTTGTTAGCGGGAGCATGCGTTTGGAGAACGCCGTTCGCAAGCGGACGTCGACGAGGCTTTTACGACATCTTCCTCTCGTCATCCCGGCCGCAGCGAAGCGGAGAGCCGGGACCCAGGGGCCGCCGCGCCGCCACTCGCCCCTGGGCCTTGGATAGCGCTGCGCGCTTCCAGGATGACGAGGTTTTCGATTGAGCCTTTAAGCCGCCGCGCCGCGCGCCCGCGCTAGCGGGTCGTAGTTCAGGATCGGCGAGAGCCAGCGCTCGGCGGTGGCCAGGTCCCAGCCCTTGCGGCGGGCGTAGTCCTCGACCTGGTCGGCGTCGATCTTGCCGACGCCGAAATAGTGCGCCTGGGGGTGGCTGAAATAGAGGCCCGACACCGCCGCGCCGGGGGTCATGGCGTAGCTCTCGGTCAGCTTCAGCCCGGTGGCCGCCTCGGCGTCGAGCAGCTTGAACAGCGTGCCCTTCTCGGTGTGGTCGGGCTGGGCCGGATAGCCGGGCGCGGGACGGATGCCCTGGTACTTCTCGGCGATCATGACCTCGGTGTCGGCCGGCTCGTTCGGCGCGTAGCCCCACAGCTCGACGCGGGCCTTGTAGTGCAGCCACTCGGCGAAGGCCTCGGCCAGGCGGTCGGCCAGGGCGCTGGCCATGATGGCGCTGTAGTCGTCGCCGGCGTCCTTGAAGCGTTTGACGATCTCGTCCTCGCCATGCCCGGCCGTGACGGCGAAGCCGCCGACATAGTCCGCGCCCTGCCCGATCGGCGCGACGAAGTCCGACAGGGCGACGTTCGACTTGCCTTCCCCTTGTCCATCTGCTGGCGCAGGGTGTGGAAGCGCGAGAACTCCGCGGTCCGCGTCTCGTCGGTATAGAGCACGATATCGTCGCCCTGCGCCTGGGCCGGCCAGAAGCCGATGACGCCCTTGGCTCCGAACCACTTCTCGGCCACGACCTTGTCCAGCATGGCGCGAGCGTCGCGATAGAGGTCCGTGGCGGCCTGGCCGACCACGTCGTCCTCCAGGATCTGCGGATAGCGGCCGACCAGTTCCCAGCTGGCGAAGAACGGCGACCAGTCGATGAACGGGACCAGCTCGGCCAGGGTCGGCTCGAACACGCGCGTGCCCAGGAACGCCGGCTTGGGCGGCGCATAGCCGGCCCAGTCGATGGCGAAGGCGCGCTGGCGGGCTTCGGCGATCGAGGCGCGGGCCTTGGTGGTCTGGCCCCGCGCGTACTGCTCGCGGACCTTGACGTATTCGGCGCGGGTCTCGGCGATGATCCGGTCGCGCTCGCCCTCCGACAGCAGGCCCGAGACCACGCCCACGGCGCGGCTGGCGTCGACGACATAGGTGGTCGGGCCGCGGCGATAGGCCGGCTCGATCTTCACCGCCGTATGGGTGCGGCTGGTGGTGGCGCCGCCGATCAGCAGCGGGATGTCGAAGCCCTGGCGCTCCATCTCGGCGGCCACGAACACCATCTCGTCCAGCGACGGGGTGATCAGGCCCGACAGGCCGATCATGTCGGCCTTGTGCTTGCGCGCCTCGTCGAGGATGCGGTCGGCGGGCACCATCACGCCCAGGTCGACGACCTCGAAGTTGTTGCACTGCAGGACCACGCCGACGATGTTCTTGCCGATGTCGTGGACGTCGCCCTTCACGGTCGCCATGCATCCTTGCCGGCGGCCTGGCGGACTTGGCCCTCCTTCTCCGCCTCGATGAACGGCATCAGGTAGGCCACGGCCTGCTTCATGACGCGGGCCGACTTCACCACCTGCGGCAGGAACATCTTGCCCGCGCCGAACAGGTCGCCGACGACGTTCATGCCGTCCATCAGCGGGCCTTCGATCACGTCGCAGCGGTCGCTCGGCGGCCAGGCGCGCTTCCTCGGTGTCGGCCTCGATGAACTCGGTGATGCCGTGGACCAGCGCGTGGGTCAGGCGCTCGTTCACCGTGCCCTTGCGCCATTCCAGGTTGGCGACCTGCTGCTGGCCCTTCTCGCCCTTGTAGCGAGGGGCCATCTCGACCAGGCGCTCGGTGTTGGTCTGGTTCGGATCGCGCTGCGGGCGGTTGAGGATCACGTCCTCGACGGCCTCGCGCAGCTCCGGGTCGATGTCGTCATAGACCGGCAGCTGGCCGGCGTTGACGATGCCCATGTCCATGCCGGCGTTGATGGCGTGGTACAGGAACACCGAGTGGATCGCCCGGCGCACCGGCTCGTTGCCGCGGAAGCTGAACGAGACGTTCGACACCCCGCCCGACACCCGGCGTGCGGGCAGCGTCTGCTTGATGCGGCGCGCGGCCTCGATGAAGTCGACGGCGTAGTTGTCGTGCTCCTCGATGCCCGTCGCCACCGCGAAGATGTTGGGGTCGAAGATGATGTCCTCGGGCGGGAAGCCGACCTTGTCGACCAGGGTGTTGTAGGCCCGCTCGCAGATCTCGACCTTGCGCGCCTCGGTGTCGGCCTGGCCGACCTCGTCGAAGGCCATGACCACCACCGCCGCGCCGTAGCGCAGGCACAGCTTGGCCTGTTCGAGGAACTTCGCCTCGCCTTCCTTCAGGCTGATCGAGTTGACGATCGCCCTTGCCCTGGACGCACTTCAGACCGGCCTCGATCACCTCCCACTTGGAGCTGTCGATCATCACCGGCACGCGGGCGATGTCGGGCTCGGCGGCCATCAGGTTCAGGAAGGTGACCATGGCCTGCTGGCTGTCCAGCAGCCCCTCGTCCATGTTGACGTCGATGACCTGGGCGCCGCCTCGACCTGCTGGCGCGCGACCGACAGCGCCTCGGGGAAATTACCCTCGACGATCAGCTTCTTGAACTTGGCCGAGCCGGTGACGTTGGTGCGCTCACCGATGTTGACGAAGACGGGTCTCATGGTCGGTCGATCCAAATAAACCCGCCTTCCTCGCCCTTGTGGCGAGGACCCAGGGCGCCGCTAGCTCAGCGCCTGGAAAGTCGGGCTCCGCATCGGCGGAAAACTGGGTCCTGGGCACAAGGCCCAGGAAGGCAGGAAGAGTGCTTAAGCGAGTTCGAACGGCTCGAGGCCCGCCAGGCGCATGGCCTTGGGGCGCTCGGGGATCTGGCGGGGCTTCACGCCGCGCACCTCGTCGGCCACGTGGCGGATATGGTCCGGCGTCGTGCCGCAGCAGCCGCCCAGGATGTTGACCAGGCCGTCCTTGGCCCATTCGTGCAGGGCGTGGCCGGTCTGGTGTGGCTCCTCGTCGTACTGGCCCATGGCGTTGGGCAGGCCGGCGTTCGGATAGGCCGCGACCAGGGTGTCGGCGATGCGGGCCATCTCGGCGATGTGCGGGCGCATCAAATCAGCGCCCAGGGCGCAGTTGAAGCCCACCGCGAACGGCTTGGCGTGCTTGACGCTGTTCCAGAACGCCTCGGCCGTCTGGCCCGACAGGGTGCGGCCCGAGCGGTCGGTGATGGTGCCGCTGATCCAGATCGGCAGCTCCTCGTGGCCCTCGTCGCGCAGGTCGAGGATCGCCTTGATCGCGGCCTTGCAGTTCAGCGTGTCGGTGATGGTCTCGATCAGGAAGAGATCGACCCCGCCCTGATAGAGCGCGTCCACCTGCTGGCGATAGGCCGCGTAGACCTGGTCGAAGGTCACCTTGCGCGCGCCCGGATCGTTCACGTCCGACGACATCGACAGCATGACGTTCAGCGGCCCGATCGAGCCGGCGATGAACTTCGGGCGCTCGGGGTTCTCGGCGTTCCAGCGATCGGCCACCGAGCGGCCGATCCTGGCGCCTTCCAGATTGATGTCCCAGACGTCCTGTTCGGTCAGGTGATAGTCGGCCTGGGCGATGGTGGTCCCCGAGAAGGTGTTGGTCTCGGAGATGTCGGCGCCGGCCGAGAAATAGGCGTCGTGCAGTTCGGCCACGAGATCCGGCCGGGTCAGGCACAGGATGTCGTTGTTGCCCTTCATCTGGCCGTTGTAGGCGGCGAAGCGCTCGGCCCGGTAGTCGGCCTCCGACAGGCCCTTCTTCTGGAACATCACGCCCCAGGAGCCGTCGAGGATGAGAATGCGCTCCTTGGCGGCGGCCTTGAGGGCGGCGACGCGATTGGCGCGGATGGAAAGATCGGTCATCGGCTGGCTCCCGCCGCCTGCTGGCGGGCGAGCTCCTTGTTGAAGGCGGATTCTGAGGCGTCGACGAACCGGGAAAGCTCGGTCGGATCGACGAAGGCGTTGGGGTCGCCGCGCAGCTGCTTCTGGCGCTTGGCCAGCAGGTTCCCCTGCTCCTCGTGGGCGGGCAGCATGACGTCGGTCGGGATGGCGCGCAGCTTGGCGAAGCTCTCGCGATAGTCGGCGACGATGGTTCGGTGCTCCTTGTTGCCGACCAGCACATTGCCGGCGACCGACAGCGAGCACGGGAAGGTGACGTTCAGCGGCCGCCCCTTCTCGATCACCGCCGTGGTCCAGCTGGTGCAGCCGATGGTGTGGCCGGGCGTCAGATGGGCGACCATCGCGGTCTCGCCCAGCTTCAGCTTCTGGCTATCGCCAAAGCTCTTGTCGACCTTGACGGCCGGCATGGGCGTCGGACCGTTCTCGTTGTCGCCGATGTGGTGGCCCTGCTCGATCGCCGGTTCGTCGCCGCGCGAGATCCACAGCTTGGCGGCCCGGAATGTCGGCCTTCAGCTGGGCCAGCCCGCCGGCGTGATCGTAGTGGGCGTGAGTGTTGATCAGGATCTTCACGTCCGTGAGCTTGAAGCCCAGCGAAGCGATGTTCCGCTCGATCTGCTTGCCGACCTCGGCGTTCGGGCCGCCATCCAGCAGAACGTGCCCCTCGGACGAGGTGATCAGCCAGGACGAGATGCCCTCGGTCCCGACGTAATAGATGTTGCCGACCACGCGGTAGGGCTTGGTCGGCTTGCTCCAGTTGGCTGGCATGTCGGCGCGGGCGGCCGGCGCCAGGGCCAGGACCGACACCGCGAGGGCGATGACGAAGCGCTTCATGCGGCGACCTCGGAGGCAGCTGGCGCGGTCTCGCGTAGGCCCAGCACGCGGCAGATGGCGTAGACCAGGTCCGCGCGGTTCAGGGTGTAGAAGTGGAAGTCCTCGAAGCCCTGTTCCTGCAGCTTGGCGCACATCTCGGTGGCGACCGAGCAGGCGATCAGGCGGCGCGTCTCGGCGTCGCCGTCGAGACCTTCGAACAGGTTGGCCAGCCAGCCGGGAATGGTGGTCTGGCAGGCGGCGGCCATCTTCTTCAGGCCGTTGAAGTTGGTGACCGGCATGATGCCCGGCACGATCGGAATGGTGATGCCGGCGGCGCGGACCTTGTCGACGTAACGCAGGAAGGCGTCGAGATCGAAGAAGAACTGGCTGACGCCCAGGGTCGCCCCGGCGTCGACCTTCGCCTTGAGGACGTCGATGTCGTGCTCCAGCGACGGGCTTTCCGGGTGCTTTTCCGGATAGACGCCGACCAGCACCTCGAAGGGCCCGATCGCCCGCACGGCGCGGGTCAGCTCGGTGGCGTTGGCGTAGCCATCGGCGCGCGGCACATAGACCCCGCCGATGCCGCCCTCGCCCGGAGGCGGATCGCCGCGCAGCGAGACGATGTGGCGCACGCCGATGTCCCATAGTCGCGGATCACCTCGTCGACCTCCTCGCGGGAGGCCCCGACGCAGGTCAGGTGCGCGGCGGGCTTGAGGCGGGTCTCGTCCAGGATGCGCTTGACGGTGCGGTGGGTGCGCTCGCGGGTCGAGCCGCCGGCCCCATAGGTCACCGAGACGAAGGCCGGATCCAGCGGGGCCAGGCGGGTGATCGCCTGCCAAAGGCTCTCTTCCATCTGCGGCGTCTTGGGCGGGAAGAATTCGAAGGAGACGCGCGGGCGGCCCCCGTTCTGGTTCTGGCCGCGCTCGCCGGCGCGGGCTACGGGACCGATCACGCGGCGGGTGGGCGGAAGGGTCATGCGGCGTTCCTCGCGGCGGCGGCGGGACGGCGCGCCGTCCAGATCTTCACGGTCAGACCCTCGCCGGTCGACGGCGGCAGGGCGATATTGCTTTCCAGCTCAAGGCCGGCGGCCTGCAGCCACGGGATGATCTCGCCGTCGTCGAACCCCAGGCGGCGGTGCTGGTGCACCTCGCGCAGGAACTCGTGGTCGTGCGGGGCGAAGTCGGCGATCAGCAGCAGGCCGCCCGGCGCGACGAGGCGCGCGGCCTCGGCCACGGCGTTGGCGGGATCGGACAGATAGTGCAGCACCTGGTGGACGGTCACCAGGTCGGCGCAGCCGCCTGGCAGGCCGGTGCGGAAGATGTCGCCATGGCGCAGCTCGCACTGGGCGAGGCCAGCCTTGGACACCTCGTCGCGGGCGATGTTCAGCATCTGCTGCGACAGATCCAGGCCCAGGGCGTTGCTCGCGCGCTTGCCCAGCAGGGTCAGCATGCGGCCCGCGCCCGCGCCCAGGTCGACCATCTCATCGAACGGCCCCTCCCCCGCCGCGCGCAGGATGGCGGCCTCGACCTCGGCCTCGTCGACATAGAGCGAGCGGATCTCGTTCCAGCGCGCGGCGTTGCGGGCGAAATAGGCCTGGGCGTCCATCGAGCGCTCGGCCCGCACGGCGGCCAGCTTGTCGGCGTCCAGGCGGACGATCGGGTCGGCGTCGTCGATCAGGTCCAGCGCCTGCTCGACCAGGAACCGGCCCGCCGACTTGGCGGCCAGGCGGTAGAACACCCAGGCGCCGTCCGGAAAGCGCTCGACCAGTCCCGCCTCGGCCAGCAGCTTCAGGTGTCGCGACACGCGCGGCTGGCTCTGGTCGAGGATGCGGCACAGCTCCAGCACCGACAGCTCCTCGGCCGCCAGCAGCGCCAGGAGCCGCAGACGCGTGGACTCGCCGGCGGCGCGCAGCACCTCGACGACCTGTTCGGCGGCTAACTTCATAGGGACATAAAGATATCTTTATGTCCGATTTGGCAAGGGAAATCCGCCCCTTCCACGGAATCGGGAACGGCGCGACGACCAAGGGCGCGAAAGATTATGCCTCGGCTTCGCCTTTGACAGGCTCCCAAAGCTCGATTTTGACCCCGGCCGGATCGATCAGCCAAGCGAACCGGCCGTAGCCTTCGTCCTGCCGGCCCACGGGCTCGACACCCTCCGCGGCGGCCCGCGCGAGAACGCCGTCGATATCATCGACGATGAAATTGATCATGAACGGCGCGCTCGAGGGCGCGAAATAGTCGGTGTCCGCGGCGAACGGCGACCAGGTCGCCTGGCCGCCCTTGGGCTGCTCGAAGACCGCCCCGCCCCAGTCATGCACCTCGAACCCCAGCACCCGCGCGTACCAGTCGCGCACCGCCTTCGGATCCTCGGCCTTGAAGAAGAAGCCGCCCAATCCCAGAACCTTGGCCATTCGTTAGCTTCCCAGCGCGTCCGCCCATCCTCCGCCCACCTTAGCAGAGGCCAGAGCGCGGCGATCAAGTCCGATCCGCGAGGACTGAGCCTGTAACCGCCTTCGGCCGTCACCACGCCAGCGGCTCGCAGTTCGCCGAGGCGCGCGTTGAGCGTGCCGGGCGGCAGCTCGGCGCTCGCCTGTAGGGCTCGAAAGGTCGGCGCGCGCCCCTCCCCGCAGCTCCCAGATGATCCGCAAGGGCAGCCGCGCCGCCCCAGCAGATCCATGGCGGCCATGATCGGCTTGCCCGAGGTCGAACCGCGAACCTCCCGCCCAGGCAGCGGCGCTTCAATTTCTGTAGCAACTTCATCTTTGCGCATGTTACAGATTTTGTAGCACGGAGGACCTCACATGTCGCCCAGGATCGCGCCCGCGTCGGCGGCCCTACCCGCCCGCCATCGCGCGCACGCTCGACCAGTTGAAGACGCCCGGCGAACAGCCGCTGTCCCTGTTCCGCACCCTGGCCCGCGACGCGCGGCTGTTCGCCCGGTTCACCGGCGGCGGGCTGCTGGATCCCGGGCATCTCACGCTGGGCGAACGCGAGATCGTCGTCCATCGCACCTGCGCCCTGAACGGATGCGCCTATGAATGGGGCGTCCACGCGGCGATCTTCGCGGACGCCGCGGGCCTGGACGCCGAGCGGCTGGCGGCGACGGTCGCCTCGGGCATCGCCCCCTGCTGGAGCCCGCGCGAGGCGCTGCTGATCGCGTTCTGCGACGCCGTGAACACGCGCGCCGACATCGACGACGTCCTGTGGAACCGCCTTGCCGACGCCTTCAGCGAGGAAGCCCGGATCGAGCTGATGATGCTGGCGGGGTTCTACCGGACCGTCAGCCTGCTCGCGAACGGGCTGCGGCTGGCGACCCGAAGATTTCGCCGCGCCATTTCCAGCCTAAGCCGCCACCGGCGTCGCCAGGGGCTCGCCGTGGAAGTAGCGGCGCAGGTTCTCCAGGGTCAGGTTGACCATGGCCGGGATGCTATCCAACGTCGCGCCGGCCGTGTGCGGCGTCAGGACGGTGTGCGGGACGTCGGCCCAGCGTTCGGGCGGGGTCGGCTCGTGGTCGAAGACGTCGAGCGCCGCCATGCCCAGGGTCGCCGGATTTCAGCGCGGCGATCAGGGCGTCCTCGTCGATCAGCGAGCCGCGCGCGACATTGACGATCATGCCCTGAGGACCGACGGCCTCGATCACGGCGCGATTGATCATGTGGCGGTTTTCCGCGTCCGGGCGGGCGCAGACCACGAGCACGTCGCTGTCGCGCGCCAGGGCCATCAAGGTCTCCGCGCGGGCGTAGTCGCTGTCCTTCGCGCGCGGCCCCCACCAGGCGATCTTCATCTCGAAGGCGCTCAGGCGGCTGGCGACGGCCTCGCCGATGTGGCCCAGCCCGACGATGCCCGCCTTGCGTCCGCGCAGTCCGTGGCGCGGGGCCATGCGCTCGGCGTGGGTCCAGTGGCCGGCGCGCAGGCGGCGGTCGCCCTCCACGATGCCGCGCCAGGCGGCCAGCACCAGACCCACGGCGTGGTCGGCCACGTCGGCGGCGTTGAGCCCCGTGGAGTGGGTCACGGCGATGCCGTGCGCCTTGCACCAGGGCACTTCGACGCCGTCATAGCCCACACTGACGCAGGCGATCAGGCCCAGCTGCGGCATCTCCGACAGCATGTCGCGGCTCAGCGCCATTTCGCCGGCGTGGACGATCGCCTTCACGCCGCGGCCGGGCCCTTCCAGGAAGGCCAGCCGGTCGGGATAGTCCCCACAGCCGATGCACCTGATAGGCGCCCTCAAGCAGGGGCTGCAGCGGCAGCAGCATCTCGTGCGAGAGCAGGACGTGCGGCTTGTCGACGGCGGTTTGCGGCATTGAGGGCCTCCATGGGGCCGGCCGGGCCGGCTCGGCGGTGGTCTCGCGACCAAGCTACTCCTCCTGGAGCGCTTATCCAGAGCTAAGCAAGGGACCGGACGGCCGCTACCGGCGGGCCGATCACGGTCTGGTGACGCCAGCTCGCCCTGGCGCCGCCAACAAACCCGCCCGGCGAGACCCGGTTCCTTGGTCAAGCTGTGAACAACCTGGGGCCGAGCGAGTTTCGCCTGAGGACGCCAAAAGGCGTCCATGGTCCGGAGAAATCTCGATGTTGACCAAGACCCTCGCCGCGACCGCGGCGCTCTCGATGCTGGTCGGCGGCGGTTCGGCCCTCGCCCAGTCCAAATCGGCCGTCATAGGCCCCAAGCAGCCGATCCCCTACTCGCAGCTGGACGCCTACATGAAGGCCTCGCCGAAGGCGCGGGCCAGCAAGGACTGGTGGGCGGGTTCGGCCAGCGCGGCCACCGGCATGTCGACCGACACCTCGGTCACCGCGCCGGGCATGAACAGCGCGACGATGAGCGGCTCGCCGACGACCCCGTCGACCGCCGCCGACACGTCGGTGAACCCGCCGTCCATGCCCTCGACCCCGCCGACCGACGGCGGGACCCAGCCCAACGGCTCGACCCTGCCCAACCCATCGACCCCGGGCGACATGACCGGTTCGTCGACCACGCCGCCGACCGAGCCGAAATAGGCCCAAAGGCTGGGGCGGCGCGCCGCCCCAGTCCTTAGAGCGCGTTAGGTTCAAGTATGAGCGGTTAAACCGCTCGAACGCGCTCTCGGCGTATGAACAGGCTCTAGGGCGCCGCCGAAGACGAAGTCGGCCTTGTAGTAGCCCTTGGCCGGATCGAGGATGTCGATCGCGAACGGCGCCGAGCCGTCCGCCAGATCGGTCAGCCAGGCGTCGTTGGACCTGGCCATGACGCCGAGATCGGCCTTCTGCGCCTCGGCCAGCAGCCAGCCGACCACCGCGGCCTTCGTGCCGATGCCGTTGGCCGCCGTCGGTCCCGTAATAGGCGAAATAGTCGACCTTGCCCTCCAGCAGGCTCTGGACCTTGGCGTCGTTGGGCGTCGCCCCGAAGATCGCGCCATAGGCCTTGCGCGTGGCCTCGAACAGGGTCAGCGAGCCGTACTCGGCGGTGAACTTGGCCGCCCCCTCGCCCCACTTGCCGAGATTGACCGCGAAGTTGATGTAGCGGTTCTCCAGATTGAAGCTCTGGTAGTAGGCGCTGTTGAGGTTGTTGCCGTTCGGCCCCGTCGGCGAAACCAGATAGTCGATCCCGACCTGGCTCGGGATCTTGCCGGTGAAGAACAGATAGCTGAGCGTCGCGACGGAGGTGGTGGCGCCGGCCTTGGCCACCAGTTCCGAGACCGCCTGCGTCGCCGTGATGGCGCCGGTGTTCAGGCGACTGGACAGATCCGTCGCTGTCGTGGAGGCCCCCGTCTGGCGCAGGATGTTGCCGACAACGAACGTCATGCCGTCCCCCAGGACCACGGTCTTGTCGTAGTACTCGATGAACTCGACGTTCTTGACGAGGTCGACTCCGTCATAGATCGAGCCCGACCCCAGCTGGCTGGGCGGCCACATAGGCCCGCTTGTCCGCGATCTGCCATCCGTTCGTGGTCCAGGTCACCGCATAATCAGTGCTGTAACCCCGCATGCCCACCGTATCGACGCCCCCGCCGCCGTCGATGACGTCGTCGCCGCCCCAGCCCCAGAACCGGTTGTCGGCGGCGTTGCCGGTCAGCTTGTCGGCGAACTGCCAACCGTCGAGGTTCTCGACGTTCTTGATGGTAAGTGTGAACCCACCGCCGATCTGCTGCGGAGTGGTGACGCTCAGATCGATGCTGACGCCGAAATCGACGTAGGTCACCCAGACCGAGTCGACACCTTCGCCACCGTCAATATAGTCGTTGCCGAGCGTGCGGCCCGCCGTCTCGGACTGGTGGCTGATCCTGTCGTCTCCGGCCTCGCCGTAGACGTAGTCGTCGCCCGAGCCGGCCACGAGGTTGTCGTTGCCGGCCCCGCCATAGAGGATGTCGTCGCCGGCGTCGCCGCCGAGGCCGTCATTGCCGTCACGCCCATAGAGCTTGTCGTTGCCGTCGTAACCGCTGAGGCTGTTGGAGCCGCCGTCGCCGTAGAGCACGTCGTCGTGCGAGCTTCCCATCAGGGCCTCGATCGATATGAAGATGGCCGTGCCTTCGCCGATATTCTGCGCGCCGGAAATCGCCAGGTCGATGTGCACGCCCTGGGACGACTGCATGAACTGAGCCCAGTCGCGGCCTTCGCCGCCGTCGAAGGTGTCGTTGCCGCCGCTGCTCCAAAGAAAGTCGTCGTCGCCACCGCCACGCAGGATGTCATTGCCGGACGTGCCGTACAGATTATCGCTGGCCGCGGTGCCCAGAACCACATTGGCCGGCGGCTCGACGATAACGACGAGCTTATCGATAAACTTCAGCTGCTCAACGTTCCTGAGAGTGTCCGCGCCCTCCGGCGAGCCAGCGCGCAGATCTTTGACCGTCCAGACGCCGTCACCCCCCTGCGTCCAGCTGAAGTCGGTAGAAGCGCCATTGAACAGGACCGTGTCCTTGCCAGCGCCACCATCGATGATGTCGTTGGCGCGGGTAGCGATCAGCGTGTCGTCGCCTGCCGTTCCGTTGATGACATTCGTGACGGGCGCGATGGGCAGCGCGACCACCCTGTCGCTGAACTTGAGTTGTTCGACGCTCTTCAGCGTGTCGACGCCGTCGGCTGCGCCGGCGCGCATGTCGGTGACCGTCCACACACCATCCGACGCCTGGTTCCAGCTGTAGTCGGTCGATGCGCCCAGATATTCGGCGGTGTCCGTGCCACCTCCGCCGTTGAGGGCGTCGTTGCCGCCGCCGCCGCGCAACGTGTTGGCGCTAGCGTCGCCGGTCATGGTGTCGCCGAAGGCCGAACCGATCACGGCCTCGACGCTCGTTAGCTGGTCACCGCCCGCACCGGTCTTGTCGGTCAGCGAGACCGTGACCGCTGAGGCGTAGCCGCTGTAGTCGACGGTATCGAACCCAGCGCCGCCGTCGAAGATGTCCCCGGCCTGACCGCTGACGAAGCGGTCGTCGCCCGCCCCGCCCTTCACAGACACCGAGCTGTTCGACGAGATGATGACGTCGTTGCCAGCGCCGGCGTCGACGCTCAGCAGCTCGGCCTGGGTTACCAAGGTCAGGGTGTCGGCAAACTCGGTGCCGCGCAGATAGACTAGCGAACTCGACGCCATTGATCACGCCCCCGGCATAGGCGAAGGGCTGGCCCGACACGATACCGGCCGTGCTGAACGTCAGACCCGAGGTCGCGCCGCCGAGAGAAAGACGTAGGGTGTCCACGCCCGAACCGCCGTCGACGTCATCGCCATAGCCCGCCGCCAACGTGTCATTGCCGCCGAAGCCAGCCAGCACGTCGTGCTCGAGGCCCATGTCATCCAGCGAGGACTCGAAGGTGCTGGGATCCTTGTCGCCCGAGAAGATCGTGTCGGCGCCCGCGTCGCCATAGAGCTTGTCGGCTCCGACGCCGCCGGAGATGCGGTTGCCGCTCGTTCCAGCCTGGATATCGTCGTTGCCTTCGTCGCCGTAGACCCACTCGTTGGAGCCGCCGTACTGCATGATGATGCGGTCGTTGCCCGCGCCGCCATGCACCAGATAGTGGGCGTAGATCGTGTCGTCGCCGTCTCCACCGTAGGCCGAGCCGAAACTGTTGGAATAGGCGTACAGCGTGTCGTTGCCGGCACCGCCATCCAGGGACTGCAGGTACTGGCTGTTGCGGCCGTCGAGGACATCATCGCCCTCGCCGCCGTACATGTTGCCCGTATAGTAGCCGGCGACCAGCTTGTCGTTGCCACCCATGCCGTAGACGACACCGAACCCATCGCCGTTGGAATTAGACGTGAGATTGATGTCGTCAGCGAAGTTGCTGCCCTGAAGCCAGCTGACGCTCTCTATGCCCGTGATCGTTCCGCCGCCGATCGTCTGGCTGGCCAGCCGCATGTCGAACGTCACGCCCGACGTTGCGCCCATGAAGCTGACGTAGAGGGTATCAGCGCCCCCATCACCGCCATCCACGTCGTCACCGTAGCCCGCGAACAGCCGGTCGCTTCCCGCGCCCCCCTTCAGGACGTCGTGCTCGGCCCCGATGTCGAGCAGCGGCGCGACACCGGGGGTGGTGTAGTAGGGGAAATTGAAAGGAGGCGTTTCATCTCCTGAATAGAGCGTGTCGGAACCGTCGCCTCCGTCGAGCGTGTCTGTTCCCGCGCCGCCGACCAGCAAGTCGTCCCCACCGGCGCCGCTCAGGGTGTCATTGCCGTTGTTCCCGACCAAGGTGTCCTTTTCGGCGCCGCCGGTGAAGATGTCGTCGCCAGACGTCCCGTTGAAATTCGGCATCACAGACCCTTTACGAGCTAGACACCGCCCGCGCGACGCCCCCCGTTTGCGCACTACCATTGGCGACCGGGGCGTCTGCAACCTAGGATTAAACGGAAAGCGGCCACGAACTTAAGGTTCGCGGCCGCCTTCATCTTCCTCTCGAAAGTCGTCGCCCCCTACCGCGCGAACTTCTGGAACTTGATGCGCTTGGGGATGAGGCTGTCGGCGCCCAGGCGGCGCTTCTTGTCTTCCTCGTACATCTCGAAGTTGCCCTCGAACCATTCGACGTGGCTGTCGCCTTCGAAGGCCAGGATGTGGGTGGCCAGGCGGTCCAGGAACCAGCGGTCGTGGCTGATGACCACGGCGCAGCCGGCGAACTCTTCCAGCGCCTCTTCCAGCGCCTGCAGGGTTTCGATGTCCAGGTCGTTGGTCGGTTCGTCGAGCAGGACGAGGTTGCCGCCGGCGGCCAGGGTCTTGGCCAGGTGGACGCGGTTGCGCTCACCGCCCGACAGCAGGCCGACCTTCTTCTGCTGGTCGCCGCCCTTGAAGTTGAAGCTGCCGACATAGGCGCGGCTGTTGATCTCGCGCTTGCCGACCAGCATCACGTCGGTGCCGCCGCTGATCTCTTCCCAGATGGTCTTGTTGGGGTCCAGAGCGTCGCGCGACTGGTCGACATAGGCCAGCTTGACCGTCTCGCCGAGGCGGATGGTGCCGGCGTCGGGCTTTTCCTGGCCGGTGATCAGCTTGAACAGGGTCGACTTGCCGGCGCCGTTCGGGCCGATGACGCCGACGATGCCGTTCGGCGGCAGCTTGAAGGTCAGGTCCTTGAACAGGACCTTGTCGCCATATTCCTTTTCCAGACCCTGGACTTCCAGCACCACATTGCCCAGGCGCGGACCGGGCGGGATCTGGATGTGGGCGTAGGTCTGGGCCTTGGAGGCGTTCTCCTGGTCGGCGACCATCTTCTCGTAGGCGGCCAGACGGGCCTTCGACTTGGCCTGGCGGGCCTTGGGCTCCCGAGCGGACCCATTCCAGTTCGCGGGTGAGCGCGCGCTGGCGGGCTTCCGATTCCGACTGCTCCTGGACGACGCGCTTCTGCTTCTGCTCGAGCCAGCCCGAGTAGTTGCCCTCGTAGGGGATGCCCTTGCCGCGATCGAGCTCCAGGGTCCACTTGGTGACCTGGTCCAGGAAGTAGCGGTCGTGGGTCACCAGGATGACGCAGCCCGGGAACTCTTCCAGGTGGTGCTGCAGCCAGGCCACCGACTCGGCGTCCAGGTGGTTGGTCGGTTCGTCGAGCAGCAGCATGTCGGGCTTGCTGAGCAGCAGGCGGGCCAGGGCGATGCGGCGCTTTTCACCGCCCGACAGCTTCTCGATGTTGGCGTCGTTGGGCGGGCAGCGCAGGGCGTCGATCGCCATCTCGATCTTGGAGTCGATGTCCCACAGATCCTTGGCGTCGATGATTTCCTGGAGCTTGGTCATCTCCTCCATCAGCTCGTCGGAGTAGTCCTCGCCGAGCTTGGCCGCCAGTTCGTTGTACTTGTCGAAGACCTTCTTGTCCTCGCAGTCGGCGATCACGTTGCCCCAGACGTCGAGGTTCGGATCCAGCTGAGGCTCCTGCGGGAGGTAGCCGCGCTTGACGCCGTCGGCGGCCTTGGCCTCGCCCGAGAACTCGTTGTCGAGCCCGGCCATGACCTTCAGCAGGGTCGACTTGCCCGAGCCGTTGACGCCCACGACGCCGATCTTGGCGTCGGAATAGAACGACAGCCAGATGTTCTCGAAGACCTTCTTGCCGCCGGGATAGGCCTTGGTCAGGCCCTGCATCTGGAAAATATTTTGCTGCGCCATGAGGCTCGCGTTCTCGCTGGACGGAGTTTCGGGGAATTGGCCGCTGAAATAGCGGCCCGGGCGGCTTCGCGCAATCGCGGCCGGCCATTCGCCTCCGGCCAGGCTTCACCGTTCCGTCTCACGAGTGTCGGCTATCCGACATTGAACGGTCGTTCGGCCGTCGTCGAGCGCTGCTAGCCGATCCCCCCAGCCGACGCCGATCCGCGCCGGACAAGGGAACCACACAATGAAAAAGAACCAGATGCTGCTGGGGGCCGCCGCCCTCGTTCTCGCCATGGCCGCCGGTAACGCCTTCGCCGAGGACAAGCCCGTCGACGGCGCCGCGCCGGCCGCCACGCCCGCGGACAATTCCGAAGTCGACGCCGTTATCGTCATCGGCCAGGGCCAGAGCCGCCAGATCCAGACCCTGAAGGACGACGCCATCGGCCTGGAAGCCGCCGGGACCAGCGCGCTGAAGGCGATCGACAAGCTGCCGGGCGTCACCTTCCAGTCGGCCGACGCCTTCGGCACCTACGAGTGGTCGGCCCGCATCTCGATCCGCGGCTTCAACCAGAACCAGCTGGGCTTCACCCTGGACGGCGTGCCGCTGGGCGACATGAGCTACGGCAACCACAACGGTCTGCACATCAGCCGCGCCATCGCCTCGGAAAACATCGGCCGCGTCGAGCTGGCGCAAGGCGCCGGCGCGCTCGGCACGGCCTCGACCTCGAACCTGGGCGGCACCCTGCAGTTCTTCTCGCGCGATCCGTCGGAAGCGATGGGTGGCGAGCTCGACGTCACCGGCGGCTCGGACAACATGCACCGCGTGTTCGGCCGCTTCGAGACCGGGGCCATCGCCCAACTGGGCGGGCTGCGCGGCTATGTCTCGGCCGCCGACCAGAAGGCCGACAAGTGGAAGGGCGGCGGCGAGCAGAAGCAGCGCCAGTACGACGCCAAGCTGGTGATGCCCCTGGGCGAGCGCGGCGACCTGACCGGCTTCTACCACCGCTCGGAACGCCGCGAGCAGGACTACCAGGACATGTCCTTCGCGATGATCAAGCGCCTGGGCCGCGACTGGGACAACACCCAACCGAACTGGGCTCTGGCCGTCGCCGCCGCCCGCGCCTACCAGACCGGAACCGCCCTGCCCGCGCCGTTCGCGACCGTGGACGACGCCTATTACGCCGGCGCCGGCGTGCGCGACGACGACCTCTACGGCGCCAAGCTGAACCTCGACATCACCGACCGGGTCAAGCTGGACGCCACCGCCTACCAGCACAAGAACAAGGGCCAGGGTCTGTGGTACACGCCCTATCTGGCCAGCCCCGGCTTCGGGACCGCCGGCTCGGCCGCCGCCCCGCTGTCGATCCGCACCACCGAGTACGACATCGACCGCGGCGGCCTGACCGCCGGCCTGACCGTCGACCTGGGCGCGCACCGCGTGAGCGGCGGCTTCTGGCATGAGGTCAACCACTTCAACCAGGCGCGCCGCTTCTACGCCGAGACGGCCGCGGCCCCGTCGCGCGATCCGCTGGACTTCCAGTCGAACCCGTTCTTCACCCAGTGGCAGTACGCGTTCGAGACCAAGACCACGACCGGCCACCTCGAGGACGAGTGGACGATCAGCGACGCCTTCAAGGTCAATTTCGGCTTCAAGACCATCAAGGTGACCAACAAGGTCAACACCGTGGTCGGCAACCCGCTGTCGGGCGAGATCGAAAGCAAGGACAACTTCCTGCCGCAGGCTGGCTTCGTCTGGAAGATCAGCCCCGATTTCGAGACCTTCGGCGGTTACACCGAGAACATGGGCGCCCTTCGTCTCGGCGGCCACCTCGGGTCCGTTCGGCTCGCAAAGCCAGACGGTGGTCGACTATGTCGCCAAGACGCTGAAGCCGGAAAGCTCCAAGACCTTCGAGCTGGGCGCGCGCTATCGCACCGAGCGCTTCCAGGGCGTGGCCGCGGTCTATCACGTCGCCTTCGACAACCGGCTGCTGGCGGCCAACACCGCCTCGCCGATCCTGGGCCTGCCGGCCCTGCTGTCGAACGTCGGCTCCGTGGAGACCAAGGGCGTGGAACTGGCCGGCACGTACCGCCTGACCGACGCCTGGAGCCTCTACGGCGCCTATACCTACAACGACTCCAAGTACGAGGACGACGTCGTCGACGGCGCGGGCAAGGTCACGGTTCGCACCAAGGGCAAGACGGTCGTCAACACGCCCAAGAACATCTTCAAGGGCGAGCTGTCGTTCGACCAGGCTGGTTTCTTCGCCAAGCTGGGCGTGGCCTACACCGACAAGCGCTACTACACCTACGAGAACGTCGGCGGTCAGGTCCCCTCCACCACCGTGGCCGACCTGACCCTGGGCTATCGGTTCGCCGAGGAAGGCTGGGGCAAGGGCCTGGAGGTCCAGCTCAACGTCACCAACCTGACCGACAAGGACTACATCTCGACGATCGGCTCGGGCGGCTTCGTCAACAGCGACCCGAACGGCGAGGCCATGACCATCCTGCCGGCCCCGCCGCGCCAGGCCTATCTGTCGATCAAGAAGCGCTTCTGAGCCCTGGGAGCTTCCGGCTCTTCCATCACCCTCTGAACTCGGCCGGGCGCGCGTCGCCCGGCCTTTTTTGTTCGGGACGGCCGTCAAAGCGGCAAAAAAAAGCCCGGCCAAAAGGACCGGGCTGAAAAGTCATAGGGAGGAAACGCCCAGGAAGGGCAGAGACGCGTCGCGCCTCACGGGACGTTGTTAGCGCTAACACGGGTGCGATTGCAAGCGATCCCTGAGATGCGTGTCATCCTGTCGCGGATTGACGCCTCGGTGGCTTTACGACACCCGCCAGAGGTCATACCAATGTTACCGCTACCGCTCAGAACGGCGGAGCGGGAGAAACGCCGATGAACCTGCGCACGGGCCGTTTGCTGGCCGCCCTCAGCCTGTCCCTCGCCCTCGCCGCGCCGGCGGGGTCGGCCTTCGCCGAGGCTGCCGCGCCGCTGGGTCGGCGACCTGGGCGAGCGCCCAGCTGGCGCCGGACGCCAAGAACAGCCTCGCCCCCGAGGACTATCGCGACGCCACCCTGCGCCAGGTCGTCCGGCTGAGCCTGGGCGGCGAGACGATCCGCGTGCGCCTGTCCAATGCGTTCGGGACTCGCCCCCTGACCCTCAAGGCCGCGCGGGTCGCCGTCTCGGCGGCCCTGGACAGCGCCCGCATCGTCCCCGCCACCGACCGCCCCCTCACCTTCTCCGGCCGGACCGAGGTGACGATCCCGGCCGGCGCCGACTACTGGTCCGATCCCGTGGCCCTGACGGTCGCGCCGCTGACCAGCCTGGCGATCAGCCTGCGCTATGTCGAAGCGCCGGACGTGCAGACCGGCCATCCCGGCTCGCGCGCCACCTCCTACGTCCTGGCCGGCGACCACCTGGCCGACGCCGACCTGCCCGGTGCCAAGACCGCCGACCGCTGGTTCCAGATCGCCGGCGTCGAGGTCGTTCCGACGGCGAGGAAGGCCGGGGCGATCGTGGCCTTCGGCGACAGCATCACCGACGGCTATGGCGTCCAGCCCAACACCAACCTGCGCTGGACCGACGCCCTGATCGCGCGGCTGAAAGGCAAGAACCTGTCGGTGCTGAACCTGGGCATCGGCGGCAATCGCGTCCTGCTGGACGGCCTGGGCCCCAACGCCCTGGCGCGGTTCGAACGCGACGTGCTCAGCCAGCCCGGCGTCACCCACCTGATCCTGCTGGAAGGCGTCAACGACCTGGGCGTCCTGACCCGCGACGCGCCGGCGACGCCGCAGGCGCACAAGGCGCTCGTCGAGCAGGTGATCGCCGGCTATCGCCAGATGATCGACCGGGCCCGCTCGCGCGGGATCAAGGTGATCGGCGCGACCATCCTGCCCTATGGCGGCTCGGCCTATTACCACCCCGGGCCCGAGAGCGAGGCCGACCGCCAGGCCATCAACGCCTTCATCCGCGCGCCGGGCAATTTCGACGGCGTCATCGACTGGGACAAGGCGCTGCGCGATCCGGCCCGGCCGACCCATCTGCTGGCCGCCTATGACAATGACGGCCTGCATCCCAATCTCGCGGGTTACAAGGCGATGGCGGAGGCCATTCCGCTGAGCCTGTTCGAGAGCCGATAATCCATGCGCGTCCTCGCCGCCCTCGCCTTCGCCCTGACCGCCACCGCCGCCCACGCCGCCGCCGACAAGCCGGTGATCGCCTTCACCTGGGACGACCTGCCCGCTCACGCGGCCCTGCCGCCGGGCGTGACGCGGGTCGAGGTCGCCGCCGACCTGCTGAAGGCCTCCGCCGAGGCCAAGGCCGCCGGCGTTCGGCTTCATCAACGGCGTTCAGACCGAGCGCGAGCCCGGCTCCGACGCGGCTCTGAAACTACGGCGCCAGGCCGGCCAGCCTCTCGGCAACCACACCTGGTCGCACCCGAACCTCGCCAGCATGACGCCCGACCAGTTCACCGCCGAGATCGCTCGGAACGAGCCGATGCTGCAGGATCTGATGTCGGGCCAGGACTGGCGCTGGCTGCGCTATCCGTTCTTGTCGGAAGGCGATACGCCGGAGAAGCGCTTGGCGGTGCGCGCCTGGCTGGCGGCCAACCACTACAAGATCGCCAGCGTCACCATGACCTTCGGCGACTGGGCGTTCAGCGATCCTTACGCCCGCTGCGTGGCCAAGGGCGACCAGGCGGCGATCGCCCAGCTGGAGAAGATCTATCTGGACGGCGCCGCAGCGGTCGCCGACCGCTCGCGAGCCATGGCCAAGACCCTGTACGGCAAGGACATTCCCTATGTCCTTTTGATGCACGGCGGCGCCTTCGAGGCCCGGATGGCGAGCCGGCTGTTCAAGCTCTACCAGGACAAGGGCTTCGCCTTCACGACTTCTGGAGAAGGCCGAAAGCCACCCGTTCTACCGGACCGACGTTGATCCCAGCCTGCCGCCTGAGCCCACGACGCTGGAGGACGCGCTCCGCGCCAAGGGCCTGCCGGTCCCGGCCGACCCGATGGACCTGAAGGCGGTCTCGGACATGTGCCGATAGACGTTTCAAGTCCGCAACAACTTCGCTGCTGACAACCGCGATGCGCCCGAATAGCGTCCCGCGCCATGAAAACGCCCTCGCTCACGGCGCTCGCGGCCGTCCTCGCTCTCTCCTCGCCTGCCCAGTCCTTAGCAGCGGAAAAACTCACCCCCGAACGCATCTTCGCCGATCCCAGCCTCTCGGGCCCCACGGCCAAGGGCGTGGCCCTGTCGCCGGACGGCAAGCGCGTCACCTATCTGAAGGCCAAGCCCGAGGCGGCCAACGTTCAGGACCTTTGGGCGGCCGACGTGAAGGGCGGCGAGCCCTATCGCCTGATCGACTCGGCGGCCCTGTCGTCGGGCTGCCAAGGAACTGTCGGAGGCCGAGAAGGCCCGCCGCGAACGCGCCCGGGTCTCGGCGCGCGGCATCGTCGAATACAGCTGGGACAAGCAGGGACGGTTCATCCTGGTCCCGCTGGACGGTGACCTCTATCTGGACAGCGTCGCCGACGGCAAGGTCTCGCGCCTGACCGAAACCCCCGGCGACGAGGTCGACGCCAAGGTCTCGCCCAAGGGCGGCTACGTCTCCTACGTCCGCGACCAGAACCTCTACATCAAGCCGGTCGCCGGCGGCGCCGAGGCAGCCCTGACCACCGAGGGCAAGGACGCCCTGTCCTTCGGCGTGGCCGAGTTCATCGCCCAGGAAGAACTCGACCGCTTCACCGGCTACTGGTGGAGCCCCGACGAGTTCCCGCATCGTCTATACCCGCGTCGACGAAAGCGGCGTCGACATCGTGCCGCGCGCCGACATCGGACCGGGCGGTCGCCACCCGTGGTCGAGCAGCGCTATCCGCGCGCCGGCCGTCCCCAACGCCGTGGTCGACCTGCTCGTCCGCGACCTGGCCTCGGGCCAGGTTCGGCAACTGGATCTCGGCGCGAACAAGGACATCTATGTCGCCCGCGTCGAGTGGTCGGCCGACGGCAAGACCGTCTACGTCCAGCGCCTGTCGCGCGACCAGAAGACCCTGGACCTGCTGGCCTTCGACGCCGCCACGGGCAAGGGCCGCACGATCCTGACCGAGACCGATCCGCACTACATCGAGGTCTGGGACGACTTCACGCCCCTCAAGGACGGCAGCTTCCTGTGGGCGTCGGAGAAGGACGGGAACAAGCATCTCTACCGCCATGCCGCCGACGGCAAGCAGATCGCCCAGCTGACCAAGGGCGACTGGCCAATCTCGGCCCTGGAAGGCGTCGACGAGGCGCGCAAGGTCGCGATCTTCACCGCCTCGATGGACAGCCCGCTGGAACGCCGTCTGTATGAGGTGAGCTACGCCAAGCCGGGCAAGCCGAAGGCCCTGACCTCGGCCGGCGGTTGGTGGAAGGTCAAGGTCGCCGAGACCGGCGGCGCCTTCGCCGGGACCTACGAGGATCCCAAGACCCCGCCCCAGACGGCCCTCTATTCGGCCGACGGCAAGCGCGTGCGCTGGATCGAGGAGAACCGGCTGGCCGAGGGCCATCCATACTGGCCCTACGCCTCGACCCTGCCCGCCCCGGAATACGGAACCCTGAAGGCCGTCGACGGCGAGACCCTGTACTACGAGATCCTGAAGCCCGAAGGCTTCGACCCGGCCAAGAAGTACCCGGCCATCGTCTCGGTCTATGGCGGCCCGCACGCCCAGCGCGTCACCAAGGGCTGGCATAGCCCCTCGGAGCGCACCTATCTCGAAGCCGGCTACGTCATCTTCAAGCTGGACAATCGCGGCAGCGGCAACCGCTCGGCCAAGTTCCAGCGCGCCCTGGATCGCCGACTCGGCACCGTCGAGGTCGACGACCAGCTGCAGGGCGCGAAGTTCCTGGCCGGCCTGCCCTATGTCGACCCGGCCAAGCTGGGCGTCATGGGCTGGTCGTACGGCGGCTTCATGACCCTGATGCTGCTGACGGCCGAGAACACCCCGTTCAAGGCGGGCGCGGCCGGCGCGCCGCCGACCGAATGGAGCCTCTACGACACGGCCTACACCGAGCGCTACATGGGCAAGCCCGACGAGAACAAGGCCGGCTACGCCTATTCGGACATCAACAACCGTCTCGACAACCTGAAGCCCGGCAGCCTGCTGCTGCTGCACGGCATGGCCGACGACAACGTGATCTTCGAGAACAGCACCCGCGTCATGGCCGCCCTACAGAAGAAGGCGATCCCGTTCGAGATGGCCCTCTATCCCGGCGAGCGTCACAGCGCGCCCAGCAGCAAGACCAAGGGCCTCAGCGTGCTGAAGACGCACCTGGAGTTCTTCGATCGCAAGCTGAAGGGCGGCCAATAGGCCCTATCCCCCCGCGCGGTCTCGGCCGCGCGGGGCGCGACGTCGTGCGGCGGCCCCACATGACCCTGTGTCGCAGCGCCTTTGGCGATCCCAAGCCTTAGTCTTGCGCCCAGGTTGTGAGGCTAACCCATGCGCAAGACCCGCGAAGACGCCGTCGAATGGCTGATCGAGACCGTCAAGGCCGCCCTGGAGGACGGGACCGCGTCCGAGGACGACCTGCAGGAGTGGCTGCTGGCCGCCGTGCTTCTCGAGGAAATGGCGATCGAGGAAGAGGCCGAGGCCCGCGCCTTCGGGGCCTGGATCGAGCCTTCGCCGACGCTGCACTAGATTCCGCGCCGCGCGCCAAGCCGGCTTGACTTCCGTAGCGAAAGAAAACGAACTTTCGCCGCATGACCGCCTATACCGACCTCGTCGCCAGCATCGCCTCCACCGAGACGGGGTACGCCGCCCACGTTCCCGATGAATGGAAACAGGGCCGCACGACCTATGGCGGACTTTCCGCCGCCCTCTGCGTCGAGGCCGCCCAGCGGGCCTTTCCCGACGCCCCGCCGCTGCGCTCGGCCCAGTTCGCCTTCGTGGGACCGGCCTCGGGCGAGTTGTCCATCGCCGTGAAGCCGCTGCGCCAGGGCAAGTCGACCCTGTTCGCCGCCGTCGACCTGATGGGCGAACAAGGCGTCGCCACCCATGGAACCCTGACCTTCGGCGCGGCGCGCGACCTCGCACGTGGCGCACGAGAACGTCCCCTGCCCCGCCGTCCCCCCGCCCGACCAGTGCGAGCCCTTCCACAAGGGCGACACCAGCCTCGCGCCCAGCTTCGTGCGGCAGTTCGATTTCCGCGTGGCCGGCGGCGGACGGCCGGGCTCGGGCGATCCGCCCGAATACCTGCTCTGGATCCGCCATCGCGACGCCGCGGCGACCTCGCTGTCGGCCCTGGTCGCCCTGGCCGACGCCCCGCCGCCGCCCGCCATGACCCTGTTCCAGCGCTTCGGACCGGTCTCCACCATGACCTGGTCGCTGGACGTGGTCGGCCTGCCCGACGCGGACGACGACGGCCTGGCGACCTGCTGCGCACGCGCGCCGAGACGGTCGGCGATGGCTACTCGACCCAGGAGATGCATCTCTGGGGCGCGCGAGGCCGTCCGCTGATCCTGGCGCGGCAGAACGTTGCGGTCTTCGTCTAGATCGCGGCAGAGCGCGTTCGCGGCCCTTGGCGAGCACGGAATTTTAGCCCCATGCTGCCGCCCCGACCGCCAGAGTCGCGGTCCGCCTAGGGGAAACGTCCATGACCAAGATCGCCTGCCTGGCCGGCGCGGCCGCCGTGGCCCTGCTCGCCGGAACCGCCCACGCCCAGTCGGCGGAAGACGCCACCAAGGCGGCGCTGGCGGCGATCCAGGACAAGAACCCGACGCTGCATGCGGTGATCGCCACCAATCCCAACGCCCTGGCCGAGGCCAAGGCGCTCGACGCCGAGCGCAAGGCCGGCAAGGTCCTATCGGCCCTGCACGGCGTTCCGATCCTCCTGAAGGACAATATCGAAAGCGCCGATCCCCTGCCCACCACGGCCGGCTCGCTGGCGCTGAAGGACAATGTCACCGGCCGCGACGCCCCGATCGCCAGACGCCTGCGCGAGGCCGGCCTGGTCATGCTGGGCAAGGCCAACCTGTCGGAGTGGGCCAATATCCGCTCGTCCAAGTCGATCAGCGGCTGGAGCGCCGTCGGCGGCACGGTGCGCAACCCCTATGTCCTGGACCGCAGCGCCTGCGGCTCGTCCAGCGGCTCGGGCGCGGCGGTCGCCGCGGGCCTCGCGCCCCTGGCCATCGGCACCGAGACGGACGGCTCGATCACCTGCCCGGCGGCGATCAATGGCCTGGTGGGTCTGAAGCCGACGGTCGGCCTTGTCTCGCGCACCCACATCGTGCCGATCAGCCACAGCCAGGACACCGCCGGCCCGATGACCACCACGGTCGAGGACGCCGCCAAGGTGCTGACCATCATCGCCGGCTCCGATCCCGCCGATCCGGCCACCAAGGACGCCGACGCCCACAAGGCCGACTACGCCAAGGGCCTCTCCAAGGACGCGCTAAAGGGCGTGACGTTGGCCGTGGCGCGGTTCTACACCGGCTACTCGCCCAAGACCGACGCGGTGTTCGAGCAAGCGCTGAAGGACCTGCAAGCCCAGGGCGCGACCCTGGTCGAGGTCAAGACGTTTGACGAAGGCCCGATCGGCAAGGCCGAGGGCGTGGTGCTCTACACCGAGCTGAAGGCCGATATGGCCACCTATCTCGCCTCGACCGATCCGAGGAAAGTCCCGGCCCGCACGCTCGCCGACCTGATCGCCTTCAACAAGGCGACACCAAAGGAGTTCGAGTGGTTCGGCCAGGAGACCTTCGAGAAGGCCGACATGACCAAGGGCCTCGACGACCCCGACTATCTGAAGGCGCTGGCGGATTCCAAGCGGATGGCCGGTCCCGAGGGGATCGACAAGATCCTGAAGGATACGGGCGCGGCCGCCATCGTCGCGCCGACCACGGGGCCAGCCTGGACGATCGACCCGCTGAACGGCGACAACTACGGCGGCTCGGCCACCACCCTGCCCGCCGTGGCCGGCTATCCGCACCTGACCGTGCCGATGGGCGAGGTCACCGGCCTGCCGGTGGGCCTGTCCTTCATCGGCCCGGCCTGGAGCGAGAAGCTGCTCTTGAACCTCGGCTACGCCTACGAACAGGCGACCCACCACCGCAAGCTGCCGACCTTCCTCAAGACGATCGCGCCGTAAGGACGAGCGGCGGATGACCGGAGTGGCTAGAGTGGGTGGTGAGGAGACACAAGGAATCCCCCTCTCATGGAGAGAGGGAGGGGCCCGCGCCGCAGGCGTGGGAGGGTGAGTGGGTAGGCGAAGTCCGTGGGTGATCCTGGCGCGACTGGAGACTCTGTGCCGGCACGCCGGCTGACGGCGTAACCACTCACCCTCCCAAGCTTCGCTTGGGCCCCTCCTCTCTCTAAGAGAGGGGATTCCGCGCAGCGTCC
This sequence comes from Aphelenchoides fujianensis, assembly GCA_024699865.1. Lineage (NCBI taxonomy): Eukaryota > Metazoa > Nematoda > Chromadorea > Rhabditida > Aphelenchoididae > Aphelenchoides > Aphelenchoides fujianensis. Next base: position 1,486,790 of record JAMPIO010000001.1, on the reverse strand, counting down.
GCAATGGGTCGGAAGCGGACTCTGGCCGTGCATCAGGAACTGGACCTCTCCGACACGCGCCGGAGAGGCCCATCCCCCCTCACCGCCCCGTCGGCATGTCCTTGAACGCCACGTCCTTGTCGACGCGGACATCGCCCGGCAGGCCCAGGACCCGCTCGGCGATGATGTTCTTGAGGATCTCGTCGGTGCCGCCGGCGATGCGCAGGCCCGGCGCCCACATCAGGCTTTGCTGGAACGCCGCCTCGGCCGGAGCCTGGTCGGGATCGACGAGGATGCCGTACTGGTCCTCCATCTCGACGGCGGTATTGGCCAGCTCCTGCAGCTGGTTGGCCGAGATGATCTTGCCGATCGAGCTTTCCGGCCCGGGCGTCTGGCCGCGCGACAGGGCGGTCATGGTGCGGAAGCGGGTGAACTTCAGCCCCTCGGACTGGACGTACCAATCGGCCAGCTTCTCACGGAACGCCTGGTCCTTCAGCGCCGGGCCGGTCACGCCGGCGAGCTGGCGGGCCAGCTTCATGATCTCGCGATAGTTCGGGCCGGCCGAACCGCCGACCGCCAGACGCTCGTTCATCAGAGTGACCAGGGCCACCTTCCAGCCGTCGCCGACCTCGCCCAGGCGCTGGCTGTCCTTGACGCGCAGGTCGGTGAAATAGACCTCGTTGAACTCGCGCCCGCCCGACATCTGGTGGATCGGTCGGCACTCGACCGCCGGATCCTTCATGTCGATCCAGAACATGGTCAGGCCCTTGTGCTTGGGCACGTCGGGGTCCGTCCGGGTCAGCAGGATGCCGTAGTCGCAATAGTGGGCGCCGGTGGTCCAGACCTTCTGGCCGTTGATCACCCACTCGTCGCCGTCCTTGACGGCGCGCGTACGGAGCGCGGCCACATCAGAGCCGCCGGCCGGTTCGGAGAACAGCTGGCACCAGATCTCCTCGCCCTTCACGGCCGGGCCGACGAAGCGCTTCTTGGTCTCGCCGTCGGCGAAGGCCATGACCGTCGGCACGCACATGCCCAGGCCGATCGTGAAGTAGGCCGTAGCCGAGGCCAGCCTTGGTCTCCTCCTGGCCGAAGATCACCGACTGGATCGGCGTGCCGCCGCCCCCGCCGATGGCCGCGGGCCAGGTGATGCAGGCGTAGCCCGCGGCGGCCTTGGTCGCCTGCCAGTCCTTGGCGGCGGCCATGTGCTCGGGCGTGTTCGGCTTCAGCTCTCCCCACTTGGCGCGGTGGGCGGCGGCGTTCTGGGCGAGCCAGGCGCGGGCCTTTTCGCGATAGGCGGCTTCTTCCGGGGAGTCGTTGAAATCCATGATCCTGTTCCTTCCCCTTACGCGGCGTTCTTCTGTTCGAGCTGGCTGACCAGCCGTTCCTTCCAGACCTTGGGCGCGCCGGCGACCAGGCTGAGCTGCCGCGAGCGGCGGTAGTAGAGGTGGCAGTCGACGTCCCAGGTGAAGCCCATGCCGCCATGCACCTGGATGGCTTCCTTACTGGCGAACCAATAGGCTTCGGAGGCGGCGATCCGCGCGGCCGCCGCGGCGATCGGCAGCTCCGGCGCGTCGTCGTTCAGGGCCCAGGTCGCCGTAGTAGGCGTTGGAGCGCGCGACCTCGTTCTTGACGTACATGTCGGCCAGCTTGTGCTTGATCGCCTGGTAGCCGGCGATGACGCGGCCGAAGGCGTAGCGGCCCAGGGCGTATTCGCGGGCCATCTCCAGGCAGCGGTCGGCGCCGCCCAGCTGTTCGAAGGCCAGCAACACGGCGGCGCGGTCCAGGATCGCCTGGACGAGCTCGAAGCCCTGCCCCGCCTCGCCCACCCGTTCGGCGGCGGCGCCGGCGAAGGTCAGCTTGGCCACGCCCCGCGTGGGGTCCAGGCTCTTGAGCGTCTCGCGCGTCACGCCCGCGCCCTTCAGGTCGACGAGGAACAGGCCAGGGCGACCGCCTTCGCTGGCCAGGACCAGGGCGGTGTCGGCGACGTCGCCGTCGGTGACCGGGATCTTGGTCCCCGAGAGCTTGCCGCCCTCGACCCGGCACTGCAGGCTGGCGGGACCGACCACGCCGGGACCTTCGGAGGTCGCCAGGCAGCCGATCACCTCGCCGGCGGCGATCTTCGGCAGCAGGACGGCCTTCTGGGCGTCGGAGCCGAAGGCCATGATCCCTTCGGCGAGGACATAGACGGTCGATGCGAACGGGATGGGCGCGACGACGCGGCCCAGCTCCTCGGCGATGGCGCACAGCTCGACCCGCCCCAGGCCCAAGCCGTTGAACTCTTCCGGGATCGAGGCGCCCAGCCAGCCCTGCTCGGCGACGCCCTTCCAGAGCTTTTCGTCGAACGAGCGCTCGGGATTGTCGAGCACCCCGCGCACGACGGTCACGTCGCAATGGGCGGCGAGAAATTTCCGCGCCTCGTCCTTCAGGAACTTCTGGTCGTCCGAATAGTCGAAATCCACTGGATCCTCCCTGGATCGGCTCTTTAAAGGCCGGTCTCCAGGGCACACTGAACGACGTTCACGCGAAGGGAAAGACTGCCCCGGCGTCAAGAATTCAGCCGGCGATCGTCGTCTCCGGGCGGGGCTTGAGCATGCCCTTGCGCCAGGCCAGCCACAGCACCAGGACAGCCACGGCGGTCCCGACCACCATGGCCGGCGCCGAGGCCTCAGGCCCGAACGCCCCGCCGCTGAGGACCTCGGGCGCGCCGGGCCTGGGCGAGCTCACCAGCCAGCTCTCCGTGACCGGGATGCCCGACACCGAGGCGCCCCCAGACCCAGCCTTGGGTGAAGTTCCAGGCGGCGTGGACGCCGATCGACATCCACAGGCGGCCGGTGAGCAGATAGAAGCCCGCCAGCATCAGTCCGGCCTCGATGGCGATAGCGGCCGCGGCGGCCACGGTGGCGTTGGGGTTGGCCAGGTGCAGAGCGCCGAACAGGGCCGCCTGCAAGGCCAGGGCCGGCCAGATCCCGAACGCGCGCATCAGCAGGCGCAGGACGATGGCGCGCATCAGCAGTTCCTCCATGACGCCGGATTCGACGGCCATGGCGATCGCGCCCCAGGGCGAGGCCGGCCGGGGCCCGCTGATCTGGTAGACGCCCAGGGCGTAAAGTCCGCCCACCACGGCGCTCAACATCAGGGGCGCCGACCAGCAGGCCGGCGGCCAGATCCAGCGGCGCCTTGCGGAGGTCCAGCTCTTCGGGCCACCGCCCTCGCCCAGTCGTACGGCCAGGGCGTAGAGCCCAAGGCCAGCCGCGCAGATCGCGGCCACCTCGAGGACCTCGCGCAGCCGTCCGCCGTGATCGAAGATCGGATTGGCCACGCCCTGGGCGGCCCGCATAGACAATGGCGAAGACCACGAACAAGGCCGTCATCCAGCCTAGCGCCCGAAGCCAGCGCAACGGTCCGGGATGCAGCACCCGCGAGCGCCCGACTTCCAGGCCCATTCCATCCTCGTTCACCGCGCGCCTCCGCCGCAAAGCTCGTCGACCAAGCTGGTCATGGTTCCGGGCGGACCTGTCAATCGCGCGCGCTCGGCGACCGTCCGAATACGGACAGGATCAGGATCATGCCGCGACTTCGGCGCAGCTTTTGACAGGGCGGTATGGGCGAATACGGGCGAAGTATCGGCGTCGAGACTGTCGTCCTTGACTGATGTCGGCGCCCTTAGTCTTCAGCCCGCAAGGTTGAGATTCATAATCCAGGTTGTATCGGTACACCAAAGGGTTGAATAGCTGCGTGCTATTGATCGTAATATTTGCCCTTACAGTAACAGCGCCGTTACGTCATGGTCGCAGAACATGATTCTCCGAAGGCCATGACCAAGGCTCATTTCAAGACAAATCAGAGAGTCTGGGTGGAGAGCGTCGGCGTCTGGGCGACCGTCGAGCGCGTCGTCCCGACCTGGACCGGCGGTCTGTCCGAGCCGGTTCGCGTCACCTACGACGTCGGCCTTGGCCGCATGTTCCACGCCAACGAGCTCGCCGCCGATCCGCGCGACGCGCCCCAGGAGGTCGTCGAGACCTGGCGCGTGGGTCGCGACTACAATCGTTGGCGAAACCGCGACGAGACCACGCGGCATCCGATCCCCGGCACCCATCCCGTGGTGTTCACCGATCAACGGGACTGGGGCGGCTGGCGCGTGCCGCGGGCGGAGTACGACCGCGACCCGGCCCGCATCGAGGCTCAGGCGCGGATCATCGCCGCCGCGCCCAAGCTGCGCGCCCTCGCTCAGGCGCTGATCACCCTGGTCGCCGCCGACGAGGCGACGCCGGAAGCGGTGCGGGGCCTGGCCCGACGGGCGGCGAGCATCGAGCTTGAGCTGCGCGATCTGCACGGCGAGGAGGCCGCGCGGGCGGCCCCGGCCGCGTCTTCCGCCGCCGACGCGCCGCCGCCCGCGCCGAACCTGCAGGCCGCCTCCCTCACCGAGCGGATGGCGGCGCTGGAGCGCGAGTTGAAGCTTCGCCCCGCCACGTCCGGCGGGCTTGGCCCGTCTTCGCCCAGGACCGAGCGCGAGCCGCCGCCCGGCTCGCCGGCCGCCAATTTCGCGCGCGGTCGCCCCAAGTAATCGCGCTGGACGCTGGCGCAATCGGCTCCGCGGTCTTAGCTAGTGGGCATGCGCACCGACACGCCTCAGCCGATCCGGCTGGCCGACTATCGCCCCTTCCCGTTCGCGATCGAGACCACCCGGCTGGTCTTCGACCTGCACCCCTCGGCGACCCGCGTGCGGGCCGAGCTGACGGTGCGCCGCACCGGAGCCCCCGGAGAGCCCCTGACGCTGAACGGCGAGCGGCTGAAGCTGCTGTCGGTGGCGATCGACGGCCAGGCGCTGAGCGCCAATCAGTACGGGGTCGACGCCGAGACCCTGACCATCCACGAGGTCCCGGACCAGTTCGTCCTGAGCACCGAGGTCGAGATCGATCCGCTGGCCAACAAGGCCCTGACCGGCCTTTACATGTCGGGCGGCCGCTTCTGCACCCAGTGCGAGGCCGAGGGTTTCCGGACCATCACCTACTTCCCCGACCGTCCGGACGTGCTCAGCCGCTACAGCGTGCGCATCGAGGCCGACGGCGGCCTGCCGCACCTGCTCAGCAACGGCAATCTGGCCGACCAGGGCTCGCTGGACGGGACGCGGCACTACGCCGAATGGGTCGATCCCTTCCCCAAGCCCTCCTATCTCTTCGCCCTGGTGGCCGGCGACCTGGACGTGGTGACCGACACCTTCGTCACCATGAGCGGCCGCGAGGTGACGCTGAAGATCTTCGTCGACCCGGGCCAGGCCTCGCGCGCCACCTACGCGCTCGATAGCCTCAAGCGCGCGATGAAGTGGGACGAGGACGCTTTCGGGCGCGAGTACGACCTCGACCTCTTCATGATCGTCGCCGTGCGCGACTTCAATTTCGGGGCGATGGAGAACAAGGGGCTGAACATCTTCAACAGCTCCCTGCTGCTGGCCGATCCCCAGACCGCGACCGACGCCGACTACGAGCGGATCGAGGCCGTCGTCGCCCACGAATACTTCCACAACTGGACCGGCAACCGCATCACCTGCCGCGACTGGTTCCAGCTGTGCCTGAAGGAAGGCTTCACGGTCTTCCGCGACCAGAGCTTCAGCGCCGACATGCGCGGCGACGTCGTCCAGCGGATCAAGGATGTCTGGGCCCTGCGCGCCCGCCAGTTCGCCGAGGACGCCGGCCCCCTGGCCCACCCCGTGCGGCCGTCGAGCTATCTGAAGATCGACAACTTCTACACGCCGACGATCTACGAGAAGGGCTCGGAGGTCATCCGCATGCTGAAGACCATCCTGGGCCGCCGAGGCGTTCCGGAAGGGCAGCGATCTCTATTTCGAACGTCATGACGGCGAAGCGACCACGGTCGAGGCCTTCATCGCCTGTTTCGCCGAGGCCTCCGGCCGCGACCTGACGGACTTCTTCGCCTGGTACGAGCAGGCCGGCACCCCCGCCGTATCGATCGAGACGGCGTACGACGACGCGGCCAAGGCCGTGACCCTGACGCTGAGCCAGGCCACGCCGCCCACGCCGGGCCAGCCGACCAAGCGGCCCCTGCCGATTCCGGTGGCGATCGGCCTGCTGTCGGCCGAGGGCGAGGTGCTGCGCGACACCGAGATCGTGCTGCTGGACAAGGCCTCGATGACCGTCCGCTGGGACGGCGTGACCAGTCCGCCGGTCCTGTCGGCGCTGCGCGGCTTCTCGGTCGCCGGTGAACCTGACGACCGACGCGCGTCCGTCCGACCGCTACGTCCTGCTGGCTTCGGATCCCGACCTCTTCAATCGCTGGGAGGCGGGCCAGACCCTGGCGCGCGACCTGATCCTGGCCCGCGCCGCCGGCCAGCCCGACGAGGTCGGCGAGGAGCGCTACGCCGAGGGCCTGGGCCAGGCCCTGGTCGACGAGACGGCCGAGCCGGCATTCAAGGCCCTGCTCCTGGCCCTCCCCTCCGAGCCGGACCTGGCGCGAATGTCGGAGCCGGCCGATCCGGCCGCCCTCCACGCGGCGCGCAAGCGCCTGCGCGCCCGCATCGCCGTCCACCTCGGCGACCTGCTGCGCAGGCTGCACGGCGAGATGCAGAGCGACGGCGAGTTCTCGGCCAGCGCCCCGGAGGCTGGCCGTCGCGCTCTGCGCAACGCCTGCGCCGAGGCGCTGGCGGCCGATCCGCACGCCGAGAACGTGGCGCGCATCGTCGGCCACTACGAGGCGTCGCGGAACATGACCGACACCATGGGCGGGCTGAACGCGCTGATCTCGGTGGGCGGCGACACCCGCGACAAGGCCATCGCCCTCTTCCACCAGGCCTGGAGCAAGGAGCCGCTGGTGATGGACAAATGGTTCGCCGCCCAGGCGCGCGACCCGTCCGAGGACGCCCTCGATCGTGTGATCGCCCTCACCCACGATCCTTATTTCGAGCCGACCAATCCCAATCGTCTGCGGGCCCTGGTCTCGACCTTCGCCAACTTCAATCCGGCGCGGTTCCATGATCCCAGCGGCGCGGGCTATCGCTTCCTGGCCGACCAGATCCTGGCCGTGGACGCCTTCAACCCGATGACCGCGGCGCGCCTGGTCGAGCCGCTGGGCCGCCTGGCGACGCTACAAGCCCGAACTGGGCGCGCTGATGCGCGAACAGCTCGAGCGGATCATCGCTCACCCCGATCTCTCGAAGAACGTGCTGGAGCTCGCCAGCAAGTCGCTGACCTGAACGCGCGATTGCGACCAATACGCCCAGACGCGCGGAATCGCACGGTTCGGCGGTGACGCCGCCATGGGCCGTAAGCTAGATTCACCATCCTGGCGAAGTGACCTCGCCGAGGGGTTCCACGGGAGTCGAGCGGTTTGGACAGGGGCAAGGCGAGACCCGGGAGGACGGCGAAAGCCGGACCGACCGCGCCCGCGGCCGCGCGGACCAAGCCCGCCCGAGCGCCGTCCCAGGCCTTTTTCCGCATCGCGATCCTGTCGGCCCTGCTGCTGCTGGCGGTCTATACGGCCTTCGGTCTCAAGCACATCCAGGACGAGGCTCGTAACCGGCCGGGCGGGACGTCGCTGTCGGCCAAGGCCAGCCTGATCGCCAGCCGCGTCGAGACCAATCTCGCGGCGCAGCGCGCCGGGCTGTCGGCCGCCGCCGACCTGATGGAACGGGATCCCGACGCCGCCATCGACGCCGCCGCGATCGCCCTGCGCGCCGCTGGCGGCGAGGCCGCCGCCGTCGCCGTGGTCGGTCCCTCTGGCCTTCTGACCGTCGCGGGCCGCGACGACGGTCGCCGACTGGAAGGCCGCAGCCCAGGCCGCCGAGGCCTCGGGCCGGACGATCTGGACGGGCTCGGTCGGCGTCTCGGGCCGGCTCTATGTCGCCACTCTCGCCGCCTTGGGCCCATCGCGCGCCTTCGTGATCTCCAGCGGCGACGCCTCTCGCCTGGTGGAGGAGCCCGTGCGCGGGGAAAGCGGAGCCCTGGCGCTGGCCGACGGCGCGCTGATCGTCGCCCGGGGCGGTCCCGCCCAGGGTCGCCGCGACCGTGCGCCAGGCATTCTCCCTGACGCCGCAAGACCTGGGCAATGGCGCTCCGCGTGGTCGCGATCCCAAGGGAAACCCGCTGGACGTCGCCGTCCATCCGGTCGCCGAAGGTGCCCTGCTGGCGATCGCGGCGGAGCCCAGCCTGGCCGCCGCCAATCATCGCGCCGCGATGAAGAGCGCCTTCAACCTCCTGGCCCCTCTGGCCGCCGGCATCGCCTTGGCCTTGCTGCTGATCATCCAGAGCCGCAAGTCCGAGACCGTCCATCGCGAATTCGTCGACAGCGAGCAGCGCTTCCGCCTGGCGGTCGAGGCGGCGCGGTGCGGCATCTGGGAATGGGACCTCAGCGCCGACGAGGTGTTCCTCTCCGAGGTCACCGGCGCGATGTTCGGCTGGGGCGGCGGCGGCGTGGTCTCGGGCCAGGACCTGCTGGACCGCATCTCGCCGGACCACCGCGAGCGCGTACGCAAGGCCCTGGCCAACGCGGCCATGTACGGCGCCTTCGACGTCTCCTTCCGGGTGCCGGCCGCCGAACAGGGCCGGCGTTCGCTGTGGATCGACGCCCGTGGCCGAGGATCTCGGAAACGCCGGGGCCGACGGCTACGCCCGCATCATCGGCGTGGCCCTGGACGTCACCGAGGAGCGGATCGCCCAGGCCCGCGCCCAGGCCGCCGAGAACCGCCTGCGCGACGCCATCGAGAGCGTCTCGGAGGCCTTCGTGCTGTGGGACCGCCACGGCCGGCTGCTGATGTGCAACCGCAACTATCGCAACGTCTTCTCCCTGGAGCCGAAGCTTCTGAGGCCCGGCGCCGCGCGATCCGAGATCAACCGCTTCGCCGCGCGGGCCATCAAGCAGGATCATTCCGCTCCCGACGGCTGCCAAGGGCGTGCGCGAGGCCGAGCTGATGGACGGCCGGTGGATCCAGATCAGCGAGCGCCGCACCGCCGAGGGCGGCTTGGTCATGACCGCCGCCGACATCACGGCGATCAAGAACCAGGAGGAGGCCCGTCGCCTCAACGAGGAGCAGCTGCAGCACGCCGTGGCCGGGCTGGAGCGCAGCCAGGAACAGCTGGCCGAGCTGGCGCGCAAGTACGAGACCGAGAAGGTCAAGGCCGAGAGCGCCAACAAGGCCAAGAGCGAGTTCCTGGCCAACATGTCCCACGAGCTGCGGACGCCGCTGAACGCCATCAACGGCTTCTCCGAGATCATGATGAACGAGATGTTCGGCCCGCTCGGCGACGCCCGCTACAAGGGCTATAGCCAGGACATCCACTCGTCGGGCCAGCACCTGCTGGCGCTGATCAACGACATCCTCGACATGTCGAAGATCGAGGCCGGCAAGATGAACCTGAAGTTCGAGCCGATGCACATGGAGGACGTCGCCGAGGACGCCGTCCGGCTGGTGCGCAACCGCGCCGAAGCCGCCGGCCTGAACCTCAGCATCGACTTCCCGCCCCTGCCCGAGATCGAGGCCGACTACCGGGCCATCAAGCAGGTGCTGCTGAACCTGCTGTCCAACGCCATCAAGTTCACGCCCCGCGCCGGCAGCGTCACCCTGCGCGCGGAGGTCCGCCGCGATCCGTTCGGCGACATGGTCCGGGTCTCGGTCATCGACACCGGCATCGGCATCGCCAAGGAGGATCTGGCGCGTCTGGCGCGGCCGTTCGAGCAGGTCGAAAGCCAGTTCTCCAAGACCACCCAGGGCACGGGCCTGGGCCTGGCCCTGACCAAATCGCTGATCAGCATGCACGACGGCGTGCTGGACATGGCTTCCACCCCCGGCGAAGGCACGACGGTCAGCTTCGCCCTGCCCATACGCCAGAGCGAACACGGGATCGCCCGCGACTTCGCGGCGGCCTAAAGGCGCGAGCCCACACAGGTCGCGAGGGATTTATTACTTTCGTTTCATAGACTTAATTCGGCGTCATGAAGCACTCGTAACGAGCGTTCGGCGAACGCCGGAACTAAACCCCCTCTCAACGGATCGCCAAGCGCGACCATTCAAGAGGGACAAAGTCATGAGCAAGATCGTCGCTCGTATCGCCGCCGTCGCCGCCCTGGCCCTGGCCGCCACGCCGATCATCGGCCTCACCGCCGCCCACGCCGCCGAGCGCGTCCAGCCCGTCGCCCGCATCAAGGTCGGCGACCTGCGCCTGTCGGACCCGGCCGACGCGCGCGAATTCTCCCGCCGCGCCAACATCGCCGCCAACCGCGCCTGCGAAGCCAAGGGCTTCCGCGGCCTTTCGGCCAAGGCCTGCCTGATGGACTTCAACGAGGATCTGAAGAACTCGCTCAGCGAACGGCAGATCGCCGAGCTGAAGATCGCCCGCCGCGCCGGCGCCGACATCCAGCTGGCGGCGAACTAGAGCTGGGGGCTCTAGCCGCGCCGCATCCAGGCCGCGACGGCCCAGGCATGGGCGTCGTGGCGCAGGGCGACCACCGCGTCGCGCGGATCCAGCCAGACCAGGGCGTGGTCGTCCTCGATCTTGAGGCCGGCCTTCTCGCCCTGCATCCGGACCACATAGACGCCGCCGAAGTTGCGCACCGGCTCGCCGTCGGACTTCAGGAAGTGCTGCGACACGACCTCGATCAGCGCCTCGGCCTCGACCACGAGACCGACCTCCTCCCCGAACTCGCGGGCCACGGCCTGGGTCTCGGTCTCGTCGCCGTCCACGGCGCCGCCCGGCAGGTCGAAGTAGGGCGCCTTGCCAGGCTTGGTGACCTGGGCCAGGGCGATCTGGCCCAGACCGTTCTCGGCCACGCCGAAAGCGGCCCGGCGATTGCGATAGGTCAGCCCTTCGAGAGGCGTCCCGAACGCCAGCATGCCGCGCCTCAATCCTTGCCGTAGAGATCGAACCAGGGATCGGCCTTGCCGGACTCGACGTCGGCGACGCTGATCTCCGGACGATAGCCAATCTTGCCGTTGGCGCTCTCGCGCCAGGCGTCCACGGTCAGGTCGCGCAACGCCGCCGCCCCGGCCGCGATGCGCCCCTGGAGGAAGGTCTTGGCGCGGGGGTCGGTCTCGACCATGCCGCCTGCCTTTTCCAGCTGGTACAGCGGCTCGACCTGCTTCCAGGTGTCGGTCAGATAGCCGACGACCCGCGTCTCGATCGAGCAGTCACAGGCCTTGTAGGCCGGCACCAGCGCCTTGATCGAGGGCTCGTCGCCGAACGTCTTGGCCAGCGGTCCCTCGAACTGGAAATGGATCGAGCGAGAATTGGTGTAGCCGTTCGGGTTGGGATAGTCGCCCCAGCCGTTGTAGTGCACCGACAGGTGCAGCGGCTGGCTGCCGTCGCCGACATAGTGCGCCCAGACGCCCAGATCGCGCAGCAGAAGGTCCTCGCGGCGCTTCAGGTCCGCCTTGTAATAGGCCAGGCGGGTCGGATCCTTCTCCATCCGCACCGCGGCGGTCAGGATGCGCCAGTAGGTGAAGTCCTTCACCAGCTGCTGATAGCCGTCGATGATCGCGTACGGCAGGTAGCCGGCCTTCCAGCCGTCGACGCCGGCGGCCTGCAGGGCCTTCTCATAGTCGGCGCGCGTCGGCGGCAGGGTCGCCACGGTGAAGGCGGGACCGCCATACATCCGGCCCTGATCGTCCACGTCCAGGAAGTGGGCGCTGTCGCGGTCGTGATCGTGGATCTTGCCAGAGCCCTTCCAACGGTCCGGCTCGCGCGCGTACTCGCCGATGGCGGCCACGGCGTCCGCCGTGCGCAGGAAGGCCGGCAGATCGGCGGGCAGGCTCTCGGTCGCCGACGACGCCCACGACGCGGTGTCCCGCCGCCCCCCAGGCGAGCGCCGATGCGGCCGGCGCGGACAGGGCGGCGGCCAGGGCGAGGACTTTCAGGCTGGCGGACAGACGCAAGGACGAGCTCCGAAGATCAAATAATGCCGAGCGCGGCCTCCGTTCGCCTCACCCAGGCCTCCACGGCCGGATAGAGCGAAAGGTCGAACCCGCCCTCGTGCGCCACGCGGGTGTAAGCCACCAGGGCGACATCCGCCAGCGTCAGGCGCTCGCCGACCAGAAATGGCGATTGTTGCAGCTGTGTTTCGAGCCGCGCCAGGGCTTGGCCGCCCCGCTCGACCAGCTTGCCGTCGAGGCTTTCGCGCGGCTTGCCCAGATAGAGCATCTGGAACCGAGCCACGGCGACATAGGGCTCGTGGCTGTACTGCTCCCAGAACATCCACTCCAGCATCTTGGCGCGGTCGTAGGCGTCCTCGGGGATCAGGGGCGAGCCCTCGGCCAGGTGCAGGATGATGGCGTTGGACTGCGCCAGCGGCCGGCCGTCCTCGAGCACCGCCAACGGGACCTGACCGGCCGGGTTCAGAGCCAGGAAGTCGGGCGTGCGCGTCTCGGCCTGGAGGACGCTGGTCTCCACCCATTCGAAGGGCAATCCCAGGTGGTCGGCGGTCCACTTCACCTTCAGGCAGTTGCCCGAGATCGAGTTCGCCGTAGATGCGGAGCGGCATGGCGGGTTCCTCCCGAGAAGCCGCCGAACCGAAAAAATCGACACCGAAACGGCCAAGTTTCAAACGGCTGATTTCATGCCCGTTTTTCGCTCACGGGGCGAGACCGGACCCCATGATGGAGAGGTCCAGGGTTGTCACAGAGCCGTGATCGGACTATCCAGACGCCGCCCGACAGACACGCCGATAAGAGGACACCCTCGATGCGACGCAAGCTCGCCGGAATTTTGGCCACCGCGGTCATCTCCGCGTTCGCCGCTCCAGCCATCGCCAACGCCGCCCCGGATTCGGACTCCGCGTCCTCCGCGACGCAGCGCGTGGACCCGCTGGGCGAGCTGATCAGCACCGCCCTGGGCGGCGGCGACCCTGCCCGGCTCGGTCGAGTACAAAATGCGGGCGACGATGTACCACGCCGGCGCGAAGGGTATTCGGGCGTTCGACTCCCTGGGCTGCAAGGTCGCGGCCATGCGCACCGTGGCGGTGGATCCCAAGGTGATCCCGCGCCGCACGGTGATCTTCATCAAGGAGACCGTCGGCCTGCCGATGCCCGACGGCAGCAAGCACGACGGCTACTGGTACGCCTCCGACATCGGCGGCGCGATCAAGGGCCTGAAGCTCGACCTCTTCAGCGGCTTCGGCGCCGCCTCGATGAAGGCCCTGGGCGGCGTGGACCTTTCCAGCCTGTCGGTCAGCAAGGTCGGCGAGTTCAAGGGCTGCCCGCCGCAATAGCACTTGGCGTCCGCTGTCAGACGCGGACTGGAATTGATCTCCAAACTCGGCTTGGATCGCGGCTGTTGCGCGTGAAGCGGCTTGGGGAAGATCATGAGAAATTTGTCCGTCGGCGTTCTGGCCCTGGCCTTGAGCGCCGCGCTGGCGACGACGCCAGCCCGCGCCGCTGACGATCTGACGCGCCTGAAGACCCGCGCCGCCGCCGTCTCGATCACCCGCGACGACTGGGGGATCGCCCACATCCACGGCAAGACCGACGCCGACGCCGTGTTCGGCATGGCCTACGCCCAGGCCGAGGACGACTTCAACCGCGTCGAGACCAACTTCATGACCGCCCTGGGCCGCACGGCCGAGGCGGAAGGCGAGAAGGCGATCTGGGCGGACCTGCGCCAGAAGCTGTTCATCGATCCGGCGGTGCTGAAGGCCGACTACGCCAGGAGCCCGGCCTGGCTGAAGGCGCTGATGAACGGCTGGGCCGACGGCCTCAACTACTATCTCGCCACCCATCCGAACGTGAAGCCGAAGGTCATCACCCGCTTCGAGCCTTGGATGGCCCTCAGCTTCTCGGAAGGCAGCATCGGCGGCGACATCGAGCGCGTGGCCCTGACCCAGTTGGAAAGCTTCTACGGCAGCCGGCAGCTAGCCATGACCGCCGACGAGAAGGGACTGCTGTTCAAGGAGCCGAAGGGCTCGAACGGGATCGCCATCGCGCCGAAGAACACGCTGGAAGGTCACGCCCTGTTGCTGATCAACCCGCACACCAGCTTCTTCTTCCGCTCGGAGATGCAGGTCGCCAGCGACCAGGGGCTGAACGCCTATGGCGCGACGACCTGGGGCCAGTTCTTCATCTATCAGGGCTTCAACGCCAAGGCCGGCTGGATGCACACCTCCAGCGGCGTCGACGTGGTCGACGAGTTCGCCGAGACCATCGTCGAGAAGGACGGCCAGCGCTTCTACAAGTACGGCAAGGAATTGCGGCCGCTGAAGACGGAGGTGATCGCCGTCCCCTACCGCGCCGCCGACGGGACGATGGCCGAGAAGCGCTTCACCGTGTTCAAGACCCACCATGGCCCGATCGTGCGCGAGGCCGACGGCAAGTGGATCAGCATCGCCCTGATGAACAAGCCAGTGGAGGCCCTGCAGCAATCCTTCCTGCGCACCAAGGCCACGGACTTCAAGAGCTTCATGAAGGTGGCCGAGCTGAAGGCCAACTCGTCGAACAACACCCTGTTCGCCGACAGCAAGGGCGAGATCGCCTATCTGCACCCGCAGTTCATCCCCATCCGCGACGACCGCTTCGACTACACCAAGCCAGTGGACGGGTCCGATCCCGCCACCGACTGGAAGGGCCTGACGCCGCTGGAAAAGACGCCGCGGACGGTGAACCCGCCCACCGGCTGGGCCTTCAACACCAACAACTGGCCCTGGACGGCCGCCGGTCCCTACAGCCCCAGGAAGGCGGACTTCCCGAAGTACATGGACACGGCCGGCGAGAACCCGCGCGGTCTTCATGCCGAGCTGGTGCTGAAGGACGTCAAGAACCTCACCTTGGGCGGCCTGATCGACAAGGCCTACGACCCGTACCTGACCGCCTTCGCGCGGCTGATCCCGACGCTGGAGGCGGCCTATGCCGCCACGCCCGACAGCGACCCGGTGAAGGCCAAGATCGCCGAGCAGGTCAAGGCGCTGAGCGCCTGGGACCGCAAGTGGTCGGCCCGTTCGACCGAGACCTCGCTGGCGGTGTTCTGGGGCGAAGCCATGTGGGCCAAGGCCGCGCCGGCGGCCAAGACGGCGGGGCTCAACACCTACGACTACATGGCCGACAGGCTGACGCCCGCCGAAAAGCTGGCCGCCCTGGCCGAGGCCTCCGACCGCCTGACCGCCGACTTCGGGTCGTGGCGGACGCCGTGGGGCGAGATCAACCGCTTCCAACGCAACGACGGCGCGATCGTCCAGACCTTCGATGACGCCAAGCCCAGCATCCCGGTGCCGTTCACCTCGGCCCAGTGGGGGTCATCGGCCTCGTTCGGCTGCCAAGCGCTGGCCGGGGACGAAGAGGTACTACGGCACGCTGGGCAACAGCTTCGTGGCGGTCGTGGAGTTCGGCGACAAGGTCCGCGCCCGCGCCGTCTCGGCCGGCGGCGAGAGCGGCGACCCGGCCTCGCCCCACTTCAACGACCAGGCGCTGCGCTACAGCCTCGGCAACCTGCGAGACGTCTATTTCTATCCCGAGGACTTGAAGAAGCACGCGGTGCGGACGTACCGGCCGGGGGAGTGAGGAGCCAGATCCTCCCCCCCGCGATGCGGGGGAGGTGGCCCAGCGGGCCGGAGGGGGCTAGCTCGGCTTGGACAGCACTGGCCCCCTCAGTCGCTCCGCGACAGCTCCCCCGCGCCGCGGGGGAGCATCCAATTCCTAGATATCCCCACCCACGTTCGGCGCCACGCCCGGCGCCCGCGCGACGTGGATGCCGCACTCGGTCTTTTCCTGGCCCGCCCAGCGACCCGAGCGGCCGTCTTCCGACGGCTGGGTGCAGGGCCAGCAGCCGATCGAGGCGTAGCCCTGGGCGACCAGCGGATGGGCCGGCAGCGCGTGCTCGGCGACATAGGCGTCCAGCTCGGACTTGCCCCAGTTCGCCAGCGGGTTGAACTTCACCTTGCCGTCGGCGGCCTCGACGACCGGCAGGCTCAGGCGATCACCGCCGTGGAAACGCTTGCGGCCAGTGATCCAGGCGTCGAACCCGCCCAGCGCCCGATCCAGCGGCAGGACCTTGCGGATATTGCAGCAGGCGTCGACGCTGGTCCGCCAGAGGTCGGAATTGGGATCCTGGGTCGCCAGGTCCGCGAAGGCAGGGCGCAGGTCCCGCACATCGGTCAGGCCCAGCTGGGCCGCCAGGTTCTTGCGGTAGTCCAGGGTCTGGCCAAACAGCATGCCAGTGTCGAGGAACAGCACCGGAATGTCCGGCGAAATCCGGGAGGTCAGGTGCAGCAGCACCGCCGACTCCGCCCCGAACGACGAGACCAGGGCCAGCTGGCCGCCGAAGTGATCGAGGGCCGCGCGCAGCACGGTCAGCGGATGGGCCTCGCGCAGCTCGGCGTCCAGCCGCGCCGCGAGGCCGGCGGCGGTCCCGCCGATCTGGTCGTAGGCCATCAGGAGGCCCTTTCCTCGAACGCCGGCGTCCGGTCGTCGGCGGCGCGCTGATAGACGTGGCGATAGCGACGGGCGGCCTTGCTCCACACGTCCGGCGTGGCGCCGTCCGCGGGCTCGAAGGCGTCGAAGCCGCAGCGAACCATGAAGCCGGCCTGCTCCCGCAGCACGTCGCCCACGGCGCGGACCTGGCCCTGATAGGCGAACCGTTCACGCAGCAGGCGGGCCGAGGTGTAGGCGCGGCCATCGCGGTATTTCGGGAAGGCCAGGGCCACCACCGCGATGCGCGGCAGGTCATAGGCCAGGACCTCGACCTCCTCGTTCGCCTCGATCCGCACGCCGACGCGGCGGCTGTTCGACGACAGCAGGGCGTCGCCCTCGGCCTCGAAGCGGGTCAGCGACAGGATGACGTCGCCCGTCTCGGGGATGGCGTCCTCGTCCGCGAGGTTGATGAAGGGGTCGTCGGCCCAGCGGGCCTCGCCCCCGACCACCTCAATCAGCTTGGGCATAGACCGCCTCCTTGAAGGGCTCGAGGCCGACGCGGCGATAGGTGTCGAGGAAACGCTCGCCGTCGGTCCGGGCGTTCAGGATAGGTGCCGACCAGCTGGTCGACGGCGCTGGCGACCTTGTCGGCCGGCAGGGCCGGGCCCAGGATCTTGCCGACCGCGGCGTCTTCCGCGCCGGAGCCGCCCAGCGAGAGCTGGTAGAATTCCTCGCCCTTCTTGTCGACGCCCAGGATGCCGATGTGCGCCACGTGGTGGTGACCGCAGGCGTTGATGCAGCCGCTGATCTTGATCTTCAGCTCGCCGACCTGTTCGGCCCGATCGAGGTCGGCGAACTGGCGGGCGATGTCCTGGGCGATCGGGATCGCGCGGGCGTTGGCCAGGGCGCAGTAATCGAGCCCCGGGCAGGCGATGATGTCGCTGACCAGGTCGATGTTCGGCGTGGCCAGGCCAGCCGCCTGCAAGGCCGCGAACACCGAGGGCAGATCGTCCAGCTTCACATGCGGCAGCACCAGGTTCTGCGCGTGGGTGACGCGCAGATCCGAGAAGCTGTAGCGCTCGGCCAGGTCGGCGACGACCTCCAGCTGGTCGGCGTTCGCGTCGCCGGGGGTCTGTTCCTGGGCCTTCAGCGAGACCTCGACGATCGCATAGCCCGGCTGCTTGTGAGCCCGGACGTTGTTGCGCGCGAAGCGGGCGAAGGCGCTGTCGTTGGCCTTGGCCGTCTCGAAGGCCTCCGAGCGGGCCGGCAGGGTCTCGAACGGGGTCTGGGCGAAGGACGCGCGGATGCGGGCCAGCTCGCCGGCGGGCAGGTCGGCGCGCGCGGCGTCGATCTTGCTCCACTCTTCCTCGACCTGGCGGGCGAACTCCTCGGCGCCCAGAGCCGCGACCAGGATCTTGATGCGGGCCTTGTAGATGTTGTCGCGGCGGCCGTGGCGATTGTAGACGCGCAGGACCGCCTCCAGATAACTCAGCAGCCGGTCGGTCGGCAGGAACTGCTTGATGGTCGGGCCGACATAGGGGCGTGCGTCCCAGGCCGCCGCCGACGATCACCTCGAAGCCTAGCTGGCCGTCGCGGCCCTGACGCAGCATCAGGCCGATGTCATGCACCTTGGCCGCCGGCGCGGTCCTTGGCCGAGGCCGTGACGGCGATCTTGAACTTGCGCGGCAGGAACGAGAATTCCGGGTGCAAAGTCGACCATTGGCGGATCACTTCCGACCACACCCGCGGATCGTCGACTTCCTCGGCCGTGGCAACCCGGCATAGGGGTCCGACGTCGTATTGCGGATGCAGTTGCCGCTGGTCTGGATGGCGTGGAGGTTCACCTCCGCCAGCTTGTCCAGAATGTCCGGCGCGTCC
Organism: Aphelenchoides fujianensis; assembly: GCA_024699865.1. Taxonomy (NCBI): domain Eukaryota; kingdom Metazoa; phylum Nematoda; class Chromadorea; order Rhabditida; family Aphelenchoididae; genus Aphelenchoides; species Aphelenchoides fujianensis. The sequence goes on along the minus strand of JAMPIO010000001.1, from coordinate 1,468,597 downwards.
TTCCAGCTTGATCCAGTGGAACTGGATGTTCTGGCGCGTGGTGAAGTGGCCATAGCCCTTGTCGTAGTCCCGGGCGATCTCGGCCAGGCGGCGCACCTGGGTCGGATCGAGCGAGCCATAGGGGATGGCGATCCGCAGCATGTAGGCGTGCAGCTGCAGATAGAGGCCATTCATCAGCCGTAGCGGCTTGAACTGGTCCTCGGTCAACTCGCCGGCCAGGCGGCGGGCCACCTGGCCGCGGAACTCGGCCGCGCGGTCGGCGAGGAATTCGCGGTCGATGAGATCGTACTGGTACATTCGCCCTACTTCCTGCGGATCAGGTCGACGCGGCCCGTGGAGCGCGCCGCGCCCGAGGCGCGCCTAGGGCCTCGATGGCGTCGCCGCCCTCGGCCTGCTTGCCGTGCGCGGGTTCGTTCGTCGGGCCGAGCGCCCGGATGCGCTCGCGATAGCTGAGCGGTCGCCCAGCGGCCTTCCGACGCGATCAGGTCGATCGGATAGACGTCGACCACCACGGTCGGCTGGCTCTTGCCCGTGGCCACGGCCGCTTCGAGGTCGGCGGCGTGGCTGTCGTCAAACAGCTGGGCGTCGCCGAAACGGTCGATCCACTGGCCGGCCTTCCAGAAGACGACCTCGCCGTCGATCAGGCGGTTGGCGGTGATCGCTTTCACTTCCACTCTCCTCCCCTGCGAAGCGGGTGAGGTGTCAGCTCGCCCGTGGGCGAGATGACGGAGGGGGCGCGCTCGGCGGCGAACGTCCCCTCCACCGCTTCGCGGTCCCCCTCCCCCGCCTGCGGGGGAGGAGTTTGAACTTCAGCCATGGCCATCGCCTCGCCGACCATCAGCAGCGCCGGCCCTTTCACGCCCTCGGCGGCCTGCGCGAGACCCGCCAGCGTGGTGAGCACGCGGCGCTCGTCGGCGCGGCTGGCGTTCTCGACGATCAGGGCCGGGGTCGCGCCCGCGCGGCCGGCGACCATCAGGCGCTCGGCGATCAGTCCGGCGGTCGAGACGCCCATATAGACGACGACGGTCTGGTTCGGCCGGGCCAGCGAGGCCCAGTCCAGATCCGGCTCCCCGCTGGCCGCGTGGCCGGTGACGAAGGTGACGGCCTGCGCCGCCCCGCGATGGGTCAGGGGCGCGCCGGCGCCGGCGCTGGCGGCCAGGGCGGCGGTCACGCCCGGGACGACGTGGCACTCGACGCCAGCCTCTCGGCAGGCCGCCAATTCCTCGCCGCCGCGCCCGAACAGGAACGGGTCGCCGCCCTTCAGGCGCACGACATTGAGGCCGTCGAGGGCCAGGGCGACGATCAGCTGATTGATGTCGTCCTGCGGCAGGGTGTGGCGCGACTTGCGCTTGGCGACGTTGATGCGCCGCGCGCGGCTGGGCGCCAGGTCCAGGATCTCCTCTGAGACCAGGCCATCGTGCACCACTACGTCGGCGGCGCGCAGGGCGTTGAAGGCGCGGAAGGTCAGGAGGTCGGGATCGCCGGGACCGGCGCCCACGAGCCAGACCGCGCCCAAGGCGCGCCGGGCGCGTTTCCCGCCGACGACGACGAGACCGGGCTTGCTGCTTCGAGCCGGCTGCCGGGCCATGGCTTTAGAACCTCTATCAACGCGGTCGGAATAGAACCGTGGAACGCAAGACGGGGCCGCCCTGGAGACGACCCCGCTCGTGTGCGCCGACGAAAAGGGCCGATCCGCCAGCGAACGCTTGCAAACTCGGCGCGAAGAGGCCAATTCGCAAACAAGGACTTCTGCCGGGGCGTTCAGTAAAACTCATGGAAAGACCCAACGAGCGCCGCCGCCTGCCGCCCCTGAACGCCCTGCGCGCTTTCGAGGCGGCCGCGCGGCACCTGAACTTCAGCCGCGCCGCCGACGAGCTGTCGGTGACGCCAGGCGCCGTCAGCCAGCAGATCCAGAACCTGGAAGACTATGTCGGCGCGGCCCTCTTCAAGCGCACGCCCAAGGGCCTGCTGCTGACCGACGCGGCCCAGACCGCCCTGCCCGCCCTGCGCGAGGCTTTCGACCGCCTGGCCGAGGCCGCGTCCCTACTGACCGCCGCCGTGGATGGCCGTCGCCTGACCCTGACCGCCGCGCCCTCCTTCGCCGCCAAGTGGCTGGTGCCGCGCCTGGGCAAGTTCGAGCAGGCCCATCCGCAGGTCGATGTCTGGCTGTCGGCGGGCATGGAGGTCGTGGACTTCGCCACTGGCGAGGTCGACATGGCCATCCGCTACGGCTCGGGCCGCTATCCGGGCCTGGAGGTCATCCGCCTGCTGCAGGAGACCGTTGTCCCGGTCGCCAGCCCCGAACTGCTGGAACAGAACGCCCTGGAGCGCCCCGAGGACCTGGCGCACCACATCCTGCTGCACGACGGCTCGCCCGACGCCGACGACAGCTGCCCGGACTGGGCGATGTGGCTGGCCGCGCGCGGGATCAAGGGCGTCGACGGGGCGCGTGGCCCGCGGTTCAACCAGTCCAGCCTGGTTATCGAGGCCGCCGCCAACGGCCGCGGCATCGCCCTGGCCAAGCGCACCCTGGCCCAGGCGGACCTCGACGCGGGGCGGTTGGTGATCCCGTTCGAGGCCTCCACGGCGGTCGATTTCGCCTATTACGTCGTCCACCCCAAGGCCAAGGGGGCGCCTGCCCCAGGTCAAGGCCTTCGTGAACTGGCTGAAGACCGAGGCCGAGGCTCACGAAGCGGCCCTGCGCACCCTCGACAACGGCGCCGGGATTTAACCGCTCGCGCTCTGGTTTCCGTCATCGGAACCGGCTTAAAGGGGCCTATGAAAACGACGACTCTCACGGTCGACGCGCGCCTGGCGCCCGCCGACTGCCAGACCATGGCCGACGTGCGCCAGGGCGTTGACGCCCTGGACCGGGCCCTGGTCCAGCTCCTGACCGAGCGCCAGGGCTACATGGACGCCGCCGCCCGCATCAAGGCCGACCGCTCCAAGGTGTTCGACCGCGCGCGGATCGAGGACGTGGTGGACAAGGTCAAGGCCGCCGCCCACGCATCCGGCCTGTCCGAAGCCATCGCCGAACCCGTCTGGCGCACGCTGATCGACCGCTGCATCGCCTACGAATACGACAGCTGGGACCGGACCAGGGGATCGTGAGCCGCCCCCTCTCCCCCTTGCGGGAGAGGGTGGTCCGCAGGACCGGGTGAGGGGTCGCGGGGCGTCGCCGAGAGACCCCTCATCCGTCAGCTTGCGCTGACACCTTCTCCCGCAAGGGAAGAAGGCGCGCCGACTAGTTTCCGTCGATCAGGTTCCCCAGACCGCCGAGGATCGAGCCCTCGCCGCGGTTCTGGCCGCCGCCCTGGGCCGCCTGCAGCATGCGACCGGCCAGGCGCGCGAACGGCAGCGACTGGATCCAGACCTTTCCGGGACCGCGCAGGCGGGCGAAGAACAGCCCCTCGCCGCCAAACAGCATGCTCTTCACGCCGCCGGCCATGACCAGGTCGAAATCGACGCCCGGCGTATAGGCGGCCAGACAGCCGGTATCGATGTGCAGCTCCTCGCCCGCCGCCAGCTCGCGTTCGACCAGGGTCGCCGCCCATCTGCACGAACACCCAGCCATCGCCTTCCAGGCGCTGCATGATGAAGCCCTCGCCGCCGAACAGACCGGTCATCATCCGCTTCTGGAAGTGGATGCCGATCGACACGCCGCGCGCGGCGGCCAGGAAGCTGTCCTTCTGGCAGATCAGGGTCCCGCCCAGCTGGCCGAGGTTCAGCGGCAGGATCGATCCCGGCGTCGGCGAGGCGAAGGCCACGCGGGCCTTGCCCGTCCCCTGGTGGGTGAAGACGGTGGTGAACAGGCTCTCGCCCGTGACCAGGCGCTTGCCCGCGCCGAGCAGCTTGCCCATGAAGCCGCCGCCCTGGTCGGCCGAGCCGTCGCCGAAGACGGTGGTCATCTGCACGCTGGCGTCCTTCCAGACGAAGGGCCCGGCCTCGGCCACGGCGCTTTCGCCGGGATCGAGCTCGATCTCGACGAACTGCAGGTCATCGCCCTTGATCTCGAAGTCGATGTCGTCGGCGACGCTGGCGTTGCGATGGTGGGTCCAGGGGCTGGGGGGCATGACGCGTCTCCTCGTGTCCAGAGCATCGTTCTAGCCAGACCGCGCCGCTCGCGCCAATTACCCATCCGTCAGATTGCGGGTCCCTTCAGCGAGCGCAGCGCCCGCTCATGGGTGTAGGCGGCGATATCCATCAACGCGGCGTCCAGGGCCGTGCGCACGACGCCCAGGCCCTCCTCGCCCGCCTCGCAGCGTTCACAGGCCTCGCCCAGGGCGAAGGCCCCCACCCCGCGCGCGGCCCCCTTCACGGTGTGGACGGCGTCCTTCCAGCCGGGATGGGCGGAATCGAGCATCGGCGTCCACAGCGCCGCCTGCTCGCGGAACAGCGCCAGCACCTCTTCGATCACCGTGGAATCCCCGGCGGCGAACCCTTCCAGGTAAGCGAAATCCACGGCTCCGCTAATATCTCGTCTAGCCATGAAAAAAGCTCTTGCGCTCCCAAAATCATTGCGTATGTTCCGCGCCTCGCCGCCGGGGCTCGCAAGTGCTTCGGAACCGCGAATGGGTGTATAGCTCAGTTGGTAGAGCAGCTGACTCTTATCAGCGGGTCCAAGGTTCGAATCCTTGTACACCCACCATTCTCCTCTTGGAGAACCTGGCCTTCCGCTGAGGCCGCCTCCCGAAATCTTCCCGATCATTCGCCCGGCGACCCAGTTCGCGGGCTACGTCTTCGCGCGGCGCATGTCCTGCGATCCGCGTCCGCGCGCGACCGGACCTTCCGCCACGAAAAAGGGCGGCCCGGATGGACCGCCCTTCCCGTCTCGTTTCGTCGATCGTTAGAAACGACGCGTCAGGTTCACGAACACCTGGCGACCGATGAAGTCGTACTGCGTCGCGAAGGCGTAGCTGCCCACGCGGCCGTACGTGTAGTTGCCACGGTCCTGCAGCGCCGGCGACACCTTCGGCGGCGCCTCGTTGAAGACGTTGCTGACGCCGATGATGCCTTCCCACTCGTCGGCTTCGTAGCGCACCGACAGGCTGTGGTACCACATCGCCTCGGCGTGGTTCTTGGCCCGGAAGGCCGAACCCTGCGGCGTCGTATAGTTGGACGGCGGCGAGAGGTCGGTGTCGTACTGGTACTTGTAGTTCGACTGGTGACCGACGAACTGCGTCGACCACGAGAACGTCAGGTCGTTCCAGCGGTAGCGCAGCTGGGTGTTGCCCACGACCTTCGGCTCGCCGATCAGGCCGTTGAAGTCGTCCGTCGAACCCGGGAACAGCTCCTGGGTGTCTTCCAGCGTGTAGCTGAACTGGGTGTCCAGCGTCAGTCGGCCCGGCCCGATATCGCGGTTGTAGCGCGTCGTCAGATCGATGCCGCGGCTCGTCTGGCTGACGATATTGCGGAACGAGCCGTCGATGTCGGTGATGCCCAGATAGGTCGGCGAGATCCGGATCCAGGTCACGCGTGAAGAGCTTGCAGAACGGATTGTTCGGGAAGTCGGTCGATGCGTAGCACTGACCCACCACGGCCGCGCCGTTGCTGGTGACCTGGTTGTTGACTTCGATCTCGTAGTAGTCGACCGCCACGTTGATGTCGGCGAACTTCGGGGTCCAGACGAAGCCGACGCTCAGCGCCTTCGACTTCTCGGGCTTCAGGTTCTTGCCGCCGCCGGTGACGATGAAGGCCGACGGGTTGTTGCCGCCGTAGTCACCCGGGATGCCCTGGGCCGCGCAGTTGGCCGCGATGGTCGGGTTCGACACACCGCCGCCCTCCGGCGGAGCGTAGCGGATGCAGGGGTCGACCGACGCCTGGCCCAGATAGCCGCCCTGGTCGCCCAGGTTCAGCTCGAACAGCGCCGGGGCGCGGAACGAAGTGCCATAGCTGGCGCGCAGGCGGTATTCGCTGCTGAGCTGCCAGTTGCCGCCGACCTTGTAGGTCGAGTTGGTGCCGTAGGAATCGTAGTCCGAAACGCGGCCCGAGAGGTTCAGCGTCAAGGATTCGATGAACGGCACGGCCTTGATCAGCGGCGCCCTCGAGCTCGCCATAGGCCTCCTTGACCGTGTCGCTGCCCTTGGTGCGGCTGGCGGTCGCCAGGTTGTAGAAGTTCTGCTCGGTCAGATCCGCGCCCGGCTTGTCGTCGAGCTTGTCGTGACGATACGACACGCCGAACGCGCCGGACAGCGGGCCGGCCGGCAGCTTGAAGAGGTCGCCCGACACGGTGAACTCGGCGATGGCCTGCTCGTAGTTCGTGACGCCCTTGTCGGTCAGCTTGAGATAGGCGTAGTCGTCCGGCGTCAGGTTGCCCGTCCGCAGGACCTGCTCGGAGAACAGGTTAATCGGACGGCAGCCCGCCGGCGATCCAGGCGGGCAAATGCCGCTGAAATTGCTCTCAGCCCAGTCACCACCGATCCCGGCCAGGAACTTGGCGCCGTTGATGCCCGTCAGGCTGTACTTGCCCTTGTTCTTCGAATAGCTGCCGTAGCCGTCCCAGCGCCAGCCGTTCAGGAAGCCGAAGCCGTCGCCGAACGTGCCGCGCAGGCCCAGCACGCCGCGGAACACGGTCACGTCCTGGGTGTACTTGTAGGGCGTCAAGGCCAGGGCCTGCGGCGCGTAGAGACCGCCATCGGAAGGATCGTTCGGGTTGGGATCCCACCCCGGAACGGTCTGGGCCGTGTTGCCGTAGGAGGCGCCGACGCAGTTGAACGGATTGACGCCGCAGGGCGCTTCCGGCGCGATGATCGGGAACAGTTGCTGGATGTTGGTCTGGGACGACTTGCGCTGGTGACCCAGGAACTCGCCATAGACCTCGCCGAAGCCCACGTCATACTGCCCGTCGGCGTACAGGGTGTAGCGCTTCACCGGCGAGATGAAGTCGACGTCCTTTTCGAGGCTGTTGATCGAGTCGCGGTCGTTGAGCGGCGCGAAGCGATAGCCAGGCAGGCGCGGGTCGGCGGCCGAGGTCGCCGACGATGGGCGGGTTGGCGGCGTAGGCCGGGCCGTCCGTCGCGATGCTGGCGCGGCTGCCGTAGAAGGCCCCCGTCGCCGAATAGACCGGGATGTAGTTGAACAGGGTCGCCGGACGGGCCGAGGCACTTGAACGTGCCCGTATCGACGTCGATCCAGTCGTTGCGCGCGCCGGTGACCGGGTCGAAGCTGTACTGCTGCTGGCACATCAGGTCCTTGCGGTCGCCGTACTGGAGCGCCTTCTGCTCGTAGTACTGGCCGCTGACCTGGAAGCGCCCCTTGCTCAGCACTTTGCCGTAGGCGGCGCTGAAGGTGTATTCGTTGCCGCCGTCACCGCCGCCGCCGAACGTGCCGGAAGCCTCGACCAGGCCGCCATCCAGCTTGTCGCGCGTGATCACGTTGACGACGCCGGCCACGGCGTCCGAACCGTAGATCGACGAAGCGCCGTCCTTCAGGATCTCGTACCGCTCGACGATGGCGTCGGGCAGGATGTTCAGGTCGACGGCGGCGACCGCGCCCTGGGTGCCGGCCGGCGGCAGGCGACGGCCGTTCAGCAGGACCAGGGTGCGCTGGTCGCCCAGACCCCGCAGCGACACGGTGTTCACGCCGCCGCCGCCGTTAACGACGAAGCCGGTGAACTGGTTGTTGATCTGGGTCGAACCAGCCGAGACCGAGGCGCTCTGTAGAATCTCGCTGCCGCTGACCAGACCGGCCAGGGTCGACCCCTCGCTGGTGATCACCTGCACCGGCGAGGCGCTGTTGAATTCGTTGCGACGAATCCGCGAACCCGTCACCACCAGGGCGTCGACTTCGGTCGAATCCTGAGTCGCCGCCGGCGCGCTGGCGGGCGCCTGTTCCGAACCTTGGGTGGTCGTCTGGGCCGCCGCGAGCGTCGAGACGCCCGTCGCCATCAGCCCCGCGATCATGCTCGTGCGCAATAAGCGCGTACGAAAGAACATCATACTCCCCTCCACATGACGAGCGCGACTTCTCTGTCTTCGCTCGCGAATTCACAAGCTTAGGCAGATCCGGAGTCTCGCTTCAACTCACGGTGCGACGAATTTGAGACCTATTTTTCGAGTGGTCACAAAATGGCGACATTCCCGCCTCGCCTGCTCCGGCCAAGCTTTGCCCCCGCGCGAAGTCTGTTGCGCGACAGGGCGCTAACCGCTTCTACTCGCATGACGATAGCGTTCATCCAGCGAGGACCGGGTGTTGTTTTCCTTTGGTAGATCATCCTGGGCCGCGGCCCTGCTCGCTTGCCTCGGCTTGGCCGCGGCGACCTTTAAGACGCGAGGGCCGCGGGCGATTCGCCGCCCAGCGCCAAGGACTTCGCCCGCTATGAAGCCCTGTCCAATGTCGCCATCTCGCCCGATGGCGGCCACATTGCCGGCCCTGATCTCGACCGATGGCGAGGAGCGCCTGCTGGGCGTCTGGGAAACGGCGCATCCGGATCGGCCGCCGTTCATCATCGCCTCGCGGCACATGCGGCTGATGAGCGTCCAATTCGTGAAGAACGACCGCATGGCGGTCGTGGTGCAGCAGACCTTCACGATCGGCTCGACCAAGGGTCACCTGGAAAAGCTCTATATCACCGACCTGAAGGGCGAGAAGTGGAATCCGGCCATGCCGGAAGGGCGCGCCATGACGGACAGCGCGGCCCTCGAGCAGACCCTCGGCGTTTCGTCCATCCTCAGCCGGCTGCCCGGTGATCCGCGCCATATCCTGGTGATGGACACCAGCAGCGACGGGGCTGGCGACGTCTACAAGGTCGATATCTACAGCGGCGGCGCCGAGTTGGTCGAGCGCGGCTCGGACAAGTTCGGCGGCGTGCAAGCCGACTCCAAGGGAGTCGTGCGCGCCAAGGCCGAGATCGACTACGACGACGGCAACGCCGTCTATGTGCAGTGGATCAAGAACGCCAAGGGCCAGTGGGAGCCGCACTTCCGCTCGCCGTACAAGGATCGCAACATCTTCGAGGTCGTGGGCTTCAGCGACGATCCCAATATTGTCTACGTGGCGGGGGTCCTGCCCGGGGCCGACAAGAAGGGGATCTATGTCTACGACCTCGCGGCCAAGAAGATCCTGGAGCCGGCTTTCGAGCACAAGCTGTTCGACGCGACCGGCGTCGTTCAGGACCCCTCTGGCCAGGTCCTGGGGTTCCGCTACGCCGGCCCGTCCGGCGGCGTCTATTGGATCGATCCCAAGCTGGCGGCGATGGACAAGGGCGTGCGGACGGCGCTGGGCCTGAAGACGACGCCCGTGGCCTGGACCGATCCCGGAACCGGCCAGAAGGCCAGGATCGGCGTTCCCGATGGCGCGGATCTTTCGGTTCCGTCCTGGTCCGACAGTCACGACGCGATCATCGTCGAGAAGTCCGGTCCGCGCGAGCCAGGCGAGTTCTATCTGTTCACCGCCGACGGCAAGCTGTCCCTGCTCGGCAAGGCCCGTCCGTGGATCAAGCCCGAGACCCTGGGCGATACGCGCCTGGTGCAGTACGCCGCGCGCGACGGCCTGATGATCCCGGCCTTCCTCACCACGCCCCCCGCCTCGGCCGGCCCTGGCCCCTACCCCGCGATCGTCCTGCCCCACGGCGGCCCGTGGTCGCGGGACGCGCTGGCCTGGGACCCCGGTGGCTGGACCCAGTACTTCGCCGCCCGCGGCTACGCCGTGCTGCAACCCCAGTTCCGCGGCAGCGATGGCTGGGGGCGCAAGCTCTGGACCGCGGGCGACAACGAGTGGGGCCAGAAGATGCAGGACGACAAGGACGACGGCGCCAAGTGGATGATCGAGCAGAAGATCGCCGATCCCAAGCGCATCGCCATGTTCGGCTATTCGTACGGCGGCTACTCGGCCCTGGCCGCCACAATCCGTCCCAACGGCCTCTATCAGTGCGCCGTGTCCGGCGCCGGCGGCAGCCTGGCGGACATGAAGCACGTCACCGCCGACAGCCGCACCATGCGGGAATACCAGCGTCCCTTCGTCGGCGGCCTCGACGCCATCCAGCACGCCAAGGACGCCCAGATTCCGGTGTTCCTGTACCACGGCGAGCGCGACACCAACGTCGACATCAAGGAGTCCAAGCGGTTCATCGCCGGCCTCAAGGCGGCGAACAAGCCGTACAAGTGGCTCGAAATCAAGGATATGGGTCACAGCTACTACACCATGACCCCCGACATGCTGGAGACCCAGCTGGTCGAGATCGAGAAGTTCTTCCAGAACGAGTGCAAGCCCGGCGGACTGTAGGTTTCCGGGCGTCAGCGCCCCGCTCGTCGGCGACGGCGGGCGGGGCGCGCGCCATCCGCGCGCCGCCAAGCGGAGCCTTATCGCGGCAAGATCATTTCAGCACTGAAAACCGGCGCACATGTTCGACCTCTAGGGGTGCCTTGGCCGTCCTTGCCGGCGGCGTCCCCGGAGGCGGCTTGGCGTCGCCGCTCTCGCCGCGCGCTAGCGGCCGGTTCGAAGGCTGATCATGACCGACTTTCAGACCACCGCGCACCGCGCGCCGCCTCGCCGCCGGACGGTGATCATCGGCGGTCTGATCGCGGTGCTGGCCCTGGCGGGCGTCGGCTGGCTGGCCTGGACGCTGCTGCGCGGCGACGCCGGCGGCGGCGCGGGCGGTCCTGGCGGCGGGCGACGGGGCCCGCCCAGCACGGTGGCGGCGGTCGCGGCGACCAACGCGGATCTTCCCGTGATCATCGAGGCGCTCGGCGACCGTGACCCCCGCCGCGACCGTGACGGTGCGGCCTCAGGTGTCGGGCGTCATCACCCAGGTGCTCTTCCGCGAGGGCCAGATCGTCCAACGCGGACAGCCGCTGGTCCAGATCGATCCGCGCCCCTTCGAGATGGCGCTGATGCAGGCGCAGGGCAATCTGACGCGGGACGAGGCCCAGCTGGCCGCCGCGCGCCTGACCCTGACCCGATACCAGACCCTGCTGGCCCAGGACTCGATCGCGCGCCAGGAGGTCGACACCCAGGCCGCCACGGTCAAGCAGTTGGAAGGCACGGCGATGGCCGACCGCGCGGCCGTCGGCTCCGCCCGCCTGAACCTCGGCTACGCCCGCATCGTCGCGCCGGTGGCCGGCCGCGTCGGCCTGCGCGTGGTCGACGTCGGCAACTATATCGGCGCCGGCGACGCCAATGGCGTGGCCGTGATCACCACCGTCTCGCCGATCGACGTCGAGTTCACCGTTCCGCAGGACGACGTGCCGCGCATCGCCGCCCGCCAGGGGCGCGCGCCGTTGCCCGTCGTCGCGCTGGATCGCACGCGCACCCAGACCCTCGATCGCGGGACGTTCTCGACCCTGGACAACGTGGTCGACCCCGGAACCGGCACCGTCAAGGCCAAGGCCCGTTTCGCCAACGCCGCGAACACCTTGTTCCCCAGCCAGTTCGTCAATGTTCGGATGCAGTTGGACACCCTGAAGGGCGCGATCGTCGTGCCGGCCACGGCGGTGCGCCAGAGCAGCGACGGCGCCTTCGTGTGGCTGCTGAACGCCGATCGCACCGTCTCCAAGCGCGCGGTGAAGACGGGCCAGGCCACGGGCGTCCAGGTGCAGATCACCGACGGCCTCAAGGCCGGCGACAAGGTGATCACCGAGGGCGGCGACCGCCTGCGCGAAGGCGGCAAGGTCCAGCTGGCCGGCCGCCAGGCCGGCGGACGGGCAGGGCAAGGGGCCCGGCGAAGGTCGTCGCCAGCGTCCGCAACGGCCGCAATAGCCGGGCCACGCCGCGATGAACCCCTCGCGCCCCTTCATCCAGAGGCCGGTCGCCACGGCCCTGTTCATGGCCGCCATCGTGCTGGCGGGCCTGGTCGGCTTCCGCCTGCTGCCGCTCTCGGCCCTGCCGCAGGTCGACTATCCCACCATCCAGGTCCAGACCCTGTATCCGGGCGCCAGCCCCGAGGTGATGAGCCAGACCGTCACCGCGCCGCTGGAACGCCAGCTGGGCCAGATCTCGGGCCTGGCCCGGATGAGCTCGGTCCCCAGCTCCGCGCGGCGCCTCGGTCGTCACCCTGCAGTTCAATCTCGGCGAGACCCTCGACGTCGCCGAACAGGAGGTGCAGGCGGCCATCAACGCCAGCGGCTCGCTGCTGCCGGCCGACCTGCCCGCCCCGCCGACCTACGCCAAGGTCAACCCGGCCGACGCGCCGGTGCTGACCCTGGCCGTCACCTCCGACACCCTGCCGCTGACCGAGGTGCAGAACCTGGTCAACACCCGCCTGGCGCAGAAGATCAGTCAGGTCTCGGGCGTTGGCCTGGTCAGCCTGTCCGGCGGCCAGCGGCCCGCCATGCGCATCCAGGCCGACACCCAGGCGCATGGCCAGCTACGGCCTCGCCCTGACCGACATCCAGGCCGCGATCAGCGCCAGCCAACGCCAACAGCGCCAAGGGCAGTTTCGATGGCCCGACGCGCAGCTACACCATCAACGCCAACGACCAGCTGCTGAGCGTCGACGACTACAAGAACCTGATCGTGACGTGGAAGAACGGCGCGCCGGTCCGGCTGAGCGACGTGGCCCAGGTGGTCGAGAGCGCCGAGAACACCCGCCTCGGGCCGCCTGGGCCGACAAGACCCCGGCCATCATCGTCAACGTCCAGCGCCAGCCCGGCGCCAACGTCATCAAGACGTGTCGACGCGCATCAAGGCCATGCTGCCGGAGCTGCAGGCCGGCCTGCCGGCCACCCTCGACGTCAAGGTCCTGGCCGACCGGACGACCGGCATCCGCGCCTCGGTGCACCACGTCGAGATCGAGCTGCTGCTGGCCGTGGTGCTGGTGGTGCTGGTGATCTTCGTTCTTCCTGCGCAGCCTGCGCGCCACCGTCATCGCCAGCCTGGCCGGTGCCGATCTCGCTGATCGGCACGTTCGGGGTGATGTACCTGGCGGGCTTCTCCCTCAACAACCTCACGCTTGATGGCCCTGACCATCGCCACCGGCTTCGTGGTCGACGACGCCATCGTGATGATCGAGAACATCACCCGCCATCATCGAGCGGGGCGAGAAGCCGATGGAGGCGGCGCTCAAGGGCGCGCGCGCAGATCGGCTTCACGATCATCTCGCTGACCATTCTCGCTGATCGCCGTCCTGATCCCGCTGCTGTTCATGGGCGACGTGGTCGGCCGGCTGTTCCGCGAGTTCGCCATCAGCGCTGGCCATCACCATCCTGATCTCCGCCGTGGTCTCCCTGACCCTGACGCCCATGCTATCGGCCCGCTGGCTGACCGCCCATCCGGAGCAGGACGCCAGGGGGATCAGCCAGAAAGCGCAGGATCTCTTCGAGAAGATCGAGGCCCGCTACGAGCGCGCCCTGTCCTGGGTGCTGGAGCGGCAGGTCGCCACCCTGGTCGTGGCCGTCGCGACCCTGGCCCTGACCGCCCTGCTCTATCTGGTCATCCCCAAGGGCCTTCTTTCCGACCCAGGACACCGGCCAGCTGCAGGCGCGGACCGAAATGGCCCAATCGGTGTCCTACCGATCGCCATGGCCGCCCTGCAACGGCAGGCGGCCGAGGCGATCCTCGAGGATCCGGCCGTGGAGAACGTCGCCTCGTTCATCGGCGTCGACGGCAGCCAACAACGCCATGCTCCACACCGGCCAGATGCAGATCAACCTCAAGCCCGATCGCTCGGGCTCGCAGGAGAAGATCATGCAGCGGCTGCGCGATCGCGTGGCCGGGATCCCGGCGTCACCCTTTACCTGCAGCCCACCCAGGACCTGACCATCGACGCCGAGACCGGGCCGACCCAGTACCGCCTGTCGCTGGAGGCCCGACCGACAGGCCACCATCAAGGAGTGGGCCGGCAAGCTGACCGCGCGCCTCGCCGAGGTGAAGGCCGTCCGCAATGAAGTACGACGCATCGGCGACCGGTCAGGCGGCTGCATGTCGACATCGACCGCGACACCGCCGCGCGCCTGTCGATCACCGCCTCCGACGTCGACGACGCGCTCTACAGCGCCTTCGGCCAGCGCGATCGTCTCGACGATCTTCACCGAGACGAACCAATACCGGGTGATCCTGGAAGCCAAGCCGGGGGTCCTGAGCGACCCGACCACGCTGGGGAACCTGAACCTGAAGACGGGCGGAGGATCGCCGGCCCCGCTGGCGGCCTTCTCGACCATCAGCACCCGGCAGGCCGCCGCTGCAGGTGACCCACCGTCGCGCAGTTTCCGGCCACCACGATCGGCTTCAACACCGCCCCGGGCGTCTCCCTGGGCCACGCGGTCGGGGAGATCCGCGAGGCGATCAAGGACATCGGCATGCCCGCGTCCGTCACCCACGCCTTCCTGGGCGCGGCGGGCTGGCGTACCAGAATTCGCTGTCGAACCAGCTGTGGCTGATCCTGGCCGCCGTGGTCAGCGATCTACATCGTGCTGGGCGTGCTCTACGAGAGCTACATCCACCCGCTCACCATCCTGTCGACCCTGCCCTCGGCCGGGGTGGGTGCGCTGCTGGCCCTGCTGGATCACGGGCGCTGGCCTAGGCGTCATCGGGATCATCGGGATCATCCTGCTGATCGGCATCGTCAAGAAGAACGCGATCATGATGATCGACTTCGCGCATCGACGCCGAACGCAACGAGGGCTAAGTCGCCGCGCGAGGCGATCTTCCAGGCGGCGATCCTGCGCTTTCGGCCGATCCTGATGACCACCCTGGCGGCCCTGTTCGGCCGCCATCCCGCTGATGCTGGGCTTCGGGAACCGGCGCCGAGCTGCGACAGCCGCTGGGCGTGGCGATCTTCGGCGGCCTGCTGGTCAGCCAGTTGCTGACGATGTTCACCACGCCGGTCGTCTATCTCGCCTTCGATCGCCTGACGCCCGCCAGCCGGCGCGAACGCCGTGATCCTCCCGCCGCGCCGGAAGAGCCCGAAGCGATCCCGGGGGCGCCCGTCGTGAACCTGTCCGCGCCCCTTCATCCGACGCCCCGTCGCCACGGTCCTGCTCACACTCGGCGTCGCCATTGCAGGCATAGCGGCCTTCTTCGTGCTGCCGGTGTCTCCCCTGCCACAGGTTGACTTTCCGACCATCTCCGTCTCGGCCAACCTGCCGGGCGCCAGCCCCCAGACCATGGCCTCCAGCGTCGCCACGCCACTGGAGCGGAGGCTGGGCGTCATCTCGGGCGTCAACGAGATGACGTCGTCCAGCTCGAACGGCTCGACCCGCGTCACCCTGCAGTTCGACCTGAACCGCGACATCGACGGCGCCGCGCGCGAGGTCCAGGCGGCGATCAACGCCGCCCGCGCGGACCTGCCGGCGACGCTGCGCAGCAATCCGACCTACCGGAAGATGAACCCCGCGGACGCGCCGGTGATGATCCTGGCCCTGACGTCCGACACCAAGACGCCCGGGCCAGATCTACGACGCGGTCTCGAACGTGGTGGCCCAGAGGCTGTCGCAGGTCAGCGGCGTCGGCGACGTCGAGATCGGCGGCGGCTCCCTGCCGGCGGTGCGGATCTCGGCCAATCCGTTCCTGCTGAACAAGTACGGCGTGTCGATGGAGGACATCCGCGCCGCCATCCAGTCGGCCAACGCCAACCGGCCCAAGGGCGCGCTGGAGGGGAACGGCCAGCGGTACCAGATCTACACCACCGACGCGGGCCGCAAGGCGGCCGACTACGCCGGCCTAGTCGTCGCCTGGCGGGGCGATGCGGGCATCAAGCTGTCGGACGTCGCCGACGTCACCGACAGCGTCGCCGACACCCGCACCCTGGGCCTCTTCAACGGCAAGCCGGCGATCATCGTGCTGATCACGGCCCAGCCCGGTCGCCAACATCATCCAGACGGTCGACAGCGTCCGCGCCACCCTACCCGAGCTGCGCGCCCAGCTGCCGGGAGACATCACGGTCGACGTCGCCAGCGACCGCACCAACTCGATCCGCGCCTCGCTCCACGAGATCGAGGTCACCCTCCTGATCTCGATCGTCCTGGTGATCGTGGTGGTCAGCGCCTTCCTGCGCAGCGCGCGGGCGACCTTCATCCCGGCGGCGGCGACCATCGTCTCGCTGCTCGGCACGTTCGGGGTGATGTACCTGCTGGGCTTCAGCCTGAACAACCTGTCGCTGATGGCCATCACCGTGGCCACCGGCTTCGTGGTCGACGACGCCATCGTCGTGCTGGAGAACACCGCCCGCCACATCGAAAAGGGCATGGACCGCTTCGCGGCCGCCCTGCTCGGGGCGCGCGAGGTCGGCTTCACCGTGCTGTCGATCAGCATCTCGCTGGTCGCCGTCTTCATCCCCCTGCTGTTCATGGGCGGACAGGTCGGGCGGCTGTTTCGCGAGTTCGCCGTCACCCTGTCGGCGGCGGTGCTGATCTCGCTGGTCATCTCCCTGACCACCACCCCGATGATGTGCGCCTATCTGCTGCGTCCCGAGAAGAAGGAGAAGGAAGGGCCCGTCGCCCGCTTCTTCGAGCGCGGCTTCGCCATCGTCCATCGCGCCTACGAGCGCAGCCTGGACTGGGCGCTGGCCGCCAAGCCGCTGGTGATCCTGATGCTGGTGGCGGTGATCGCCATGACGGCCTGGCTCTACATCGCCGTGCCCAAGGGCTTCTTCCCCCAGCAGGACAGCGGCCAGCTGAACGCCGGCCTTCGCGCCGACCAGAGCGTCTCGTCCCAGGCCATGCAGAAGAAGCTGCGCCAGGTGGTCGGCATCATCCACAAGGACCCCGCGGTCGACACCGTGGTCGGCTTCACCGGCGGCGGGCGCGCCGGCGGCGGCTTCCTGTTCGTGAACCTCAAGCCGATCGGCGAGCGCAAAGAGAAGGGCTCGGCCGTCATCGCCCGCCTGCGGCCCCAGCTGCAGAAAGTGACCGGCGTCAGCGTCTTCCTCAATCCGGTGCAGGACCTGCGGATGGGCGGACGGCAGAGCAACTCGACCTACCAGTACACCCTGACCAGCGAACTCCAGCGCCGCGCTGAAGGAATGGGCTCCCAAGCTGGCCGAAGCGATGAAGGCGCATAGCGACGTGCTGACCGACATCGACTCCGACCAGCAGGAGAACGGCGTCGAAACCCTGGTGACCATCGATCGGGACAGCGCCTCGCGGCTAGGGATCACGCCGCGCGCGGTCGACAACGCGCTCTACAACGCCTTCGGCCAACGCCAGGTCGCGACGATCTACGAGGACATCAACCAGTACGCGGTGATCCTGGAGTGGAGCCAGAGGTTCGCCCAGGGTCCCGAGGCGCTGGCGGACGTCTATGTCCCGACCAGACCGACCGGTGCGTCAGGGGCGGCCACCACCAGCGGCGCGAGCGTCAACCCGGCCTTGCGGGACCCGTCAACCGGCTCGGCCCTGAACACCGCCGCCACGACCATGGCGACCCCTGTCCGCGATCGCCAGCATCGCTCAGAACGCCACCCCGACCTCGGTCAACCACCAGAATGGCGAGCTGGCCACGACGGTCTCGTTCAACCTGATCGACGGCAAGACCCTCGCCGACGCCAGGCTGGCGATCCAGCAGGCCGAGGCCGAGATCGCCATGCCGACCAGCGTGCGCGGCGACCTTCCAGGGCCAAGCCAAGCAGGCCACCGAGCAGAACCGGCAGCAGCCCCTGCTGATCCTGGCGGCGATCGTGGCGATCTATATCGTGCTAGGCGTCCTCTACGAGAGCTACGTCCACCCGGTCACGGTGCTGTCCACCCTGCCCGCCGCCGGCGTCGGGGCCGTGATCGCCCTGCTGATCTTCAAGATGGAGTTCTCGATCATCGCCCTGATCGGCGTCTTCCTGCTGCTCGGCATCGTCAAGAAGAACGCCATCCTGATTATCGACTTCGCCCTCGACGCCCAGCGCGGCCGAGGCCTCTCAGCCCAGGAGGCCGTCCGCGAGGCCAGCCTGCTGCGCTTCCGGCCGATCCTGATGACCACCCTGGCCGCCGCGCTCGGCGCCTTGCCCCTGGCGATCGGCTTCGGCGAGGGCGCGGAGCTGCGCAGACCGCTGGGCGTGGCGATCATCGGCGGCCTGATCGCCAGCCAGCTGCTGACTCTGATCACCACCCCCGTGGTCTATGTCTATCTCGACCGCCTGCGCGGCAAGGCGCGCAAGGACGAGCGGCGCCTGGCCCACCACCCGACCTCTCCGGAGCCCGCCCGATGACCCTATCCCTTCGCGCCGCCGGATCCGCTTCGCTCCTCATCCTGCTGGGCGCGTGCGCCATGACGCCGGCCTATGAGACCCCGGCGCTCAAGTCGTCCCCGCCGGCGCAGTTCAAGGCGCTGGAGGGCTGGAAGACCGCCACCCCGTCCGATCATATCGATCGCGGGGACTGGTGGACGCTGCTGGGCGATCCCCGGCTCGACGCCCTGGCCGAGAGGGTGAAGGTCGACAACCAGTCGATCGCGGCCGCCGAGGCCGCCTATCGACAGGCGCGGGCCCTGGCGCGCGAGCAGCGCGCCAGCCTGTTCCCCAGCATCGACCTTTCCGGCTCGGGGACGCGGTCGGGCGGCGGCGGGGCGCGCAGCGCCCCCGGGAGCGGCGGCGCCACCAACGCCGGCGACACCCAGCGGTACCAGGTCGGCATCGGCGCCAGCTGGGAGCCCGACGTGTGGGGCCGTATCCGCGCCAGCGTCAGCGGGGCCAAGGCCTCGGCGGAGGCCAGCGCCGCCGACCTCGCCGCCGCCCAGCTGTCGGCCCAGGGGGAACTCGCCGCCTCCTATCTAGGCCTGCGCCGCGCCGACGCCGAGATCGCCATGGTCCAGGCCACGGTCGAGGGCTACCGTCGCAGCCTTCAGATCACCACCAACCGCTATGACGCGGCCATCGCCCCCAAGTCGGACGTCCTGCAGGCCCAGGCCCAGCTGGCCAACGCCCAGTCGACCCTGGAAGGCCTGATCCAGGACCGCGCGACCTTCGAGAACGCCATCGCCGTTCTGATCGGCGAGCCCGCCAGCGGCTTCCGCCTGGCGGCCGATCCGACCTGGAAGCCCGTCGTGCCGGAGATTCCGGTCGGCGTGCCCTCGACCCTGCTGGAGCGGCGGCCGGACGTAGCCGCCGCGGAGCGCCGGGTCGCCGCCGCAAACGCCGACATCGGCGTGGCCCGCGCGGCCTTCTTTCCGACCTTCAACCTCAGCGCCAATGGCGCCTCCACGGCCAGCCGGCTCGGCGACCTGTTCGCAACCTCGGCCAACACCTGGTCGCTGGGCCTGACCGCCGCCCAGACCCTGTTCGACGCCGGAGCGCGCCGCGCGCGGGTCGCCCAGAGCCGCGCCGCCTACGACCAGGCCGCGGCCAACTATCGCCTGACGGCGCTGTCGGCCTTCGAGGATGTCGAGAACCAACTCGCCGCCGCTCGCGCCCTGGAGCGGCAGTACGCCCTGCAACTGACAGCCTCGCAAGCCGCCGACCAGACCGAGCAGATGCTGCTGAACCAGTATCGCGCCGGCCAGGTCGCCTATACCGACGTGGTGGCGGCCCAGGCCTCGGCCCTGTCGGCGCGTCGGACGCTGATCACGACCGCGGTGGCCCGCCAGACCACGGCCGTGGCGCTCGTCCAGGCCCTGGGCGGAGGCTGGCGCTGACTTAACGGGAGGCTGGACGGGGCCCGCGCCAGGCTCGAAGCTGGCGACCATGTCCACCGTCGCCGACCCCGAATTGATCGAAGCCCTCCGCCAGACGGTTCGGGCCCTTTGCCGAGACTTCCCACCGGCCTACTGGCGGGGCCTGGATCGCGAGAAGGCCTATCCGAGCGACTTCGTGGCCGCCATGACAAAGGCGGGCCTGCTGGGCGTGCTGATCCCCGAGGAATACGGCGGCGGCGGTCTTGGCCTCACGGCGGCGGCGGCGATCCTGGAGGAGGTCCACGCCAGCGGCGGCAACGCCGCGGCCCTGCACGCCCAGATGTACACCATGGGCACGGTCCTGCGGCACGGCTCGGCCGCCCAGAAGGAGACCTGGCTGCCCCGGGATCGCCGACGGCTCGATCCGCCTGCAGGCGTTCGGCGTCACCGAGCCGACGGCCGGCACCGACACCACCTCGATCTCCACCTTCGCCCGCCGCGACGGCGACGCCTATGTGATCAACGGCCAGAAGGTTTGGACCAGCCGGGCTGAGCACTCCGACCTGATGGTTCTGCTGGCCCGCACCACGCCCAAGGAGCAGGTCGCGCGCAAGGCCGACGGCCTGTCGGTGTTCCTGGTCGACATGCGGGCCGCCAAGGGAAACGGCCTGACGATCAAGCCGATCGCCACCATGCTGAACCACGCCACCACCGAGGTGTTCTTCGACAACCTGGTCATTCCCGCCGACTGCCTGATTGGCGAGGAAGGCAAGGGCTTCCGCTACATCCTCGACGGCATGAACGCCGAGCGGATCCTGATCGGGGCCGAGTGCCTAGGCGACGCCGCCTGGCTGATCGGCAAGGCCCGCGACTACGCCAACAGCCGCGTCGTCTTTGGCCGGCCGATCGGCCAGAACCAGGGCGTCCAGTTCCCGATCGCCCGCGCCTACGCCCAGACCCACGCCGCGCGCCTGACCATCTACGACGCCGCCGCTCGCTATGACGCGGGTCAGCCCTGCGGCGAGCAGGCGAACATCGGCAAGATGCTGGCCTCCGAAGCCTCCTGGGCGGCGGCCGACATGTGCCTGCAGACCCATGGCGGCTTCGGCTTCGCCGAGGAATACGACATCGAGCGCAAGTTCCGCGAGACGCGCCTCTACCAGGTGGCCCCGATCTCCACGAACCTGATCCTGGCCTATGTCGCCGAGCACGTGCTCGGCCTGCCCCGCTCCTACTGATGAGCGCCCACGCCGACTGGATCGGGCGCCAGCGACGGCGGACGGCGGTGCTGGAGGCCGCCGACCTGGCGCGCCTCGCGGCGGTGCTGGATCGGCCCACGCCCCCCGCCGAGGTCCCGCCGGCCTGGCACTGGGCGTGCCTGGCCGAGCCGGTCCGTCGCTCGGATCTCGGCCCCGACGGTCACCCGCGGCGCGGCCTGTTCCTGCCGCCGATCGCCGCGCCCCGGCGGATGTTCGCGGCCGCCGACCTTCGGTTCACAAAGCCGTTGCGCGCGGGGCTGGAGACCGAACTGGTCGAAACCATCGCCGCCATCGAGGAGAGGGACGGCGCCAGCGGTCCGCTGACCTTCGTGACCCTCGACCGCGCCTTCGGCCAGGACGGCGAGATTTGCGTCGCCGAGCGCCAGACGATCGTCTACACGGCCGCCCCGCCGGCCCCGCGCGCGCCAGACGCCGAGCCGCCTTCCATCGGAGACTGGAGCCGCCAGACGCCGACCGATCCGGTCCTGCTGTTCGCCTTCTCGGCCGCCACGTCCAACGGCCACCGCATTCACTACGACCAGGACTACGCCACGCGCATCGAGGGCTATCCCGGCCTCGTCGTGCACGGGCCGCTGATCGCCCTGCTGTTGTTGGAGGCCATGCCCGCCCAGCGCCTGAAGCGCTTTTCCTTCCGCGCCCTCAAGCCCGCCTTTGCCGGCGAGACGATCACCGCGAGCGGTCGCCTGGTCGACGGCGGCGCTGGCGAACTCTGGGCCGAGGCCGGCGGCGCGGTGCTGATGAAGGCCAGGGCCGAGTTCTAGTCCTCCGCCTCGACGCCTCTCCCGACGACGAAACGGCGTCCAGCTCGTCGGAAAACGCCCCGGCCCTATTCCTCCAGGGTCGAGGTGTCGAACCCGTGGTACAGCGACAGGAAGCGGAACGGGTGGTCGGGCACGTACTCGCGGAACATCACGTTGTTGATGTCGGTCTGGGTGTCGAAGGTCCCCACCTTGGCCTCCGGCGCCCGCAGCGCCAGGTGGTGGCGCGCGAGGTTGAGGGCGATCTGGTCGATCCACCGGGTGACCGCTTCTCGTGACAGCCGCGCGTCGAGATAGGCCCGCAGCCAGCGCAGCATGACGCCGGTGGTCGCCGTGGGCCGGGCCAGCAGCAGGTTGGCCGTGATCCGCGAGCCGACCTGGGTGTTGCGGTCGTTCTCGTTGATCACGAGGTCGGCCTCGGCCCATTGGTCCAGCAGGTCGGCGACGCCGCGCTGGAGCAGGAGGTCGATGTCGGAGACGAACACCGGCCGTCCCAGCAGGTCCAGCAGACCGCCCAGGCGCTGGAAGCGCACCGACTGGTAGTGCGCGACCGGGATGTCGATCAGCCCCTTTGGCGGCGTCTCGTAGCAGCGCGTGGCCACGGTCGAGGCGTCGAAGGCGTCGCCGGTGAAGATCACGCGCGGATCGTCGACGCCGACCGTCGCGGCGGCCTGGGCGAGACGATCCGCCCCGCCGATCACATGCAGCACGACCAGGAACGGCACGTCGCTGTGCTTGAGCACCGAAAGCGCCAGCCAGCGGCCATACAGCTCGACATAACGTTCGTCGGCGGCGGCGAAGAACACCACCCGCGCGCCCAGCTTGTCGGCATGAGCCCGCAAGCCCTCCGCGTCGAGGGTCTCGCCCTCGCCCGTCAGAAAGGCCTGCGGCGCGTCTTCCGTCGCTGGCGGGGTCGGGTCCGCCAGGCCAACGTCGGTCAGGGCGTCCAGCACCAGGCGGTAGTGGACGGTCCAGTCGACCCACTCCGGCCCGGGCGGCTCGACCTCCATCGCCCCGGCCTCGGCGACCAGCGTCTCGAAGAGGGCCAGGCGCTCGCCGGTCAGCGGCTCGCTGAGGATCAGTCCCAGGGCGTCCAGGTAGTATTTCATCCGGCCCAGGGGATGCAGGTCTTGCACGTCCCGGGCGTGCGCCAGCGCCTGGGCCAGCTCCAGCGCGACATCGGGCGTCGGTTCGGCCAGGTGTTGGCTGGGACCGTCGGCGGGCACGCCCTCGTAGAACCGGCCCAGCAGGTCCAGCGCCTGGTCGCGTGGCGGCAGAGCCCCCTCCCCCCCCAAATCTCGAACCGCAATCCGCCACGCCAGCCGACCTGCAGCTCGAAACGCTCGTGCGCCTGGGCCCAGATGGCCTCGCCGGGGAACGCCAAGTGTTCGATCAGGGGCGTCTTCGGGGCCAGGACCAGGCCGCCGTCGGCATGGTCGACGCCCCAGCGATGGTGGGCGTAGCCGCGATGCGCGCCCTCGGGCTTGAGCGCCTCCAGATACCGCGACGGCGTGGTGATCCAGCCAGCCTCGGCCAGCAGCGGCAGTCGTTCCAGCAGCACCGACGGCTTGGTCAGGGTCTGCAGTACGTGCGGGGCGACGCAGTAGTCGAAGCGGCCATGGCGCGCGACATGGGCCAGGATCGCGCGATAGGCGTCGGGATCGGAAAGGTCGCCCGGGAAGTCGCCCCGCCCGCCAAGGGTCGCGTCGCGCAGCTCCTCCGGCCACCCCGCCGGGCCGCCGCCGATAAGCAGGATCCGGAAATCCGGGCTCTGGGCCTTGCGGGCGCGGAGATGCGAAAACAGCCCGCCCAGGTCGTTCAGCCCGGTGAGCTGGCCAAATTGCGAGGGCCGGGCCGCCCGGCGCCGAAACAGCAGGTCGATCTGCAACAGGCCGCCTTCCTGCACGCCCCGCAGGCGGTGGAAGTCTGTCAGGTCGACGGGCGCGAATCCCATCGAGGCCAGTTGGGCGATCACCGCCTCGGCCGGCGCGGCGCCGGCGTTGTAGTTGACCAGCGAGATCTCGATCAGGATGTAATCGGCGCCGCGCAGCACGGTCTCGCCGCCGCGCAGGACGTCCAGTTCAGAGCCCTGGGTGTCGATCTTGACGAAATCGAAGCGGCGGCCGGCGAACAGGTCGTCCAGCCGCGCCTTCGGTACGGTGCGCTTGATCGTCACCTCGTCGCGGAAGAAGTCGGTGTTCTCGCGATAGAGCGAGGTGCCGGTGGATTGCAGCCACTCCTTGGTCAGGAACAGCTCGGCCTCGCCGTTCTCGTCCGAAGCGGCGGCCATGCGTCGCTCGAACGGCAGCTTGGCCAGGGCTTCCTCGCAGAAGGGATTGGGCTCGACCAGGGTCGGGACGCATTCCGGAAACGCCTGAAGGAAGGCGAGCGAGAAGGTGCCGATGTGGGCGCCGACATCCAGAAGGGTGCGCGGCGCGTAACCGTCCAGCTTCAGGGCTTCGAGCTGGGCGCGGTTCACCGCTCGGCGACCTTCCCACAGACGCGTATCGGCCGGGATGGCCTTGACCTGGTGGCGACGCGACAGCTCGGCCCGGTAGAGCGCGTCAAGATCGGGCTCGGCCTGCATTTCGCGGTCGTCGCGGTCCAGCGCCAAGCCGATCTCGAGATAGGTCGGCAGGTTGGTCAGGTCGGGGCGTGGGCGCTGGCCGGCCTGGTATTCGGCGATCATCTCGTCGTACAGGGCCTCCAGCTTGGAGGTCAGCAGGTCCATGTCGAACAGCACGCAGCTGTCGCGGTTGGCCTCGAGGGTCGCGCGCAAGGCCTTGGCCTTCTCCCGATCGGACCCGATCTCGACCGCCTTCTCGACATAGGCCTCGGCGCTGTCGACGACCAGCTCCGGCAGGCCGGCGCTGCGCACCAGGCTGCCGCAGACGCGCGAGGCGAAGCAGCGACCCGACCAGGTCAGGACCGGCACGGCCATCCACAGCGCGTCGGACGCCGTCGTGTGAGCGCCATAGGGCGTGGTGTCGAGGAACAGATCCGCCAGGCGGTAGCGCGCCAGGTGGTGGGCGTTCTGCATCTTCGGCGCGAAGACCAGACGGGTGCGGTCCACGCCTCGCGCCTCGGCCGCGTCGCGCAGGCGCGCGTTGGTCTCGGGATTGCTGTCCAGCAGCCACAGCACGCTGCCGGGCGTGCGCTTCAGGATCTCCATCCAGCGGTCGAAGACGTGCGGCGTGATCTTCTGCGTGCCGTTGAAGCAGCAGAAGACGAAGCCGTCCTCGGGAAGCCCGGCCTCGGTCCGGGTGGGATGGGTGTCCTCCACCTTACGGCGGCGGTCGTTCGGCTGATAGCAGGGGATCCGGCGGACGGCCTCGGAGTAGTAGCGCTCCATCTCCGGCGGAATGATCCACGGGTCGGCGACGATATAGTGATGATAGTCGCTGCCCATCGTGCCGGGATAGCCCAGCCAATTGACCTGGATCGGCGCGGGCCGGCGCGTGAAGACAGCCGTGCGGGAGTTCGCGCGTGTGGCCGTTGACGTCGACCAGGATGTCGATCCCGTCCTCGGCGATCCGCTGGGCGGCCTCGTCGTCGCTCATCGGCCGGATGTCGATGAAGTGCTCCACCGCCGCGCGGATTCGCGTGTTCAAGCCGTCGCTCGACTCCGGACCGCAGTAGTAGGCGAAGACCTCGACCTTCTCCTTGTCGTGCACCTCGAACAGTTCGGCCATCAGATAGCCGACCGCGTGGTCGCGCAGATCCGACGAGATGTAGCCGATGCGCGGACGACGGCCCGTCAGGTCGATGGGCGCGTCGCGGCGGTCGGCGCGGATCTGGTCCGGCGCCGCGCGCGCCTCGCGCTCGATGAACCGGTTGGCCGCCGCCAGCTGCAGCAGCGGGTCGTCCGTATAGGCCGCCACCGACAGCGGATTGACGCCGGTCAGCAGGGTCTCGCGGCTGAGGCGGTCGTTGGGCTGCAGCGGCGGCCACTTGCATTGCGACATGCGCACGGCGACCAGCTGGCCGATCACGTCCATGGCGTGCGGATCAAGGTCGGCCGCGCGCTGCAGCGCCATCTCGGCGCGGGCCGGCTGATGCATGTCGCTGAGCAGGCGGGCGATCTGCTTCAGGCAGGTGAAGGCGTAGTTGGCGCTGGCGCCGCTGACGATGGCCGGACGATTGGCCCCGACTTCCCAGGTGGCGATGGCCAGTTCGTGCAGTCCGGCGCGCTCCTGAATGCCGCCCAGATTGACATAGGCCGGCAGGAAGTCGGCGTTCAGGGCGATCGCCGCCTCCAGCGAGGCCGCCGCCCCCGCGTTATCGCCGAGCGCCGCCTGCAATACGGCGCGGTTGAAGTGGGCCACGCACAGCTGGGGGTGTTCGGGATTGAAACGGATCCAGACCTTGTAGGCCTGATCGGCCAGGGCGGGACGATCGCCCAGTCCGGCCGTGAGGGCGATCAGGTCGCCGAGCGAAAATCCCTCGGCGGTCAGCTTGTTCAGCAGCTCCAGCGTATCGACGTCGGCCATGGTCTTCCTGAAACCGTTGGACGGCGGACGCGCGGCCGCGACGACGGCGCGCGAGTCAGCCGAGGGCGATCATGACATGGGGCGGGAACCTCGACCAATGGGCCAGAGGCGGCGCCCCGCCGTTCGCGCTTCACGAACGGCGGGATCCGGATCAGATGACCGTCAGGTACGAGGTGACCTGGGCGTCGCTCAGGCTTTGCACCTGAGCCGCGGTCAGGGCGTTGGCCTGGGTGCTGCTCAGGGCCTCGATATTGGTGGTCGAGAGATAGTCCAGCTGGGTGGTGGTCAACCCGGCCATCTGGCTGGGCTGCAGCATGCCGATCTGGGTCGTCGTCAGAGCGTCGATCACCGTGGTGGTCAGCGCGCCAATCTGGCTCGTGGTCAGGGCCCCGATCTGGGTGTCGGCCAGTTCGCCGATGTCGGTCGATGACAGACCCTTCAGCTGGGTCGCCGTCAGCCCCTTGATCTGGGTGGTGCTGAGAGCGCCCGCCTGGGTGGCGTCCAGGGCCGACAGGCTGGTGGCCGAAAGCGACGCCAGTTGCAGCAGGCTCAGGGCGGCGATCTGGGTGTCGGCCAGCTGGCCGATGTCCGTCGTGTCGAGCTTGGACAGCTGGCTCGTCGTCAGGCCCTTCACCTGGGTCGTCGTCAGGGCGCCCACCTGGGTGGCGTCCAGGGCCGAGAAGGCCGTGGCGCTCAGCGCGCCCAGCTGCGAGGCGCTGAAGGCCCCAAGCTGGGTGGTCGAGAGCTGTTCGGCCTGGGTCGTGGCCAGGGCCGAAATCTGCGACGCCGTCAGGGCGGCGACCTGGGTGTCGGCGAGCTCGCCGATGTCGGTCGTCGTCAGCCCCTTCACCTGGTCGAGGGTCAGCGCCTTGACCTGGGTGGCGGTCAGGGCGGCGGTCTGGGTCGCGTCGAGCGCCGAGACATTGGCGGTCGACATCGCGGCCAGCTGAGCCGTCGTCAGAGCGGCGATCTGGGTGTCGGCCAGTTCGCCGATGTCCGTCGCCGTCAGACCCTTGATCTGGTCAACCGTGATGCCCTTGATCTGGGTCGCGTTGAGCGCCCTCACCTGGGTCGCGTCCAGAGCCGAGAAGTTGGTGGGCGACAGCGCGCCGATCTGCGCCGCGCTGAGGGCCGCCACTTGCGTGTCGGCCAGCTCGGCGATGTCGGTCGTGTTCAGACCCTTCATCTGGCTCGCCGTCAGACCCTTAAGCTGGGTGCTGCTCAGCGAGGCCACCTGGGTCGCGTCCAGGTTCGAGAAGTTGGCCGCGGAGAGCGCGCCCAGCTGCGTCGAGGACAGCGCCCCCACCTGGGTGGCGTCGAGGTCGGCGACATTGGTGGTGTTGAGGGCGGCCATCTGCGCGGTCGTCAGGCCCTTGACCTGGGTCGTCGAGAGAGCCCCGATCTGGGTGGCGTCCAGCAGAATGATGTTCGTCGGGCCGATCGCGCCCACCTGGCTGGCGGAGAGCCCGCCGATCTGGGTGGACGACAGCTGCTGCACCTGGGTCGAGGCCAGGGCGCCGATCTGGACAGCCGACAGAGCGCCGATCTGGGTGGCCGAGAGTTCGCCGATGTCGGTGACCGAGAGGCCTTTCAGCTGGGTGCTCGACAGCGCCGCGATCTGAGTGGTGCTCAGGGCGGACGCCTGGGTGTCGGCCAGGGCCGAGAGATTGGCCGCCGAGATGTTCTTCAACTGCTCCGGCGTCAGGGCGGCGATCTGGGTGGTCGAGAACTCGCCAATGTCCGTCGTCGACAGGTTCTGAAGCTGGGTGCTCGCGATGCCCTTGATCTGGGTCGTCGACAGCGCCCCCACTTGCGTGGCGGTCAGATACGAGAAGCCGACGGTGCTGAGCGCCCCGATCTGGCTAGCCGTGAGCGCGGCCACCTGGGTGTCGGCGATGTTGTCCAAGGCTGGAGGATCGAGCGACCTGATCTGGGTGGCCGTCAAGCCCTTCATCTGGGTCGAGCTCAGCGCGGCCCACTGGGTCGAGCCGAGGCCGTTGAGCGTGAGGGTGCTGAAACCAGCGACCTGGCTCGCGCTCAGCGCCCCGATCGCCGTATTGCTCAGCCCGCCGGCGACGTAACCCATGCCGTTGATCTGGGTGGCCGACAGGCCCTGGACCTGCGCGGCGGTCAGCGCGCCGAGCTTTGTCGGCGCCAGGGCCTGCAGGTTGGTCGTCGACAGAGCGCCAATCTGGGTGGCGCTCATGGCGGCGACCGCCGTGTCGCTGAACGCGGAGGTGATGCCGTCCGGCAGCGCCGCGATCTGGGTCTTGTTCAGGCCCGGAACCTGGGTGGCTTCCAGGACGTCGTAGGCCCCGTTGATGAACTGGACGAAGGCGTCCTTGGTCAGGGCGGCGATCTGGGTGGTCGCCAGCGTCTTGGCGTTGGTGTCGGTGAGACCGCCGATATTCGTGCTGGTCAGCGCCGCGAACTGCGTCGAGCTCATGGCCGCCAGCTGGGTCTCGCTCAGTTCGAAGATCACGCCGCCGCTGAGCGCGTTGATCTGGCCGGCGGTCAAGGCCTTGATCTGGGTGGTCGCCAAGGCGTGCCAGACCGTCGGGCCCACGTTGTTGATCTGGGTGGCCGACAGGGCCTGCACCTGGCCGGTGGTCAGAGACGCGATCTGCGTATCGTCGATATAATGCAGGAAGGCGTCCAGACCCTTCATCTGGCTCGCGTTCATCCCCTGCAGCTGCGTCGTGCCGATGCTCTGGACCTGGGTCTGGTCCATGCTGTTGAGCGCCGTCGTCGTCAGCGCGCTGAGCTGCGAGCCCGACAGCAGACCGATCTGGGTGGAGAACTCGTAGACTTCGGTGGAGTCGAGCGTCTTCAGCTGGGTCGCCGAGAGGCCGCCGATCTGGGTCGACGACAGACTGCGAACCTGGGTCGAACTCAGGGCCACGAACGCCGTGGTGCTCAGGCCGCCCAGCTGGCTCGCCGACATGCCGGCCAGTTGGGTCGTGCTCAGTTCCTGGGCTTGCGTCTCGGTCAGGACGCCGACCTGGATCTTGCTCAGGGCCCCGACCTGGGTCGAGGACAGTTCATCGATGTCGGTGACCGACAGTCCCTGCAGCTGGGTGCTGGTCAGGGCGGCGATCTGGCTGGCCGCCGAGGCCGGCTACCTGGGTGGCGGTCAGGGCCGACAGATTGGTGGCCGAGAGGTTCTTCAGCTGGTCGGCCGTCAGGGCGGCGATCTGGGTGTCGGCCAGTTCGCCGATATCCGTCGTCGTCAGACCCTTCAATTGCGTCGCGCTCAGGCCCTTGATCTGGGTCGTCGACAGGGCCGCCACCTGCGTGGCGTCCAGAGCCGAGAAGCCGGTGTCCGTCAGCGCGCCCACTTGGCTCGCCGTCAGGGCCCGACCTGGGTCGCCGAAAGCTCGGCCACGTCCGTGGTGGTCAGGCCCTTCAGCTGGGTGGCGGTCAAGCCCTTGATCTGGGTGGTCGAGATCGCCGCCACCTGGGTGGCGTCGAGCGCCGAGAAGCTGCCCGCCGACAGGGCGCCGAGTTGAGCGGGCGTCAGCGCGCCGATCTGGGTGTCGGCCAGTTCGCCGATGTCGGTGGCGCTCAGGACCGCCATCTGGCTGGCGGTCAGACCCTTCATCTGGGTGGTGCTGAGAGCCGCCACCTGGGTGGCGTCGAAGGCCGAGAACTTGGTCGGACCGATCGCGCCGATGACCGTGGAGCTCAAACCGGCGATCTGCGTCGCGTCCAGGTTCTGGACGTTGAGCGCGGTGATCTGCGCGGCCGACAGGGCGGCGATCTGGGTGTCGGCCAGCTCGCTGATGTCGGTGGCGGTCAGGGCCGCGATCTGGGTGTTGGTCAGCCCCTTGATCTGGGTCGTGGTCAGGGCCGCGGTCTGGGTGGCGTCCAGCGCCGACAGGTTGGCGGCCGACAGGGCCCGGACCTGGTCGGCGGACAGCGCGCTGATCTGGGTGCTCGAGAACTCGGCCACGTCAGTGGCCGAGAGGCCCGCGATCTGGTTCGAGGACAGACCCTTGAGCTGGGTGGCGTTCAGCGCGCCAACCTGGGTGGCGTCGAGCAGCGAGAAGTTCGTCGCCGACAGCGCCCCGAGTTGCGAAGCCGACAGCGCGCCGACCAGCGTCGCGGACAGTTCCGCGACATCCGTGTCGGACAGCCCCTTCAGCTGGGTCGCGGTAAGGCCCTTGATCTGGGTGTCGGCCAGGGCACCCACCTGGGTCCCGTTCAGCGCCGAGAAGTTCGTGGCCGCCCAGCGCGCCGAGCTGGACCGCCGACAGGGCGCTGATCTGGGTGTCGGCGAGATCGCCGATATTGGTCGTCGACAGGGCGGCCAGCTGGCTGCCCGTCAGCCCCTTGATCTGGGTCGTGCTCAAGGCGCCGATCTGCGTGGCGTTCAGCAGGCTGATGTTCGAGGTCGAGATCGCGCCGATCTGGGCCGCGGACAGGCCGCCGATCTGCGTCGTCGACAGCTCCTGCACCTGGGTCGAGGCCAGGGCGGCGACCTGCGCCGCCGAGAGCGCGCCCATCTGGGTGGCCGAGAGCTCGTCGATGTCCGTGACCGACAGCCCCTTCAATTGGGTCGTCGTCAGAGCCTGGATCTGGCTGCTGGACAGAGCCGCGACCTGGGTGTCGGCCAGCGCCGACAGGTTGGTGATCGACAGGTTCTTCAGTTGATCGGCCGTCAGCGCGCCGATCTGGGTGGAGGTGAACTCGGCCATGTCCGTCGTGGACAGCGCCGAGACCTGCGTCGCGGACAGACCCTTGATCTGAGTGGCGCTCAGAGCGCCCACCTGGGTGGCGTCGAGGGCCGAGAAGCCGGCCGCGCTCAGCGCGCCCAGCTGGCTGGCCGCCAGGGCCCCGACCTGGGTGGCCGACAGCTCGCCGATGTCGGTGGCCGACAGGTTCTTCAGCTGGGTGGCCGTCAGGCCCTTGATCTGGGTCGTGGTGATCGCCGCGACCTGGGTGGCGTCGAGCGCCGAGAAGGCCGTCGAAGTGAGCGCGCCCAGTTGAGCGGCCGAAAGCGCGCCGATCTGGGTGTCGGCCAGTTCGCCGATGTCGGTCGCCGTCAGAGCCGCCAGCTGCGAGCTGGTGAGCCCCTTGACCTGGGTCGTCGCCAGGGCGCCGACCTGGGTCGCGTCCAGGACCGCGAAGGCCGAGGTCGACAAGGCGACCGAGCTGGGTGGCCGCCATGGCCGTGATCTGGGTCGTCGACAGCTGCTGGACCTGGGTCGTGGCCAGGACGGCCACCTGCTGGACCGTCAGCGCGCCGACCTGGGTGTCTGCCAGCTCGCCGATGTCGGTGGTCGTCAGCCCCTTGATCTGGTCGGTCGTCAGGCCCTTGATCTGCGTGGCCGTCAGGGCGGCGGTCTGGGTCGCCGACAGGAGCGACAGATTGGCGGCGGAAAGGTTCTTGACCTGATCCACCGTCATCGCCGCCAGCTGGGTGGTGCTGAGTTCGCCGACATCGGTGCCCGTCAGGTTCTTCACCTGATCGATCGACATGCCCTTGATCTGGGTGGCGCTCAGCGACCCGACCTGGGTGGCGTCGAGGGCGGAGAAGGCGGTCGTCGTCAGGGTCGCCGAGTTGCGAGGCCGCCAAGGCCGCCGAGCTGGGTGGTCGCCAGCTCACCGATGTCGGTGGTGTTCAGCCCCTTCAACTGGCTGGTGGTCAAACCCTTGATCTGGGTCTCGGTGATCGCGCCGACTTGGGTGGCGTTCAGCGCCGAGAAATTCGTCGCCCCGAGGGCGCCAAGCTGGGCCGCCGAGAGCGCGCCAATCTGGGTGTCGGCCAGATCGCCGACATTGGTCGTGTTCAGCGCCGCCAGTTGGGCGTTGGTCAGCCCCTTGACCTGGGTCGTCGTCAGAGCGCCGAGCTGGGTGGCGCTGAGCAGGCTGACATTGCTCGTCGAGATCGCGCCGATCTGGCTCGAGGACATGCCGCCGATCTGGGTCGTCGACAGTTCCTGCACCTGGGTCGAGGCCAGGGCCGCGATCTGCGAGGCCGTGAGCGCCCCCACCTGGGTGGCCGAGAGCTCGTCGATGTCGGTGACCGAGAGGCCCTTCACCTGAGTGGCGGTCAGGGCGGCGATCTGAGTGGTCGCCAGCGCCTGCACTTGGGTGGCGCTCAACGCCGAGACGTTGGTCGCCGACAGGTTCCTGATCTGGTCGGCCGTCAGGGCGGCGATCTGGGTGTCGGCCAGCTCACCGATGTCGGTGGTGGTCAGCCCCTTGATCTGGTCGGCCGTCAGACCCTTGATCTGGGTGGCGCTGAGCGCGCCCACCTGTGTGGCGTCCAGCAGCGAGACATTGGCCGCGGACATCGCGGCCAGCTGGTTCGCCGCCAGGGTCGCCGACCTGGGTCGCGGACAGTTCGCCGACATCGGTGCCCGTCAGGTTCTTCAGCTGCGAGGCGGTGAGACCCTTGATCTGGGTCTGGTTCAGCGCGGCGACCTGGGTGGCGTCCAGCGCCGAGAAGGCGGTCGTCGTCAGGGCTCCCAGTTGGCTGGCGGCCAGGGTCGCCGATCTGGGTGTCGGCCAGTTCGCCGATGTCCGCGGCGCTCAGGGCGCCCACCTGCGCCGTGGTCAGGCCCTTGATCTGAGTGGTGGCCAGGACGCCGACCTGGGTGGCGTTCAGGGCCGCGAAGTTGCTCGCGCCGAGCGCGGCCACCTGGGTGGCGGCCAGGGCGGAGAGCTGGGTGGTCGACAGCTGCTGGGCCTGGGTGGTCACCAGGGCGCCGATCTGCGAGGCGCTCAGCGCGCCGATCTGGGTGTCGGCCAGCTCGCCGATGTCGGTGGTCGTCAGCCCCTTGATCTGATCGACCGTCACGCCGCGCATCTGGGTGACCGAAAGCGCGCCGACCTGGGTGCTGTCTAGGGCCGAGAAATTGGCGGCGCCGAGCGCGCCGATCTGAGCCGCCGAGAAGGCGCCCACCTGGGTCGCCGACAGCTCGCCGATATCGGTGCTCGTCAGGCCCTTCAGCTGGGTGACGGTCAGGGCGGAGATCTGGCTGTTGCTGAGCGAGGAGACCTGGGTGGCGTCGAGCGCCGACAGGTTGGTGGTGCTCATGGCCGCCAGGCGATCGGGCGCCAGGGCCGCCAACCTGGGCGCCAGAAAGCTCGGCGATGTCGGCGACCGACAGGCCCTTGATCTGCGAGGCCGTCAGACCCTTGACCTGGGTCTCGCTCAGCGTCCCGACCTGAGAGGCGTCCAGGCCGGAGAAGTTGGACGCCGACAGGGCCGCCCAGCTGCGTGGCGCTGAGGACGGCGATGTGGGAGGTGTCGAGGGCCGCCAACTGGGTCGAGGTCAGCGCCGAGACCTGCTGGGTGGAAAGCTGAGTCAGCTGGGTGACGTCGAAGACCACCGAGGTGGCGAACTTCGGAATCTGGGTGGCGGTGAGCGCCTTGACCTGGGTGGTGCTGAGCGCGGCCACCTGGGTGTCGGCCAGCGCCCCTATGCCGGTGGCGCTGATGGCCGCGATCTGCGTGCCGCTAAGGGACTGGATGTCCGTCGTCGTCAGGCCCTGGATCGCGGTGACCGAGAGCGCCGAAATCTGGGCGGCGGAAAGACTCGAGATCGGCATTCATCCATCCTTGCTGATGAACGCGCGCCCACAGCGCGTCACAGAGCAAATAGAAAGACGCCCCCCAATGCAGCGTCTCGCGCCAAGCCACACCATGGCTAGGTCAGGGTAACCATATTTCCTTTCCAAGTCCTTTCAACGGGACAAGCCGACGCAGCGAAAGACCCGGGCGACGGCGCTTTTCCAAGTCATGCGCGGGCGCGCGCCTGTTTTCGAACAAAGCGTTGCAAGACAAGGCTCTAACCAACACCTGGATAGTCGGTGGGCGGCGCGGCGGGAGGAAGAATTCGCTTAATGGGCGATTGATCGCGGAGGCTCCAAGGCCCGCGCCGGCCACATTTCGGCCCTCTCCCCTAACGCCCGCGATTCGCCTCGCGCAGGGGATCGGCCGGCAGGAGCTCGAAGCTGGCGGTCAGTCCGTCGACCGCGGAATTGGCCAGCCACACGTCGAACACGCCCGGCTCGACGATCCAATGGTCTTCGTCGCCGACGAACATCAGGTTCTCGCGCCGCAGCTCGAAGCGGACCTCGCGCTCCCCGCCAGGCGGCAGGGAGACCTCGCTGGAAGCCCTTCAGTTCGCGCACCGGCCGCGTGCGGCTGGCGACCCGATCACGAATGTAGAGCTGGACCACGTGATCGCCGTGCACGCGGCCGGTGTTGCTGACCTTCGCCGTCACATGCAGCGTCTCGTTCCAGTCCAGCCGGTCGGTGCTGAGACGCATGTCCGACAGGGCGAAGGCGGCGTAGCCCAGGCCGAAGCCGAACGGATAGAGCGCGTCGTTGCGGATCGAGCGCCAGCGCGCCTTGTACTCCTGGGCATTCGGATCGGCCGGCGCCGGGCGGCCGGTGGTGCGGCCGTTGTAGAAGAACGGCTCCTGGCCGCTGTCGAGCGGGAAGCTGACCGGCAGGCGTCCCGACGGATTGACCACGCCGAACACAACGTCGGCCACGGCGTTGCCCATCTCGCTGCCCAGGAACCAGGTCGCCAGAATGGCTGGCGCATCGCGAACCGGGCCTTCCAGCGCCAGGGCCCGGCCATGCCGCAGCAGGACGACGATCGGCTTGCCGGTCGCCGCGACCGCCTCGGCCAGGCGTTGCTGCGCGGGCGGGACGCGGATGTCGGTGCGCGACTTGGCCTCGCCAGTCATGTCCTGGCTTTCGCCGATCGCCAGCAGGACGATGTCGGCGGCCTGGGCCGCGGCGACGGCGCGCTCGATCCCGCCCGCGATCGCTGCCTCGACCTCGCAGCCGCGCTCGACGATCAGGCTCCCCGGATCGGCCAGCTGCGCGCGCAGGCCCGTGGCGAGATCGACGTTGAGGCCGCGGTCGGCGAAGAAGCCGCCCCAGGCGGCCCAGCACGTTCTCGCGATCGTCGGCGAACGGCCCGATCAGGGCCAGGCGCTTGCCCGCCTTGGGCAAAGGCAGCAGATCGCCCTGGTTCTTCAGCAGGACGATCGACCGGGCCCCGGCCTCGCGGCTCAGAAGGCGGGCCGCGGGCGTGGCCGTGTGCCAGACCTCGGCCTTGGGATCCAGCGAGCGGTAGGGATTGTCGAAGAGGCCGATCGCCTCCTTCAGGGCCAGCACCCGACGCACGGCGGCGTCGACCACCGCCACGGGCACGGCGCCGGTCGCCACCAGATCCGGCAGGTAGCGGATGTAGAGGCCGCTCTGCATGCTGATGTCGACGCCGGCCAGGATCGCCAGGCGCGCGGCGTCGCGGTCATCGGCGGCGTAGCCGTGCGCGACCAGCTCCTGGTCGGCCGTGTAGTCGGAAATCACGACGCCCTTGAAGCCCCACTCCCCGCGCAGCACGTCGGTCAGCAGGCGCTTGTTGGCCGTGGCCGGGATGCCATTCACGTCGTTGAAGGCGGACATGACGGTCATCGCGCCAGCGGCGAACGCCGCCTGGAACGGCGGCAGGTGCACTTCCCTCAGCGTCGCCTCGGACAGCTCGACCGAGTTGTACTCGAGACCCGCCGTCACCGCGCCGTAGGCGGCGAAATGCTTGGGCGTGGCCAGCATGCTGTCCTCGGCCTTCAGGTCCTTGCCCTGGAAGCCGCGAACCCGGGCCGCGGCCATGATCTCGCCGAGGAAGACGTCCTCGCCGGAACCCTCGGCCACCCGTCCCCACCTCTGGTCGCGGGCGACGTCCACCATCGGCGCGAAGGTCCAGTGCAGGCCCGAGGCCGTGGCCTCGACCGCCGCGGCGCGCGCCGTGCGCTCGGCCAGGTGCGGGTCGAAGCTGGCCGCCTCGGCCAGGGGGATCGGGAACACGGTGCGGAAGCCGTGGATCACGTCGGCCGCGAACAGCAGCGGGATCTTCAGGCGCGAGCCCTCGACCGCCGCCTTCTGAGTGTCGAGCGCGGCCTTGGCCCCGACGCCATTCATCAGCACGCCGATCCGCCCGGCCTGGATCTCGGCGGTGAGGGTCTGGGCGTTGCGGATGTTGACCAGCGGATTCCATGTCGCCGATCGGCGGCCGGATCATGTCGGCGAAGCAGGACAGCTGCCCCGCCTTTTCCTCAATCGTCATCTGGGCCAACAGGGCCTCGACGCGATCGGAAGCGCGAGCGAAGGCGCGGGGCGTGGCGACGGCCAGGCCAGCCAGGGCGGCGGCGCCGGACAGGAATCCACGCCGGCTCGGCCCGCCGGGGCCGCCGTTCGCCGTCTTCAAAACCATGGAATCCCCCGGCACGCTTTACGAGGCGGGCAAACTCGCCGCTAAAGCGCCGCCGCGCAACCGGCCTCGCCTATTCCGCCGCGACCAGCGCCGTCTCGGCCGGAACGCGAGCGGCGTCGTAGACGGCCAGGTCCAGAATCCCCTCCCGCTTGGCCACGATGGTCGGGACCAGCGCCTGGCCGGCGACGTTCACGGCGGTGCGGCCCATGTCGAGGATCGGATCGATGGCCAGCAGCAGGCCCGCGCCCTCGAGCGGCAGGCCCAGGGTCGACAAGGTGAGGGTCAACATCACCGTCGCGCCCGTCAGGCCGGCGGTGGCGGCCGAGCCGATCACCGAAACGAAGACGATCAGGAAATAGTCCGACAGGGCCAGGTGCACGCCGAAGAACTGCGCCACGAAGATCGCCGAGATCGCCGGATAGATGGCCGCGCAGCCGTCCATCTTGGTGGTCGAGCCCAGCGGCGCGGCGAAGGCGGCGTAGGCGCGCGGAACGCCCAGACGGGTCTCGGTCACGGCCTCGGTCACCGGCAGGGTCCCGACCGACGAGCGCGAGACGAACCCCAGCTGGATCGCCGGCCAAGCGCCCTGGAAGAACTTGACCGGATTGAGCCCGTTCAGCGCCAGGATCGTCGGATAGACCACCAGCAGAACCAGGCCCAGGCCGAGATAGATCGCGCCGGTGAAAGCGCCGAGCTGGCCCAGGGTTGTCCAGCCGTACTGCGCCACGGCGTTGCCGAACAGGCCGACGGTGCCGATCGGCGTCAGGCGGATCACCCACCACAGCACCTTCCGCGTGATCGCCAGGGCCGAGGCGTTGAACTTCAGGAAGGCCTCGCCCGCCTCGCCGACCTTCAGGGCCGCGACGCCGGTGACCAGGGAGATCACCACGATCTGCAGCACGTTGAACGACAGCG
The DNA here is from genome assembly GCA_024699865.1 of Aphelenchoides fujianensis. Lineage (NCBI taxonomy): Eukaryota > Metazoa > Nematoda > Chromadorea > Rhabditida > Aphelenchoididae > Aphelenchoides > Aphelenchoides fujianensis. The sequence goes on along the minus strand of JAMPIO010000001.1, from coordinate 1,431,443 downwards.
AGGTCGTCGCCGTCCCGCCCTCGCCGATCTTGGTCGAGGCGGCCAGGCCCAGGAGGTTGACGGGCACGAGGCCGGTCAGGAAGTCGAGCCACGAGCCATGGGTCTTGGGCGCCTTGGCGGCGGCGGCCTCGACGGTCGTGTGCAGGCCCGGCTGCAGGACGAGGCCCAGGGCGATGCCGATCAGCACGGCGATCAGGGCGGTGACGGCGAACCAGAACAGGGTGCGCCAGACCAGCCGCGCGGCGTTCCGCATCTGGGCGATGTTGGCGATGCTCGCGACGATCGCCGTGAACACCAGAGGCGGGACGAGAACGCGCAGCAGCTGGACGAAGATCGCGCCGACCTGATGCAGGGTCTCGGCCAGGGCGTAGCCCGCCTGCCCTTCCCCCGGCCCCAGATGGCGGGCCAGCAGGCCGAGGGCCAAGCCCAGGGCCATGGCGGCCAGGACCTGAACGCCAAAGCCGCTGATGAAGCGGCTGCTGTTGGATGGGGCGGCGGCCATGCGCGTTCCTTCGCTCTTCAGGCCGCCTAATGTCGTCTCGCGAAGTGGGATTTACGACCGAGGATTTTCCACGGCCACCTTCAGGAAAACTGAAACGCCACGCCCAAAAAAGAACCCCGGAAAGACGAGCTTTCCGGGGCGCGCTTGCAGGCAGGTTCCTTGGATCGTCAGTGGCCGCCGGCCACCGCCTCGTCCTCGATTTCGTGGGTCGGGGCGGTCTTGGCCACGAGCGCGAACCACAGGACGTAGACGTAGCAGACCAGCGGGGCGATGAAGGCCAGCGACTTGGAGCCCGTCATCTCCTCGATCTTGGCGAAGGCGAGCGGCAGGAAGGCGCCGCCGACGATGGCCATGCACAGCAGGCCCGAGGTCGCCGAGGCCGGGGCCGACGAACGCTGCAGGGTCAGGGTGAAGATGGTCGGGAACATGATCGAGTTGAACAGGCCGATCAGCAGGGCCGCGAAGGCCGGGATCAGCCCCGTCGTGACGGGAACCGTGGCCAGGATCAGGTTGATGTCGCCCGTGTGGGCGCTGGGAACCATGTCCTTGGTGAAGATCACGACCAGGCTCAGGGCGATCGCGCCCACGGCCACGGCCGTCAGCAGCCAATAGTCCTTGAACGACTTCAGCAGGGCCGAGCCGGCGAACCGGCCGATCATGGCGAACACCATGTAGAAGGTGGTCATCTTGCCGGCCTGCTCGGCCGGGATGTTCAGGATGTGGGCCTGCTCGATGAACAGCAGCAGGTTCAGCGAGATCGCCACCTCGGCGACCGACATAGAGGAAGATGCCGATCGCGCCCAGGTTCGCCCACTTGGACGACAGGGCGGTCAGCGGATTGACGAAGTGGCCGGTCTTCGGAGCCGCCTCGGTGATCCGGTGACGCACGAAGAAGATCGCGAGGATGAACAGGGCCAGGCCCGCGCCGATCACGAAATAGACGTTCGAGACGAAGCCGAGCGCCTGCTCGCGCATGGCGTCGGTGATCGTGATGTCCTTCTCGAAGATCTGGCCCTTGAGCAGGAAGTTGGCGACCGAACCACAGGCCGCAGGCCGCGCCGAGCGAGTTGAAGGCCTGGGAGAGGTTGAGCCGGAAGGAGCTGTCCTCGGGACGGCCCATCGAGGCGATCAGCGGGTTGGCCGCCACCTGCAGCAGGGTGATGCCCGAGGCCATGATGAACAGGGCCGTCAACACCAGGGCGAAGGTGTGCAGCTTGGCCGCCGCGATGGCGATGAAGCAGCCGACCACGATGCCGCCCAGGCCGACCATCACCGATCGGGCGTAGCCGAACTTGGACAGGAACGCCGCCGAGGGCATCGACATCACGCCATAGGCGATGAAGAAGGCGAAGCCGGTGAGGCTGGCCTCGACCGGGGTGAGGGTGAAGACCGTCTTCATGGTCTTCAGCAGCGGATCGAGCAGGTTGGTGACCAGGGCCCAGATGAAGAACAGGCAGGTCACGTAGACGACGGCAAGCTTGAGGCCGCCGCTCTTGGCGGCGGGTTTGGCAATCGCGGCGTCGGTCATCGGCCAACACCCCCGAGATTGAATTTCAGCACCGCAACCACTGCACCACTCCCTAAGCGACGACGTTGTGAATCCGTCTTTGCGCGGACGCGCTATTCACGGGAAGCGTGACAACGTTGTCAACCATAGATATGATTTTTCAGCGCTCTAGACCCGGTCGCGGAACCGAAACGCGCCCTTCCCGCTTGGTTCAGGCAAGCGGAGACTTTCGATGTTCGTCCTGGCCATTCTCTTGATTTCCAGCGCTTTCGTGCTGGCCGCGATGGCGGGCGTCGCCGATGCGCTCGTGCATCTGGCCTGCTGGGCCGCCGGCCGGGTCGCCGCGAAGGTCGGGGCTGGCGAACCGCCTCAGCCGCCGGCGCAGGGAATCACGGCGTAGCGCCAGACCACCAGCCAGCCGCCGCCGCCGACGCGAGCGACGAACGGCGCATTCGGCGACCAGTCACGCGCCTCTAGCCCCGGATCGAGGGGCGTGTCCGTCCAGCGCGGCCAGACGATCCAGGCCGGCGCGTCCGGCGCGGCGCAGAAGCGGCTCACCTGGGCCAGGCGCGGCGGCGGCGGGCGCGAAGCCGGATGGGTCAGGGGCCGCATCCAGTCCTCGCCCGCCAAGCCGGCGAGGCGCAAACGCTCCGCCCTCCCCCGCAAGGCCAGCGCCAAGGGACGCGAGAACACCACCCCGGCGCTCTGCACCTTGCTCGACCAGCTGGCTCGCCCCATCAGGGTCCACGGCTCGATGTCGCCGGCCAGCCAGAGCACCTCCCCCGGCCGCGACGCGGTCATCACGGACAGCACGGGATCGCGTCCGCCGTCGCGCTGCCGCGCGAAGCCCGACCGCGCGTCCCAGGACGCCGCGCCGAGCAGGACGATGGCGAGCGCGAACGCCCAGCGCCCGGCCAGAGGCGGAGCTGGCCAGGCCCTGGCCAGCCAGAGCCCGATCGAGAGCGCGACCGCCAGGGCCGGAAGGTCGCTGCTCCAGGCCAGGCTCGAAACGAGACCTTGCTCATGTGGCGCGCTCGTCAGGACGCGCGCCAGAGCCAGGCCGCGCAACGCGCCGTAGGCGACCGCCGCCGACACCAGCAGAGCGACCGCCAGGGCCGAGACCAGGCTTGGGCGGCTGAACCGCGGAAGACGTCCGGCGATCGCCAGGAGCAGGCCGGCGGGCGCGAGGATCAAGCCCAGGCCGCCGACGTTTCGGAACATCCAGGCCGCGCCTAGGAGCGCCAGCGCCAGCAGGCCGGCCGGCCCCCGCCTGGGCAACTCGAAGCAGAGCAGGGCCAGGACCGCGGCGGCCAGCACGGCGACCGGCTGCAACATCCGCCAGCTCTGGACCTGGAGGAACAGCAACAGAGACAGCCGATCGCCCAGCACGACGGCGACGGCCACGCCGATCAGCCCGGCGGCCAAGGCCCCCAGCGCCAGCCGCCGCGAAGGCCCGTTCAGTAGAGGCACCGCCGCGCCCAGAACGCAGATGTGAACCGACATCCTTCCCCAAGCCTCCACCGACCAATGGCTGGGAAACAGGAACGGACTTCGGGCCTCGACCACCGCGCGCCAAGCCGGGTCCATGACGGTGACGAGCCGCTCGGCCAGCGGCAGGCGCAGAAGGACCGCGACCCCGACGAGGACGACTCCCACGCCCCCAGCCCAGAGCCAACGCCGGTCTTCGAGCGCCAGGGCCAAGCCGATGGCCGCCGCGGAGCATAGTCCCATGATCGGATGGAACAGCATGCCGACGGCGCAGGCCAAGAGCGCCAAGACGCGCCGACCGGACAGATAGGCCGCCATGCCCGCCAGGCCAGCCGCCTCCGCGACGGCGCGCGGCGTGGCGTAGGGTTCGCCGAAGCCGACCACGTCCATGGGGCCGTAGAGGGGCGGAAGGGCGATGACGAAGACCAAGGCGGCCCAGCGCAGGGCGGGCGACCGGTCCGCCAGCAGCCGCTCGATCATCATGGCCGCCGCCGCGAACCACAGGACCAGGCTCGCCGCTACGACGGCCATGGCCGCGGCGGGCAAGCCGAGGGCGTCGATCACCCGGGCCAGAAGCGGCGTGTAGAGGCTGAAGCCGAACTGCCCGTCATGGACGAACATCAGGTCGCGGCCGACCCCGGTGGGGTCCAGCTTGGCCAGGGCGTCGGCGACATAGAGCCGGCCGTCGTGATGGACGCCCAGATACGGACGGCTCAGCAGGAACAGGCCGAACGCCGCGAGCAGCCCCGGCCCTCCCGCCATCTTCCAGCGGTCGCGGCGGGTCACCCTCGGACGCCCGCCGCGTGTCGGAACAGCAGGGCCCGCCGGACCGAGAAGTTGAACAGGAAGAGCGATTCCCGCCGTCGGCGCCCTTGGCGAGGCCTGGCGCCAGGCCCAAAGCCTCGACCCACAGCGCCATCAGGCCCTGCGTCAGCAGCAAACCCGCGAGTCCCACGGCCAGGAAGCCGGCGAACTCGCGTCGACGGTCGAGGATCGGCCTGACCCGGAACACGAAAGCGATAGACAGGGCGTAGGCCACGGCCATGCCGAGCAGGAAACCCGCGGCCGAGGCGAGCAGATAGTTGAGGCCGACCTGAGTCAGCGCCAGCAGAGCGCCCCAGTCCGCGAGAAGGGCCACGGCGCTGGCCAGGCCGTACAGCCCGAACTCACGCAGCCCCGCGGGCAGGTCGCCGCCAGAGCCGGAGCGCCGACTCCATGGTCAGGCGGCGACCTTCTTGGGAACCATGCGCTCGCCGCGCAGGGCCTGGCGGGCGCCGGAGAAGCCGGCCTCGCCATATTCCGCGTCCTCATTGACCTCCCAGACGTCGTGGAGGGTCTCGCCGGCCATGATGTTCTCGGCCGTCAGGATGCCGGTCATCATGGCGTGGTCCTGGTTGTTGTACTTGTGCATGCCGTTGCGGCCCACGAGATGCAGCCTGGGGAAGTGCATCTTCAGGTCCAGGCGGACCATCTTCACGTGCTCGGCGTAGGCGTCGTCATAGACCGGATAGGCCTTGGCCTGGCGCACCACGCAGGCGTCCTGGACGTCCTCCGGATCCATCAGCCCGATCTTGCCGATCTCGCGCTTGGCCTGGGCGATCAGGTCCTCGTCGGAGCTGGTCCACAGGCCATCGCCCTCGAAGCAGAAATACTCCAGGCCGAGGCAAGTGGAGACGTCGTCCGGGATCATCTCGGGCGACCACGAACGGAAATTCTGGACGCGGCCGACCTTCACCGACGGGTCGTGGATGTAGATCCAGTTGTCCGGCAGCGCCTTGCGCGAGTGGCCGATCAGCACCACCGTCAGGAAGTCGCGATACATCAGTTCGCCCGCATGGAAGATGCTGATCGGCGTCGGGCTAAGCGCCTGCATCAGCTCGCGGATCGGCGCCGACGAGACCACGTCGTCGGCCGTGTAGATTTCCTTGCGACCGTCGGCGCAGACGACCGAGACCGTCCAGATCTTGGCCAGCTTGTCGTAGTGCAGACCGTCGACCTTGCGGCCCATGCGGACGTCGCCGCCAAGGGCCATGATCTTGTCGGCGCAGGCCTCCCACATCATGCCGGGCCCCTTGCGGGGATAGCGGAAGCTCTCGATCAAGGTCTTGGGCGCGCCGGGTGCGGTCGCCTTGGGCCGTACGCCCAGCGAGCGCTTGACCCCATCGACGATGGCCGCCGCCAGATCCAGGCCCTTGATCCGCTGGCTGGCCCAGTCGGCCGAGATCTCGTCGCAGCTCATCCCCCACACCTTCTCGGTGTAGGTCTTGAAGAAGATCGAGAACAGCTTCTCGCCGAACTGGTTGCGCACCCATTCGTGGAAGGTGGCCGGCCGCTTGATCGGCTTGATCTTGGCCCAGCCGAACGAGGCCATGCAGGCCGCCGCCGTCCAGACGCCCAGGTTCGCCAACGCCTCGAACGCCTTGAGTGGATAGGCGTAGAACTTCCGGCGGTAGTAGATCCGCGACAGGCGCGGTCGATCGATGAAGTCGTCGGGCAGGATCTCGTTCCAGAGATCGACGATCTCCTGGCTCTTCGAGAAGAAGCGGTGACCGCCGATGTCGAACTTGAAGCCCTTGTAGTCGACGGTGCGGCTGATGCCGCCGACATAGGTCGGATCCATCTCCAGCACGGTCACGCCCCGCCCAGCCTTGGCCAGGGTATAGGCGGTCGTCAGGCCCGCCGGGCCCGCGCCGATCACCAGGGTTTCCACGTGCTGGGACATGCGCCCTCCAGATCCCGTTTCGACCCAGGATGGGCGGACTTGGTTAAGGCGCGGTCCCCCGCCGTGGTGAATCGCGGTTAATCGTAAAGACGGGACGATTGGTCGCGCCGGCGAGCCTGCTCGCGCCTTAACCCTGTTTCGTCAGGCCCGCTTAAAGCCTTCGAGTGAGATTGCGCGCACGCCCCTAGAGGAAGTCCCGTGCAGGTTTCAGCCGCCAATACGTCCGCGCACGTCGCGCAGGTCCGGCCCGCCGCCTCGGGCGAGACCGCCACGCCGGTCGTCGACCTCACCCAGCTGGCCGTGGCCCAGACCAACGTCAAGATGACCGCCGCGGCGGGCGCGGCCCTTGGCCAGGCCACGGGCGAGCTGACGGGCGTCCTGGTCGACATCTCGGCCTGATCCGCCCGCCGGAAGTCGTCCAGCCGACAGTTCTGCATCCTTCCGGCGACCAGCCGCGTTGTAGGCCCCGAGGGACCTTACCGGCGAGGATCACATGCCCCGTCTCATCGTTATCGGCCTGGCCATCAGCGCCATGGCTCTCCCCGCCCTGGCCGCCCCAGCCAGGCGGACGCCGCCTCGTGCCGCAGCCGCAAGACCACCGGAACCGTGATCGGCGGTCTGGGCGGTCGCCCTGGTCGGCAATGCGATCTCCAAGGGCGGCGGCGGCCTGCTGATCGGCGGCGTCGGCGGCGCCCTGGTCGGCCGCGAGATCGGCAAGAGCGGCTGCCATCGCACCCGCACGGTCTATTACCAAGGCGGCTCTGGCTCGCGCGCCGCTCCGCAGCCGGCGCGGGCCCAGCCGGTCCGACAAGTCTATTACGACCACATGGGCAATCCGGTCGCGACCGGCGAGGTGCGCAACGGCGCGTTCCAGCAGGTGTCCACCCCGACGGGCGGCGCCTGCCGCGACGCGACGATCTCGTACTATGACGACCGCGGCCGACTGAGCCAGCGCGCCGTTCAGATCTGCCCCCGCTAAACGAAACGGAAATCCAGACGATGATCCGCAAGCCCGTGATGGCCGCGCTGGCCCTCGCCACCCTGGGTCTGGCCGCGTGCGAAGACCGCGACCACGATGGCATGGTCAATCCGAAAATCTGCGCCGACTTCAAGGCCGCGCCCGGCGCGACCGCCGCGGCCGATCCGGCCACGCCGGTCGACGAGTGCGCCCGTCGCTGGGCCTACAGCCTGGCCGGGTCGCGCGACAGCGCCGAGGTGGTGGCCGAGGCGGTCGTGGCCGCCTGCGCGCCGGTTCTGAGCAAATGGAACCAGGCCTCGCTGGGACAGGCCGCTCCGGGCGGCGAGGAGCAGGCCCTGAGCCTGACCACGGGGCAGCCGACCAATCCCTTGGCCGAACACAGCGCCTTCGCCCAGGGCCGCGCCCTCTTCTACGTGGTCCAGGCCCGGGCGGGCCGCTGCAAGGCGCCGCCGGTCAAGAACGGCGTCCCCGAAGGCCTGTAGCTCCTACCCCGCGCGGGAGGCGCGTTCCCATTCCAGGAACTCCGGCGTCTCCAGCAGACGCTCGGCGTAGGCTCCGGCCGCGCCGGCGTCGCCATAGTCGGACGGATGAACCCCATAGGTCCGGAACCGCGTCGCCACGGGTGTGTAAAAGGCGTCGGCGATCGACCATTCGCCCAGCAGGAACGGACCGCCGGACCGCTTGAGCAACTGGTTCCAGCGCTCGACGATCTTGCGAACATCCTTCTGGGTGGCCTCGGAGATGTCGAGCTTGCGCGGCGACCTCGTCCAGCGCCATCGGACACTCGCCGCGCAACGACTGGAAGCCCGAGTGCATCTCGGCCGTCGCCGAACGCCCCAGCGCGCGAAGCGCCGTATCGCGCGGCCAAAGGTTCGCCTCGGGGAATTTCTCGGCCAGATATTCGCAGATCGCCAGCGAGTCCCCGACAACGAGGTCGCCGTCCTTGAGGGCCGGCGCGAGCTTGCTGGGCGAATAGGCGGCGATGTCGGCCGTGGTGGCTTCGCCCCGCCGCAACTCGATCTCGACCTCCTTGAAGGACTGGCCCGTGCGCTTGAGCGCCAGCCACGGGCGCAACGACCAACTTGACCACCGCTTGGTGCCGATCACGAGTTCCATGGCGCGCTCCTTGGGTTCAATCCCGTTTCGGATAACGCTTTAGCCCCTGGATCAGACCGAGGAAATTAGCCTCTGGCGCTTTGGCTTCCGCTACGTCTACAGTCCGTCGAACAACTAGAACAAATGTTTGAAGGGAGAGAGTCAGCATGGCCGACGCGCGTGCGTCCGGCGGCGATCGGCCGCTTTATTCAAATGGTTACAAGGCCACGGTTCTCGGGCTCTTGCTGGCCGCTTACACCTTCAATTTCATCGACCGGACGATCATCGCCACCATCGGTCAGGCCATCAAGGTCGACCTCAAGCTGACCGACACCCAGCTCGGCCTCCTGGGCGGGCTCTATTTCGCCCTGCTCTACACCATCCTCGGCATCCCGATCGCGCGGTTGGCCGAGCGGTTCAACCGGGTGACCATCATCTCGGTTTCGCTGGTGATCTGGTCGGGCTTCACCGCCCTGTGCGGCGCGGCCGCCAGCTTCGGCCAGCTGGCCCTCTACCGCTTCGGCGTCGGCGTCGGCGAGGCCGGCTGCTCGCCGCCCAGCCATTCGCTGATCAGCGACTATTACGAACCGAAGAAGCGCGCCTCGGCCCTGTCGATCTATTCGTTCGGCATCCCGCTGGGCACCATGTTCGGCGCGGTGGCGGGCGGTTGGCTGGCCCAGGAGTTCAGCTGGCGCGTCGCCTTCGTCATCGTCGGCGTGCCCGGCCTGCTGCTGGCCCTGATCGTCAAGCTGGTCGTCAAGGAGCCGCCGCGCGGTCATTCCGAAGTCGTCGAGCGCCCGCTGGAGGCCGAGGACGTCGTGGTCGAGGCGGCCGCCAAGCCGCGCTTCTCCCTGATGAACGAGTTCGCAGAGCTGTGGGCCGTCACCAAGATCCTGTTCGGCAAGTGGCCCGTGCTGCACATGGTGCTGGGCGTCACCATCGCCTCGTTCGGCTCGTACGGCTCGGGCGCGTTCGTGCCGCCCTACTTTCGTGCGCACCTATGGCCTGGGCCTGGCGCAGGTGGGGCTGATCGTCGGCCTGATCGGCGGCTTCTCGGCCGGCGTCGGCACCCTGGTCGGCGGCTTCCTGTCCGACTGGGCCGGCAAGAAGAGCGCCAAGTGGTACGCCTTGACGCCGGCCATCGGCCTGCTGATCTGCACCCCGATCTATATCGCCGCCTATCTGCAGACGAGCTGGCAGGCCACGGCCCTGATCCTGCTGATCCCGGGCATCTTCCACTACACCTATCTGGCCCCGACCTTCGGGGTGGTGCAGAACTCGGTCGAGCCGCGCCGGCGCGCCACGGCCACAGCCCTGCTGTTCTTCTTCCTGAACCTGATCGCCTTGGGCGGCGGGCCGGTCTTCACCGGCTGGCTGATCGACCACCTGGCGCAGTTCAACTTCAACAACCCGGACTCCAGCGGCATCTTCCACGCCCTGGCCGGATCCTTCACCGACCCCGGCGACCCGAAGCTTCTCGGCAAGCTGCCCGGGCGGCCTGGCCCCCAAGGGCTCCGCGCCCGAGCTGGCCAAGGCCTGCGTCGGCGGCCATGGCGCGCTCCACCCAGCAAGGCATCATCGTCTCGCTGTGCTTCTACGCCTGGGCCGGCGTCCACTACGCCCTGGCGGCCATCGGCCTGGTCAAGCACATGAAGGAGCGGGCGGGGGCGTAGATCCTAGAGATGCTCCCCCGCGTCGCGGGGGAGCCGCCGCGAAGCGGCTGAGGGGGGCCAGCTGGACATCGGCCGAGCTAGCCCCCCTCCGGCCCTCTGGGCCACCTCCCCCGCATCACGGGGGAGGATCTGTTCTGCGGCAAGTAATAACCCTCTTCCCCTTGACTCCCCGGCCGGTCGGGCCGAAACGCCCGCGCATGATCAGCCGCTACGCCCGCCCCGAAGCCGCCGCCATCTGGTCCAGCCAGACCAAGTACAAGATCTGGTTCGAGATCGAGGCCCACGCCGCCGACGCCATGGCCGAGATCGGGACCATCCCGAAGCTCGCCGCCGAGACGATCTGGGAAAAGGGCCGCGACGCGGTCTGGGACAGCGACCGCATCGACGAGATCGAGCGCGTCACCAAGCATGACGTGATCGCCTTCCTGACCCACGTGGCCGAGATCGTCGGCCCCGAAGCCCGCTTCCTGCACCAGGGCATGACCAGCTCGGACGTGCTGGACACCTGCTTCGCCGTGCAGCTGTCGCGCGCCACCGATCTCTTGCTGGAAGACGTCGACCTGGTCCTGGCCGCCCTGAAGCGCCGGGCCATGGAGCACAAGATGACGGTGTGCGTGGGCCGCAGCCACGGCATCCACGCCGAGCCCATCACCTTCGGCCTGAAGCTGGCCGGCTACTACGCCGAGTTCCAGCGCGCCAAGGAGCGCCTGGCCATGGCCAAGTTCGAGATCGCCACCTGCGCGATCTCGGGCGCTGTCGGCACCTTCGCCAATGTCGACCCGCGGGTCGAACAGCATGTGGCCGACAAGATGGGCCTGGCCGTCGAGCCGGTCTCGACCCAGGTCATCCCGCGCGACCGCCACGCCGCTTATTTCGCCGCCCTCGGTGTCGTGGCCTCGTCGGTCGAGCGCCTGGCCACCGAGATCCGCCACCTGCAGCGCACCGAGGTCCTCGAAGCCGAGGAGCCCTTCGATCCTGGCCAGAAGGGCAGCTCGGCCATGCCGCACAAGCGCAACCCGATCCTGACCGAAAACCTGACGGGCCTCGCCCGTCTCGTCCGTTCGGCCGTGGTTCCGGCGATGGAGAACGTCGCCCTCTGGCACGAGCGCGACATCAGCCACTCGTCGGTCGAGCGCGGCATCGGCCCCGACGCCACCATCCACCTCGACTTCGCCCTGCGCCGCCTGGCCGGCGTCATCGAGCGCTTCAACATCTATCCCGACAACATGGCCAAGAACCTGGACAAGCTGGGGGGCCTGGTCTTCTCGCAGCGGGTCATGCTGGCCCTGACCCAGGAAGGCGTGTCGCGCGAGGACGCCTACGCCGCCGTCCAGGGCAACGCCATGAAGGTCTGGCGCGGCGAGGGCCGGTTCCTGGACTTCCTGAAGGCCGATCCGGTGGTGTCCAAGGCTCTGTCGAACGAAGCGCTCGAGAGCCTGTTCGACCTGGGCTACCACACCAAGAACGTCGACGTGATCTTCAAGCGCGTCTTCGGCGAACAGGCCTAGTCGCCTGCCGCGCGTGCGCAAGGCGGGCTTCCCACCGGTCGTCGACGCGGACACCCGCGTCCTGATCCTGGGCAGCCTGCCAGGCGAGGCCTCGCTGGCGGTCCAACAGTACTATGGCAATCCCAGGAACGCCTTCTGGCGGCTGATGGAACGCGTGCTCGGCGCGTCCCTCGTCCCGCTGGACTACGAGGCGCGGCTGGCGGCTCTGCTCGCGCATGGCGTCGGCCTCTGGGACGTGATCGCCGAGGCCGAGCGGCCCGGCAGCCTGGACGCGGCGATCCGCGATCCAGCGGCGAATGACCTGGCGGGTCTGATCGAAACCCTGCCGAGGCTGAGGCTCGTGGCGTTCAACGGCGGCGCGGCCGCCAAGCTGGGCGGCCGGCTGATCGGCGGCCGCGTCGAGACGATCGCCCTGCCCTCTTCCTCACCGGCCCATGCCGCCCGGGGTTTCGAGGATAAGGCCGAGGCCTGGACGCGCCTCGCCCGCTTCCTGGTTGCCCAAGCGCGGCATAGCCCCAGCCGGTCCCGGCGTCTCGGGGAGATTACAAGTTATTCATCTGCGCTCGCGCCGCGCTTGGTGCAGCATCCCCGGCTCAGAGGGGTATTGGGATCCGACCATGCGTATTTTCCTGCTGGCGGCCGCTTCGGCCGTCGCGATCTGCGGCGCGGCCGTCGCCGCCGAAAAGCCGATGTACGGCAGCTGGGGCGTCGACCTGACGGCCCGTGACCTGGCGGTGAAGCCGGGCGACGACTTCAACAAGTACGCCAACGGGGCCTGGGAGGCGCGGACGACGATTCCGTCCGACCAAGCCTCCGCCGGCGTCGGCTACGATGTGTTCAATCGCTCTCAGGACCAGCTGCGGACGCTGATCGAGACGGCCGATCCGGCCACCCCGATCGGCGGCCTCTACAAGAGCTTCACCGACGAGGCCAAGGTCGAGCAGGTCGACGACGCCCCACTGAAGGCCGACCTGGCCGCGATCCAGGCGATCACCACCAAGGCGGAGCTGGCCAAGAGCCTGGGCGCGGCGCATGGCGGCTTCGGCCCAGACCTGTTCTCGCTCGACATCTATCCGGACGCCAAGAACCCCGAGATCAACACGCTCTATATCGGTCAATCCGGCCTCGGCCTGCCCGATCGCGACTACTATCTGACCGACGGCTTCAAGCCGCAGCTGGACGCCTACAGGGCCTTCGCCGAGCGCGCCTTGAAGATGGCCGGCTACGCCGACCCGGCCAAGTCGGCGGCCGACGTCATCGCCTTCGAGACCGCCATCGCCAAGGTCAGCTGGCCGGTCGCCGACCGCCGCGACATCGACAAGATCTACAACCCCGTCAGCCTGGTCGAACTGCAGGCCTATGCGCCGGAAATTCCCTGGACGGACTATCTGGCGGCCGCCGGCATCACCGGCCGGAGCCAAGTGGTGCTGGGCGAGAAGACCGCCGTCCGCGACATCGCCAAGCTGTTCGCCGACACGCCGCTGGAAACCCTGAAGGCCTGGCGCGCGGTGCAGGGCGTCGAGGAGATGTCGCCCTACCTCTCCAAGCGCTTCGTCGACAGCCGCTTCGAGTTCGTGAAGGTGCTGAGCGGCCAGACCGCGCTGCGGCCGCGCTGGAAGCGAGGCGTCACCCTGGTCGACGGCAGCCTCGGCGAACTGGTCGGCCAGGCCTATGTGGCCAAGTACTTCCCGCCCTCGTCCAAGGCCCAGATGCAGGAGCTGATCGCCAACCTGAAGGTGGCCATGGCCGCCCGCATCGAGAAGGCCCCGTGGATGGCCCCGGCCACCAAGCAGGCCGCCCTGACCAAGCTTTCGAAGATGTCGGTGATGGTCGGCTATCCCGACAAGTGGCGGGACTATTCGGGCCTGAAGCTCGACGCCGGCGATCTCTATGGCAATGTCCGCCGCAGCGGCGCGTTCGAATGGGCCTATACGCTGAAGGACCTGGGCCAGCCGGTCGACCACGGCAAGTGGGCCATGACCCCGCAGACCGTGAACGCCTACAACGGCGGGCTGGAAAACAAGATCGTGTTCCCGGCCGGCATCCTGCAGGCCCCGTTCTTCGATCCGGCGGCCGACGCTGCGGTGAACTATGGCGCGATCGGCGCGGTGATCGGCCACGAGATCAGCCACGGCTTCGACGACCAGGGCCGCAAGATCGACGACACCGGCAAGCTGCGCGACTGGTGGACGGCCGAGGACGCCAAGCGCTTCGAGGCCCAGGCCGCGGTGCTGGGCGGACAGTACGCGACCTACGAACCCGTGCCCGGCATGAAGATCAATCCCGCCCTGACCATGGGCGAGAACATCGCCGATCTCGCCGGCCTGCAGGTGGCCTACGACGCCTACTACGCCTCGCTGAAGGGCAAGCCCGCCCCCATGGTGAACGGCATGACCGGCGACCAGCGCTTCTTCCTCGCCTTCGCCCAGGCCTGGCGGGACAAGTCGCGCGACGACTCGCTGAAGCAGCAGATGGCGTCCGATCCGCACTCGCCGTCCAGCTTCCGGGTCATCGGTCCGACCCGCAATGTCGACGCCTGGTACGCCGCGTTCGGCGTGAAGCCGGGCGACAAGTTCTACCTGCCGCCGGAAAAGCGTTCGCGCATCTGGTAGGCGCAAAGAAAAAGGCCGCCCCTCGGGGCGGCCTCGTTCGTTCGGCGAAGGGCTTGAGGCCTATTCGCCGGCCTTGATCTGCTCACGGGCCTGGGCCAGCAGTTCCGCCATCTTCATGCGGACCTCGCTCTCGCCGATCGAGACGCCCGAACCCTTCAGGTCGCCATAGACCTTGCGGAAGACGTCCTCGTCGCCCGGCTGTTCGAAGTCGGACTTCACCACGGCGCGCGCGTATTCCTCGGCCGTCGCCAGGCCCATCAGGCCCGCGGCCCACTCGCCCAGAAGACGATTGCGGCGCGCCGCCGCCTTGAATTCCAGTTCCTGGTCCAGCGCGAACTTGCGTTCGAAACCCTGTTCGCGTTCGTCGAAGGTGGTCATGGAGGCCCCAAAGTCGCCAGCCTGTCGCGGCCAGATCAATCGATCCAGCCGCGGCAGGCCCTAATTCTACATTGAGAGCATGACGGTCGCCAAAACCGGCGTCCACTTTCGGCTATCATGCTCTTACGCCGGCTGCATATATCGTGCCGCTCGCGTCCGCAATCCAGGGAGAGCCCGGAGGCGACGTTTCCCGCTCCGCCATAGACCAAACCGGCGCCGTCTGTTTGCGCCTTCGCGCTCATTCGGGTAGGTTCCGCCGGACATTTTTTAGTGAGCGGCCTTGAGTCGAACGCCGCGCGCAGCTATCCGCCGCGCGCGCTTTTCGTTTCTCCGGTGGGGCGCGCGCTGCAGAAGGGCCTCGACGAGAGCCATGACGACCCGTCGCAAGAAGATCTACGAAGGCAAGGCCAAGATCCTGTACGAGGGCCCCGAGCCGGGCACTCTGATCCAGTACTTCAAGGACGACGCCACCGCGTTCAACGCGCAGAAGAAGGCGGTCCTGGAAGGCAAGGGCGTCATCAACAACCGGATCAGCGAGTACATCATGACTCGGCTGAACGGGATCGGCGTGCAGAACCACTTCATCCGCCGCCTGAACCTGCGCGAGCAGCTGATCAAGGAAGTCGAGATCGTTCCGCTCGAGGTCGTGGTGCGCAACATCGCCGCCGGCTCGATCGCCACGCGCCTGGGCCTGACCGAGGGTCAGCCCCTGCCCCGCTCGATCATCGAGTTCTACTACAAGGACGACAAACTCGGCGATCCGATGGTCTCCGAGGAGCACATCACCGCGTTCAACTGGGCCGCGACCCAGGAGATCGACGACATGATGGCCATGGCCCTGCGGGTGAACGACTATCTGTCGGGCCTGTTCAGCGGCGTCGGCATCACCCTGGTGGACTTCAAGATCGAGTTCGGCCGCATCTACGAGGGCGACTTCTCGCGGATCATCCTGGCCGACGAGATCAGCCCGGACAGCTGCCGCCTTTGGGACGCCGCGACCAACGAGAAGCTGGACAAGGACCGCTTCCGCCGCGACCTCGGCAATGTCATCGAGAGCTATACCGAGGTGGCCCGCCGCCTCGGCATCATGAAGGAAATGCCGACCGTCATCCAAGGCGGCATGCACTAAGCCTTCAGTCGGAAGTCGTCGCGACGCCACGCGTCGCGAAGGGAGAGTTAGTCAGTGAAAGCCACCGTCCACGTGTTCCTGAAGCCCGGCGTGCTCGATGTTCAGGGCAAGGCCGTCGAGAACGCCCTGCACGGCCTCGGCTGGGCCGGCCGCCAAGGATGTCCGCGTCGGCCGCGTGATCGAATTCGACCTGGCCGAAACCGACGCCGAGAAGGCCAAGGCCGAGGTCAAGGCCATGTGCGAGAAGCTGCTGGCGAACACCGTCATCGAAAGCTACCGCATCGACGTGGCGTAAAAGAACCCTCTCCCAGAGGGAGAGGGCGGGGCCCAAGGCGTAGCCTTGGGAGGGTGAGGGGTTTAATTGCCGACCGGCGAACCCTAACAACCCCGTTCCGACGCCTCGGCGATTTTCGAGAGATAGAAACCTCTCACCCTCCCACCGCTACGCGGCGGGCCCCTCCCTCCTCAAAGAGAGAGGGGCTTAAGATGCGAAGCTCGTCCGCAGCATCGCTAGACTGGTCTCGCGAATTGGTTCGAGATCCATCTGCGGATCGATCAGCAGCTGGGTGGACAGCCCCAGCAACAACGACCCCACCATCAGAGCGGCCGCGTCGGCGTTGAGCGCCTTGCGGATCACACCTTCGGCCTGCCCCCGCTGGACCATGGCCTCCAGCCGTTCCTCCGCGCCCTTGTGCGCCAGGGCGAAGGGCGCCCCGCAGCTCCGAGACGTCTGCCACCGCGCCGGCCATCAGCACGAAATAGGCCCGCATCTCGCCGTCCCGCGACAGGTTCGTCAGGAAGGCGTCCACGAAGCCCAGCACCGCCTCCAGCCCATCGACCTCGTCCAGGCGGCGGTCGTCCATCTGCGTCTGGAGCCGCGCCTGCAGCCGGCCGATCAGCGCCTCGATCAGGCCCTGCTTGGAGCCGAACCTCTGGGTCACGAGCCCGCGGCTGTAACCAGCCCGAATTCCGATGTTCTCGAAGGTGGCCGCGGCGACGCCCTGCTCGGCGATCAGCTCGGCCGCGGCGCGCAGCAACTCCGCCTCCGACTGCTGGCGGCGGTCGGACTGGGTGCGGCGCTCGGGGACCTTAGGACAGACGTCATCTTGCGGAACTTAGTTATTTGTTGGACAACAAGCAAATAATAGAGGCGGCCGAGAGCCGTTCCCCGGGAGCACCAGGAGGCCACGCATGACGATTCCCGCCGATATCGCCAAGGACATTGTCGATCCTACCGCCTATGCCGACGGCGATCGCGTGGACCAGGCCTTCGCCTGGCTGCGTCGCGAGGCCCCGCTCGACGTCGCTCAGCCCGAGGGTTTCGATCCGTTTTGGGTCGTCACCCGCCATGCCGACATCCTGGAGGTCGAGCGCCAGAACGAGCTGTTCCACAACGGCGACCGCGCCACCGTCCTGACCACGATCGAGGCCGACCGCAAGGTGCGCGAGATGATGGGCGGCTCGCCCCACCTCGTGCGCTCGCTGGTGCAGATGGATAATCCCGACCATTTCGCCTACCGCAAGATCACCCAAGGCTCGCTGCTGCCGCAGAACCTTCGGGCGCTCGAGGCGCGCATCCGCGAGATCGCCCGCGGCTTCATCGACCGCATGGCCGAGCACGGCGACCGCTGCGACTTCGCCCGGGACGTCGCCTTCCTCTATCCGCTGCACGTGATCATGGAGGTGCTGGGCGTCCCCGAGAGCGACGAGCCCCGCATGCTGAAGCTGACCCAGGAGCTGTTCGGCAACGCCGATCCCGAGCTGAACCGCAGCGGCAAGACGATCACCGACGCCGGCGAAGGCGTCGACAGCATCCAGTCCGTGGTCATGGACTTCATGATGTACTTCAACGCCATGACCGAGGATCGCCGGGCCAAGCCGCGCGACGACCTGGCCAGCATCATCGCCAACGGCAAGATCAACGGCGAGCCGATGGGCCACCTGGAGGCGATGAGCTACTACATCATCGCCGCCACGGCCGGTCACGACACCACGTCCTCGACCACCGCCGGCGCGCTGTGGGCGCTCGCCGAGAACCCCGAGCAGTTCGCCAAGGTCAAGGCCGATCCCTCGCTGATCTCGGGCCTGATCGAGGAGTCGATCCGCTGGGTCACGCCGGTGAAGCACTTCATGCGCACCGCCACCGCCGACGCCGAACTGGCCGGCAAGAAGATCGCCAAGGGCGACTGGCTGTTCCTGTCCTACCCGTCGGGCAATCGCGACGAGACGGTGTTCGACGACCCGTTCACCTTCAAGGTCGACCGCACGCCCAACAAGCACATCGCCTTCGGCTACGGCGCGCACATCTGCCTTGGCCAGCACCTGGCGCGGATGGAGATGCGGATTCTGTGGGAGGAGCTGTTCGCCCGCCTCGAGAGCGTCGAACTGGACGGCGCGCCGACCCGCATGACCGCCAACTTCGTCTGCGGTCCGAAGTCGGTGCCGATCCGCTTCAAGATGCACTGAGGCGGGGATGAGCGCGGAACCCTTCAAGGTCTGGCAGTGCCGTACCTGCGGCTACATCTACGATGAGGAACAGGGCGATCCGGGCGAAGGCCTCGCCCCCGGCACGCGCTGGGCCGACATCCCCGCCGGCTGGATCTGTCCGATGTGCGGCACGCCGAAGTCCGACTTCGACATGATCGAACTGTAGAAAAGCGCGGCCGCCCCTTCCGCTCGAAGCTTCGCAACACGATGTTCAGTCGCGAGCGGAAGGGAGACCCTCGATGAGCGCGAAGTTCCACTTGGCCGAGGTCAATGTCGGACGCCTGAAGGCGCCGATCGATCACCCGATGATCAAGGATTTCGCCGACAATCTCGACCGCATCAACGCCCTGGCCGAAGGCTCGCCCGGCTTTGTCTGGCGGCTGAAGGGCGACGGCAACAACGCCACCGACCTGGCGATCGACGGCGACCCGTTGTTCATTCCGAACCTGTCGGTGTGGGAGGACATCCCCTCGCTCGGCGACCTACGTCTATCGCAGCGGCCACGTCGAGATCATGCGCCGCCGCCGCGAGTGGTTCGAGCACATGGATCTCTACATGGCGCTGTGGTGGGTTCCCGCCGGCCATACGCCGACGGTCGAGGAGGCGCTGGAGAAACTGGCGCACCTGGCGACTCAGGGCCCCCACGGCAGCGGCCTTCACCTTCAAGACGCCCTTCCCGCCGCCCAGCGGCGAGGCGGTGGAGCCCGAATTGGATCAGTGCGCGTAATATCGGCCTTGCGTGACTGACATTCCGCCCGAACGGTGCTACAGGCCCGCGCCATGAAAGCCGCCGTCGTCGTTTTTCCGGGTTCGAACTGCGATCGTGACTGCAAGGTCGCCATCGAGCGCTCCGCTGGGGCGCGGGTCGAAATGGTCTGGCACCAGGAGACGGCCCTGCCGGACGACCTGGATCTGATCGTCCTGCCCGGCGGCTTCTCCTACGGCGACTATCTGCGCTGCGGGCGACCATGGCGGCCTTGAGCCCCGTGATGAAGGAAGTCGCCGCCGCCGCCGACAAGGGCGTGGCGGTCGTGGGCATCTGCAACGGCTTCCAGATCCTGACCGAGGTCGGCCTGCTGCCCGGCAGCCCTGCTGCGCAACGCCGGCCTCAAATACGTCTGCAAGCCTGTCGAACTGGACATCGTCAACGGCCAGACCCGCTTCACCGCCGGTTATGGCGAGCAGCGCTCGGCGGTCATGACGGTCGGCAACGGCGAGGGCAACTACTTCGCCGACGAGGAGACGCTGGACCGTCTCGAGGGCGAGGGCCAGGTGGTGTTCCGCTACAAGGAAAACCCCAACGGCTCGGCGCGCGACATCGCCGGCATCATCAACGATCGGGGCAACGTCCTGGGCCTGATGCCCCACCCCGACCGCGCCTTCGACGCCGATCTGGGCTCGGAGGACGGCGCGATCCTGTTCCGCAGCATCTTCCAGAGCGCCTGACGCCCGCCGCTCCGCCAGCGGACAAAAATGGGGCCGGCGGCGCTGTTACGGCGTAGCAGTCGGCAAATCCCAGTCCTAAGGTGCCCGCCTCTGCAGGAGGGCCCACCATGAGTCTCGTTTCCACCTTGCGCGCCGGCCTTCTGGCCGCCGTGGCCATCTCGACGTTCGCGGCCTTGGCGACCGGGCGGGGCCGCGCAAGCCCAGATTTCCGCCATGACCCCGGATATCGACGGCAAGTACGTCGCGGCCAAGGTCAATTACGACTACGAAAAGCGCGTCGCCATGGTGCCGATGCGCGACGGGACCAAGCTCTACACGGTCATCGTCGTGCCCAAGGGCGGCAAGAACCTGCCCATCCTGCTAACCCGCACGCCCTACAACGCCGCCAAGCGCGCCGCCCGCGCCGACAGCCCGCGCATGGTTTCGGCCATGCCGCAGGGCGACGAGCCGTTCGTCGCCGACGGCGGCTATATCCGCGTCTTCCAGGACATCCGCGGCAAGTACGGTTCGGAGGGCGACTACGTGATGACGCGGCCGCTGAAGGGGCCGCTGAATTCGTCCGAGGTCGATCATTCCACCGACGCCTACGACACCATCGACTGGCTGGTGAAGAACGTGCCCGAGACCAACGGCAAGGTCGGCATGCTGGGAAGCTCCTATGAGGGCTTCACGGTCGTCATGGCGCTGGTCAATCCGCACCCGGCCCTCAAGGTCGCCGCGCCGATGAGCCCGATGGTCGACGGCTGGATGGGCGACGACTGGTTCCAGTACGGCGCCTTCCGCCAGATCAACTTCGACTACTTCGCGCGCCAGACCACGGTGCGCGGCGCGGGCGAGGGCGTCCAGCGGCAGGGCTATGACGACTATTCCAATTTCCTGCGCGAGGGGTCGGCTGGCGACTACGCCAAGAACCACGGCCTGGATCAGCTGCCCTGGTGGAAGAAGCTGGCCGAGCATACGGCCTATGACAGCTTCTGGAGCGAACAGGCGCTCGACAAGACCATGGAGAAGACGCCGCTGAAGGTGCCGACCATGTGGATCCAGGGCCTGTGGGACCAGGAGGACATCTGGGGCGCGGTCCACTCGTATCCGGCGCTGGAATCCAAGGACACGAACAACGACAAGAACTACCTGGTGCTGGGCCCCTGGCGGCACAGCCAGGTGAACTACGACGGCTATAATCTGGGCCCGTTCAAGTGGGACGGCGACACCGCCCTGCAGTTCCGCCGCGACGTGCTCAAGCCGTTCTTCGACCAGTACCTGAAGGACGGCCCCAAGGCCGACACCCCGCCGGTGCTGATCTACGACCCCGGCCAGAACAAGTGGAATCGCTATGCGAGCTGGCCACAAGGGGGAACGCAGGCCAAGGCCGGCAAGAACCTCTATCTCGGCGCCAACGGCGGCCTGTCCTTCACCGCCCCGGCGGCGGCCAAGGGCGCGGCGGCCTATGACGAGTATATCTCCGATCCGGCCAAGCCCGTGCCCTACGTCCAGCGCCCCGTGCAGTTCGCCGATGGCGATCGCTGGAAGGCCTGGCTGGTCAGCGACCAGCGCCACGCCGAGAGCCGCACCGACGTCGTGACCTATGTCACCGAGCCTCTGAAGGAGCCGCTGAAGATCGCCGGCGTGCCGAAGGTGAACCTGTTCGCCTCGACCAGCGGGACGGACAGCGACTGGGTGGTCAAGCTGATCGACGTCTTCCCCGACGAGGTCGCCAGCCAACCGGAACTGGGCGGCTACCAACTGGCGGTGGGGATGGACATCTTCCGCGGGCGCTATCGCGAGAGCTTCAGCCAGCCCAAGGCCCTGACGCCGAACAAGCCGCTGAAGTACCAGTTCATCCTGCCGACCGCGAACTACACCTTCCAGCCGGGTCACCGGATCATGGTGCAGGTCCAGTCCAGCTGGTTCCCGCTCTACGACCGCAACCCGCAGACCTTTGTGCCAAACATCTTCTTCGCCAAGCCGTCCGACTATGTGAAGGCGACGCAGCGGGTGTTCCACGCGGGCGACACGGCCAGCTTCATCGAACTGCCGGTGGTGGACGCGAAGTAGGGTCGGAAGCGGCTCCAGACGCAAGAAGGGCCGGCGGATCACCGCCGGCCCTTCGTTCTACGGAGAGTTCAGAGCGTCGTCAGGCGCGGCCCTGATTGGCTTGGCCGCCGCCCTGGTTTTCCGGATTGCGGCCCTGCTCGTTCTGGCGCTGGCCGCCCTGCTGTTGCTGCTGGCCGGGAGCTTGGCGCTGCTGGTCGTTCTGCTGCTGCTGCGGATTACGGTTCTGTTCAGCCATCGGGCTTCTCCTTGGTTCACAGCGCGCTCATGACGCACGAAGGGAAAACGAACGCGGAGTCGCGTCGTTCCTCCGGCCAAGCCGCCTTAATTCCAGCTAAGCTCAAGAATTTTCAGGCCTTTCACTTCGCCCCAGCGTGAATGTCGAGCCCTACGGGGCGGTCGCGCGACGAAGAAGTCCCCTGAGCTGTGGCGGAATCCCGGGGACCGGGTTAGAAGGCGCGCCCATGAGCACGCCCCGAAAGCCCATGGCCGAGCTGGCCGCCGAGTTCGGCCTGAAACCCGCCGAGTACGACGTCGTTCTGAAGCGCCTGGGCCGCGAGCCCAACCTCGTGGAGCTGGGCGTCTTCTCGGTGATGTGGTCCGAGCACTGCTCGTACAAGTCCTCGAAAAACCAGCTGAAGAAGTTCCCGATCAGCGGTCCGCGCGTGATCTGCGGTCCGGGCGAGAACGCGGGCGTCATCGACATCGGCGACGACGACGCGATCATCTTCAAGATGGAGAGCCACAACCACCCGTCCTACATCGAACCCTACCAGGGCGCGGCGACGGGCGTGGGCGGCATCATGCGCGACGTCTTCACGATGGGCGCCCGGCCGATCGCTCTCCTGAACGCCCTGCGCTTCGGCGATCCCGAGCATCCGAAGACCAAGCGCCTGGTGGACGGCGTGGTCGCCGGCATCGCCGGCTACGGCAACTGCGTGGGCGTGCCGACCGTCGCGGGCGAGACCAACTTCCACAAGGGCTACAACGGCAACATCCTGGTCAACGCCATGTGCGTGGGCCTGGCCAAGGCCGACAGCATCTTCTACTCGGCCGCGCCCGGCCCGGGGCTGGCGGTCGTCTATTTCGGCTCCAAGACCGGCCGCGACGGCATTCACGGCGCGACCATGTCCTCGACCGAGTTCACCGAGGATTCGGAAGAGAAGCGTCCCACCGTCCAGGTCGGCGACCCCTTTGCCGAGAAGCTGCTGATCGAGGCCACGCTGGAGCTGATGGCGACCGGCGCGGTCGCCGCCATTCAGGACATGGGCGCGGCGGGTCTCACCTCCTCGTCGGTCGAGATGGCCGGCAAGGGCGGCGTCGGCATCGAGCTGAACATGGACATGGTCCCTCAGCGCGAAGAGGGCATGACCGCCTACGAGATGATGCTGTCGGAAAGCCAGGAGCGCATGCTGGCGGTCCTGAAGCCGGGCCGCGAGAAGGAAGGCCACGCCATCTTCGAGAAATGGGGCCTGGACGCCGCCGTCATCGGCCACACCACCGACACCGGCCGCCTGGTGCTCAAGCACCACGGCGAGACCGTCTGCGACGTGCCGCTGGCCCCGCTGTTCGACGACGCGCCGCTGTATGACCGTCCGTGGGTGCAGCCCAAGCTCGACCCGCGCCTCGACCCCGGCCAGATCCCCGCCCCCGCCGATTGGACCGACGCCGTCCTGCGGATCGTTGGCTGCCCGGACATGGCCTCCAAGCGCTGGCTGTGGGAGCAGTACGACCGCCACGTGATGGCCGACACCCTGGAAGACAGCGCCACCGGCTGCGACGCCGGCATCGTGCGCATCCACGGGACCGGCAAGGCCATCGCCGTCACCAGCGACTGCACCCCGCGCTATGTCCAGGCCGACCCGTACGAGGGGGGCAAGCAGGCGGTCGCGGAAGCCTGGCGCAACCTGACGGCCGCCGGCGACCCTGCCGATCGCCATCACCGACAATCTGAACTTCGGCAGCCCAGAAAAGCCCGAGACCATGGGCCAGATCGTCCGCGCCACCGACGGCATGGCCGAGGCCTGCCGCGCGCTGGACTTCCCGGTCGTGTCGGGGAACGTCAGCCTCTACAATGAGACCAATGGCGTCGCCATTCCGCCGACCCCGACCGTTGGGGCCGTCGGCCTGCTCGAGGACTACGACCTGCGCACCGACTTCTCCAGCGTCGCCGCGGGCGACACGCTGGTGCTGATCGGCGAGACGCACGGCGAGCTCGGCGCGTCGATCTATCTTCGTGAGATCCTGGGCCGCGAAGACGGCGCCCCCGCCGCCGGTCGACCTGGCGGTCGAGAAGAAGAACGGCGACTTCGTGCGCGGCCTGATCGCCTCGGGCCTGGTGGCCGGCGTCCACGACCTGTCGGACGGCGGCCTGCTGATCGCGGCGGCTGACGTGGCCCTGGCCAGCAAGGTCGGGATCACCCTCAACGCCACCAGCGAGGCTCATGCTCACCCCTACCTGTTCGGCGAGGATCAGGCCCGCTACCTGATCGCCACGCCCGATCCGGACGCGGTGATCGAGACGGCCAAGGCGGCCGGCGTCCACGCCATCGTCGCCGGCGCCGCCGGTGGCGACGCCTTTGCCTCGCCCGGTCTGTTCAGCATCCCGCTGGAGAGCCTGCGCACGGCGCACGAAGCCTGGCTGCCGGGCTACATGAACACGCCCAAGGCCTGACAGGAAGGATCGACGGCATGCGTATCCTGGCTCTGACTGCCGTCGCCGCCGTGCTGCTCGCCGGCTGCGCGCCCACCGCCCAGCCCGCCCCCCCGACGGCCGAGACCCTGGCTTCAGCCTGCTCGGCCAAGGGCGGAACGATCCAGCCTGTCGGCAAGGCCCAGATTCCGACCTGCGTCACGCCCTACGCGGACGCGGGAAAGGCCTGCACCGACAAGAGCCAGTGCCAGGGCCAGTGCGTTCTGGAGGGTAATCTGGAGGCCCAGGGCGAAGTCACTGGCGCCTGCCAGAAGACCGATCGCCAGTTTGGCTGTTACGCCCGCGTGATCAACGGCAAGGCGACGGGCGCGATCTGCGTCGACTAAGGAGGGGCCAGCGTCGGCCCTTACCGCCCGGACGCCTTCGCCACCTCGTCCAGCTCGCGCTCGAACGCCTGGCTGGCCTTCACGACGGTGGCCACCGACCGCTTGAAGAAGTCCTGAGGCAGGGTCGCGAAGTCGTCGGTCGGCTTGTGGTATTCAGGGTGATCCTCCACGCCGAAATAGACCCAGGGCACGCCCTTCTCGCCAAAGGCGTAGTGGTCCGACTGGTCGGACCAGTTGTTCTCCTTGCCGTCCGCGTCGGTGTCATGCCCGAACTTCAGGCTGACCGGCGCGGTCGCCGCCACCTTGACCAGGATCGGTTTCAAGTACGGGAAGGGCGCGGTCCCCGAGACGTAGAGTTCGTTCCGGGCGTTCTTGCCCAGCATGTCGAAATTGACCTCCAGCGCGACCGTCTCCAGCGGGATTGGCGGCGCGGCGGCGAAGGCCCGGGCGACCGCGCAGGCCGCTCTCCTCGGCGTCGACCACCGCGAAGATCACGTCGTGCCGGGGCGGCCTGGCCTTGAACGCCTCGGCCACGGCCAGCAGTCCCGCCACGCCGGAGGCGTTGTCGTCGGCCCCGTTGTAGATCTCGCCGCCACGGACGCCCAGGTGGTCGTAGTGGGCCGAGACGACCATCGCCTTGCCGCCCCTGGTTCCCTTGATCCGCGCCACGAGGTTCACCCCGCGGGCCGGAGAGCCGTCGCGCTTGGCGAAGTCGAACGGCTGCTCGAAACGCTCGCCGATCGGCGCGAGGCCGATCTCGGCGAAGCGGCTCAGAATATAGGCTCGCGCCTTCTCCGAACCCGGGGTTCCGGGCGGCCCTGCCCTCCATGTCGTCGGCCGACAGGATCCGGACATCCTCGATGGCCTTGTCGCCGGGGCCCGCGAAGGCCGGGACGGGGCCGAGCGCCAGAAGGGAACAGGCGGCGAGCGCTGGCGCGAACACGCGAGAAAGCTTGATCATTCGCCGTACATGCCGTGCGCCGGGCGGCGAATTCAATTAAATCTCGCTCGACCTCCGGGACCGGAGCGGCGTCGGC
Organism: Aphelenchoides fujianensis; assembly: GCA_024699865.1. Classification (NCBI taxonomy): domain Eukaryota; kingdom Metazoa; phylum Nematoda; class Chromadorea; order Rhabditida; family Aphelenchoididae; genus Aphelenchoides; species Aphelenchoides fujianensis. The sequence continues at coordinate 1,405,789 of JAMPIO010000001.1, read as the reverse complement.
CGCCGCCGAAACGTCCCGGCCACGCCCAGACCGGAGTTTTCCGCCGTGCCCATGTCCCACGCCGAGCTCGAAGCCCGCCTTCTCGCGGCCTTCCCCGACTCCGAGATCGTCCTGACGGACTTGGCCGGGGATAACGACCACTGGAAGGCCCGCATCGTCTCGCCGGCCTTCAAGGGGCTGCCGCGCGTGCGTCAGCACCAATTGGTCAACAAGGCCCTGGCCGACGTCCTGGGCGGGACGCTGCACGCCCTGGCGCTCGAAACCGCCGCCCCCGCCGACTGACCGCGCGAAAGGCCGCGGGCAAGGCTTGATCCCCGCACTTGACCCAGCGGTCGGGGGGCCCTAGCTGAAGACTTCCGCCAAGGACCCTTTTCATGACCGACGTCGCCTCCTCCCCCGCCATCGACTTCATCGCCAAGACCATCGCCGAGCATCCGGTCGTGGTGTTCATGAAGGGCGTTCCGGACCAGCCGCGCTGCGGCTTCTCGTCGGTCGTCGTTCAGATCCTCGACCACCTGGGCGTCGAGTTCGTCGGCGTCGACGTCCTGCAGGACGACGAGCTGCGCCAGGGCATCAAGACCTTCACCGACTGGCCGACCATTCCCCAGCTCTATGTAAAGGGCGAGTTCGTCGGCGGCAGCGACATCGTCCGCGAGATGTTCCAGTCGGGCGAACTGAAGACCTTCCTGGCCGAGCAGGGCGTTCTGGCCGCTTGATCCCCGCGTGAGCCGCCTCTTCGTCCCGCCCTCGGACGCCTATTCCCTGACCTTCGAGCCCAAGGCGTCGGACATCGACGCCAACGGCCACGTCAACAACGTGGTCTATCTGGCATGGGCCCAGGACCTGGCCATCGCCCACTGGGAAGCCTGGACCACCGAAGAGCAGCGCGCGCCCTGGAGCTGGATCGCGCGCCGCCACGAGATTGACTACCGCCGCGAACTGCTGCCGGGCGAGATCGCCACTGGCTACACCTGGGTCGGCGAGCTAAAGGGGCCCCGCTTCGAGCGCTATGTGCGCATCGACGGTCCCGACGGCGAGATGTGCGCCCAGAGCCGCACCGACTGGGTGCTGATCGACATCGCCGCCAAGCGCCCCGCGCGCGTGCTTCCCTGGATGATCGAACGCTTCACGCCGAAGGGCTAGGCAGACGGCTTCCGCGGCTTGTAGATCCGTAGCATCCGGAAGCCGCCGCATTGCGAGCACGTACCGAGCGTGTAGCTCGTTCCGAAAGCTCCGTAGCGGATCCCGCCAGCCGAGGCCAAGGAGCGCTGCCTGCCGCAGGTCGTGCACTGAATCTTCCAGGCGTTGGACTCGCTGACGAGATCATCGACCACCGCGCCAAAGGCCTTGCGGATCTTGTCAAACATCAGTCGCCTCCTCGCGGCCGCTGTTCCGAGAGTAGCGGATTGGCGATCACGATGCGCTCGCCGCGTTTCAAGCCCAGCTCCTCGTAGCTGAACGTCATCTCCGCCCAGCTCCTAGCCCCCTTGCACGTCTCCAGCCGCCGCCGGGCGAAGGCGACCACCGCCCGGCCGTCCTCGCGGTCCACGCGGAACACCATGTTGGCGCGGTCGGCGCAGCCCCGGCTCTCGATCCGGATCGTCAACCCATATTGGCCCAAGGAGACCGCCAACAGCGGTTCGAGCTCGGGCCAGGTCTGCCCCGCGACCAGGCGAGGCGTCGTCGCGCAGCCGGCGAGCACGAGGGCGGCGCCGGCGAGCACGAAACCTCTGCGCGAATGCTCGCTGCTCATCGACCTCTGTACGAACCGTCCGAACTGGGATGAAGATCACCCGACATAGCTCGCGTGACCAGTGCTGGAGAGATCTTCGTGCGTCTTCGTTCTGGCCTCGCGGCCGCCTTTCTCGCCAGCGCGATCAGCGCGCCGGCCCTCGCCGCCGACGGCAAGACGCTGGACGCCGAAGTCGAACGCCTGATGACCGCCGGCCAGATACCGGGTGTCGCCCTGGCCGTGGTCGAGAACGGCAAGGTCGCTCACGTCGTCGCCAAGGGCGCGCGCAACGCCAAGGGCGACGCCCTCACGTCCCGGACGGTGATGTACGCCGCCTCGATCACCAAGGCGGCGTTCGCCTATTACGTCATGATGCTGGTCGACGAGGGCAAGCTCGATCTCGACCAGCCGATCGCCACCTACCTTCCCAAGCCCCTGCCCGAGTACAAGGCCTATGCGGACCTGGCCGACGATCCGCGTTGGCGCGCGATCACGCCGCGGATGTTGATGACCCACTCGGCGGGCTTTCCCAACTTTCGCTGGCTGAATCCGGATGAGAAGCTGGACATCAAGTTCGATCCGGGGAACCGGTACGCCTATTCCGGCGAAGGCATCAACCTGATGCAGTTCGTCATCGAGCAGGGCCTGGGCCTCAAGGTCGGCGAGGAGATGAACCGTCGGCTGTTCCAGCCTCTGGGCATGACGCGCTCCAGCATGATCTGGCGGGACGACTTCGCCGGCGACCTCGCTGACGGCCGGGACGAGGCCGGGAAGTGGGAGCCCCATGACGACCGTTCCAGCGTCAAGGCGGCCGGCTCCCTGGACACCACGATCGAGGACATGGCCAGGTTGGCCGCCGCCATGGCCTCGGGCTGGGGCCTCTCAGCCAGGGCGCGGGCGGACTTCGTCAGGCCCGGCCTGCCGATCAAGAGCGCCCACGAGTTCCCCACCTTCACGACCGAGGAGGGATCGGACAACGCCCGCATCGGCCTGGCGGCGGGCGTCGGGATCGTGACCCACAACGGGCCTCAGGGCCCAGCCTTCTTCAAGGGCGGGCACAACGAGATCACCGACAACATCCTCGTCTGCGTCGAGAAGAACCGCCGCTGCGTGGTGATCCTGACGAACAGCGGCGTCGGCCAGAGGATCTTCCCCGCCCTGACCAAGGCCGCCCTCGGCGAGACCGGGACGCCCTGGACATGGGAGTATGGCCGACTGCCGCCCCTCGGGCGATAGGGGCTATCCCCAGGGACCGACCTTGCGTCCGATGCCGCTCGGCCGGACAGCCGGCTCGGAGATCGGGACCGCCGCCCGCCGCCCGCCCTGCCCCACGCCCAGCCGCAGCAGGGCCTCGACGCGGTTTCGGGTCGCCGGGTGGGTCGAGAACAGATTGTCCGCGCCCCGGCCCGCCAGCGGGTTGATGATGAACATGTGTGCCGTGGCGGGGTTGCGCTCGGCCTGGACGTTCTCGTAGCCGCCGCGGGCGAAGGCCTCGATCTTCTCGAGCGCGCGGGCCAGGGCGGCCGGGTCGCCGCCGATCCCGGCGCCGATGCGGTCGGCCTCGTACTCCCGCGCCCGGCTGATCGCCATCTGCACCAGCATGGCCGCGATCGGGGCCAGGATGGCGATGGCGATCGCGCCGATCAGGCCGCCGCCGTTATGACCTTCCTCGTCGCGCGAGCCGCCGAAGAAGAAGGCGAAGTTGGCCAGGGCCGAGATCGCGCCGGCGATGGTCGCCGTCACGGTCATGGTCAGGGTGTCGCGGTTCTTCACGTGGGCCAGCTCGTGCGCCATCACGCCTCGGATCTCGTCACGGGTGAGCAGCGACAGGAGGCCGGTCGTGGCCGCCACCGCCGCGTGGGCCGGGTCGCGGCCGGTGGCGAAGGCGTTGGGCTGAACGCTGTCGATGATCGTGACGCGCGGACGCGGCAGGCCGGCCTTGGCCGCCATCTCGACCACGTCGGTGACGTAGTTGCGGATTAGCGGCTCGGGATGGCTCTCGTCCACCTCCTGGGCCCCGTAGGTCCGCAGCACGATCTTGTCCGCGTTCCAGTAGGAAAAGGCGTTCATCGCCACGGCCAGCACCAGGGCGATCGCCATGCCGGTCGGACCGCCGATCAGGTAGCCGGCGCCGGCGAACAGGGCCGTCAGGCCCGCGAGCAGGATGTAGGTCTTGAAGTGGTTCATCGGTCTAGTCGTCAGTCGAAGATGTCGAACAGGTCGAAGCGCTTTTTCTTCTTGTAGCCATAGGCGCCGCCGCGATGATCGTCGTCGCGGCGACCATGGCCTTCGGGCCGGTGATCGTGATGATGATCGGGACGGCTGTAGGGACGCGGCTGGGCGTAGATGGCGTGCGCCTCCTCCCGCTCCAGCGCCATCAGTTTCTCGAGCTCGCCCCGGTCCAGCCAGACGCCGCGGCAACGCGGGCACATGTCGAACTCGACGCCGGCGCGTTGAACGGCTTGCATGGAGCCATCGCAGTTGGGGCACATCAAAAGCGGCACGCGGAACCTCCGGTCCAAAAAGGATGGATCGGGTGTCCTCGATGGAGGCGGCGCCTTTCGGGGAGGGGGGCTAAGGCGGCCGGACCCAAGACATCGAGAACACCCGATGCGGTCCGACATCACGAGCGCTTGCATCGCTCGCCAGAGGGGCCCGGTCCCGCTGTCCTAAGCTGGTATGGCGCGCGCGGGGTTTCAAGGGGCGCCGCGTCCTTAAGGGCCAAGTCGCCTCGTTATCACTAGCTTAAGTGGAGCGACTGAATAAGGTTCGCTCGAAGCTACACATGGGGGACACATGAGCGATTCCGACACCATCGAAGTGCCCAAGCCTGCCGCACAGACCGACGCGGGCCTGACCGACAAGAAATACTGCCTGGGCTGCGGGAAGCCGCTGCACAAGTCCGCCCCCCAATGTCCGCATTGTGGGGCGCCGCAAGCCGACGTCGCGGCCACGGGCTCGAAAAGCCGCGTGATCGCCATCATCCTGGCTCTGCTTCTGGGCGGCATCGGCGGTCACAAATTCTACCTGGGCCGGATCGGCTGGGGGATCCTCTACCTGCTGTTCTGCTGGACCTTCATCCCGTCGATCGCCGCGCTGGTCGAGGCGATCATCTACATCACGATGAGCGACCAGGCCTTCGCCAAGAAGTACGGCTGAACGCACGTCGCCGACGGCCAAGCCGAACAACAAAAAAGGCCCCGGATCGCTCCGGGGCCTTTTCCGTATCTCTTCGGATCCGACGCTTACGAAGCGTAGAATTCGACGACGAGGTTCGGTTCCATCTTCACCGGGTACGGAACTTCCGACAGTTCCGGAGCGCGGACGAAGGTGGCGGTCATCGACTTGGCTTCGACCGAGACGTACTCGCAGAAGTCACGTTCGTTCGAGGCCAGGGACTCCAGAACCAGAGCCATGTTGCGCGACTTTTCGCGGACGCTGATCACGTCGCCCGGCTTGCAACGGTACGACGGGATGTTGACGCGCTTGCCGTTGACCAGGACGTGGCCGTGGTTGACGAACTGGCGGGCCGCGAACGGGGTCGGGACAAACTTGGCGCGGTAGACGATGGCGTCCAGACGCGATTCCAGCAGGCCGATCAGGTTCTCCGAGGTGTTGCCCTTGCGGCGGGCGGCTTCCTCGTAGGTGCGCGAGAATTGCTTCTCGGTCAGGTTACCGTAGTAGCCCTTCAGCTTTTGCTTGGCGCGCAGCTGCAGACCGAAGTCCGAAACCTTGCTCTTGCGGCGCTGGCCGTGCTGGCCGGGGCCGTACGAGCGCGAGTTGACCGGGGACTTCGGACGGCCCCACAGGTTTTCACCCATGCGGCGGTCGATTTTGTACTTGGCGCTATGGCGCTTCGACATAGTCGTTCTTTCTAACGATCCGGGCCGGCTCCCCTCGAAAGAGGTGCGATCGCAACGGCGGCTTCGGGTCAATCCGTCATAAGGTCATCGCGCCGCGCGGCGAGCCGGCGGCGTGAAGGCGCGGTTTATGAGCGAAGGCGGGCGGGGAGTCAACCTTGAGGCGGCGGGGCGCCCTGCAACCGCTCACGTAAGGCTCGTGATCGCTGCTTCCGCCGACTTTCGCCCCAGCGCCAAATTATCCAGAACGTCAGATAGCCAGCCAACGCGATGAACGGGAGAAGCAGCATCGCCGGCTTGAACGCCGCATGCCGGTGAAATCGGACCGGGAACGGCAGGCCCAAGGCGTCCGCGAGCACCACCGCCCAACCGGCCAGGAAAATCAGTCCTGCCGAGCGCCATGGCGTCAGCGGGTTGACGACATCGTCGCGGCGGTCGGGGCGCTCTTGGACCATGCCCCAGCCTAGGCCATGGTCCAAGCCCGTCAACTCAAGGTCGAACCAGCGGATTGCGCACGCGGATCTGGCCGCCACGTTCCACGCCGAACGTCTCCAACGGATAGCGCAGCTCGACGCCTTCGGCGATCAAGGCTCGGCACATGTCCGGCCGCTTGCGGGTGAAGGTGAAGGCGGTCAGGCCGTCGCGGCGCTGGCTCTCGACCGAGAAGTCGTCGGAGCGCGTGCAGCCGTTGGACGAGACCCTGATCACCAGGTCGTCTCGCTCCACCCTGACGGCCTGCAGCGAACTCGAGCCTCTCCGACGCGCCCCGGGTCACCGTGACGTCGTGATGGCCCTCGTCAGCGTCGATGATCACGCAGGCCGAGGTGCTGAGGCCCAGTGCGATCACGGCGGCGAGCGGTGCGAATTTCATGGATATCCCCTCCAGTAAGCTTGACCGTGAGAGGACCGCCCGGCCGCCTGAACCCAGGATGAATTACGAAAGAGTCACAACCGGGCGGCGTGGAACGCCAGATGGTCGGCGATGAACGTCGTGATGAAGAAGTAGCTGTGGTCGTAGCCTTCCTGGCGACCGGACCGTGACCTTGCGGCCAGCCTTGGCGGCGGCGGCTTCGATCAGCTCGGGCTTTAGCTGGCTTTCCAGGAAATTGTCGGCCAGGCCCTGGTCGATCAGGATGTCGTCGAAGCCGCCGCCCTTGCCGTCCTCGATCAGGGCGCAGGCGTCGTAGGGACGCCAGGCGGCGCGATCGGGGCCAAGATACGCCGTCAGCGCCTTGTCGCCCCAGGGGCAATTCAGCGGCGAGACGATCGGCGCGAAGGCGCTGACCGACTTGAAGAGCTCGGGGTGCTTCAGCGCGATGGTGAGGGTCGCCGTGGCCGCCCATCGAGTGGCCGAAGATCCCCTTGCGCGCGCCGTCCAGCGGGAAGGCGCCTTCGACCGCCGCCAGCAGGTCGCCGGTGACGTAGGAGTGCATCATGAAATGCGGCGGCCCACGGCGTCTGGGTGGCGTCGACATAGAAGCCCGCCCCCTGCCCCAGGTCGTAGGCTGGATCGTCGGCGACGCCTTCCCCGCGCGGGCTGGTGTCCGGCGCGACGATCGCGATCCCGTGCTTGGCGGCGTGCTCGTAGACGCCCGACTTCACCGTGAAATTGTCCTCGGTGCAGGTCAGGCCCGACAGCCAGACGAGGTAGGGGAACGGACCCTGCCCGTCCGGCGTCCACACCGTGAACTTCATCGGCGTGCCGGTGCTGGTGGAGGCGTGCTTGCAGTAGCGGAGCGTTCCGCCATGGACGCGGTGGGTGGAGAGGGTTTCGACGGTCATGGTCACTCTCCTCTCCCTTCCCCCTCGATGGGGGAAGGGTCGGGGATGGGGGGTGATCTACTGAGCTGGCGGGCGGTGGGCGGCCTCGAACGCCGCATCACCCCCACCCTACCCTCCCCCATCAAGGGGGAGGGAGCCTTGGTTCTAGAACGTCACCACCGTCCGGATGCTTTCGCCCGCGTGCATCAGGTCGAAGGCCTTGTTGATCTCTTCCAGCGGCAGGACGTGGGTGATCATCGGGTCGATCTGGATCTTTCCGTCCATGTACCAGTCGACGATCTTCGGCGTGTCGGTGCGGCCCGGGCGCGCCGCCGAAGGCCGTGCCGCGCCACACCCGGCCGGTGACCAGCTGGAACGGGCGGGTGGAGATCTCCTTGCCGGCCTCGGCCACGCCGATGATGACGCTCTCGCCCCAGCCGCGGTGGCAGGCTTCCAGCGCCTGGCGCATGACCGTCGGTGTTGCCGGTGGCGTCGAAGGTGTAGTCCGCGCCGCCGTCGGTCAGGGCCACCAGATGCGCCACGAGGTCGCCCTCGACCTTGGTCGGGTTGACGAAGTGGGTCATGCCGAACTTGCGACCCCACTCCTCGCGGGCCGGATTGAGGTCGACGCCGACGATCATGTTGGCGCCGACCAGCTTCAGCCCCTGGATGACGTTCAGGCCGATGCCGCCCAGGCCGAAGACGATGCAGTTGGCGCCCGGCTCGACCTTGGCGGTGTTGGTCACGGCGCCCACGCCCGTGGTCACGCCGCAACCGCAGTAGCAGGCCGTCTTGAACGGCGCGTCGCGGCGGATCTTGGCCACCGCGATCTCGGGCAGGACCGTATAGTTCGAGAAGGTCGAGCAGCCCATGTAGTGGTAGATCGGCTGGCCCTTGTAGGAGAACCGCGTGGTGCCGTCCGGCATCAGCCCCTTGCCCTGGGTGGCGCGGATCGCGGTGCACAGGTTGGTCTTGCCCGAGAGGCAGCTTTTGCACTGGCGGCATTCGGGCGTGTAGAGCGGGATCACGTGATCGCCGACCGCCACGCTGGTAACTCCCGCGCCGACCTCGACCACCACGCCCGCGCCTTCGTGGCCCAGGATCGAGGGGAAGATGCCCTCGCTGTCGAAGCCGTCCAGCGTGTAGGCGTCGGTGTGGCAGACGCCGGTCGCCTTGATCTCGATCATCACCTCGCCGGCCTTGGGCCCTTCGAGGTCGACCTCGACGATCTCCAGCGGCTTCTTGGCTTCGAAGGCGACGGCGGCGCGGGTCTTCATCGATAGGTCTCCTCAGGAACGAGTCGGCGCGACTTTGCCGCCGCGGGCGATCCGGGTCGAGCCCCGATCAGGCCTTCACCACCGGCGGCAGGCGGAAGCGGCCGTCCAGCAGCTCGGCGCGGGGCAGATAGGCGCGCAGGTACATGGCGAACGGGCCCGCCTTCGGCGCGGGCAGCCAGTTGGCCGAGCGCTCGCCGCCCGGATCGTTCCGGCCGATCCAGAGGTCCAGAGCGCCGTCGGCGTTGCGCTTGAGACCCGGCGTGCGGTCGCCGATCGTGTAGCGACGCAGCGGATTGTCGGTGAAGAAGAACTGGCCATCGGCCGTCGCCTCGTACATCGACAGCGACCAGAAGCCATCCACGGGCAGCTTGGCCGGCAAGCTCAGACGATAGAGGCCGTCGCCGGTGAACTGGCCGCCGCCGTCGTCGCCGGCCGCCTTCATGTACATCGCCTCGGCGACCGGCAGTGCGCCCAGCCCCTGCAGGGCGACGATGGCGCGATACAGATAGTCCTGACCGTAGTCGCCCAGATTGGGACGCGGATACGACCAGCCGTTCACGAACGTCTGCCGTCCCTGGGCGAACATGGTGATCATCCGCGCCTGGTCGACGCCCGCCGCCGCCGTGGCCGCGTCGAAAGGCCCCTCGCCCAGGAAAGCCGCCGTTCGGCGCAGGATCCGCAGGTCCGTCGGCGGGGCGGGATCGCTGGCCAGCAAGGCGCGGGCGGCGGCGAAATAGGCTTCCGGGCTGGCGTCGCGAGCGGCGTAGGGGGCGACCTGCCCTCCCGCGGGTCCCCTCAGTTGGAACCCATCCTGAGCCTTGTGCGCCGCGGCCAGGTCGTCGTCGCCGTCGGTGAGCACCCGGATCAGCAGCCAAGCATGCGGCGTGGCGATGCGAACGGCATTGGGTCCGCTGGAGGCTTGGCCGGGGCCGACCAGGGTGAAGGTCCCGCCCTCGCCGCCGATCGTGCGCGTCCCCAGCACCACGTTGTTGTTGGTGAACATGTCCATCACGGCCGCCGAGTAGTAGCGCTCGGCCATCGGCGGGATGGTCAGGGTCAAGGGGCCTTGGCTCAGGTCCAGGAACGCCGTGGAATAGAGGGTGTCGTTATTGGGGGTCGTCACGCGGCGGGACGTGTGGTCGGCCAGGGTCCGCGTATGATCCAGGCTGTTGATCGCCGCGCCAGGCGCCTTCAGCAAGCGGGCGCGGGTGGTCGCCATCTCGATCAGCGGCAGGGCGTAGAGGTAGGCGTCACGCGCCGCCGTCGGGTCCGCCGGGGCGGCGCGGGCCGCGAAGCCTGGCGCGAAGCCCACGGCGCCGGCCAGGGCCAGCAATTCGCGACGGTTCATGGCCCCCTCCCCAAACGCTTGTTTGGGAGAGTGAACGCGCGAAAGGCGAGCGGCGCAAGACCGCCCGCCTCCGCCTACCGCCTCCGGGGAGCCGCCGGGGCGCGGATCAGGCCGCGGTGGCGTAGCGCGCGGCGTGCACCGCGGCTTCCAGCGTGATGATGGTCGCGTCGACCCGGTCGTGCGGGTCCGAGCCCACCAGCTTCTTGACGAGGGCCGGCGACAGCGCCTCGCGCAGGTGTCCCAGCGCGCGCGGCGGCGCGATCAGGACCAGATGATCGAAGTGATGTTTGGCCGCCAAGCCTTCCAGCCGCTTGGCCAGACCAGTCAGGAAGGCCTTTTCGGCGCGGTCCCGGGCGTCCCCCGAATGGGTGATGTGGCTGGGGGCCGCATGGTCGTGATGTTCCTTCACGTCGGCCAGCCATTCGGGACGATCATGCAGCGGGCCGTCGATGCGCGGCTGTTCCAGAAGTCGGGCCCGGCGACCGTCGGCGACAACGACGAGAGTGATGGCGTCTGGGTTCATGGAGAGGCTCCTTCTTGACCACGGAAGGCAAACTGCGCCTCGCCGATCCGGCGGCGGATGATTCAGGTCAAATCCGCCGCGCGGACCTCTCCTTAAGGAGCGGGATCCTTGGCGGCCTTCGCCGCCAGCTTGGCCAGCACGCGCCCTCGCCCCTTGCTCAAGGCGGTGATCACGCCCCGGAAGGTGCGGACTTCCTGGTCGGTCAGGCGGGCGCGGGCCAGCGGGACGCGCAGGTTGCGCACCATCGACGGCTTCTTCTCCGGCGGATGGTAGAAGCCGGCCTTCTCCAGCTCGTCCTCGAGGTGCTCGTACAGACCCAGCATGGCGGCCTGGTCGGCGGGCTCCTCGACATTGAGCTCGAACTTCTTCCAGGGCCGGTCGTCCTGGGTCATCTTCCATTCGTAGGCGTTGATCGACACGGCCTGGGCCAGGTTCAGCGACCGGAAGCGCTCGTCGATCGGGATCGAGACGATGGCCTGGCACAGGGCGATGTCGTGGGTCTCCAGCCCCGCCCGCTCGCCGCCGAACAGCAGCCCCACCTTGCGGCCCTGGGCGACTTCCTCGGCCAGGTGAGCGGCGCTCTCGCGCGGGGTGTAGACCGGCAGGCGCGTTTCGCGGGGGCGCGCCGTGGTGGCGTAGACCAGCTTCAGGTCGGCGATCGCCGCCTCCAGGCTGTCGAACACCTTGGCCTCGTCCAGCGGCCAGTTGGCGGCCCGAGGCGCTGGCCCAGGCGCGCTCCTGCGGCCAGCCGTCCCGGGGACGCACCAACCTGAGGTCGGAGAGGCCGAAGTTGGCCATCACCCGCGCGACCGAGCCGATGTTCTCGGCCAGCTGGGGTTCGTTGAGAATGACGCAAGGCGGCGCGGGCCGCGCGGCGGCGGGCGGATTTTCGTCGGTCATCCGCACCCTTTGCCGCCGACTGCGCGCCAGATGCAAGAGGGCTGGCAGCCGAACCGCCACGGCCGCGTTTAGCGGGGATGTCGCGCCGCGCCCTCCTGACCGCCCTCGCCGTCCTCCCGCTCCTGGCCGCCTGTGGCGAAGAGCCGATGCTAGGCCAGGAGGAGCCGGCCATGCGGCCAAGGCCTCTGCAGAAGAAGATGGAGACGATCGCCGAGCAGGCCGCGCCCGCCATTCTGGGCGTCGCGGCCGAGGACCTCGGAACCCGCCAGCTCTGGTCGTTCAACGGCGACCGTCCCTTCGCGTTGGGATCTGCGGCGCGCGTGCCGATCCTGGCGGCGGTCATGGCCGAGGCCGCCGAGGGCCGCCTCCCGGCGAACGAGACGATCGCCGTCCGTGACGTGGATCTCTCGCCGCCGCCCAGCGCCGTGGCCGACGCCTGGCCGGAACGCGCCACCTATGGCGTGGCCGAACTCGAGCGGCTGGCCCTGGCTGGCGACAACACCGCGCTCGACCTGCTGACCAAGCGGATCGGCGGTCCTGGCGCGGTCGATGGCTGGCTGGGCGTCAAGCGCATCGACGGAATCTCGGTCGACCGGTATCGCCGCCAGATCCTGCCCGAAGCCCTGGGCCTGGCCTCGTTCCGCGCCGGCTGGAAGGGCGAAGCGGCCTGGCGGCGCGCGGTGGACGCCACGCCGGCGGCCGATCGCCAGCGCGCGGCGCGGCGGCTCCTGGATGACACCCGCGACATCGCCACGCCTGTCGCCATGGTGCGGCTGCTGGAGGCCCTCGATACTCGCGAGGTCTTCACTTCGGCCGACCCTCGCCGCCTGCTCGGCCAGGACACCGGCTATCTGACCGCGAGCCTGCCCAAGGGCGCCAAGCTGTGGCAGGCGGCCGGCTCCGAACCCGCCGACCTTGGGATGACGCCGGAGAGCCATGCCGTCGCCCTGGTCGAGCTGAAGGACGGCCGGCGCGTGGCGATCGCGATCTTCCTGACCGGCTCGACCGCGAGCGTCGGCGAACGGGAGGCGGTCATCGCGCGCGCGGCCCAGGCCGTGCTGAACGACTTCTAATCGGCGCTTGTCCCCGAAACCGAGCCGTCGAGGACCGAACTTGGCCGCCCGGAACAACCGTTCGGCTTTTCCGCCGCGACGCAACAGTCTATAGCCACCCGGTCCGCGCCGCTTCCTGGCCCTGTGCGCCAGATCGCATAGGCGCGCCACCGCCAGAGGAACATCCCCGCTATGGCCAAGATCAAAGTCGCCAACCCCGTCGTCGACATGGACGGGGACGAAATGACCCGGATCATCTGGAAGCTCATCAAGGAAAAGCTGATCTTCCCGTACCTGGACCTGGAACTGGACTATTACGACCTGTCGGTCGAAAACCGCGACGCCACCGATGATCAGGTGACCATCGACGCGGCCAACGCCACGAAGAAGCACGGCGTCGCCGTCAAGTGCGCCACCATCACGCCGGACGAAGCCCGCGTGAAGGAATTCAATCTGAAGCAGATGTGGAAGTCTCCGAACGGAACGATCCGTAACATCCTGGGCGGCGTGATCTTCCGCGAGCCGATCATCTGCCAGAACGTGCCGCGCCTGGTGCCGGGCTGGACCCAGCCGATCATCGTCGGCCGTCACGCCTTCGGCGACCAATATCGCGCGACGGACTTCAAGTTCCCCGGCGCGGGCACCCTGTCGATCAAGTTCGTCGGGGAAGACGGCCAGACGATCGAACACGAGGTGTTCAAGGCTCCGGACGCCGGCGTCGCCATGGCGATGTACAACCTCGACGACTCGATCCGCGACTTCGCCCGCGCCTCGTTCGCCTACGGCCTGAACCGCGGCTATCCGGTCTACCTCTCCACGAAGAACACGATCCTCAAGGCCTATGACGGCCGCTTCAAGGACATCTTCCAGGAGATCTTCGACGCCGAGTACGCCGACCAGTTCAAGGCCAAGGGCATCCACTACGAGCACCGCCTGATCGACGACATGGTCGCCTCCGCGCTGAAGTGGTCGGGTGGCTACGTCTGGGCCTGTAAGAACTACGACGGCGACGTGCAGTCGGACATCGTCGCCCAAGGCTTCGGCTCGCTGGGCCTGATGACCTCGGTGCTGATGACGCCGGACGGCAAAACGGTGGAAGCGGAAGCCGCCCACGGCACCGTCACCCGCCACTACCGCCAGCACCAGAAGGGCGAGAGCACCTCGACCAACTCGATCGCCTCGATCTTCGCCTGGACCCGCGGCCTGGCTCACCGCGCCAAGCTCGACAACAACCAGGCCCTGGCCGACTTCGCCGCCACCCTCGAGCGCGTCTGCATCGAGACCGTCGAAAGCGGCTACATGACCAAGGACCTGGCCCTGCTGGTCGGCGACAAGCAAGGCTGGCTGACCACCGAAGGCTTCCTCGACAAGATCGACGAGAACCTGAAGAAGGCCATGGCCGCCTAAGCCTTTCGCTCACGCGGAAGCGATAGCGCCCCGGAGGTCCGCCTCCGGGGCGTTTTTCATTCGGCGCGGCCGCGCTCCATCAGCGCGCCGGCGAAATCGATCACGCACATGGACCCCCACTGCCGGTGCGACCCGCAGGCCACCCCGGCCGCGCTGTAGCCCGGCGAGAAGATGTTGCGCCGGTGGCCGCGGCCGGGGACGCGGCTGTCGATGATCAGCTGCCGGACCACCGCCCGGGCGTCGTCATGGCCGTACGAGATGTTCTCGGCGCTCAGGCCGGCATAGACCCCATTCTCGCGCAGGCGGCGACCCAGGCTGCCGGCGGGACCGTGCCCCACCTCGCCCCGAGCGCCCTGCGCGCTGGCATGGGCGCGAGCGGCCGCGTCCAGGCGCCGGTCGGCTTTCAGCGGCGGCAAGGGCGGCTGACGTTCGAGGAAGTCCAGCGCCTCGTCGACCGCTTCCGACTCCTCCTGTTCGAACACCCAATCGGGCGCGCCACGAAGTTCGCGAGCGTAGTCGGCGGGATTGGCCCGGACGTAGTTGATCTCGGCCAGCACCGCCTCGTCGAGTTCGGCGGCCGAGGCCAGGGCGGGAAGGAAGAGCGCGGCCGCGACGGCGGCGGCGCGGGCGAGCGCCACGGGACGGGACAACACGTGTCGTTACTCTCGATACGATGCGTCCCCCGAAATCGCTGATAGCAGCGTTCACCTTGGCGCGCGATGGGCAAGTCGTCGCGGCCGCCAGAAAGGCGACGCCGCGAACGGCGTCCTTGCGGCGCTGGCGGAGACTGGTCTATGCCGCCTTGAGCTCCGGAGGCGGCATGACCCTGCAGAAGCGGATCTGGGACCTGATCGTGCTGGCGATCTTCGTCTTCGCCACCGCCTTTGTCTCCGCGCCCTGGTTCGCGTTCCGGGCCCTAAAGGCGGCCGCGCGCTACGAGGACGTGCAGGCGATCGGCGAACTGGTCGACTTCCCCGCCGTGCGCCGCGCCCTGACGGCCCAACTGATCTTGGACACGCCGGCCGCTCAGCCCGAGGCCCCGTCGATCTGGCGCGACCCGCTGGGCGTCTTCAAGAAGGCGGTCGAGCCCCTGGCCCCGCCCGAGCCGAAGGTGGATCGCTATCTGACCGTCTCCGGATTCGGCGACCCTGACCCGCGGCTACGCTCCGAACGCGGCCCCCGCCGAGCCAGCGAGCGGCGTGTTGAAGGAGTCGGTGAAGGGTCCGCACCCGACCATCGCCTATTGGGATCCCAACCGCGTGCGGATTTCGGTCAAGCGCCCCGGCGCTCGCGACAAGGTCACGGTCTTCACCTTCGAGCGCCGGGCGCTGTTCACCTGGAAGCTGGTGCACATCCGCCTGCCGCCGGACGAGCGAAAAGGGTGAGGTCGCCCGCTTGATCGCGCTCGTCGCCGACGTTCTCGCCCGGGTCTGGCCGTTCTTCCTGCTGGTCGGCGCGGGCGTGGCCCTGACGCGCCTGCGGCTGCTGGACGCCGGACAGGCCCAGGGATTGTCGGCCTATGTCTATTGGATCGGCTTTCCAGCCCTGCTGATCCATTCGCTCTCGCGGCTCGGACGGCCGAGCCATGAGCTGGCGGCGGGACTGGCCGCCTATGCCGGCGTCGGCCTGGCGGTGATGGCGGCGGTCGTCATCGTGGGACGCGCCCTGGCCTGGAGCAAGGCCGAGCGGGCGGGCGCGGCCATGGCCAGCGGCGTCGGCAACAGCGCCTTCCTGGCCCTGCCGATCGCCGCCGCCGTGATGGGCGCGGAGACGGCGCGGCTGGCGGCCGGGGTCGTGGCGGTCGATTTCGTCATCCTGTCGGCGGCGGGCGTCGGCCTGCTCGGCTGGGCGGCGGGACGTTCGGTCTGGCGCTCGACGCTGCAGGCCTTCCGCAATCCGATCGTGGCGGCGGCCCTGGCCGGGGTCGCCCTGGCCCTGCTCGACCTCGCCCTTCCCGCGCCGCTCGATCGCGCCATCGGCATGGCCGCCGTCTCCGGCAGTCCCGTCGGCCTTGTCGCCCTGGGCGCGGCCCTGGGCCTCCGACAGGCCAAGGGCGAGACCGCGCCGGCCGCCGCGCCCGTGCTGCTGGCCGCCGTGGCCAAGCTGGCGTTGTTTCCCATGGCGGCCTGGCTGGTCATCGGCCTGACCCCCGCCCCCGCCGCCTTCCGCGTCGGCGCGACCCTGCTGGCGGCGGCCCCGACGGCGGTGAACGTCTTCATCCAGACCAAGGCCTATGGCGTCTTCGCCCGCGGCGCGGCGCGGACCGTGGCCCTGACCACGACGCTGGCGCTGGCCACCCTGGCCTTGGCCGCCCTGCTGCTGCGCCCGATCGCGGGATAACGCCTTAAGCGTCCCGCCCGTTTGACACCGCCTTACCCGCTCTATAGATGCGTTTGCGAGTCATTCTCGTTTGCATTGAGGTAAGCATGTCCCCCTCCCTCCGCGCCATCCTTCTGACTGGCGTCGCCTTGATCGGCGCCAGCGCGTCCAGCCTCGTTCGAGCCGAGGAGAGCGGCGCGGAGGCGGCCGAGGGTAATCAGGTCGAACGGGTGGTGATCACCGGCGCGCGCATCCGCACCTCGGCGGTGACGGGCCTGGACATGAGCCTGCGCGAAACACCTCAATCCGTGACCTTGGTGGACCAGGAGCGCATCAAGGACTTCGCCCTGACCGACGTGAACCAGCTGCTGGCCCAGGTCACGGGCGTCAATGTCGAGAAGGTCGAGACCGACCGGACCTATTACAACTCGCGCGGCTTCGACATCACCAACTTCCAGGTCGACGGCGTCGGCCTGCCCCTGGTCTGGGGCATCCAGTTCGGCGATCTCGACACGGTGCTGTTCGACCATGTCGAGGCCGTACGCGGCGACCAACAGCATGATGACGGGCACCGGCAATCCCTCGGCCACCATCAACTATGTGCGTAAGCGGCCGACCAGCGCGTTCCAGGCGTCCGGCGACCCTGCAGTACGGTTCGTGGAAAGACTATCGCCTGGAAGCCGATGTCTCTGGCCCGCTGAACGCCTCAGGGACGCTGTCGGGCCGGCTGATCTACGCCAACGAGGACAAGGACAGCTACCTCGACCACTACCAGGTCAACCGCAACGTCTACGGCGACCCTGCTGGCCTGGGACGCCACGCCGAAACTGACCGCGACCCTTGGCTGGTCGATGCAGGACAACCGCGCCCGCGGCAACAACTGGGGCGCTCTGCCCTCGCTCTACAGCGACGGGACCCTGGTCGACTATCCCCGCTCGGCCTCGACCTCCGCCGACTGGACGCACTGGAACGTGCGCGACCAGACCGCCTTCGCCGAGCTGGCCTGGCGCTTCGACAACGGCTGGCGGCTCAAGACCATCGGCACGTTCAAGCGGTTCGAAGAGAACGCCAAACTGCTCTACGCCTACGGCGCGCCAGACAAGACCACGGGCCTCGGCGTCCTCGGCATGGCGGGCGTCTATCCATCGATCTACGAGAACTACATCCTGGACGCCTACGCCTCGGGCCCCTTCCGGTTGCTTGGGCGCGAGCATCAGCTGGTGATCGGGGGCCAGACCTCGCGCTCGCATGGTCACGAATACGAAGACTTCTCGCAGGACCCGATCGTCTACGGCCCGGTCTGGGACTGGGATCGCCTGCAGCCCGCCCAGCCGACCTTCCCCGGCAACCTATCTCGCCGCCGACCAGGTTGACCGGCTGAACCGCTTCTACGCCGCCGCCCACCTCGGCGTGACCGACAGGCTGAAGGTCGTCGGCGGCTTCAACGCCCTCTGGCTGAAGTCGAAGGGCTTCTCGTACGGCGTCGACCAAGCGCGCGACGCCAGCAAGGTCAGCCCCTATGTCGGAGCGGTCTACGACCTGAACGACAACGTCTCGCTCTATGCGAACTACACCGACATCTTCAATCCGCAAGCCGAGGTGGACGTCGATCACGCCAAGCTCGATCCGGCGCACGGCAAGAGCTACGAGGCCGGCTTCAAGAGCGAGTGGTTCGACAAGCGCCTGTATCTGACCGGGGCGATCTTCACCTCCCGCCAGGCCAACCTGGCCGAGTTCGCCGGGACCTTCGACGACGGCAAGAGCTACTATGCCGGGGTCGACACCAAGGCGACCGGCTACGAACTGGAGGCCGTCGGCGCGGTCAGCGACCAATGGCGCGTGAGCCTGGGCTGGACGGACCTGACGATCAAGGACGGCGACGGAAACAAGGCTCGCGTCTACCTGCCGCGCCAGACGCTGAAGGCCGCGACCCGCTACACTATCCCCGCCCTGCGCAACCTGACCCTGGGCGCGCAGCTGCGCTGGCAGGATGACATCCAGAGCGCCGACGTCGCGCAGTTGCGGCAGAAGGCCTACGGCGTGGTGGACCTGATGGCGGGGATCGACGTGACGGACAAGGTCCGGG
This sequence comes from Aphelenchoides fujianensis, assembly GCA_024699865.1. NCBI lineage: Eukaryota > Metazoa > Nematoda > Chromadorea > Rhabditida > Aphelenchoididae > Aphelenchoides > Aphelenchoides fujianensis. Next base: position 1,387,524 of record JAMPIO010000001.1, on the reverse strand, counting down.
CCACGGTCAACGTCAAGAACGCCACGGACAAGACCTACCTGACCAGCCTGATGTGGAGCCAGTCGTACTACGCCGCGCCGCGTAGCGTGTCGGTCCGGCTGGACTACGCGTTCTAGGGGCGGACGATGGACGCGCGCACCCCGCCGCCGATCGCCCGAAAGGCCTCGCCCCCCAGATGGGCCGTGCGGCCCTTTCTGGGCTTTCTGCACCGATGGGGCGGCCTGGCGATCGCCGGCTTCCTGTTCGTCTCGGGCGTGACGGGGGCGATCATCTCATGGGACCACGAGTTGGACGACCTGCTCAACCCTCACCTGACCCATGCGCGCACGGCGGGCCCTTCCCTTCCGCCGCTCGAGCTGGCCAGACGGATCGAGGCCCGCGATCCGCGCGTCCAGGTCACCTACGTCCCGCTGAACGCCGAGCCGGGCGAGGCGTACGCCTTTGGCGTCGCGCCCCGGCGCGATCCCGCCACGGGCAAGCTGTTCGCGCCCGGCTACAACCAGGTCTTCATCGACCCGGCTACCGGGCTGGAACAGGGCCGTCGACAATGGGGCGCGGCCTGGCCGATCACCAGCGAGACCTTCGTCTCGTTCCTCTATGTGCTGCACTACAGTCTGCACATCCCGGCCATGTGGGGGATCGATCGCTGGGGCGTCTGGCTGATGGGCGTCGTCGCCGTGATCTGGACGCTGGACTGCTTCGTCGGCTTCTACCTCACCCTGCCCTCGCGGGCCTCGGCCCGAACCGGCAAGAGCTTCTGGAGCCGCTGGAAGCCGGCCTGGCAGATCAAGACCAAGGCCAGCGCCTACCGGATCAACTTCGACATCCACCGCGCCTTCGGCCTGTGGCTGTGGGGCGTGCTGTTCACCGTGGCCTTCACCGCCTTCTCGCTGAACCTCTACAGCGAGGTGTTCTATCCGGCGCTATCCAAGGTCTCGAAGACCACGCCCGGCCCATTCGAACTGCGCGCGCCCGCGCCGCTGGACCAGCCGATCGTGGCCAAGCGCACCTACGCCGAGATCATCGACACCGCGAAGGCCGAGGCGAAGTCGCGCGGCTGGACGCTTCCCGCCGGCGGAGCCTTCTATTCGCCCGCCTATGGGATCTACGGCGTCGGCTTTTTCGAGCCAGGCGGCGACCATGGCGCGGCCGGCGTCGGTCCGCCTTACCTCTACTACGACGGCCAAACGGGAAGGTTCGCCGGCCAGCGCCTGCCCTGGGTCGGGACCGCCGCCGACATCTTCGTCCAGGCGCAGTTCCCTTTGCACTCGGGCCGGATCCTGGGCCTGCCAGGGCGGATCCTGATCTCATTCACCGGCCTGGCCGTGGCGGCGCTCAGCGTCACCGGCGTGGTGATCTGGTGGAAGAAGCGGAAGGCGCGGGTGGGAAGAACCTCGAAGTCCCCGCCTCTTTGAGCGAGAAACAAAAAGGGGCGCCTTTCGACGCCCCCCCCCTTGTCTCGTCGATCCGCGTCGGATCAGCCGGCCAGCGCCGCCTTGACGGCCGCGAGGCCTTCCTGGGCCTTGCTGTCGTCCGGCGCGCCGCCCTGGGCGAAGTCGGCCTTGCCGCCCGCGCCTTGGCCGCCCATGGCGATCACGGCCGCCTTGGCGAGGTCTGCGGCGCTGAACTTGCCTGTCAGGTCGGCGGTGACCGCCACGGTGACGGCGGCCTTGCCGTCCGAGGTGCCGACCAGGGCGACGACGCCCGAGGTCAGCTGCTTCTTGAACTCCTCGGCCACGCCGCGCAGCTCCTTGCCGCCGACGCCGTCCAGGACGCGAGCGATCAAGGCCACGCCATTGACGTCCTCGGGACCCGAGGCCGCGCCGCCGCCGCCCAGGGCCAGCTGCTTCTTGGCCTCGGCCAGCTCCTTCTCGAGGCGCTTGCGGTCGGCGATCAGGGCGTCCACGCGCGAGGCGACCTCGGCGACCGGTGTCTTGAACTGGTCGGCCAGCGACTTGGCGACGCCCGCCTGGTCCAGCAGGAAGCGGCGGGCCGCCTCGCCGGTGAGGGCCTCGATGCGCCGCACCCCGGCGGCGACGCCTTGTTCCGAGACGATCTTGAACAGGGCGATGTCGCCGGTGCGGGCCACGTGGGTGCCGCCGCACAGCTCGACCGAATAGGCCTTGGCCTCGTCGGTCAGCGACTTGCCCAGGGTCAGCACGCGGACGCTGTCGCCGTACTTCTCGCCGAACAGAGCGACCGCGCCGGCCTCGATGGCCTCCTGCGGGGCCATCTCCTTGGTCTCGGCCGGGACGTTCTGGCGGATGACCGCATTGACCTCGGCCTCGATCTTGTCGAGCTCCTCGGGCGTCAACGGGCCGCCGTGGCTGAAGTCGAAGCGCATGCGCTCGCCGTCGACCATCTGGCCCTTCTGGGCGACGTGCGGGCCCAGCACATGGTGCAGGGCGGCGTGCACCAGGTGGGCGGCCGAGTGGTTGGAGCGGGTGGTCTGGCGGCGCTCGGCGTCGACCGAGACCACGACCTTGTCGCCGACCTTCAGATCGCCCGACAGCTCGACGCGGTGGACGTGCAGGTCGCCCGCCTGCTTCTGGGTGTCGATGACGCGGTTCTCGCGACCGTTGGCTTCGAGCACGCCCTGATCGCCGGCCTGGCCGCCGCTTTCAGCGTAGAAGCTGGTGCGGTCCAGCAGCACCTCGACCGTCGTGCCGCCGGTCGCGCTTTGGACCTCGGCGACCGTCCACCACAATCGCCTGAACCACGCCGGTGGTCTCGGTGGTCTCGTAGCCAACGAAGTCCGTCGCGCCGTTCTTTTCCTTGATCGCGAACCAGGCGGCGGCCGCCCCCTGTTGGCCCGAACCGGCCCAATTGGCGCGCGCCATCTCGCGCTGCTTCTGCATGGCCGCGTCGAAGCCGTCGGTGTCGACGGTCAGGCCCTTGGCGCGCACCGCGTCCTGGGTCAGGTCCAGCGGGAAGCCGTAGGTATCGTAGAGCTTGAAAGCGGTCTCGCCGTCCAGCACGCCGCCAGCCGACAGCTTGGCGGTGGCTTCGTCCAGCAGGCCCATGCCGCGGCCCAGGGTGACGCGGAAGCGCTCTTCCTCCTGGCGCAGGGTCTCGACGATCGAGGCCTCGGCGCGGCGAAGCTCCGGATAGGCCTGCCCCATCTCGCGAACCAGGACCGGGGCCAGGCGGTGCATCAGGGGCTCGTTGGCGCCCAGCAGATAGGCGTGGCGCATGGCGCGGCGCATGATCCGGCGCAGAACGTAGCCGCGGCCTTCGTTCGAGGGCGACACGCCGTCGGCCAGCAGGAACGAGGAAGAGCGCAGGTGATCGGCGATCACCCGGTGCGACGGCGCCTGGTCGCCTTCCGCCTTCACGCCCGTCAGCTCGACGCTGGCGGCGATCAGGGTCTTGAACAGGTCGATGTCGTAGTTGTCGTGCTGGCCCTGCAGCACGGCCGCGATCCGCTCCAGGCCCATGCCGGTGTCGATCGACGGCTTGGGCAGGGAGACGCGCTCGCCGCCGGCCAGCTGCTCGAACTGCATGAAGACCAGGTTCCAGATCTCGATAAAGCGGTCGCCGTCTTCATCGGGGCTGCCGGGAGGACCGCCGGGGATGCCTTCGCCGTGGTCGTAGAAGATTTCCGAGCAGGGGCCGCAGGGACCGGTGTCGCCCATGGACCAGAAGTTGTCGCTGGTCGGGATGCGGATGATCTTGTCGTCCGACAGGCCGGCGATCTTCTTCCACAGGTCCGCCGCCTCGTCGTCGGTGTGGTAGACCGTGACCAGCAGCTTTTCCTTCGGCAGCTTGAACTCGCCGGTCAGCAGGGTCCAGGCGTGGTGGATCGCCTGTTCCTTGAAGTAGTCGCCGAACGAGAAGTTGCCCAGCATCTCGAAGAAGGTGTGGTGGCGGGCGGTGTAGCCGACGTTGTCCAGGTCGTTGTGCTTGCCGCCGGCGCGGACGCACTTCTGCGAGCTGGCCGCGCGCGGCCAAGCCGGCGTCTCCGCGCCCGTGAAGACGTTCTTGAACGGCACCATGCCGGCGTTGACGAACAGCAGGGTCGGATCGTTCTGCGGCACCAGCGGCGCGGACGGAACCACTGCGTGGTCGGCCTTGCCGAAGTAGTCGAGGAAGGTGCTGCGGATCTCGTTCAGGCTGGGCATGAGCGTCTCAAGTCTGGGCGTCCGGCGAGCGGCCGGGAGTCGCGCGCTGCATAGCGCGGTTTTTAGCGAAGGGGAAACCGACTCGCAGATGGGGGTGCGGCGCGGGGCGGAAAAGGGCGTGTTTGGCGCCGGCCTTACACGGCGTTCTCAAGAAGGATCGACAGAAGAGGATTGGGGAAGCGGCGGTTCTGGACGATGGCGTAGAAGGTCTCGCCCAGCCCCGGAACCTTGCAGCGCTCCACGAGGTCCCCGCGGGTCAGCTCGTCGCGGACGACGATCGGCGGGACCAGCGTCAGGCCGTCGTGCTCGCGCGCGAACAGGCGCAGCATGGCCATGTCGTCGACCTCCGCGCGGATGTTGGGCACGATCCCCGCCACCTGCATGGCGCGGTCGAACGCGCGGCGGATCTCGCTTTCGGGTCCCGGAAGGACCAAGGCTTCGCTGCGGAGGTCGTCGGGGTAGGCGAACCGCGCTCTGGTCCGGCTGGGCCGAGAAACGAGACTGACGGCCTGCTCGGCGATCAGATGGCTTCTCAGGGCGCTGCCGGCGTCGAGCGGGGCCGGAGAATTGGCCAGCACCAGGTCCAGGCTTCGTTCCTCGAGCCGCGAGAGCAGATCGCGCGTGCCGCCCGACTGCACCATCAGCTCCACATCCGGGCGGGCCAGCAGGGGCCGCAGAAAGGTCAGCTGGAAGTTCCGGGACAGGGTCGTCAGGGCGCCGACCCGCAAGCGCTTGTGGGCCGCCCCGCTTCGCCCCTTGAGGGTGTCGAACAGCTCCTCGCCCGCGTCGAACATCGTGTTGGCGTAGTCGAGGGCGATCTGGCCAGCCTCGGTGAGGACCAGGCGCCGTCCCGCCCGATCGAACAGGGCCACGCCAAGCTGGTGCTCCAGCTTCTGCAACTGCACCGACAGGGCCGACTGGGAGACGTTCAGCCGGCGCGCGGCGCGGACCATGGTCCCCTCCTGCGCCACGACCCAGAAATAGCGGAGGTGATTGTAGTTGAGGCTCGACATATCGTTTTTATAAAAGATGATGATCTAAACAATCAATTATATGAAACAGTAGCGTCGCTGTAGGTCTCCCGCCGAAACCATCGCGGGAGTCATCTATGCAGTTGGAGCCTTGGCTTGGCGCGGCGGCGGCGGTCGCCTTGACGGCCGTGGGCGGCGCCCTGGACCGTCCTGACCGGGCGATCCGTCGACCGCGCGGAACAGCGCGGTCCGGAATGGATCGCGGCGACGTCGGCGGCGCTGGTGCTCGCCGCAAGCGTCGGCGCGCTCGCCTGGCCCAACATGGCTCGGGCGGGGCTCTGGCTGGGCGTCGACCTCGTCGCGGTCACCGTCGGGCTGCTGGTGACGGTCGTGGGATGGGCCAGCCTGCGGTTCGCCCGCGTCCAGCTGCGCGGCGAGCCGGGGGGGCGCGCCTTTTCCGGCTGGCTGCTCCTGGCCCTGGCCGGAGGCCTCCTGAGCGCCTTTTCGGACCACATCGCCGTGACCTTGCTAGGGTGGGTGCTGGCGAGCCTCGGTCTGGACGCGCCCATTCGTTTCCGCGCGGGACGCGCCGCCAGCCAGCTCGCCGCGCGCCGAAAGTTCTGGATTGACCGGATCGCCGAGGGTCTGCTCGCGACGGCGATGCTCATCCTGCTGGCCAAGGTCGGCGACGGGCGCTTCGCCGCCATCGCCAGCGAGGCCGCGAGCCTGGGCCCATGGACTCCGTGGATCGCCGGCCTAGTCGCCGGGGCGGTGATCCTGCGCGCGGCGCAGCTCCCGTTCCAGGGCTGGCTTCTGGACCTGCTGGAGGCGCCCACCCCGGTGTCGGCCATTCTGCACGCGGGCCTGATCAGCGCCGGCGGCGTGCTGCTGATGCGCCTGTCGCCGGTCATGGGCGAGGCCGCCGCTGGTCATGGCCGCGCTGGCCCTGATCGGGGGCGCGAGCGCGCTGCTGGCCGGCCTGGTGCAGACCGCTCAGCCCGCGGCCAAGACCGCGCTGGTCTGGTCCACCGTCGCCCAGATGGGCTTCATGCTGCTGGAATGCGGACTTGGCCTCTATCCGCTGGCCTTGCTGCATATCCTCGCGCACGGCCTCTACAAGGCCAAGGCGTTCCTCTGGGCGTCGAACGCCGTCAACGCCGTGACCGCGCAGCGCCGCCTTGGCCCCGTGGCGGCGCCGGGTCCCCGGGCGATCCTCGCGGCGATGGCGATCGCATTGGCGGCCTACGGCCTCGCCGACCTCCTGATGGGCCCGCCGAACGCCCGCCGCAGGCGCACGCCATGGGCCTGATCCTGGTTCTTGGGGTCGGCTATTTGCTGGCGCAGGGGCTGGCCGACGCCGCGCCCGCGGGCCTCACGCTACGACTCGTGGGCGTCAGCCTCGCGACCTTTGTCGCCTATTTCGGCCTGCAGACCGTGGCTTGGCGTCTGACCGGCGACGCCTTCGCGCCGCCGCCGGCCGCCGGACCGCTGCAGATCGCCATTCTGGGTCTGTCCATCATCACCTTCGCCGCCCTGGTGGTCTTCCAGGCCGCCCTGCCGCGCTGGCGAAGCCCCCCCTGATCGCGAGGCTGCGCGTGCACCTCGCCAGCGGGCTCTATCTCGATCTGATCTTCAATCGCCTGGCGCGTCGCGCGCTGGCCACGGAGGCTTGAGACATGGACGGCGCATTTCCGATCACGGGGCTCGACGAGGCCGCCCTGACCTGGGCGATGGACGCCATCCCCCCGGCGTTCCCGCTCGCCGCGAGCGTCGCGGTCAATCCCGTCCTGGGCTTCTCGCGCCACGACCTGGCGCGGACCACGGCCATCCTCGAACAAACGGCGGGCGCGCGACTGACCACCCCGCGCACCTGGTATGGCCAGCGGCTCGCCGGTGGCGAGATCACCCCGGATGATTTGGCCGCCGCCCTGGCGGAGGCGGGCGTCGAGGCCACGCCCAGCGCGGTCGAACGCCTGGGCATGGCCGCCCACCGGGATCGTGCGCCCCCGCGGCCCCTGCCCATGATCACCGACCTGGCGCGTGGGCCAGGCGACCCCGATTGGAGCGCCTTCGTCGCCGAGCGGATCGCCGTCTGGGCCGCGGGCTATTTCGATCAGGGTCAGGCCTTGTGGTCGCCGGAGCGGGCTCACACGGCGGTCGAGGATTGGCGGGCCTTCGCCCAGGTCGATCTCGCTCCCGAGCTGGCCGGCCTCAAGGACTTCCGCGCCTTCGTCAAAGCCCTGGCGCGCGAGCCGGCGGACCTTATCCGCGAGGCGACCGAAAGCCTCGGCCTGGGCGTCGAGACGCAGCGGGCCTATTTCCTGCGGCTGCTCCACGCGATGGGCGGCTGGAGCCAGGTCGCGTCGCACGCCCGGTGGACCGCGCGCCGGGACGGGCGCGACGACGCGACGCTGGACGGTCTTATCTCGGTGCGTCTGGCCTGGGAGCTCTTCTTCCTGGCGCGCGGGCGCGGGGCGAAGCTCGCGGACTGGGCCAGCGTGCGCGCGGCCTATGGCCGGGCCTTGGCGCCCGATCCCGAGGCGCGGACGGACGCCCTGCTTCACCAGGCCTACGAGCACGCCCAGCGGCGGAAGCTGGCGCGTGTCCTGGGCGCGCGGCGGCGCGCCGAGCCGACCGCTGCCGCGCGTCCGGCGCTGCAAGCGGTGTTCTGCATCGACGTGCGTTCGGAGGTGCTGCGCCGTCATCTCGAGGCGCAGGATCCTGGCGTCGTCACGCTCGGCTTCGCCGGCTTCTTCGGGGTCGGCGTCGGCTATGCGGCGGCATCGGACTCCGTCGTCGAGCACCGCCTGCCGGTCCTGCTGCGGCCACAGGTCCTGGGTCACGCCGCCAATCTCGGTTCGGAAAGCGAGCGGAAGTCGCGCCTGGACGCGAGGGCCGGCCGCGCGGTCGAGCGCTTCAAGTCAGGCGCGGTCGCCGCCTTCGCCTATGTGGAATCCCCGGGGCTGACCGCGGTCACCGGCTTGTTGGGCGAGAGCACTTCGCGCCCGGCCTGTTCCGAGCCCGTGCTCGACGCGGAGGTGTCGCCGCGGGCGCGTGTCGACATCGCCTACGGGGCGCTGAAGGGGATGACCTTGGACCGCGCGTTCGCGCCGATCGTACTGCTGGTCGGTCACGGCGCGCGGGTGCGGAACAATCCGCACGCCGCCGGCCTGCAATGCGGCGCGTGCGGCGGCCACGCCGGGGACGTCAACGCCAAGCTGCTGGCGAACCTGCTGAACGATAAGGCGATCCGCGAGGGTCTGGCCGAACGGGGCCTGGTCATTCCCGACGACACGCGCTTCGTGGCGGCCCTTCATGACACCGCCAGCGACGCGGTCGCGCTGCTAGACGCCGAAGGCGCGCCGGGCGCGGATCAGGCCAGGGCCTGGCTGGACGCGGCGTCGCGGGCCGCCAGGGAAGAGCGCGCGCGCCGCAGGCCGGGCGCGGCGGCCGTGACCAGGTCGGCGGACGCGGCCCGTCACTTCGCGGAGATACGGCCCGAATGGGGGCTCGCGGGCTGCCATGGCTTCATTGCCGCGCCGCGCGCGCGGACCCGGGGCCTCGACCTGGACGGCGCGGTCTTTCTGCACGACTACGATGCTCGGCGAGATCCTGACTTCTCGCAGCTCGAGGCGATCCTCACCGCCCCGGTGGTGGTCGCCAGTTGGATCAACCTCGCCTATTTCGGCGCGCAACTGGCGCCGGAGATCTATGGCGGCGGCGACAAGTTGCTGCACAATGTCGTGGGCGGCTTCGCCGTCGGAGAGGGGCGGAATCTGGAGCCCAGGCCGGGCCTTCCATGGCAGTCGCTGCGGGCGAGCCAGGACGCGCACCAGCCCCGCCGCCTCATCGTCGCCGTCGACGCCCCGTGCGATGCGCTGACCGCCATCCTGGATCGGCATCCAGACCTGAGAGACTGGTTCGCCAGCGGCTGGATCAAGCTCGCCGCCTTCGATGAGGCGGGCGCCCTGACCTCCTGGTGGAGCCCGTCGAAGGGTTGGGCCTGTCACCCTTGGGGGAAATGAGAGAGGCCCACGCCGGTTGGTGACGGCCGGTCTCGTCAACGGCCTGACGATCAGCCCGCCGGACTGGTGAAGGGCTCCCACGACACCCTCCGCCCTCACGCCGCCGCTAGACGGCGAGCTCGGCTTCGCCTTCTCAAGGAATTTCCGCCTCCGCCGGGACCGGCGCTCGTCATCGACCGCGCAAAAGGAATAGGCCGCCTGGCATGGGGTCCAGGCGGCCTGATCGCGGCCCTCGCGGCGGTTGCGCCGCGGGCGTGTTGAAGGCGGGGACCGCCCGAAGCTGGGAGCGAGGGCCGCGAAACCCTTCGAAAACGAGGCCTAGTCTTCCTCGCCCTCTTCCGGACCGCCGACCAGGAGCTCTTCCTCGATCTTCTGCGACGACTTGCGGACGGCCTTTTCGATGTCGCCCGCGATATCCGGATTGTTCTTCAGGAACTCGCGGACATTGTCGCGGCCCTGGCCGATGCGCTGGCTGCCATACGAGAACCAGGAGCCGGCCTTCTCGATGATGCCCGCCTTGACGCCCAGGTCGATGATCTCGCCCAGCTTGGAAATGCCCTCGCCGTACATGATGTCGAACTCGACCTCGCGGAACGGCGGGGCCACCTTGTTCTTCACCACCTTGACCCGGACGTTGTTGCCGATGATCTCATCGCGCACCTTCACCGAGCCGGTGCGGCGGATATCCAGGCGCACCGAGGCGTAGAACTTCAGCGCATTGCCGCCGGTGGTCGTTTCCGGGCTGCCGTACATCACCCCGATCTTGTGACGGATCTGGTTGATGAAGATGACGATGGTGTTGGCCTTGTTGATCGAGGCGGTCAGCTTGCGCAGCGCCTGGCTCATCAGGCGGGCCTGAAGGCCGGGCAGGCTGTCGCCCATTTCGCCTTCGATTTCGGCCTTCGGCGTCAGGGCCGCCACCGAGTCGACGACCACGATGTCGACCGCGCCCGACCGCACGAGGGTGTCGGTGATCTCGAGCGCCTGCTCGCCGTTGTCGGGCTGCGACACCAGGAGGCTGTCGAGATTGACGCCCAGCTTATGGGCGTAGCTCGGGTCGAGCGCGTGCTCGGCGTCGACGAAGGCGGCGGTGCCGCCGGCCTTCTGGACCTCGGCCACCACGTGCAGGGCCAAGGTGGTCTTGCCCGAGCTTTCCGGCCCGTAGACCTCGATGATGCGGCCCTTGGGCAGGCCGCCGATGCCCAGGGCGATGTCCAGGCCGAGCGAGCCGGTGGAGACGGAACTCCATCTCGACCTTGCCCTTTTCGCCCAGCTTCATCACCGAGCCCTTGCCGAACGCGCGGTCGATCTGGGCGAGAGCCGCCTCTAGCGCGCGTTGCTTGTCGCCTTCTTCCTTGCCCACGAGTTTCAAAGCCGCCTGACTGGTCATTGGTTGTCCGCCCTCTATCCCGTGATTCCGGCTGGTCGCCCGGCGCTTCCCGCGCCCCGTTTCAACGACCTGTGGAACACCCCCGAATGCGTACATGCTTTGTTCCAGGTTCGCAAGATGTTCTCATCGTCAGAAACGACCGTTTCTGACGCACCCCGAAAACCCAACTTGGGTTTTATGGGCGCGGGGAAACCGGTCCTTAAGCCCCTTTGTGAGACCTTGCCGGCCTGACCTGGAGAAGACCGCATTGTCGATCGATCCGCGACGCATCCTGGGACTGGCGTTCGCCAGCGCGGACCTTCTCGTGGAGCTGCGCGACGGTCGCGCGCGCTTGGTGCTGGGCGCGGCTCAGAGGATCATGGGGCGCAGCGAGGCCGAGCTGACCGGCTCGGCTTGGACCAGCCTGTTCCACCCCGACGACCGCCCGACCATGGAGTCCATGCTGGCCTGCGCGGACGATGGCCTGCGCCGCGGGCCGGTGGTGCTCCGCCTGGCCGATGACGAGACGCGCCACGTCCGGGTGATCCTGCGCGCCCTGCCCGAGAACGACGGCCGGATTTCGTGCGCGGTCACCGCGGCCCAGGCTTCCGCCCCCGCCCTGAAGCCCGGCGAACTGCAGCCGCGCGAGTCCTTCGACGACATCGCCAAGGGTCTGTTCGAGGCCGCCCGGGTTACGGGCATGGAGCTTGAGCTGGCGATGATCGAGTTCGCCGGCCTGGGCGACCTGCGCCAAGGCATGTCGGCGCAAGAGGCCGAGGCGCTGGATGTCCGGGTCGCCGGCGCCGTGCGCGCGGAGTCGCATGGCGGCTCGGCGGCGACGCGCCTGTCGCAGGACCGCTTCGCCCTGCTGAGGTCGCGAGACGACCGGCCCGAGAACATGCTGCGGCGACCTGACCCAGATCGTCAGCGCCGAGGCCAGCGGCCACGTGGTGCCGATCGAGCCCGGGGGCAGCCCTTCCCGCGCCCTTCGCGCGCTGCGCTGCGCCCTCGACGACTTCCTGCGCGACGGCCTGAAGGACGGCCCCCCGGCCAACCTGACCGAGGCCATGAACCGTTCGGTCAAGCGCACCCTCGCGCGGGCGGGCGCCCTCGGCGTGGCGGTCAGCCAGCGGCGTTTCAACCTGGCCTTTCAGCCCGTCATCGCCCTGCAAACCGGCTTGGCGCACCATCACGAGGTGCTGGTCCGGTTCGAGGAGGGATCGAGCCCGTTCGCCCTGATCCGCATGGCCGAGGAATTCGACCTGATCGAGGAGCTGGACCTTGCCGTCATCGAGCAATCGATCAAGCGGCTGGCCAACGACACCGAGCGCAAGCTGAAGCTGGCGGTCAACATCTCGGGCCGCACGATCGTCAGCGAGACCTTCGTCGATCAGGTCGACCGGCTGCTGACCCGCCATGACGAGGCCAAGGGCCGCCTGATCTTCGAGATCACCGAGACCACCACGATCGACGACCTGCCGCGCGCCAACCAGAACATTCAGGGGTTGCGGTCCCTGGGCTCCCTGGTTTGCCTGGACGATTTCGGGGCCGGGTCGGCCTCGTTCGCCTATCTCCAGCAGCTGAACCTGGACATCGTGAAGATCGACGGCCGCTACGTGCGCGAGTTGGCCGACAGCAGCCGCGACGGCGCCATGGTCCGCCGGCTGGTGCAGCTGTGCCGAGACCTGAAGATTCGCACCGTCGCCGAGATGGTCGAGACGCCGGAGGTCGAGGACATCGTCCGCAACGCGGGCGTCGACTTCGCCCAGGGCTGGCTCTACGGCAAGGCCTCGGAAAAGCCCCTGCCCGCCTTGCGCCCCACCGCGCCGGTTCGGGCGATGGCGCGTCGCGCCGGCGCCTCGGAGAGCTGGGGCTGACGCGATGGCTCCTCCCCCGATCAAGGGGGGAGAAAACGTCGTGGATCAGGCCTTGCCGCCCTTGGCCACGATGTAGTTGTCGATCACCCGCTCGAGCACCGTCAGCGGCGTCATGCCCGAGAGCAGACCCGCGTCGTGGAACTCACGGATGTCGAACTTCTTGCCGAGCGCCTTCTGGGCCTTGGCGCGAGCGCGCAGCCAGGTGATCTTGCCGATCATGTAGCTGCAGGCTTGGCCCGGCCACACGACGTAGCGTTCGATCTCGGTGATCGTGCCGCTTTCCTCGTCGCCCATGGTCTCGGCCATGTACTTCACGGCCTGCTCGCGGCTCCACTTCTTGTGGTGCATGCCAGTGTCGACCACGAGGCGGACGGCGCGGAACAGGGCGTCATGCAGCATGCCGATGTGGCCGCGCGGATCGTTCTTGTAGATGCCCATCTCGACGGCCAGCTGCTCGGAATAGAGCGCCCAGCCCTCGGCGTAGCCCGAGAAGCCGACGACCTTGCGGATCAGCGGCAGGCCCTGGGCCTCGTTGGACAGCGACAGCTGCAGGTGGTGGCCCGGGACGCCCTCGTGCACCGTCAGGGTGGTCAGGGTGTACTTGGCCTGCTCGGCCGTATCGCGCAGGTTGATCCAGTAGATGCCGGGGCGCTTGCCGTCGAGCGAGGGCGAATTGTAGTAGCCGCCCGGCGCGCCGGCCTCGATGGCCTTGGGCACGCGGCGGATCTCCAGCGGCGCCTTGGGCAGCTGGCCGAAATAGGCCGGCAACTGCTTCTGGATCCAGGCGGCCTTCTCGTTCAGGTCCTTGATCAGCTGTTCCTTGGCCGGGTCGGTATTAGGATAGATGTCCTTGCCCAGCTCGGCCATGCGCTGGCCGACCGTGCCCTTGGTCATGCCGATGCTCTTGAACAGCTTGTCGGCCTCGGCCGAGATCGACTTCACTAGGTCCAAGCCAAGCTGGTGGATCTCCTCCGGGCTCATGGTCGAGGTCGTGTAGTTCTTCAACGAGACGGCGTAATAGTCCGCGCCGTCCTTCAGCCGCCACACGCCAGCGTCATGCGTGGCCTTGCCGCGGATGCTCTCCATCAGCGCGATCTGGCGCTTCAGGGCCGGCAGCACCGAGTTCTCGTAGATCTTCGAAGCCTCGCCCGCCCAGTCGCCGGCGATGTTCTTTTCCTTGGTCCGGCGGGCGATCGACTTGACCAGCGGCGCCTCGGCCGTCGGGGTGTCGGCGAAGGCCTTCATCTGAACGAGGGTCTTGTCGATGATGAAGTCGGGCGGGATCACCCCGTCGGCGATGTCGCGCTTGGCGATCGCCGTCTCCTGGTCCATCAGGCGGGCGAAGCCCTCCATCCGCGACAGATAGGCGTCGGCGTCGGCCTTGGTCTCGATGCTGTGCTGGGTGTCCAGGAAGTCCGGCATCGACTGATATGAGCCGGTCAATTGGCTCAGCACGTAGGGCGCGCCCGAACCGCCGCCGGCGTAGGTGAACTTGCGATTGCCCTCGTCCTGCACCGACAGCACGAACTCGACGGTGTCGTAGTTCACGGCGTCCATGCCCTTGAGCGCGCGGCGGTCGATCGCGCGCAGGGCGGCCAACTGCTTGCTGGTCTGGGCCGCGCCCGCCTCGATGGCGGCGAACGAGCGGTCGGTCAGCAGGCCCTTTGTCCAGGCCAGGTCGCCGCTATCCAGGCCCAGGCCCGTCGCCGTCTCGGGCGACTGGCGCAGTTGCAGCGCCATGATCTCGTCGAACAGGGCGTTCAGCTTGGCGACCTCGCCCTCGCGGGCCAGGGCCAAGGACGGCAATCCGCCCGTCGCGGCGAACCCCGCGGCGGCGGTGGCGAACATCATCTGACGGCGATTGAGCAAGGCTTTTCCTCCCCTGAGCCTAAACTGGAGGACGAAGGCGTAAGGCCGCCGCCCGAAGCCGCGAAATTAATTCCGAGTCATGTGGCCGCGTCCAGCCTCTCGGATCAGGCCAGCGTCACGAACAGCTCGTTCTCGATCACCCACTGACCGGTGACTTTCTTCCAGGTCGCGAGATAGGTCCCCGATTGCTCCGGCGCGTCCTTCCACGACCCGACCCAGCGGCCGCGCTCGGCGGCGCGCGCGCCCTCGGCGTCGAGGGCGATGTCCTCGGTCGTGCGGACATAGGCGATGAAGCCGCGTTCGGCGAACTGCCCGGCGAAGGCGGCCAGCACGTCCTCGGCGACCCAGCAGCAGCGAGCCGTCCCCGGCGATCAGCGTGACCCGCGGATCGAAGAACGGCTTCAGCCGCGCCGCGTCCTTGGCGGCGATCAGCTTGTTGGTGAGTTTGCGGCGGGCGGCGATGGCGTCGGCGGGCGAGGTCATGGGGTCTTTCCTGGACAGCCTGTCCGTGTAGCTTGCCCGCCGTCCGCTTCGCAAATCGCCGCCCATGCCCGCTCCCAGCCTGACGACCGCCCGCCTCACCCTTGCTCCGCCCACCCTGGCCGATTTCGAGGACAGCCGCGCCATGTGGGCCGACCCGGTGGTCGTCCGCCATGTCGGCGGGCGCCCCTTCACCGAGGAAGAAAGCTGGACCCGGCTCATGCGGGCGCGAGGCCTCTGGGAGGTGTTGGGCTTCGGCTACTGGGCGGTGCGCGAAACCTCGACCGGGCGCTATGTCGGCGAGGTGGGCTTCGCCGATCTGAGGCGCGAGCTCGAACCCAGCCTGCATGGCTTGCCGGAAATGGGCTGGGTGCTGGCGGCCTGGGCGCACGGCCAGGGGTTCGGGACCGAGGCGGTCAGCGCGGGCCTCGCCTGGATCGACGAGGCGCTGGCGACCCGAGACCGTGCCCTGCATCATCGACGTGGAGAACACCGCCTCGATCGCCCTGGCGACCAAGGTCGGCTTTCGCGCGACGACACACGCCAGCTATCGCGGCGCGCCGATCCTGATGATGGAACGACGACGTCCGACGACGGACTAGGCCGAGGCGGCCTCGACGCCGGCCACGAGGCGCTTGGCCTGGGCGATCCAGGCGTCGCGCTCGGCGCGCCCCTTCAGACCCAGCTGAAGGTCGATCTCGGCGAGTTCCTCGGGGGTCCAGGCGGCGATCTGGCTGAAGCGGGTCACGCCCAGCTCGGCGAGAGACGCGGCCAGCTTGGGGCCGACGCCCACCAGGCGAGTCAGGGTCGTCCGTAGCGACAGCGGCGGCTTCGGTGACCGTTTCGACCACCGGGGCGACCGGCTGGACCGCTTCCGGCTCGACCTCGGTAAGCGCGCCCAGGACCTCGGCCTCGGCCTCGCCGATCGCCTCGACGGCGGCGACCTCGGCCTCGGCGACGGTCTCGATCGCGTCTTCCGTCGCATCCAGGACTACCTCGGCGGCCTCGGTCGCCGCGGTCACGGCTTCGACCACCGGCTCGGGCGTCGTGCGCAGGGTCTCCTCTGCCTCCAGCGCGGGCCGCCACCGGTTCGGGGGCCAGGGCCATGAGCGCTTCGAGGTTCACGGCCTCGCGCCAGCGCGACGCCCACCACCAGTAGGCCGCGCCGGCCGCGGCGGCGCCGCCGAACATCAGCCACAGCGGCGAGGCCGCGCCCACCGCGATGCGAGGGGCGATCTGCGGCTCGAGCTTCTCGGACTGGAACTCAGGCAGGAAGGAAAACGAGGAAACCATGGCGCGCTCCCGGGTAACCGCGATTTTGTGCGTCGCAGCATAACACAGAAAGCTCGTTCGCAACCGCGAAAATAATGACGTTACGTCAGCTCAGGCCGAATGCCTTCAAGACCACGCTCGCGGCCACCATCACGGCGATCATCGCCAGCATCGGCAGGCGCGTGGCCAAGACGAGCGCCAGAGCCAGTCCGGTCAGTCCCAGGGCCGCGTAGTCGAGCGTCGCGGGGTCCGGCGCGACGATCCGCACGACCCCCGCGATCTCCAGCGTGTGGCCGGCGCGGAACAGCAGGTGCAGCGCGAACCACAGGGCCAACTGCCCGATCACGCCGACGGCGGCGGCCGAGACCAGGGCCAGGGCGCGCGCCGGGCGCGGGCGTCGCCCCCAGCGCTCGAACAGCGGTCCGCCCGCGAAGATCCACAGGAAGGATGGGGCGAAGGTGGTCCACGCCGCCATCAGCCCGCCCAGCAGACCGAGCAGCCAAGCCCACTCCGGCGCGGCGTTCTGGAAGGCGCCGACGAAGCCGACGAAGACGAAGACCAGGATCAGCGGCCCCGGCGTGGTCTCGGCCAGCCCAAGGCCGTCCAGCATCTGGGTGGCCGTCAGCCAGCCGAAGGCCGAGGCAGCCTGGCCCAGATAGGCCAGCGCCGCATAGGCGCCGCCCGAAACTGATGGCCGCCAGGCCGCCGAAGGTCAGGCCCATCCAGGCCAGGGTCGAGCCGGGCGCGAGCAGCCAGGCCAGCCCGATAGGCGCCAGCCATAGGGCCAGACAGGTCAGCGCCATTCGTCCCCGTCCCTTGGGCGGCGCGCTGACCGGAGCCGCCTCGCCCGCGTCCTTGGCGCTCGCCCAGCCCAGCAGCCCGGCGGCCAGCACCACCAGCGGGAACGGCACGGTGGTGAAGGCCAGGAGCGCGAAGGCCGCGCCGCAGACGAAGGCGGCCAGGCGGTCCTTGATCGTTCTGCGACCGATCTTCAGCAGGGCCTGCAGCACAAGGGCCACGACCGCCGCCTTCAGGCCCAGCAGCACCGGTCCCGCCCAGTCCGAGCGGCCATGGACCACATAGAGCGCCGAGAGGCCCAGCATGACCAGCAAGCCCGGCAGCACGAACAGAAGCCCCGCCGCCAGCCCGCCCCGGACGCCATGCAGTCGCCAGCCGATCCAGGTGGCCAGCTGCTGCGCCTCTGGCCCGGGCAGCAACATGCAGAAGCTCAGCGCCCGGGTGAACTCGGCGTCGTCGAGCCAAGCGTGGCCCTCGACCACCTCCTTATGGAGGAGCGCGATCTGGCCGGCGGGACCGCCAAAGCCCAGCAGGCCGATCTTCAGCCAGACGCGGAGAGCCCTGGCGAAGCTGGGCGGGTTCGCGGTCAAGTCAGGTCCGCCAGACCCGCGAGCGGCCGCCGGGCTCGCCGAGCCGCGCGGCGATCCAGTCGCCGGCCTCGACGGCGGCCGCCTCGACCCCGACCGGCGCGCCGACCATCACCATAGCGCTGCCGTTCATCTTCATGGGATCCGTCAGGGGGCGGAGACGAAGCTCGGCGACTAGCAGGTCCTTCGTGACGGTTTCCATCGCGCGCAGGAACGCGTCGAAGGTCTCCAGATCCTTGATCGGCAGCCAGATGGCCAAGGCCGCGTCGGGCGCGCGGGCCAGCACGGCGCGGGTGGTCCCGACGATGCGGGCATAGTCGTCCGGCCGTTCGAACGGGGGATCGATGACCACGAAGGCGCGCCCGCCCCGGCCCGCCTGCGCGGCGGCGGTCTCGAAGCCGTCGGCCTGCGAGATCTTGCACGCCGGCATGGTCGCCAAGGTTCGGCGCGCCAGTTCGGCGTCGTCCGGGCGCAACTCGCAGCCGGTGTAGCGATCCCCCTTGCGCAGATGGGCGACCGATCAGCAGCGGCGAACCGGGATAGAGCTCGCCCGCCTCGCCGCCGTTCAGGGCCTCGACCGCCTTCAGCAGCGGCGCGAAGACTTCTGGCGCGTCGACGGCCGCCTTGAGCCGGAAGATCCCCGCCTGGGCCTCGCCCGATCGCCGAGCCATCTCGCCGGAAAGATCGTAGGCGCCCGCGCCGGCATGGGTGTCGATGACCGCCAGGGCTTCGGCCTCATCCTGCAGGGCCGCGAGCATGGCCAGCAGGATCGCGTGCTTGTGCAGGTCGGCGAAATTGCCGGCGTGGAAGGCGTGGCGGTAGTTCATGCTCGCTCCTACCACGCCCCGTGCGCGCGACCAGCCTCGCGCAGTTCCTGGATCATCATGTCCTTCAGCGCCTGGGGCGCGAGGATCTCGATGTCGCCGCCCCAGGTGAAGAGGTGCCAGGACAGCTCGCGCATGCCCCCGGCGCGGAAGGTGACCAGCACCGAGCCGTCTTCTTCCTGCTTCACCTGCTGGGTGGCGTGGAAGCGCCAGCGCAGGGCGTCCTCGGCCCGCGCCTTGCTGATCCGCAGAGCCACGTCCTGGATCTCGTCGTGATAGATGCCGAAGCTCTCGTCGGCGAAGGCTTGCAGCGAGAAACCCTCGGGCGGGGCGGCCGGCTTGTCGAGGACCTTCAGGTCGCTCATCCGGTCCAGACGCCAGGAGCGCGGCTTGCCGCCCTTGCCCTCCAGCGCGACCAGATAGTTGCTGCGGCCGAACAGGACGCCCAACGGCGTCACCTCGCGCGTGCGTCCCGGCGTGCTGCCGCCTTCGTAGCGGAACGCCAGGGCCGAGAGGCTCTTGATCGCGGTGCGGATCGCCGCCAGCACCGCCTCGTCCTCGAAGGGGCGCGGCCCCGCGTGGACCGCGATCGTCTCGGCCTGCACCAGGGCCTCGACGTCGGGGGCGACGCGTCGGCGCGCCGAGCCGCGCAGGGCCGCCAGCAGCTTGGACTCCAGGGCGTAGAGCGAGGCCGCCCGCGCGTCCGCTCCGGAGGCCTTGTAGGAATCCGCCGCCGTGCGCAGGGCCGCCAGCTCTTCGGCGGTCGGGGTCTGGAAGACGCCGTCCAGGCCCGAGGGGATGCGGAAGCGCTTGGTCGGCGGATCCTCGATCGCCTCCATCTGGGGGAAGGCCGCCCAGACCGCGTCGCGCATCCGCTCGGCCGTGCGGCGGCCCACGCCCAGCGCCTGCGCCATTTCGTCGAGGGTCATGCCTTCGGCCGATCCCGCCAGCATGCGGGCGAGATCCAGAAGACGGGTGGCTTTCTCGTGTCTCATCCCACGACTTATACGACCGTTTCTGTCGCAGCCACCAGCCATTCTTCGGATGTCGAGATTGGAGAACCTCCAAGGAGTCCTTGATGTCGCGCTTCGCCTGCTCCCCCTGGGCCGTCGCCCCCGTCAACGCCGCCATGATCTCGGCCGTACTTGATTTCGCCGACATCCATCGCGACCTGGGCGGCGGCAGGACCCTGCGCCGGATCAGCCACGAGCGCGCGGCCAAGGCCGACATCTTCCTGCTGCTGGGCCGTGACGCCGCCCGCGTGACCGACATCGGGCTCGTCTGGAACGATCGCGAGGACCAGATCGTGCGGATCACCGACGACGCCGAACTGCGCGATTCTCGCCTCACCGCCTGGGAAGAAGCCTTCGATCTCTTCGAGACCGAGGAGACCGACGAGATGGCCGAACCGATGCGCCTCTGCGCGTGAGCGGTCGGCGCGGGACACGCTCCGCGTGACCTCCACGGCCGCCGTCAGACCGACGTTCTGCCTAAAATCCGAGATTATCCGCCGCGCAAAACGGCCCCCATCGGGCGTCGGCGCGGTTATGGCGCTTTCCGGCCTCGCTCGCATTGCCGAACGCCGAAACTTCTACCCCCAATGAATAGATCGACCAGTCGTCGATCTTTTTGAGTGCCCGCGTCAAAAAACATAATCGTCGGGAGAAAAACGCCATGGAGAAGGGACTCTTATTGCGTCAATAAACAGAAAGAGGGGGTAGTTTATGAATCGGCGTTTTAAGCCCGCGTTGTTGGCGGGTATTTCCGCCCTGTCGGTTACTATTGGATACTCGGCCCAGGCGTTTGCCGCCGAGCCGCCAGCGGCTCCAGACCAAGTCGAGGTCGACACCATCATCGTCACGGGCACGCGCCAGACCGGCCTGCGCGTCATCGATAGCCCCGCCCCCGTTCAGGTCGTCGACACCAGCACGCTCGAGCGCACCGGCCAGGTCGACCTGCGCCTCGGCCTCGCGAACCTGGTGCCCTCGTTCAACGCCCAGGCGTTCGGCGGCGACACCGCCAACCTGACCCTCTCGGCCCGCCTGCGCGGCCTCTCGCCCAACCAGGCCCTGGTGCTGGTCAACGGCAAGCGGCGTCACACCACCGGCAACCTCGCGGTCCTGTCGGGCGTCTATCAAGGTCGCCGCCGCCGCCGACCTGGGCTTCATCCCGATGGCGGGCATCGGCCGCATCGAGGTGCTGACCGACGGCGCCGCGGCCCAGTACGGCACCGACGCCATCGCCGGCGTCGTCAACATCATCCTGAAGAAGAACCCCTCGGGCGGCTCGATCTCGGCCACCGGCGGCGAGTATTTCGACGGGGGCGGCAAGACGGCCGGCGGCTCGGTCAACATCGGCATGGCCCCGACCGAGAGCAGCTATCTGAACATCACGGTCGAGGCCAAGTACCACGGCTTCTCGAACCGCGGCCTGCCCGACCAGCGCGTGTTCAACCCGGCCAGCCCAAGCTACTCGGCCGCCAACAACGCCGTCGAGAGCAAGATCCCCGGCTATCCGTATCTGAACCTGATCTCCGGCGACGCCGAGTATCGGATGCAGAACGTGGCCTTCAACGCCGGGGCTGAGCTGCCCGGCGACTTCGAGCTGTATTCGTTCGGCACCTACGGCCACAAGGACGCCTCGGCTTACGAGAACTACCGCCGCTACAACCGCATCCAGGGCAAGATGGGCGCGGCCGACCGACCCTTCCCGCTGGGCTTCAGCCCCCGCGAACGGATCATCGAGGACGACTACGCCCTGACCTTCGGCCTGTCCGGCAAGGTGGTGGGCTGGGATGTCGACCTGTCCTCGACCTACGGCAAGGACGCCATCGAGGTCCGCGTCGAGGACTCGGCCAACGCCAGCCTCTACGCCGACACCTCGACCGCGACGACGAAGGGCTTCACCCCGACCTCGTTCCACGCCGGCAGCTGGGGCACCACCCAGTGGACCAACAACCTGGACGTTCGCCGCGGCTTCGACGTCGGCCTGGCCGCGCCTCTGGACGTGGCCTTCGGCTATGAGCAGCGCCGCGACACCTACCGCATCGGCGCGGGCGACGCGGCCTCGACGTACAAGGAAGGCTCGCAGTCGTATCCGGGCTTCTCGAAGACCGACGCCGGCGGCCACGCCCGCACCAGCTGGGCGGTCTATACCGACGTCGCCGCCACGCCGGTGACGGAGTGGAAGATCGACGCGGCGGTTCGCTACGAGAAGTTCAGCGACTTCGGCGACACCACGGTCGCCAAGCTGACCAGCCGCTACGACTTCAGCGAGATGTTCGCCGTTCGCGGCACCGTGTCGACCGGCTTCCGCGCCCCGACCCTGGCGGAGTCCTTCTACTCGGCGACCAACGTGTCGCCGACCAGCGCCTTCGTGCAGCTGGCGACCGAACTCCAGCGCCGCCCGGCTGCTGGGCATCGACAAGCTGAAGCCCGAGAAGTCGACCAACCTCAGCCTCGGCGTCGTGGCCCACCCGCTGCCGAAGCTGACGGCCACGATCGACGCCTATCAGATCAAGCTCAAGGACCGGATCTTCGGCTCCAGCTCGGTCTACGGCATGCGCAACGGCGTGATCGTCAATCCGAACGTCAACGCCGCCATCGCCGCCAACGGCAACGTGCTGGACAGCACGGTCACCAGCACCGGCATCAACATCTTCTCCAACGGCCTGGACACCCGCACCCGCGGCCTGGACGTGGTCATCTCCTATCCGACCGACCTCGGCGACCTACGGCCGGATCGACTGGACGCTGAGCGGCAACGTCAACAAGACCAAGATCACCAAGGTCAAGGCCGCCCCGGCCGCCCTGGGCGTCACCAGCGCCGCCTTCCCGACCGGCCAGGTGCTGTTCGCCGGCAACGCCGCCTCGCTGCTCGAGAAGGCCGCCCCGAAGTACAAGGTCGGGGTGAACGGCCTCTACACCTTCGGCAAGCTGTCGCTGAACGTGACCGAGACCTTCTACGGCAAGGCCTCGGCCCTGTCGGATCCCGGCACCGGCCCGCTGCTGAACACCGTGGCCAGCGCCGCGGCGCTGACCGACGCGGAGCTTTCCTACAAGTTCCCGATGGGCGTCATCGCCGCGATCGGGGCCAACAACCTGTTCAACAAGTATCCCGACAAGTTCACGGCGGCCTACCAGAGCGCCTGTATCGCGTCCGGCGGCGGCTGCGTCACCCAATACCCGTCGTTCTCGCCGTACGGCATCAACGGCGGCTACTACTACGGCCGACTGACCTTCTCGTTCTAGGACGAGGCTCGGGCCAAAAACGCGGAGGGGCGGACCGAAAGGTCCGCCCCTTTTGCCTTGGCCGCCTAGAGCGCCTTCCCCATCCGGATCAGGGGCACGCGATAGCCGCCGGAGGTCTCGGCCTCGAACGGCTCGATGTCGTGGTAGCCGCAGGCGCGGTACAGCGGAACGCCGCCCAGGGTCGCGGCCATCTCGACGCGCGCGAACCCCTCGGCCCGCGCGGCCGCCTCGCAGGCGTCGAGGATCATCCGGCCGACGCCCTTCCGCGTGTGATCGGGGTGAGTGTACATGGCCCGCACGCGCGCGGCGTCCCGGGCCGGATCCAGCAAGGCCGCGTCCCGCCCGCGGAATGGTCGCCGCCGAACAGGGTCGCCCGCCGGCTCCAGCCGCCGCAGCCGGCGACCTCATCCCCGTCCTCGACCACGAAATAGGTCCCGTCGGCGATCAACTGGGTGTCCAGCCCCATGATCTCGAACGAGGCCTTCACCCCCTCCGGAGGCAGGAAGGCTTCCAGCAGTTCGCCGATCGCGCGGTCCATCAGGGCCGACAGGACGGGCATGTCCTCCGGTCGCGCCAGGCGCAGGCGAAGGGCGGGGACGGAGGAATTCATACGCACTCCATGACGGCGTCACTGGCCTCGGAAAAACAAGGATCGGCGAGTCCGAGGCGATCTTTAGACCTCGCCCACCGATCGCTCAAAGGCCGCCACAGGCGACCCCAATGGTCAGGCGTCCGCCCCCTCTGTCCGCGTATCGACTGAAAACGGATTGCGCGGCGAAGCTCGGGATTTCGAGATACCGAAAGTTCCGGTGGTCGTCCGGAGCCGAGCCGACCGTCCCACGGAGTCGGCCACCAACAACAGGCGGGGATGTTATGAGTGGATTGGACGCTGTAACGGCGGGTGGCGTACTCACGCGTCGACGTTTCTTCGAAAGCCTGGCCGCGGTCGGCGGCATGTCGCTGGTTCTGTCGGGCATGGAAGCCCTGGGCTTCTCCCAGGCCTCGGCCACCGAGTTGCCGCCGGAACTGACCGGCGGCGCCAAGAACACCAAGATCGTCATCCTGGGGGCGGGTCTGGCCGGCATGACCGCCGCCTACGAGCTCAGCAAGGCCGGCTATCAGGTCCAGGTGCTGGAGGCCCGATCGTTCGCCGGCGGTCGCTGCCAGACCGCGCGCAAGGGCTTCAAGCACACCGACCTGATCGGCAACACCCAGACCTGCGAGTTCGACGAGGGCCACTACATCAACCACGGCCCCTGGCGGATCCCGTACCACCACCGCTCGACCCTGCACTACACCAAGCTGTTCGGCGTGCCGCTGGAGAGCTTCGTCAACGACAACGACGCCTCCTACGTCTATTTCGAGAAGGGCTCGGGCCCTCTGGCCGGCAAACCCGTGCGCAAGGGCGAGATCGCCGCCGACATCCGCGGCTACACCGCCGAGGTTGTCGCCAAGGCCGCCAGCCAAGGCCAGCTCGATGCTCCGCTCTCGGGCCTCGATCGCGAGCGATTCATCGCCTACCTCGTCAATGAAGGCCGCCTTTCCAAGGCCGACCTGACCTACAAGGGCACCGAAGGTCGCGGCTTCTCGGTCCACCCCGGCGACCGGCGTCGATCCGGGCCCCGGCAAGGAGCTGCCGCCGTTCGCCTTCAAGGACGTGCTCGACAGCAACGCCTGGCGGGTCCTGAGCTCGGTGACGGGCTACGAGCAGCAGCGCACCATGCTGCAGCCCATCGGCGGCATGGACCAGATCGCCAAGGGCTTCGAGAAGCATGTCGGCTCCATGATCCGCTACTCGACCGTCGTCGAGAAGATCAAGCAGTCGCCCAGCGGCGTGACGGTCTCGTACAAGGGCGCCGACGGCAAGACCGGCGAGGTGACCGCCGACTATTGCCTGTGCACCATCCCGCTCAGCGTGCTCAAGCAGATCGACCTCGACGCCTCGGCGCCGTTCAAGGCGGCGATGGAGGGGTGTCCTACGCGCCGGTCAACAAGATCGGCCTGCAGATGAAGACCCGCTTCTGGGAAGAGAAGCACCATATCTACGGCGGTCACATCTATACCGACCTGGCCGGGATCAACTCGATCACCCTGCCGTCCTACGGCTGGCAGGGCCAGAAGGGCGTGCTGCTCGGCTACTACGCCTTCGGCGGCGAGGCGGCCCGGATCAGCGCCAAGAACCCGGCCGACCGCGCGGCCTTCGCCGTGGCGGCGGGCCAGAAGATCTTCCCCGAATACGCCGAGAACTTCGAGAACGCCTTCTCGTTCAGCTGGCACCTGGCGGAGTACAACCTGGGCGGCTGGGCCGAGTGGAACGAGACGGGCCGCAAGGAGGCCTATCCGGTCCTCTGCCAGCCCGACGGCCGCCTCTACCTGGCCGGCGAGCACCTGAGCTACCTAGGCGGGTGGCAGGCCGGCGCGATCGAGTCGGCCTGGCAGCAGATCGCCAAGATCCACGCCCGCGTCCAGCAAGCCTAAAGAGTTCCGAGGAAACGCATGACCTTCGCCTATCGTCTCGCCGCCTTGGCGCTGGCTTCCGGCCTTGTCGTCCCGGCGGCGGCGTCCGCCGACGGCAAGTCGCTGTTCATGGACAACTGCTCGGCCTGCCATCAGGCCACCGGCAAGGGCGTCAAGGGCGCCTTCCCGCCCCTGGCCGGGTCGCCGCTCGTGCAGGGCGACGGCAAGCTGGTCGCCACCACCGTGTTGAACGGGCGCGCCGGCATGCCAGCCTTCAAGGACGACCTGTCCGACCCGGACCTGGCGGCCATCCTGACCTATGTCCGCTCGTCGTGGGGCAACAAGGCCTCCGCGATCAAGCCCGGCGACGTCGCAGCCGCCCGCAAGGCGGCCAAGGCGGCCGCCAACGCCCGCGGCCTGCAGGCCCACTGACCTCATCAAAAACGGGAGAGACCCATGAAACGCCTGATCGCCCTCGCCGCCGGCCTTTGCGCCCTGGCCTGCGCCGCCCACGCCCAAGAGATCGTCCGGGGCGGCGATCCCAAGTCGCCGATCGCCAGCGTCGTCACGGTGCCGGCCGGCTACGACACCATCTATGTCTCGGGCATGACCCCGCCGGTTATCGACGACAAGGCCACGGGCGTGGCCAAGTTCGGCGACACCAAGACCCAGACCCTGGGGGTGCTGGGCCGCATCGAAGCCGCGCTGAAGAGCCAAGGCGCGACCATGGCCGACGTCGTCATGATGCGCGTGCTGCTGGTCGGCGACCCGGCCAAGGACGGCAAGATGGACTTCGCCGGCATGATGGAAGGCTACAAGACCTATTTCGGCACCGCGACCCAGCCCAACAAGCCTGCCCGCATCACCAGCCAGATCACCTCGCTGGTCCAGGACGGCATGCTGGTCGAGATCGAGGTCCAGGCCGCCAGGAAGAAGTAGCGGCCATTCGGGCGTATCTCGGCCAACCCCGGCCGTGAGTTGGGAGTCCCGGACGCCGCTTAAAGGCTTCCGGGACGACATGGCGAGCCGGATTTCACCGCCCCACGAAATATTTTTCGTGACAACGTTGTCAGATCGAATTCAAACGGCTATATGGAATTCAGCCCCTTTGGGGCGTTTCCTCCAATGACTCGGCCGCCTTCTCCTCCTGGAAGGCGGCCGTTCTTTTGTCTCGCGCGAAGTGTTACGCCTCGGGCATGACGCTCACGCCCAGCTTTCGATCCGCCGTGCGCCTGGTCGCCCTGCTGAATCTCGCCTATTTCGGCGTCGAGATGGCGGTGGCGCTGAAGATCGGCGCGGTGTCGCTGCTGGCCGACAGCGCCGACTTCTTCGAGGACGCGGCCGTCAATCTCCTGATCCTCGCGGCCTTGGGCTGGAGCGCCTCGCGTCGCGCCAAGGTCGGCGGCGCGCTGGCCGCGATCCTGCTGGCCCCGGCGGTCGCCTTCCTCTGGACGCTCTGGCGCAAGGTCGGCGATCCAACCCCGCCCGAGGCGCTGTCGCTGGGCGTCACGGGGCTCGGCTGACCATGGCGGTCAATCTGTTCTGCGCCTTCACCCTGGTTCGCCATCGCGGCGCGGCCGGCAGCCTGTCCAAGGCGGCCTTCCTGTCGGCCCGCAACGACGTCCTGGCCAACATCGGCATCGTGGCGGCGGGGTTGCTGACCGCCGCCACCCGATCGATCTGGCCCGACATCGTCGTAGGTCTGGCCATCGCCATCATGAACCTCGACGCCGCCCGCGAGGTCTGGGAAGCCGCTCGCGAAGACGCCAAGGACGCTCACAGCTAGGCCGTGAACACCCGCCCGTCCCGCGCCTCGACGGGCCATGGCGTCAGCCTGGTCCCGACGCAGGGGCCGCCGACGCAGGCCCCCTCCTCCACCGTGAACACCGCCCCGTGCCACGAACAGGCGATCAGGCCGCCGTCGGGCGTCAGGTACTGATCGAGCTTCTGGGCCAGCGGCAGACCCTGGTGCGGGCAGCGGTCGACATAGCCGAACACCGTCCCGCCCTTGCGCACCACGAAGCCATGGAACCGCTTGTCGCCGATCTGCAGGACGTAGTTGCGCGCTCCGCCATCGACGATCAGGTCCAGCGGGCCAAGATTGATCCCGGCGCGCGTCTCCCAGACCCGGCCGACGGTCGGGGCGGCCTCTTCGCTCAAATCCGCTCGACCGTCTGTTCGATGGCCCCGAAGATCGAGTGGCCCTTGGCGTCCTTCATCTCGATGCGGATGGTGTCGCCGCCCAGCAGGAACGGGGTCTTGGGCGCGCCGTGCAGGATGGTCTCGACCGTGCGGACCTCGGCCAGGCACGAATAGCCAAGACCGCCCTCGCTGATCGGCTTGCCGGGGCCGCCATCGGCGCCGCGGTTACTGACCGTGCCCGAGCCGACGATCGTTCCGGCGCATAGCGGACGGGTCTTGGCGGCGTGGGCGACCAGGGTTCCGAAGTCGAAGGTCATGTCGACGCCGGCGTCGGCGCGACCGAAGTCCTTGCCGTCCAGTTCGACCAGCAGGGCGCCGTGCAGCTTGCCGTCCTTCCACGCCTCGCCCAGGGCGCTGGGCGTGACCGCCACCGGCGAGAAGGCGCTGGCGGGCTTGGACTGCACGAAGCCGAAACCCTTGGCCAGTTCGCCCGGGATCAGATTGCGCAAGCTGACATCGTTGCACAGCATGACCAGGCGGATGGCGGCCAGAGCCTCCTCGCGGCTGGCGACCCCAGCGGCACGTCGCCGGTGATCACGGCGACCTCGCCTTCCAGGTCGCAGCCCCAGCTGGCGTCCGCCAGCGGGATCGGATCGCGCGGCGCCAGGAAGCCATCCGACGCGCCCTGGTACATCAGGGGATCGGTCCAGAAGCTCTCGGGCATGTCGGCGCCCCCCGCGCCTTCCGCACCAGCTGGACGTGGTTCACATAGGCCGAGCCGTCCACCCACTGATAGGCCCGCGGCAAGGGGCTGGCCGCCTCGTGCTCGTGGAAGCGCTCCTTGGGCACGGCCCCGTGCTCGAGGCTTTCGGCCAGGCCGCGCAGCAGCGGCTCGCAATGCTCCCAGTCGTCCAGGGCGGCCTGCAGGGTCGGCGCGACCGTCCCGGCGTCGGTGAACCAGGCCAGGTCGTTGGAGACCACCACCAGCCGGCCGTCGCGGCCGCCCTTGAGAGACGCGAGCTTCATCGGCGCTTCCTTCTTGTTGTCGTTATGGGAGGCGAGCTTTGGGAAAGCCCGTCCAGCAGGCGTCATAGTTGTCCTGAAGCGCCGAAGTCTCCAGAGCGAACTTTGTTGGCCGGATCACCCAGCGGCTCTCGAACATGAAGGCCAGGGTCCCGTCGATCTTGTGCGGCGTCAGTTCGGCCTCGGTCGCCTTGCGATGACTGGCGACGTCGGGACCGTGGTCGCTCATGCAGTTGTGCAGGGACGCGCCGCCCGGGACGAAGCCGCCCTCCTTGGCGTCGTAGGCGCCCGTGCACCAGCCCCATGAACTCGCTCATCACGTTGCGGTGGAACCAGGGCGGGCCGGAAGGTGTCTCTGCGCCACCATCCAGCGCGGCGGGAAGATCACGAAGTCGCAGTTGGCCGTTCCCGGCGTGTCGCTGGGCGAGGTCAGGACCGTGAAGATCGACGGATCGGGATGGTCATAGCTGACCGTGTTGATCGTGTTGAACCGACGACAGGTCATAGCGGTACGGCGCGTAGATTGCCGTGCCAGGCGACGACGTCCAGCGGGCTGTGGTCCCACCTCGCCGCCCAGAGCGCGCCTTGGAACTTCTGGATCACCTCCGTCGGCGCGTCGACGTCCTCGAACGCCGCGACGGGCGTCTCGAAGTCGCGGGGATTGGCCAGGCCGTTCGCGCCGATCGGGCCCCAGCTCCGGCAGGCGGAAGGCCGCGCCGTAGTTCTCGCAGACATAGCCGCGCGAGGGTCCATCGACCTCGACCCGGAAACGCACGCCGCGCGGGATGACGGCGATGTGGCGAGGGCCGACGGCAAGGACGCCCAACTCGGTGACCAGGGTCAGCACGCCCTGCTGCGGCACGATCAGCAGTTCGCCGTCGGCGTCGTAGAACACCCGGTTCTTCATCGAGGCGTTGGCGAGCATAGACGTGCACGCCGATGCCCGACAACGTGGCCGCCTCGGCGTTGCCGGCCAGCGTCACGAGCCCGTCGACGAAGTCCGTCGGCGTCGTCGGGATCTCCAGCGGGTCCCAGCGCAGGCGGTTGGGCGTCACCGGCCCGCCGAACACCGAGACCAGCTTGTCCTGCGCAAGGGGTGAACTCACCATGCCCCGCGCTGGGGCGCAGGCGGTAGAGCCAGCTGCGACGGTTCTCATGGCGCGGCGCGGTGAAAGCCGGTCCCGGCAGCTGCTCGGCATAGAGGCCGAACGGAACCTTCTGCGGCGAGTTCTGGCCGACCGGCAGGGCGCCGGGATGCGCCTCGGTCTCGAAGTAGGAACCGAAGCCGGTTTGGTAGCGGAGGTCCATGTGCGTTCCGTGCCCTTATTGCCTTACCCTCGTCATCCCGGAAGCCTCGAAGAGGCTATCCGGGAACCGGAACGGCGCGCGCGGCGCTCCGTCACTCCTGGGCCAGCTCTACGCTACGCTTGGCCGGGATGACGACGAGGCATTTCCGCTGAGACGTTACGCCTCGACCGTAATCACGCCCCGGCGGATCTGGTCCAGCTCGATGCTTTCGAACAGGGCCTGGAAGTTACCGTTGCCGAAGCCTTGGTTGCCCTTGCGCTGGATGATCTCGAAGAAGATCGGGCCGAACAGGTTCTCGGTGAAGATCTGCAGCAGCAGGCCTTCCTCGCCGACATTGCCGTCGATCAGGATGCGGTTCTTGCGCAGGCGCTCCAGGTCCTCGCCGTGGCCCGGCACGCGCTTGTCGACCAGCTCGTAGTAGGTCTCGATCGTGTCCTGCAGCTTCACGCCGCGGGCGCGCAGCTTCTCGACGGTCTCGTAGATGTTGTCGGTGGTCAGGGCCAGGTGCTGGATGCCCTCGCCGTTGTACTGGCGGATGAACTCCTCGATCTGGCTCTTGTCGTCCTGGCTCTCGTTCAGCGGGAATGCGGATGGCCTTGTCCGGCGCGATCATCGCCTGGCTGAACAAGGCCGGTCGCCTGGCCCTTGATGTCGAAGTACTTCTGCTCCTCGAAGCCGAAGACCTGATTGTAGAAGGTCGACCAGGTGCGCATCTGGCCCCGACGGACGTTGTGGGTCAGGTGGTCCAGCAGATCCAGGCCGACATTGTTCTTGGCCTCGGCCAGGGCCGCGCCCGGAACCTGCTCCCAGCTGTCGTAGATCGTGCCGGAGTTCGCCATAGCGGTCGACGAGATAGAGCAAGGACCCGCCGATGCCTTCCAGCACCTTGGCGCCCTCGCCCAGCAGCGAGCGGCTGGCGTCGGCCGGCTTGGCGGCCGCGCTTGATCGCGTCGGCATAGGCCTGGTCGGCGTTCTCCACGCGGAAGGCCATGCCGTTGGCCGACGGACCGTGCTCCGCGCGGAAGTCGGCGACCTGACCGGCCTGCTCCTCGTTGACGATCAGGTTGATGCGACCTTGCTTGTAGCGGGTCGCGGCCTTGGTCGGGTGCCTGCTGGCGGCGACGAAGCCCAGTTGCTCGATCAGGGCCTTCATGGCCGCCGGATCGGGGCTGGTGAACTCGACGAACTCGAAGCCGTCGAGGCCCAGGGGATTCCTGGTCGGTGACGAGGGTCATGGCGGCTCTCCCTGAGAGAATTCTTATTTCGCCAACGCGGTAGGAAGCGCGGCGATCAGGGCGTCGTTGTCGGCCGGACGGCCGATGGTGATGCGAACCCAGCCGCCGGCGACGGGCGTCGGGCGGATGATCAGGCCTTCCTGCAACAGACGCGCGGCGGTCGCCTCGGCGCCGGCCGGCGCCCGAGGAAGACGAAATTGGCTTCGCTGCGGGTGTGCTCGACGCCCAGGTCGTCCAGCGCCGCCTCGATACGGCCGCGCTCGGCGATGGTCAGGGCCACGGTGCGGGCCAGATGCGCCTGGTCTTCCCAGGCGGCCAGGGCGGCGGCCTGGCTGACGGCCGTGACGTTGAACGCCGGCCGCAGGCGATCCAGATAGCCGACCAGCTCGGCCGACGAAGCGATCCCGTAACCCACCCGCATGCCGGCCAGGCCGTAGGCCTTGGAGAAGGTGCGCGCCGAGAGCCAAGGTCCGCCCCAGGCGTCCAGCAGGGCGAAGGTGTCGAACGCCGCATGATACTCGCGATAGGCCTCGTCGACGAAGACCAGGGTCGAGCGCGGCGTGACGGCCAGGATCTCTTCGATATCCGAGGCCCTCAGCGCGTTGCCGGTCGGATTATTGGGCGTGCAGAGCACCAGCAGCTTGGGTCCCCGCGCCGCGGCGGCCTTGAACGCTTCGACGTCGAGGTCGAAATTCGCCAGGCGCGGCACATCGACGATCCTGGCCTCGGCGCAGCGGGCGAAGATCTCGTAGGCCGGGAAGGTCGGGCTGGACAGCAGGATCGCGTCGCCCGGGTGCAGCACGGCGCGGAACAGATAGTCGATCAGGGCCTCGGAGCCCGGCGAGACCACCACGCGCTCCGGATCGACGCCCAGCCGCCCGCCGATCGCCGCGCGCAACGTCTCGCAATAGGGGTCCGGATAGAGCTCCGGCTCGGCGATCGCGGCCGCGACGGCGGCGGCCACCTTGGGGCTGGTCGCCCAGCAAATTCTCGTTGCTGGCCAGCTTGGAGAACCGCGAACGGCCCGTGCGACGACCAGCCTCCGCCAGGGTCATGCCCGAGCGGTAGGCCTGGACGCCGTTCAGCGCCTGACGCACTGGCGGCGTGGTGACGGGCTTGCGATCCAGAACAAGCATGCGGCCGCGCTCCTCGAGGATGGGATGCGGCAGCTTATCGCGAAGCCCAAGTCAGAACGTGGCGATCATGACCCACGCAAGCGGGTCCAAGGTCACATCCTGCCAATGATCCTGATCAATCGCGCGAAAAAGTGATCAATCCAAATAGTCCAGCGGCAGAGCGGTGGAATCCTTCAGCGTGTCGAGCACGAACGAGGAGCGGATGTCCTTCACGGCCGGCATCTTCAGCAGCCGCTTCATGGTGAAGTCGGCATAGGCGTCGAGGTTCGGCACGGCCACCTTGAGGAGGTAATCGTAGCCGCCCGTCATCACGTAGCAGCCGACCACCTCGGGCTCGCGCAGCACGGCCTGCTTGAACGCCTCCGCGGCCTCCTCACTGTGGCGGTCGACCTGAACCTCGACATAGGCCAATACGTCCAGCTTGGCCTTGCGGCGATCCAGCAGGGCCACATAGCCGCTGATCAGGCCGGACGCTTCCAGCTGCTTGACCCGCCGCAGGCACGGGCTGGGCGAGAGCCCCACCCGCTCGGCCAGGTCGACGTTGGAGATCTTGCCGTCCTCTTGCAGGATCTGGAGGATCTTCCGATCCGCGCGGGTGAGCTTCATCGTGACCAAAATGGGCTGAGGATTGGCAGATGGCCGCCAATATAGCCGGCATCGACGGCCAAGCGCAGCCCGAACGGTCAATCGCCTGCTGGCGGCGGCGGATCCGAGCGTAGCCGCTCGCGGAATTCGTTCAGTCGGGCGCGGTAGCCCTCGGCGTCGCCGAACTCCAAGAACTCGTAGTAGCGGCGATGCGGATCGGTGACCTTCACGGCGTGCTTGATCGGGCACCAGTATTGCTCGGTCCGGCTGGCGACCTCGCGCACATAGGCGATGGCGCCGTTGGCGTAGCCGCAGAAGGCGCAGTTGAGCCGCTCGATGACATTCAGATAGCCCAGACGGTCGCGGTCGAGCGCGATGTAGTCGCGGCGCCGGAACTCTCGGGATGCCGTAGGCCCGAAAGCAGATCGCCTGATAGGCGCTCACCCAGATGTCGACGATGACGAGGGGAATGATCAGCGAATAGATCACCGGCGCGGTCAGCACGACCGCGGGCGAGGTGCGGCCAAAGAACTTCACGAGGTCCAACCGCAGCCGGCGATGCCGAGCGGCCACGCCCATCTCGAACTCGCCGATCTTCTCGGAAAGCGTCCAGCCCAGCGCCCGGCGCCGTCGCTCGATCTCGCGGTCGAGTTCGGCCTGCAGGCCGACGATCTGGTCGGCGATTTCCTTCATGCGCTGCGTCATGGCGATCTTCCGAAACCGGGCGCGGCCGCGACGCCCCGGGGCGACAAAGAAAACGCCCCGGAGGTTTCCCCCGGGGCGCTACCGATCAGGTCGGATCTTTCCTTCAGTTGGCCAGGCGCCGCAGGAAGGACGGGATCTCAAGGTCTTCGCCGTCGTCGGTCTGCGGCGTTTCCACCGGAGCCAACTGCGGGCGCACGCTCTGGGTCGTGCGAGCCTGCGGCTGCGGGGCCGACGGCTGCTGCTCGTAGCGCTGGCGACCGCCGCCGAACATCGACAGCCAACCGCCCTGCTTCTGCGGACGACGCTCTTCGTAGAAGTTGTTCTCGGGGAACAGCGGCTCCTCGGCGCCGTCATCGACCATCGGATCGACGATGCGGTTCACCTGCCGGGCCGCCGGCTGGGCCACACGGGGGTCTTCAGCTACGGTAGGCTCGTCATAGTAGAGTTCGGCTTCCGGCTCCGGCTGGGGCGCGGACATGACGATCTCGGGTTCCGGGGCTGGCTCGGGCGCGGGGGCGAAGGCCGCCGGACGCTCGGCCGGGCGCGCCGCTTCGTAGCGGGCGGTCGGGCGGGCGGGCTCGGGCTGCGGCGCCCGGACGCGAGGTCTCGGCGATCAGCGGGGCCGCCGAAGTGTTGCGCGACACGGGCTTGGGCTCGATCTGGGCGATCGAGGCCGCCGTCCATGCCGGTGGCGACCACCGACACGCGGATCACGCCTTCCAGCGACGGGTCGAAGGCCGCGCCGAAGATGATGTTGGCTTCCGGGTCGACCTGATCCGAGATCGCGTTGGCCGCTTCGTCGACTTCCAGCAGGGTCATGTCCATGCCGCCGGTCACGTTGACCAGCACGGCCTTGGCGCCCTTCAGCGAGACTTCGTCCAGCAGCGGGTTGGCGATCGCGTTCTGGGCGGCCATCAGGGCGCGGTCTTCGCCAGCGCCTTCGCCCGTGCCCATCATCGCCTTGCCCATTTCGGTCATGACCGTGCGGACGTCGGCGAAGTCGAGGTTGATCAGGCCCGGCAGGACCATCAGGTCGGTGATCGAACGGACGCCCGAGTGCAGGACCTGGTCGGCCATGCCGAACGCTTCGGCGAAGGTCGTGCGCTCGTTGGCGACGCGGAACAGGTTCTGGTTCGGAATGACGATCAGGGTGTCGACGTAGCGCTGCAGCTCCTGGATGCCGCTATCGGCCAGGCGCATGCGGTGACGGCCTTCGAAGTGGAAGGGCTTGGTCACGACGCCAACGGTCAGGATGCCGCGCTCACGAGCGCACTTGGCGATGATCGGGGCCGCGCCGGTGCCGGTGCCGCCGCCCATGCCGGCGGTGATGAAGACCATGTGCGCGCCGTCGAGGTGCTCGCCGATCTCCGGGAAGCTCTCTTCCGCGGCGCTCATGCCCACTTCGGGATGCGCGCCAGCGCCCAGGCCTTGCGTCACCTGGACGCCGAGCTGGATGCGGCGGTCCGTCTTCGCGAACTGCAGCTGTTGCGCGTCGGTGTTGGCCACCACGAACTCGACACCCTCGAGGCCCGCCTCGATCATGTTGTTCACGGCGTTGCCGCCGGCGCCGCCGACGCCAAACACCACGATGCGCGGCTTCAGCTCGGTCGTACGCGGCGCGGAAAGAGAAATAGCCATGGGACCCTCGCGTCCTTACGCCGAAATCGTCAAAACATCAGAGCCCGGCGACACCCATCGCCGGGAACGCCTCGACGATCGGGTTAACAGAACAACCACCATCGTTAATCGGCGGTTAACTGCATAATCTGAGTCGTGGTCGGGTCGAGCGCGGCCGTGGGATAAATTGTGGTCTATCAACAGAAACTCCAAGGGAACCAAGGGTCCCGCGGGGATCCACAGGCGCGTGCGACCGAACGACGCTGACCGCCTGTTCTGACGAATATCGGCGGTTTGGAGCAGCAAAAAGGCCCCGCCGAGGTTCTCGACGAGGCCCATAAAGTTAAACGGTAGAGTTAATCAGACTTAACGGTTGAACCGCCGGGACGGCGTCAGGTCAAAGATTGTCGCGCAGCCAGGCCGCGGCGCGGGAGATCGGGCTGGCGTTGGGGTCCAGCGGGCGCTTGCGGGCGACGCCGCCGGCCAGGGCCTTGGACGAGACGGCCTCGCGCGGGCCAAAGGCGGTGCGGTGCAGGGTGCCGGCGGCGGCGCAGAAGGCGGGCCCCGAGGCGGCGTCGGCCAAATGAGGAACCCTGCGAGGACGGCCCAGACGCACCGGACGATCGAAGACGCGCACGGCCACTTCCCGCACGCCGGCCAGCTGGCTGGCGCCGCCGGTCAGGACGATGCCCGCGCCCGGCTCGACCGGCGCGCCCGAGGCCTTCAGGCGTTCGCGCAGCAGCTCCAGCGTCTCCTCGACGCGCGGCTGGATGATGCCCTTGAGCAGGCTGCGCGGCGCGATCACCGGACCCGCGCCCGGATCATCGCCGCGCGGCGGCGCCCTCGATCATCTCGCGGTCCTCGTTGGCCGAGGCGATGGCGCTGCCGTGCAGGGTCTTGATCCGCTCGGCGCCGACCACCGAGGTCTGCAGGCCGCGCGCGATGTCCTGGGTCACGTGGCCGCCGCCGACCGACAGGCTGTCGACGTGGCACAGGGCGCCGTTGTTGAACACCGCCACCGAGGTCGAGCCGCCGCCCATGTCGATGCAGACGGCGCCCAGGTCCATCTCGTCTTCTTCCAGGGCCGCCAGGGCCGAGGCGAACGGCGCCGCGACGATGCCCTCGAACGACAGGTGGGCGCGCTCCACGCAGTGGGCCAGGGTGTGGAAGATGTTCTCGTTGACGGAGACGACCAGCAGCTCCAGGCCCAGCGAGCGGCCGAACATGGCGCGCGGATCTCGGATGCCGCGCTGGCCGTCGACCGACCAGGCGATCGGCAGCAGGTGGATCGGCTTGCGGCCCGGCAGGCGGACCTGGGCCAGGGCCGAGGCGATGGCGCGCGACAGGTCGCCGTCGGAGATCGGGCGCGCGCCCAGCGAGACCTGAGCGTGGACGCGGTGGCTGGCCAGTTGGCCGCCGGCCGTGCAGACGCTGACGCCCTGGACATTGACGCCGGCCACGGTCTCGGCGCGCTCCACGGCCTGGGCGATGGCCTGGGCGGCTTCGTCGAGGTTGACGATCGCGCCGCCGCGCACGCCGCGCGACTGCACATAGCCCACGCCGGAGGTGGTCAGGGTGCGGTTCTCGCGGTGGACGCCGTCGGCCTTCATGATGAAGCACGTCACCTTCGACGCGCCCAGGTCGACGGCCGCGATGGCGGGCTGGCGCACGAGCGTGGCCTTCAGACCCTCGCGGGCCTGTTTCCGTTCCTCCAGTCGCGACATCGCTATCGTCACCTCAGCCCATCAACCACATTAAGCCCCGCCGGCCGCGGGCTGCCCGGGCAGCTCCGCGTCGCGAGGTCTAACAGCCACCATTTCGGGGTCGCGCAGATCGATCCGCGCGAAACCCATGTCCAGGATCTCCTGCCGCTGGTCGAGCTGATCCAGTTGAATCAGCGCGGATTCTTCGTCGATCGCGGGCAGCTGGATCAGCGACCCGTCCTTCAGCCGAAGATCCCAGCGACGGTCGTCGACCCGCACCAGCGCCTCCAGCCGATCGCGCAGGCGCGGCCGCGAGGCCACGGCCGGCAGGATCAGGCCAGCGGCCTGGTCCGCCCCCTGCCCCACCACCAGCGGTAGCTGCGGGAAGCGCGCGGGGTCGGCTTCGGCGATCACCAGCCCCTCGGCGTCGATCACCTTCATCCGGCCCTTGTTCTGCCAGACGGCCAGGGCCGGCCGCTCCTCGACCGCGATCAGCACGGTGTCGGGCAGCATGCGGACCACCTTGGCGTCCTTGACCCAGCCCACGCCCTGCACGCGCTGGCGGACGCCGGCCAGGTCCATGCCCAGGGTGGGCTGGTCGAGGTAAAGGCCCGAGGCCTTGAGAATGTCGGCCTGGGCCGTCGCCGAGGTCGCCGCGGATATGAACGGTCTTGAGCCTGAAACCCGCCGAGGCGAACGCGCCGTCGACGCCATGGGCCATCGACGCGCCGATACGCTCGGCGCGGTGTCCGGTCGCAAGCATCACCACAAGTCCGAGGCCCAGCGCCGCGCCCGCCACGCTCAGGGCCACCGTGGGCGAAAGGCCCACGCCCTTGGCGGCGTGCAGC
This sequence comes from Aphelenchoides fujianensis, assembly GCA_024699865.1. Classification (NCBI taxonomy): domain Eukaryota; kingdom Metazoa; phylum Nematoda; class Chromadorea; order Rhabditida; family Aphelenchoididae; genus Aphelenchoides; species Aphelenchoides fujianensis. The sequence goes on along the minus strand of JAMPIO010000001.1, from coordinate 1,350,322 downwards.
TTGGCGGCCGGCTGCGCCCCCCGGGGCGCCGGCTTGCCTCTGCTCGGACTTGCGGGGGCTTCGGCCCGGGGTCGCCTAGGCTTAGGCGGTCCCCCCCGCGTTACAGCGGGCATAAGCGTCCTCCACGATCCACAAAACTAACTGGTCAAACGAGATCCCGACGTGGGCGGCCTGCTCGGGAGCGAGCGAGGTCGGGGTCATGCCGGGCTGCGTATTGACCTCTAGAAGGACCAGAATGTCGTTAATGTCGTCATAACGGAGATCGGATCTGGTTACGCCTCGACAACCAAGAGCAGAGTGGGCCAGTTCGGCCATCCGCATGGCTCTTTCCCTTACGCCATCAGGGATTGGAGCCGGCAGGACGTGGATCGAGCCGCCCTCGGAGTACTTGGCTTCGTAGTCGTAAAAACCTGTGGATGCACGAATATCGGTTACCGCCAGGGCCCTGGGGCCATTCGCCTCACCCATGACGGCGACCGCCAGTTCGAGGCCGCGGATATAGGGCTCGACCATGACCTCCTCGCCATGCGTCCAGCTGGGCGATGCCAGTTGCTCGGGCGGACGGTTGGCGCCCCTCGAAGACCAGGAACACGCCCACCGACGAGCCTTCGGCGTTCGGCTTGACCACATAGGGCGGCGCCATCACGTGGTCGCGAGCGACGTCGTGGCGGTTGAACAGGCCGCCGCCCGGAACGGTCACGCCGGCCGCCGCCAGCACCGCCTTGGCCTTGGCCTTGTCCATCGCCAGGGCGGAGGCCAGGACGCCCGAGTGGGTGTAGGGCAGCTTCAGGGTCTCGAGCACGCCCTGGACGCAGCCGTCCTCGCCCCATTCGCCGTGCAGGGCGTTGAAGACGATGTCGGGCTTGGCCGCCGTCAGCGCCTGGGCGACGTCCTTGCCCGGATCGATCCGCGTGACCCTCGCCCCCAGCCGCTCCAGCGCCTCGGCGCAGGCGCGGCCCGACACCAGGCTGACCTCGCGTTCCGACGAAGGACCGCCCAGCAGGACGGCGATGTGGCGGCCGGAGAGAGGCTGGTCGGTCATGGGGCGCTCTAATGGGCCCTTCCCCTCGATGGGGGAGGGTTGGGTGGAGGTGAGACGCCGCGTCGGACGCCTGAACGCCTTTCCTAGAGAGGCGGAAAGGCCGTGCCAACACCCCCTTCCCCGCCCCTCCCCCATCAGAGGGGGAAGGGCGCGCCGAAGTTGTGGACCTAGTGCGACGCCGCCGGCCCGCCGCTCCGGCCGGCTTCAGCGCCCGGAAGTCGATGTCGCTGTCGGCGACCAGGTAGATGAAGCTGGTCCAGGCCGCGACGTTCTGGGCCAGTTCGTTCGGGCGCACCTTGTTGAGGGTGTCGTCCATGGTGTGGTGGTAGTCGAAGTAGCGGCTGGCGTCCTGGCGCATCTCGACCGACGGCACGCCGGCCTCTTCCAGGCCCTCGATGTCGGCGCCGCCGCCGCGGGACGGATCGCGCGAGACCATGATCTTCAGCGGCGACAGGACATTGGCCACGGTCGTGGCGAACGGCGTCTGCTGGGCGCCGGCCGGAAGCTTCAGCGAGAAGATGTTGTCGGCGCCCTCGTCGCTTTCGCCGGCCAGGACGATCTTCGGAACCTCGTCCTTGTGCGCGGCCAGATAGGCCTCCGACGAGCCGCCGCTTTCCTCCGAGCCCCACATGACGACGCGGATGGTCCGCTTGGGATGCTTGGGCAGGTCGCCGATCAGCTTGGCCGCGGCCGTGGTGATGCCGATGCCGGTGGCGTCGTCGAGCGCGCCCGTGCCGACGTCCCAGCTGTCCAGGTGGCCGCCGATCACGATCACCTCGTCCGGCTTCTCCGAGCCCTTGATTTCGCCCGAGATGTTCCAGGCCACGTCGTTGGGATCGACGCTCGAGGCCAGCTTCAGCTTGATGCGCAGCGGGCCCTTCTTGGCCAGCCGCTCCAGCTGCTCGGCCTCCGGCACGCCCAGGGCGGCCGACGGCACGGTGGCGACGCCGTCCCCGAAGGCGGTGACGCCGGTGTGCGGCACGGTCGAGTTCCGAGGTCGAGATCGAGCGGATCAGCACGGCCACCGCGCCGCGCTTGGCGGCCTCGGTCGGGCCGGCGCGACGCGAGATCCCCGCCACGCCGTAGCCCGAGGCGTCCTGGGCGCGGACCATCGGCTGGGTGATGACGACGATCTTGCCCTTCACGGCGCTCTCCGGCGCGGCGACCAGCTCGGCGAAGGTATGGAACAGGGCGACCTCGGCCTCGATCCCCTCGGGCGGGGTCGGAACGGTGCGGCCAAGGCCCACGATGTTCAGCTTCATCGGATACGGGGCGATCAGCTCGGCGCTCTCCTCGCCGCGCGTCCAGGACGGCTTGGCGAACTGTTCGACCTTGACGTTGGTGAAGCCCAGCCCCTTCAGCTTGGCCACGCCCCAGTCCTTGGCGCGCTCCATGGCCGGCGAGCCGACGAGGCGCGGGCCGATATTGGTGGTGAGGTCCTCGGTGATCTCCCAGGCCGTGCGGTCCAGCAGCGCCTTGTCGCGCAGGGCTTCGGCGGTCTTGACGTCTTGAGCGTGGGCGGCGCCCGAAAGCAGGGCGAAAGCGGCCGAGGCGGCCAGTAAGCGGCGGTACATGAGCGAGGGGTTCCCCCCGATGACGCGGGACTCATAGCACCGGACCGCGCCAGGAGGAGTCAGCAATGGGACGGCGGGCGCGAAACCCCGCCCCTGGCCAGGAACTGGGCAGGCGCGGCTTCGCCGCTTCACGCGGCGGGGCCGCTGAAGGTGTTGGGGAGGCGACGGAGCGGCCGGGCGAACCCGGAGACCGTGAGTGTGATGTGCGTTTCGGCTCGCTGACCGCTCCGCCAGGCTGTTCTTGCCCGTGAGGATGGGGGGCGTGAGCGTCTTTCAGCTCGGGACCCCACTAGCCCCCGGACGGGCGCGGACCCACTGGGACGGCTACATCCGACTCCCAGCCCGACGATCCGCGATAGGCGGCTTGTACGATCACCGCCCTGTCGCTCCGCGCTCGCCTCTCCGCGGCCTCTTCCGAGATCCCGGATCTATCCAACGAACAGACCCCGGTCGAAACCGCTTCGAGACCACGCGGCCCCGCTCAGCCTACCCCCGCCGCCGCGACTCCTTGCGAGAGACCGGTCCGCAAGCAGACCGTTGGGCCGGATCCAAGCGCCCTCCCCCGCGACGGGGATGTCATGAGTATGGGGGCGGTTTCAACGCGGATGATCCAGCGGCGCGTAAAAGTGACAAGCGGTTGAAATCGCTCGGTTCGATTCCGGATACGCCGGGGATAGAGCGCCGCGAACGCTCGTACTTTTCCCTCTCCTCCCCCTCCGGGGGGGGGGACCGCCGAACGGCGGTGGAGGGGCCAGCCGCGCTGGCGACAGCCCCGCCGGATCAGACGCGAGGACCTTGCCGGCCACAGGATGTAATCCCGCCGCACAGGGCCCCTCCACCAGCTTCGCTGGTCCCCCCCCCCCGATGGGGAGGAGAGGCAAAGCGTCCTACCCCGTCCGCCCGATCCGCTTGATTTCCCAATCCAGCTGAACGCCGGTCTTGGTCTTGACGTCGGCGCGGACGGCCTCGCCCAGGCCTTCCAGGTCGGCGGCGGTGGCCTCGCCGGTGTTGATCAGGAAGTTGCTGTGCAGCGGACTGAACATCGCCCCGCCAAACGGCTTGCCGCGCCAGCCGGCCTCGTCGACCAGCTTCCAGGACGAATGGCCCGGCGGATTCTTGAAGGTCGAGCCGCCGGTCTTCTCGCGGATCGGCTGGGTCGTCTCGCGGCGGGCGGTGATCTCGGCCATGCGGGCCTTGATCGCCTCCGGCGCATCGGCCGTCCCCTCGAACACCGCGTCCAGCACGATGACGGTCTCGCCGTCCTGCAGGGCGCTGTGGCGATAGGTGTAGCGCAGGTCGTCGACCGACAGCTCGCGGACGACGCCGGCGCGGTCCATCACCCGGACCGACTTGACCACATTGACCGTCTCGGAGCCGTAGCAGCCGGCGTTCATGATCACCGCCCCACCGACCGTGCCGGGGATGCCGGCGTAGAACTCCAGCCCCGCGATCCCCGCCTCGGCCGCCTTGCGAGCGAGGATGGCGTCGGGCACGGCCGAGCCGGCCTTGATGCGGGTGTCGCCCAACGCCTCGACGCTGTTGAACCCCTTGCCCAGGCGGATGATCACCCCGTCGACCCCGCCGTCGCGGACCAGCAGGTTCGACCCGACGCCGATGGCCATGACCGGGACCTTGGGATCCAGAGCCTTCAGGAAGTCCGCCAGGTCCTGCTCATCGGCCGGCAGGAACACCACGTCGGCCGGACCGCCGACCCGGAACCAGGTGAACGGCGCCAGGGCCTCGTCGACCAGCAGCTTGCCCCGGACGGCCGGCAGCTTGTCCTTCCAGCTCATTTGGCCAGGGCTTCCAGCTGGCCCGGCAGGGCGTAGGCCCAGCTGGTGATGTCGCCAGCGCCCAGCAGGACGACGAGATCGCCGGCCTTGGCCTCCTCGGCGATCAGGGCCGGCAGGGCCGCCGGGCTTTCCAGCGGCAGGGCGCGGCGGTGGCCGAACTTCTTGAGGCCCTCGACCAGATGGTCGCGGTCGACGCCCTCGATCGGCTGCTCGCCGGCCGAATAGACGTCGGCGACGACGACGGTGTCGGCGTCGTTGAAGCAGCTGGAGAACTCGGTCATCAGGTCGCGCAGGCGGGTGTAGCGGTGCGGCTGGACCACGGCGATCACCTTGCCGGTCGACACCGCGCGAGCGGCCTTCAGCACGGCGGCGATCTCGACCGGATGGTGGCCATAGTCGTCGACCACGCGGACGCCGTTAGCGACCCCGGTCGTGGTGAAGCGGCGCTTGACCCCGCCGAAGCCGGCGAGGCCGCGGCGGATCGCCTCGGCGTCGACGCCCAGCTCGCGCGCCACGGCCACGGCGGCGGTGGCGTTCAGCACGTTGTGGTGACCGGCCATCGGCATCTTCAGGCCGTCATAGCGGACGGCGTCGCCATCGCGCGGCGAGACCACGATGTCGAACTTGGCGCCGTCGGGGCCCATCTCGATGTTGGAGACCCGCACCTCGGCCTGCGGATTGGTGCCGTAGGTCACCAGGCGACGGTTCTCGATCCGGGCGGTCAGGGCCTGCACCTCGGGGTGATCGGTGCAGACGGCGGCGAAACCGTAGAACGGGATGTTCTGGATGAAGTCCTGGAAGCCCTTCTTGACCGCCTCGAAGTCGCCCCAGTGGTCCAGGTGCTCGGCGTCGATATTGGTGACGATGGCCACCGTCGACTTCAGGCGCAGGAACGAGCCGTCGCTCTCGTCGGCCTCGACGACGATCCAGTCGCCCTCGCCGACCTTGGCGTTGGTGCCGTAGGCGTTGATGATGCCGCCGTTGACGACGGTGGGATCCAGACCGCCGGCGTCCAGCAGGGTGGCGACCATCGAGGTGGTGGTGGTCTTGCCGTGCGTGCCGCCCACGGCGACCGAGAACTGCAGGCGCATCAGCTCGGCCAGCATCTCGGCGCGGCGCACCAGCGGCAGGCGCTTGTCGCGGCCGGCGACCATCTCGGGGTTATCGGCCTTCACCGCCGTCGAGTAGACGATGGCCGAGGCGCCCTCGACGTGGCTGGCGTCATGGCCGATGAAGATGCGCGCGCCCAGCTTTTCGAGCCGCTCGGTGTTGGCGCTGGCCTTGGCGTCGCTGCCCTGAACGGTGTAGCCGATGCGCAGCATGATCTCGGCGATGCCGGACATGCCGATGCCGCCGATGCCGATGAAGTGCACGGGGCCGAGTTCGAAGGGGACGGGACGTCGACGCTGGATCATGACGAGCCGATTAGACCAATTCCGCGCGGCGCGAAACGCCCTGTTGGCCCTGAGCTTGTGGACGGGGCCGGCGTGGGCCCAGGCGCCCTCTCCGCTTCAGCTGCGCCTCGCCGACGTCGGGCGCTTCGCCACGTTCGTCGACATGGGCGGCGTCCAGTGGACCGGGCGCGTGGCCAAGCTTCGCGTGCTGCAGGTCGCCGAGGGCGGCTTCAAGGCGGGGCCGGAAGAGTTCTGGGGCGGCTGGCGCCATGAGGTCATCGACTGCCAGGCCCGCACGATCGCCCACGCGGGCTTTTCCAGCATCCGGGCCGGCGGCCGCGAAGGCCCGCTGACCGGCGACCAGCGCCCCGCCGCGCCCTTGCCGGCGGGCGGCGCGGACGAGGCCGTGGCAAAGGTGGTGTGCGACGGCTGGCGGCCGTTCGCGAAGGTCCCCGTGGCCCAGGGCGTCGAGGAGGCGGTGCGGATCGGCCGCCCGCTGATCGAGACCGGCGCCGAGCCCTGAAAGGTCTCCGTCGGGCTTTCGATCGCCCCAAGCTCTCCATCATGTCCGTCATTCCCGCCCTTGTGGCGGGAACCCTTCTATCCGCCGCAAGGGCGGGAGGGGCGGACCGCTGGCGGTCCGCCTGCACTTCACGCGTCAGCTGAACCAGGGGTTCCCGCCACAAGGGCGGGAATGACGGAAAAATGGGGGGTGTGTCGATCCGTTCCGACCACGAAAAAGCCCCCGCCGGCGGTCCCGGCGGGGGCTTTGTTCTGCGACCTCGGTGAGGCTTACGCGCCGCCCGGGAAGCGGAACGGGACCTTGACCGAGCCGGTCCTTGGCGGCCCATCGGCAGCTTTTCGGCGATGCACATGGCGGCCTTGTCGAAGCCCTTGCCGGCCGCGCTGTTGTCGACGACCTTGCAGTCCGAGAGCTTGCCGTCGGCGGCGTTGCACTCGAGCATCACCTGGGCGGCGTCACGCGTGTTGGCGAACTGCTGCAGGCAGCGGCCCATCTGGTCTTCGAAGCCGCCGGCGGCCGAAGCGGCCTGAGCGACGAAAAGGCTGCCGGCGAGACCCGCGGCGATCGCGATCGAGAATTTCATGAAGCGCCATCCCTTGTTGGCGGACCAATCTGACGGGCGCTTTGTCGCAGAGAGGGGCTAACGAACGGCCAAGGTTCGCGGTTAATCATCTCTGAAAATGATTAATGGCGGAGCGGCGTCTTGGGGCCCGTCTTGGGGCCCGTCGAACCATAGTCCGGACGGGCCCGATTTCAAACCGTCAGGCGCGGCGAGCCGTCCGCTCCACGAGGTCCGCCAGGTCCTCCGCCGCGTCGGGCTTGGCGACCGACCGCGCGCCGGCGGCCATCTTGGCCAGGCGCTCGGGGTTTTTCAGCAAGGCGTTGAGGGCCCCGGCCATGGCGTCGACGGTCAGTTCGTCCTCGAGACAGACGGCCGCGCCGCCCGCCTCTTCCAGAAGCTTGGCGTTGAAGCGCTGGTGGTCATCGGCGGCGATCTTCAGCGGCACCAGGATCGAGGGACGTCCGGCGACGGCCAGCTCGGTGCAGGTCGAGGTGCCCGAGCGGCCGACGACCAGGTGCGCCTGGCGCAGATAGCCGGCCATGTCGCGGAAGAACGGCGCGACCTCGCAGTCGACCATGGCGTTGCGATAGGTCTTGCGGGCCTGCTCCATGCTCTCGGCGCGGGCCTGCTGGAACACCTTCAGGCGGGCGCGCAAGTCCTCGGGCAGCTTGGCCACGGCCTCGGGGATCAGCTCGGACAGCAGGCGCGCGCCCTGGCTGCCGCCCGTGACCAGCACGCGCAGCTGCACCTCGGGCGCGATATAGGGCACGTCGTAGAGGGCGCGCACGGGCGGGCGCACGGGATTGCCCACCACATGGGCGCGAGCCTTCACGCTGGGCTTGGCCATCTCCAGCGTCGGGAAGGCGCAGGCCACGGCGTCGACCCTCGGCTGACCAGGAAGCGGTTGACCCGCCCCAGGACCGCGTTCTGCTCGTGGATGACCGTGGGACGCTTCTGGCTCAGGGCCGCCCAGCAGGGCCGGCAGGGCCGGATAGCCGCCAAAGCCCACCACCACGGCGGGGTCCAGTCGCTTGAAGGCCGCGCGGGCCTCCATCACGCCCTGCAGCACGACGACGCCGGCCCGGACCATGCCCAGAGGATCATTGGCCTTGGCGGTGGCGGCCGACAGGGCCAGGCGCTCCTGGGCCGGGAACTTGTCGGCGTAGAGCGCGCCGCGCTCGTCGGTGGCCAGCACGATGCGCCAGCCGCGCGCGGCGAGCGCCTCGGCCAGGGCCTGGGCGGGGAACAGATGTCCGCCGGTTCCCCCGGCGGCGACGACAGCCAGCTTGCTCATGTCAGGCGAAAACGCCTTGCGGGGCGAACTCGCCCGTCATGCCGTAAGCGCCGGGGCGCTTGCGCACCAAGGCCAGGGCCATGCCCAGAGTCAAACCCATCGCGAGCATCGAGGAGCCCCCGTAACTGATGAACGGGAGCGTCATGCCCTTGGTCGGGATCATGTTCAAGTTCACCGCGATGTTGATGATGGCTTGTTGCCCCACCAGGACGAAAAGACCGGCCGCGGCGACCTGTTCGAACGGGTCGTTCAGCTTCATCGCCTTGTAGAGCCCCCGCACCACCACGAAGGCGAACAGGGCGATCAGCGCCCAGGAGAACACCAGGCCGTATTCCTCGGCGGCGACCGAATAGATGAAGTCGGTGTGCAGGTCGGGCACGTGGCGCTTCATCACCCCCTCGCCCGGCCCCCGGCCGAACAGGCCGCCGGCGCGGATCGCCTCGGCCGCGCGGGTGATCTGGTGGGTGTCGGCCTGGTCGGGGCTGAGGAACTTCTGCACGCGGGCATGCACGTGGTCGAACAGGAAGTAGGTCGAGCACAGCCCCGCCACCGCGACGCCGCCGAGGCCCATGATCCACGAGATCGGCACCCCGGCCATCCAGAAGGCCGCGCCGAAGGCCACGGTGATCAGCACGGTCTGACCGACGTCCGGCTGCACCAGCAGCAGGGCCACGGCGATGAAATAGAGCAGGAAGGCGATCGAGACGCCCGGCACGCCCTCGCCCTTCTGGCCCTCGGCGAACATCCAGGAGACCAGCACGATCAGGGCCGGCTTCATGAACTCGGACGGCTGCAGGGTGAAGCCGCCGAACTGCAGCCAGCGGGTCGCGCCCTTGGCGTTGTGGCCGACGAACGGCAGGGCGACCATGATCGCGATGGCCACGATGTAGATGAAGAAGGCCGCGCGCCGCACGCCCTTGGGCGACAGCATCGACACCGCCAGCATCAGCACCGACGAGGCGGTGGCGAAGAAGCACATGCGGATGGCGAAGTGGAACTGGTCGTCGATGCCGATCCGCTGGGCCGCCGCCGGGCTCGAGGCGAACGACAGCAGCATGCCCAGGGTCACCAGCAGGGCGGTCGCGCCCAGCAGCCAGCGGTCGGTGGTCCACCACCACAGGCCGATCGCGGTGCGGTCGGTGCGGGCGAAGGCATGTGTCGCGTTCGAAGCCATGGGGCGGAGAGTCGGACCGCAGGGTTAATCAAATCTTGCTTGGCCATGATCGCGTCGCGGAAAAGCGTCGCGGACGCAAGAGGGCTGGCGACGCCGTTCTAGCGCAGTTCGAAATAGGCCGTGTCGCCGCCGTCGGTGTGGGCGATCACGGCCACGCGCAGGACGACGCCGTCGTCCAGCGTCAGGCTGCACTCGCCCGCGCGGAAGGCGCGCCGCAGCACGTCCGCCCCGGCCACCAGGCTGCCCTTGCCGCCCCGCTTGGCGGTGCGCCCGTCGGCGAACAGGACCGAAAAGGCCACGGCCTCCTCCTCGCCCGCGAGCCGCAGAGCGCCGACGCCCATGCGCGCCGCCTTGGGGATCTTGCCAAAAGCCATGGACCGAAATCCTCCAGTCGAAAGAGAGACTTCTACTCTGCGGCGATCGGATCACGCAAAAATAAAAAGCAAAAAACATTGTGTTTCGAGATTACAACGTCCATATTCCCGATCTTGAAATCGATAAATCCGCTCTCGAGTTCCAATACTATCGAGAGCCGAGGCGCGCATTTTCTGAAAATGACGTCGTCGATTTCGCGGCGAACCGCCGCGTCACACGGAAGATTCCATGTATTCATCGCAAGACATCGGTCACTCGCAACGCCAGAAGACGGCCGCCGACGCCAAGGCCGCCCTTCTCGCCAAGTTCAAGCCGCGCCCCGCGAGCGCCGATCCGCGCTTCGAGGACCGCGCCGCGTTGCGGGCCGCCGAGCTGACCGAGGTGCGCCAGGCGCGCGCCGAGGCCAAGGCCACCCGACGCCAGGCCGTCGCCGACGCCGCCCAGGCGATCCTCGACGCCGACGCCGCCCTCGCGGCTGACGCCCTGGCCGCCAAGCGCGGCGAGCGCAAGGAGCGCAAGGCGCTGTCCAGCGCCGAGGCGAAGGCCAAGCGCGACGCCCGCTACGCCGCCCGCAAGGCGAGGGGCTGACCGCATGGCCCGCAAGCCGAACTACGATTTCGAGCGGCGCGAACGCGAACGCCAGAAGGCGGCCAAGGCCGCCGAGAAGGCGGCCGCCAAGCGCGGCCAGCCCGGCGACGCCGACGCCCCTTCCGAAGGCGCGTAGTCGCGAGGCGAAGGCGGGCTAGGCCGTGTCGCCGGTCAGCTCGCGTCGCGCCTTTTCCAGTTCCTCGGCATAGCGACGGGTGACGTGGGACTCGGTGATCAGGCCGATGACCTCGCCATGCTCGTCGACCACCGCCAACTCGTCCGCGCCCGTGTCGTCGAAGGCGGTCATGATCGCCTTGATCGACAGCTCCGGCGTCAGGGCGACATTGGCGTGGGCCGCCAGGGACGACACGGGCGCGTCCCGCTCGGGCGGCTCGGCGTAGACGGCCGCCGTGGCGACGACGCCGGCGTAGCGGCCGGTCTCGTCGGTCAGCACCGCGCGCTTGGTCGAGCCCAGGGGGAAGCGGCGACGGAACTCGGCCAGGCTGGTCGCCGCGGGGATCGTCTTGACGTCCCGGCGCATCATCTTGCCCGCCGTCAGGTTACGCATCCAGCTGACGTCATGGGCGCTGCGGATGGTCTCGCCGCGCAGGTGCAGCCGCCAGGTCGAGAACGAATAGCCGAAGGTCTCGCGCACCACGGCGCTGGCGATCAGCGAGGCGGCCAGGGTGGCGGCGGTGATCGTGAAGTCGCCCGTCGCCTCCAGCACCAGGAAAGACATGGTGAAGGGCCCGCCGACGATGGCCACGCCCAGCGCGCCCATGCCGACCAGCGAGGCGGCGATCGGGTCGAGCCGCCCCGCCCCGCCCACCAGGTTCACGACGTCCGAGAACGACTGGCCCATCAGCGCGCCGAGGAACAGGGCCGCGAAGAACAGGCCGCCCCGGAAGCCCGAGCTCAGCGAGATGATCGACGCCACCGACTTCATCAGGATCAGCAGCAACAGCATCTTCAGCGGCAGGTCGCCGTTGAGATCCAGGTGTAGCGCCCCGTGGCCGCCGGACAGGGTCTGGGGCGTCACGGTGGCGAGGGCCGCCAGCGCCAGGCCGCCGATCGCGGGACGGGCCCAGCGGGGCGGCGGCGCCTTGGCCACCCAGCGGTCGGCGACCGCCACGGCGCGCATCAGCGCCACGCCGAACAGCGCCGCGACCAGGCCCAGCAGGCCATAGAGCAGGTAGTCGGCCCAGGACGAGATGGCCACGACCGAGGTCTTGATCAGGTAGGGCGTCGAGCCCAGCGCCTTGGCGACCAGCACGGCGGCCAGGGCCGCGGCGGCCACGGGCGCGATATTGGCCACCGTATAGGCGCCGATGACGATCTCGAATGCGTAGAAGGCTCCGGTCAGCGGCGCGCCGAACGCGGCGGCGATGGCCGCGCCGGCCCCGGCCCCGACCAGGATCCGCAGGTCTCCGCGCCGCAAGTTCAGCGCTTGGCCGACCCACGAGGCCGCCGCCCCGCCGGCCTGGGCATAGGCCGCCTCGAGCCCGACCGAGGCGCCGCAGCCGTTGGAGATCAAGGTCTGGCCGCAGATGAAGGCGCTGTCGCGAACCGACAGCCGCCCGCCGTGCAGGGCGTTGGCCTCGACCGGGTCGACGGCGGGGTTGGGGCGAAAGCGCAGGACCGCGGCGGTGAACAGGCCCAGCACCAGCCCGCCCAACGGAATGGCCAGCAGACGCCAAGGCTCGACCATGGCCTGGGCCGACAGCCGCTCGTCCGGGTCGAAGCCGAACAGCCGCACCTGCGCCCCGTGGGCCAGCTTGGCCTGCAGCACCGCCAGGGCGCCGGCGGCCAGGCCGACGACCGTCGCCACGGCGATCAGCCACAGTTCCGACGAGCGAGTGCGCCGACGCAGCCAGGCCAGCCACGGCAGGGCCTGACGGCGCGCGTCGCGGAAGGCGGCGCGCTCGGTCACGGCGGTGCGAAGAACCTGACGCCAGGGTCGGGAGGCGGTGGGCTTTTTCGTCTCCGCCGGCTCGGTCATCGCGGCTAGGCGACCGCCGCCTTGCCGCCGCCGACCAGGCCGTTGACCGCGGCCCGGAACGCCTCGCCGCGCGCCTCGAAATCGCTGAACTGGTCGAACGAGGCGCAGGCGGGCGAGAGCAGGACGATGGCCTCCTCGCCGCTGGCGGCCGCGTCGGCATAGGCCTGCTGGACCGCGCGTTCCAGGGTCCCGCTCATCGCCACCTCGGCCTTGCCGGCCAGGGCCCAGGAGAAGGGCTCGGCCGCCTCGCCGATCAGATAGGCCTTGAGGACGCGCGGGAAGAGGTCCTTCAGGTCGTCGATGCCGCCAGCCTTGGCGACGCCGCCGGCGATCCAGTAGAATTTCGGATAGGACGACATCGCCTGGCGGGCGGCGTCGGCGTTGGTCGCCTTGCTGTCGTTGACGAAGCGGACCTTGCCGATCTTGCCGACCGTCTCCATCCGGTGCGCCAGGCCCGGGAAGGTCATCAGGCCGTCGACCGCGTCCTGCATCGGGATGCCAATAGCCCGCGCCGCGGCGTAGGCAGCCGCCGCGTTCTGCCAGTTGTGGCGGCCGGGCAAGCTTCTCGCCCTTAGAAGGTCGGCGACCTCCACGACCCTTTCGCCGGTGGCGTCATACAGCACGCCCTGCAGGGCGTAGACGCCCCGGCCCATGGCCTTGCCGGCGCTGATCGGCCAGATGGTGCGGCGGTTGGCGGCGGTGATCTCGGTGCAGATCTGCTGGCACCAGGGATCGTCCACGCCGATGATCGCCGTGTCGCCCTTGCCCTGGTTGAGGAAGATCCGGCGCTTGGCGGCGATGTAGCCGTCCATGCCGCCGTGGCGGTCCAGGTGGTCGGGCGAGATGTTCAGCAGCACCACGGCGTCCGGGTGCAGGCTGGAGGTCAGGTCCAGCTGGTAGGACGACAGCTCCAGCACATAGACCGCGCCGCCGTGCATGTCCTCGAGGCCCAGCACGCCCTGGCCGATATTGCCGCCGATCCGCGTGTCGCGGCCGGCCGAGGCGCACAGGTGGCCGATCAGGGCCGTGGTCGTCGACTTGCCGTTGGTGCCGGTGATGGCGATGATCTTCGGGCGCTTGTGGGCCGGCGCGGCGGCGACCGTGCGCGCGAACAGCTCGATGTCGCCCAGGATCTCGACGCCGGCCGCCTTGGCCTTCTGCACGGTCCAGTGCGGCTTGGGATGGGTCAGGGGCACGCCGGGCGACAGCATCAGGGCGTCGAACTGACGCCAGTCGGCGGTCTCCAGGTCGACGACCGGGAAGCCCTCGGCGGCCGCCGCCTCGCGGCTGGCGACCTTCTCGTCCCACAGGGCGACCTTCGCCCCACCCGCGATCAAGGCGCGCGCCGCCGTCAGGCCGGTGCGGCCCAGGCCGAACACCGCGACGGTCTTGTCCTCGAAACCACGGACCGGGATCATCGACTCGCCTCCCCTTACCGCAGCTTCAGGGTGGCGAGGCCGACGAAGGACAGCATCATCGCCACGATCCAGAAGCGGATCACGACGGTGGATTCGGCCCAGCCCAGCTTCTCGAAGTGGTGGTGGATCGGCGCCATCAGGAAGACCCGCTTGCCGGTCTTCTTGAAGTAGGCGACCTGGATCATGACGCTGAGCGCCTCGGCCACGAACAGGCCGCCGACGATGCCCAGCACCAGCTCGTGCTTGGCGCAGACGGCGATCGCGCCCAGCGCGCCGCCCAGGGCCAGCGACCCGGTGTCGCCCATGAAGATCTTGGCCGGCGGGGCGTTGTACCAGAGAAAGCCCATGCCCCCGCCGATGATCGCGCCGCACAGCACCGCCAGCTCGCCGACGCCCGGCGCGAAGTGCAGGTTCAGATAGTCGGCGAACTTGTAGTTACCCACCAGGTAGGCGATCAGGCCGAAGGTCGAGGCGGCGAACATCACCGGCACGATGGCCAGGCCGTCCAGGCCGTCGGTCAGGTTCACCGCGTTCGAGAAGCCGGCGATCGTGACCGCGGCGAACACGACGTAGAACCAGCCCAGATTGATCACCAGCGCCTTGAAGATCGGGAAGACCAGGCTGGTCTCCATGCCCGGCGTCATCGGCGACTTGGGCGCGAACAGGATCAGGATCACCGTGGCGGCGATGGCGACGATGAACTGGGCGATCAGCTTCTGCACGCTGGAGAGGCCGGCCGTGGTCTGCTTGGTGACCTTGGCGTAGTCGTCCATGAAGCCCAGCACGCCGTAGCTGCCGGTGACCAGCAGCACGACCCAGACGTGGATGTTGCGCAGGTCGGCCCACAGCAGGGCCGCCGACGAACAGGCCGGCCAGGATCATGAAGCCGCCCATGGTGGGCGTGCCGGCCTTCTCGGTGACGTGGCGGGCGATGCCGTCGGTGCGGATCGGCTGGCCCCTGCCCTGCTTGGCCTTCATCCAGCGGATGAAGCGCGAGCCCATGGCCACGGCGACGATATAGGCGGTCAGCATGGCCATGCCCGACCGGAAGGTCAGGTATTTCAGCAGGTTGAGCGCCGGGACGTGCTCTTGCGTGCGCGCCAGCCATTCGTACAGGAAGTACAGCATCAGCCCTGTTCCTTAAGATCGAGCGCGGCCAGGGCGACCAGCGAGAACGCCGGCCCTGGAGCCGTTCGACCCCTTCACCATCACCACGTCGCCCGGTTGGATCGCCCCCGCCAGCTGCGCCGTTAACTTTTCGGTAACCTCCGCGTAGCCGCCTCGCCGAGGTCGGCGGAAGCGCCTCCCACAGCGATTTCATGTGGACGCCCGCGAGAAAAACCACGTCAACGTTTGCATCGGCGATCGGGCCTGCAAGCTCGGCGTGAAAACGGCCCGAGTCCTCGCCCCATTCGAGCATGTCGGTCAGCACCGCGACCCGGCGGCCGGCGACCTTGCGCGCGCCCAGCGTCTTGAGCGCCGCCTGCATCGACACCGGATTGGCGTTGTAGCTCTCGTCGACCAGGGTGAAGCTCCCGCCGGCGATGCGGACGGTCTTCTCGGCCCCGCGCCCCTCGATCGGCGCGAAGCTCGCCAGGGCCGCCAGGGCGGTCTCGCGCGGCACGTCCAGCGCCTCGAGCATCAAGAGGACGCACAGGCTGTTGGGCCCCCAGTGGACGCCGGTCTGGCGGATCGGGAAGCTCAGCGCCTCGCCACGCAGCTCGACCGAGACGGTCGCGCCCTCGCCTTCCACGGCAAAGGCCGTCAGGCGCGCCGTCGCGCCGGCCGCCTCGCCAAAACTCCAGACGGTCGCGCCGGCCTTCTCGGCCTCGCCCTTCAGGAAGTCGAACCACTTGTTGTCGGCGTTCAGCACGGCGACGCCGCCAGGCTGGAGGCCCGCGAAGATCTCGGCCTTGGCGCGGGCGACGCCCGCCTCGCCGTCCGGGAAATTCTCGATGTGCACCGGGCCGACCGTGGTGATCGCCACCGCGCGCGGCTGGACGAAATTCGACAGCGGGACGATCTCGTCGGCGTGGTTCATGCCGATCTCGAACACCGCCCGCTCGGTGTCGCGCGGCATGCGCGCCAGGGTCAGGGGCACGCCGATGTGGTTGTTGTAGCTCTTCACCGAGGCGTGGGCCTTGCCCGCCAGGCGCAGGCCCGCCTCGACGGCGCGGGTGACGCTGGTCTTGCCGACCGAGCCGGTCACAGCCCCGCGCTTGCACTGGGGCGCGCGCTCGCGAGCGGCGACGCCCAGGTCTTCCAGGGCCTTGAAGGTGTCGGCGACCATCACCGCCGGGGCGTCGACCGGCCTGGCGGCCAGGACGCCGGCCGCGCCGTTGGCGACCGCCTGCGGGACGAAGTCGTGGCCGTCGCGCGCGCCCACCAGCGGCACGAACAGATCGCCCTTCTCCACCGAGCGGGTGTCGATCGACACGCCGGTCGCGGCGAAGTCGCCGGCGACCTGGCCGCCGACCGCCTTGGCGATCTCGTCAGCGGTCCAGAGGGCTTCAGGCATCGACGCCCTCCAGGGCCGCGAGAACCTCGGCGACGTCGTCGAACGGATGGACAACCCCGGCGACGATCTGGCCCTGCTCGTGACCCTTGCCGGCGATCACCAGCACGTCGCCGTCGCGCAGCAGGTCGACGCCGGCGCGGATGGCCGCGCGGCGGTCGCCGATCTCGCGCGCGCCGGGCGCGGCTTCCAGGATGGCGGCGCGGATCGAGGCCGGATCCTCCGAGCGCGGATTGTCGTCGGTGACGATGGCGACGTCGGCCAGGCGCGCGCCGATCGCGCCCATCAAGGGCCTCTTGCCCCGGTCGCGGTCACCGCCGGCCCCGAACACCGCGATCAGCTTGCCGCGCGTGTGCGGACGCAGCGCCTCCAGCACCGTCTGCAGGCCGTCGGGCGTGTGGGCGTAGTCGACATAGGCCTCGCCGCCGTGGGGACCGCGCCCCACCCGTTGCAGACGCCCGGCCGCGCCTTCCAGGCTTTCGAGGGCCTTCAGCACCTTGGCGACGTCCTCGCCGGCGGCGATGCACAGCCCCGCGGCGACCAGGACGTTCGAGGCCTGGAAAGCGCCGGCCAGGGGCAGGCGGATGTCATAGGTCTCGTCGCCGGCCTCGACCAGCAGCCGCTGGCCTTCCGGCGTCGGGGTCCGCGAGACCAGGCGCAGGCCCTGGCCGTCCTCGCCGACCGAGAACACGCTCTGGCCCGAGGTGACGGCGGCGGCCGCGAAGTTGGGGAACGCCTCGCTGTCGGCGTTCAGCACCGCCGTCGCGCCATTCGGCGTCAGGGTGTCGAACAGGCGCAGCTTGGCGGCGCGATAGGCCTCCATCGAGCCGTGATAGTCGAGGTGGTCCTGGGTGAAGTTGGTGAAGCCGGCGGCGCGCAGCTTGACCCCGTCGACGCGGCGCTGATCGACCCCGTGCGAGCTGGCCTCCAAGGCCAGGTGGGTCACGCCCATGTCGGCCAGGCGCGCGACCATCTCGGCGACGTCGCCGGCGTCGGGGGTGGTCAGGCCGGGCGGGGTCAGCTGCTGGTCGGGCTCGCCCGCTTGCGAGACGACGACGCCCAGGGTGCCCATGCTGGCGGCCTTGTGGCCCA
Organism: Aphelenchoides fujianensis; assembly: GCA_024699865.1. Taxonomy (NCBI): domain Eukaryota; kingdom Metazoa; phylum Nematoda; class Chromadorea; order Rhabditida; family Aphelenchoididae; genus Aphelenchoides; species Aphelenchoides fujianensis. Next base: position 1,332,979 of record JAMPIO010000001.1, on the reverse strand, counting down.
GCTTGGCGAAGATCTGCCGGCAGAAGCCGGCGACCGAGGTTTTGCCGTTGGTGCCGGTCACGGCCACGCACATGGCCGGCTGCTTGCCCCAGAAGGCGGCCGAGGCCAGGGCGTAGGCGCGACGGGCGTCCTCCGAGCGCACCACCGGCACGCCCAGGCCCTCCAGCCCCCCCTCGGGGGCCAGGACGGCGGCGGCACCCTTGGACACCGCGCCGGGCGCGAAGTCGCGACCATCGACCTTGGTCCCCGGCAGGGCCGCGAACAGCCAGCCGGCCGTGACCTTGCGGCTGTCGGCCGTGACGCCCGCGATCACCGGGTCGTTGGCGAAGGGACGGTTGAACAGCTCGGACAGATGCCTGGTCATAGTCCCGCCTCCGGAGTCGTCGACTTGGGCTGGCTGGCGATGGTCACCAGCTCCTGCTTTCTCTGCACGCCCAGGAAGGGCGCGATGCGCTCGATCACCTTGCCGGCCGCCGGCGCCCCGACCCAGCCGCCGGTGGAGAAGCCGAACGACTTGGGCGTGCCGTGCGGCTCGTCCATCAGGATCAGGACGAAGTAGCGGTCGGCCTCCAGCGGGCCGTCGGTCGGGAACACCGCCGCGAACGACGACACCTGGCGCTGGTGATTATAGCCCCGGATCGAGGGATCGTACTTCTCGCCCGTGCCGGTCTTGCCGCCGACCGACAGACCCGGGACGTCGGCCTTGCCGCCGCTGCCGCCGGGAAGGACGTTGGCCCGCATGATCTTCAGCATCTCGGCCGAGGTGTTCTCGGAGATCACCCGCTTGCCTTCCGGGCGCACGCCGGCCGGCAGCTTGCGGATCGTCAGGGGCCGCATCTCGCCGCCGTTCAGCAGGGCGTTCATGGCCTGGGCCAGGGCCAGAGGGCTGACGTTCATGCCGTGGCCGAACGAGGTGGAGGCCACCGCGTCCATGTCCCACTTGCGCGGCGTCAGCGGCCGGGCCGACTCCATCAGCTCGACCTTGGCCGGCTTGGTCAGGCCCAGGGCGGCGAAGTACTGCGACAGGCGCTCGCCGCCGATCCGCTCGGCCAGCATGGCCGTGCCGATGTTCGACGAGTGCTTGAACACCTCGACCAGGGTCAGGATCGCCTTGGCCGCGTGATAGTCGTGGATCGTGCGATAGCCCAGCTTGTAGGGCTCGCGCGCGTCGAAAGTCGAGGCGGGCGTCGCCACCCCGGTATCCAGGCCGATGGCGACCGTGAAGGCCTTGAAGGTCGACCCCATCTCGTAGACCGAGGCGGCGGCGCGGTTCAGGCGCTGCTCGTCGGTCGCCTCGCCCGGCTTGTTCGGATCGAAGTCCGGCAGGCTGGCCAGGCCCAGGATCTCGCCGGTGTGGACGTTGGTGACCAGGCCGACCGCGCCCTTCGGCGTGAACTCGGCGGCGGCCTTGCGCAGCTCGTCTTCCAGCGCGGCCTGCACGCGTACGTCGATCGAAAGCTGGGTGGGACCGCCCTCGCCGCCCGCGGCCTTGCGGATCGGATCGTCGAGCGCGCGCTCGGCGACCGGCCAGGCCCTTGCCGCCGCTGTCGACGAAGCCGATCAGGTGCGCGGCCGTCGGCCCCAGCGGATACATCCGCCGCTCCTGCTCCTCGAACGAAATGCCCGGCAGGCCAAGATTGAAGATGGCGTCCTTTTCGTCGGGCGTCAGGCCGCCCAGGACGAAGGCCCGGTGATCGCCGAACACGGCCTTGTCCAGGCGCTTGGCCGGGACCTGCGGCAGGGCGCGTCCGAGGGCGGCCCGGGTCTCCTTGGTGTCCCAGATCTCGCGCGGGTCGACATAGAGGGCGTAGTGGGCCAGGTCGACGGCCAGCAGCTGGCCGTTGCGGTCGACGAGGTCGCCCCGCGCGCCGTCCGCCCCCTGGGCGTAGCCGCCGCCGCGCCCGGCGTTCGAGAAGATCGCCGCCCAGCCCGCGCCCAGCGCCACGCCGACGAAGCACAGGCCGAAGAACACCATGACCAGAAAGATGCGGATCCGGGTGTCATCCTGCGGCTTGGCCGCCGCGCGCGAACGCTCGAAGGCGTGCTCCAGGCGCCAGACGCGTTCGATCAGCCACCGCCAGGCGGCGGGCTGGAAGCCCCCGGGTCCGAGATTGGCGAGGCTCATCGCGCGAATTCCCGGCGCTGTCGGCGGCGGAGCCGGCGGCTCGGCGTCATCGGGCAAGGCTTCGGGCGCGTCGGCCTCAAGGGCCTCCGGCGTCACCGGCGCGGCCGTGACGGGCGCGCGCGGCAGTTCGCGGCGGCGGGCCACGTCGATCAGGGCGTCCTCGGTGATCTCGTGGTCGGCGGCGATCGGCTGCAGCTGCAGCATCTGGGCCAGCTGCTCGATGCGGCGCGGCTGCTCCAGGTGCGCGACCTCGGCCGCCAGCAGGCGCTTGCGGACCTGCTCCTGCTCGATCTGCTGCTCGATGCGGCCGATCTCCTGCCGCTCGCTGCCCGCGAAGGTCTTGGCCAGATAGACGCCGGTGACCAGGGTCAGCAGGATGGCCAGGCCGACCACCTCGACGACGCGAAAACCGCGGACCCGGCGATTGAAGACCTCGGCGACGCTCATGCGGCGGCCTCCCAGACGGGAGCCTGCGTCCGCACCGCCGCGCGCAGCTTCGAGGAGCGGGCGCGGGGATTGACGGCCAGCTCGGCCTCGCCCGGCGCGATCGCCTTGTTGGAGATCAGCTGGAAGCTCGGCGCGGCGCCCGGCGGCGACCGGCGGGGCGTGACGCGAGCCGCCCGGCGTCTTGCCGGCGCGCTCGGCCAGGAACGCCTTGACGATGCGGTCCTCCAACGAGTGGAAGGTCACCACGACCAGGCGGCCGCCCGGCTTCAGCACGCGCTCGGCGGCGACGAGGCCGGCCTCCAGCTCGGCCAGTTCGTCATTGACCGCGATCCGCAGCCCCTGAAACGAGCGGGTGGCCGGGTGGACCTTGGCGCCCTTGCGGCCGCCGACGGCGCGCTCGATCACCTCGGCCAGGTCCAGGGTGCGCTCGAACGGCCGCTCTTCCCGACGACGGACGATGAAGCTGGCGATGCGGCGCGAGGCGTGCTCCTCGCCATAGACATAGAGGATGCGGGCCAGCTCGGCCTGCTCCAGCGTGTTGACGAGGTCGGCGGCGGTCGGGCCGGTATCACCCATCCGCATGTCCAGCGGCCCGTCACGCATGAAGGAAAAGCCGCGCTCGGCCTGGTCCAGCTGCATGGACGAGACGCCGAGGTCCAGCATCACCCCGTCGACGCTCTCGGGGCCCAGCTCGTCCAGCATTTCGGAGAAGCGCGCCTGGACCAGGCGGAAGCGGTCGGCGGGCAGGCCCTCGGTGAACCGGACGACGCTGGGGTCGCGATCGAAGGCGACGACGCTAGCCCCGGTCGCCAGTACGGCGCGGGTGTAGCCGCCCGCGCCGAAGGTGCCGTCCACGACGACATCGCCAGGCCCGGCGGCCAGGGCCTCGACGACCTCGTCCAGCAGGACCGAGACGTGCGGGGCGGCGCTCACGACGCCGCGCCCAGCTTGGCGGCGCGCTGCTGGGCGCGCAGGGCGGCCAGGCCTTCGCGCGCCAGGTCGCGCTGGGCCGCGCGATGGGCCTGGAAGGCCTCGCGAGACCAGATCTGAAAACGCTCACCCATACCGACGACGGCCACCCAATCCGTGAGGCCGCACATTTCGCACAGGTGATCGGGCAAGGTAATGCGACCAGCTGTATCAAACGACAGCTTGGCCATGCCGCCCAACACGCTGACCTCCAGAGCCGAGCGGGTCGGGTCGCCGAACGGCAACTCCTCGATCACGCCCACATAGCGGTCGAACAGGGCCTTGCCGCCCGCTTCCAGGCAGTCGGCCTCGATGGAGGGGAAGCAGAAAATCCCGTCGAACATGCCGGACACGGCCGCGCGGAATTCCTGCGGCACAACGATGCGCCGCTTGCTGTCGAGCTGTTTCTCGAACGTCGAGAGAAACACGAAGCCGAACCCCGCCAAACCCACGTCGGTCGGCGACCCGCCACATCGCCCCGACGCCAATTGGGTTAACATGGGATGAATTGGGATACAATGACACCAAACCCCCTTTCATCGAGATTTCAAAGGTGTCGCACCGGCGCTCCACTAGGTGGACCAGTTAATCAACAGAACATACACAGAACTGTTCAGTGAACGGCGTGCGCGGTGTCAGTTGAACCCATTGGGAGGCAAGGAAGAGCGCCCCCTCCGTCACGCGGCTTCGCCGCGCGCCACCTCCCCGTTGCACGGGTGAGGAGGAGGAAGTCGCTCATCCCTCCCCCGCGCGCGGGGAGGTGGATCGCCGCGACGCGGCGAGACGGAGGGGGCGCTGCCCACCTCCGTAAACGAACCAGATGGTCTGTAAGCCGGGTTCTGTTCCGCCCCTTTCGAGACGGCGACGATCATTCCTCTAGGCCGGCCATTGCTGGACGGCTCTCGCGACCTACCCGGACCCTCTCAGCCAGTGACGGCCTAGCCGACGCGAGGTCGGCGCGGGGTCCCTATTCGGTCTTGCTCCAGGCGGGGCTTGCCATGCCGTCCCTGTCGCCAGGTCCGCGGTGGGCTCTTACCCCACCCTTTCACCCTTACCGCCGGCGAACCGGAGGCGGTTTGCTTTCTGTGGCGCTATCCCTGGGATCGCTCCCGGTGGGCGTTACCCACCGCCTTGTCACCGTGGAGCCCGGACTTTCCTCGGCGTCCGAAGACGACGCGACCGCCCGACCATCTGGTCCGGGACGGTGTTTGACGGGGGTGGGGTGAAACGTCAACTCCATGTTGGAGATTCAAAAAGCCTCGTCATCCCGGGCGGCGCAGCCGACCCGGGACCCAGGGGCCAACGCATCGCCGGGCGCCCCTGGGTCCCGGCTCTCCGCTTCGCTACGGCCGGGATGACGAGATTTAGAGCTTCCTCATGATCTGAGCGATCGGGTGCTGGCCCAGCCCCTTGGCCGCGCCCAGGCGGTCGGCGTCGGCCTTGTTCTGCGATAGCTTGAAGGTCCCCTCAAGTCGCTCGACGAACAGCCGCCCGCCCATGATCCCGCGTAGCAGGGCCTCGAACTTGCCGGCCTTCATCTTGTCGCGTGTCCAGGGCTTCTTGGGGAGGAGGCGCGCCTCCTCCTGGGCCGAGAGGTCGTCGAGCAGAGCCACCAGCTCCACCTCGTCCAGCGGCGCGACCGAGCCCTCGGCCTCGACGGACTGATAGTTCCAGGTCGGAACCTGGTCGGCGCTCTCGTACCAATCGGGGCTGACATAGGCGTCGAGGCCCGTCGCCAGGACCACCGCCCGGAAGCTCTGGGTCAGGTGCGGCGTCAGGACGTTGCCGCGCGACAGGTGAAAGTCGAGCGCGATCCCGCCGTCCAGCTCGCGGATCACGATCGGCGACTGGGCGACCATCGGCCGGCCGCCGACGTTGGCGGCGATCGTGACGAACGGATGGGCCCGCAGGAAGTCCAGCAGGACCGCGCGGTCGTCGATATGGAAGGCCGGCGCCGGGTGCATCAGTCGGCCGCCGCGCGCAGCAGGCTCACGAGGCGGGCCCGCGTCTCGCCGTCGGCGACCCCGTCGAAGCGGCTCTGCAGCCAGTGGCGTTGGAAGGCGGCGACCACGGTCGTGGTCCATTCGTCGTACTTGCCGGTCGGCGCGCAGTCGAAGCCCAGGCGCGTCAGTCCGGCCTGCAGGGCGAAGACGCCCGTGCCCTCCTCGCGCCCTGGCCAAGCGGCGCGCCGGGCGACGGCGGCGGCTCGATCCACAGGCCGTGGCCGCTTTCGGCCAGACGCTTCCACGGGAAGAGCTCGCCCGGATCGACCTTGCGGGCGGGGGCCACGTCGGAATGGCCGAGGATGCGGCTGTCGGGGATCATCCAGCGCGAGCGCACGTCGGCCAGCAGGTTGATCACCGCGGCGATCTGGGCCTCGGGGAACGGGCGGTAGCCGAACTCGTGGCCGGGATTGACGATCTCGATCCCGATCGAAGCCGAATTGATGTCCTTGACGCCCTTCCAGAAGGCCGCGCCTGCGTGCCAGGCCCGCCTCTCCTCGGGCACGAGACGGAAGATCCGGCCGTCTTCCTCAACCATGTAGTGGGCGCTGACCTTGGCCTCCGGATCGCGCATCCGCTCGAGCGCGCCCTCGCCGGTCTCCATGCCGGTATAGTGCAGCACGATGGTGTCGGGCACGGCCTTGCGGGCGTCGAAGTTGGGCGACGGTGCTTCGACGATGTTCAAGCTCATTGGACGCGGTTCCGGATCGACATCAGCAGCGGCATGACCTGATTCCGCCGAAGGGCGATGATCAGAACGCCAAGCAGCGCCAGGGCCGCCCCGATCCCCATCCGCAGATCGAAGTGGTCGTGGGTGACCACCACGCCCATGCCGATCGTGAAGAGCGGCGTCATCAGGGTCAGCGGCGCGATCAGATTAGCCTCGTAGCGCTGGATCAGCCCGTAATAGGCCGTATGGGCCAGGACCGAAACCACCAGGGCCGAAAACACCACCGCCCCGATGAACGGCCAGCCGGCGTGGAAGCCCGCGGCCACCTGTCCCGGCTCCATGACCGCGCTCATCACCGCCAGCGGCCAGACCGAGGAGAAGCCGACCCAGGCCTGGAACTGCAGCGGCTTGACGCCCTCGATCTGCTTCATCATCACCGCCCCCAGCGAGCCGGTGAACGCCGCCGCGACGATCAGCCACAGCCCAGCCGACAGCTCCAGGCCGTGCGGACTCCACATGACGACCACGGCGACCCAGCAGGGTCAGGGCGATGCCGAAGCCGCGCCGCCAGCGGATCTTTTCGCCCAGCATCAGCACCGACAGCAGGGTTGTGAACGGCACGCCCAGCTGGATGACGACCGAGGCCGCCGACGGCGAGGCGGTCTTGAAGCCCATGAACAGCAGGGCGAAGTTGCCGCCGCCCATCAGCAGGCCCACCACCACCATCCGCCAAGTCGGCCGCGGCGCGGGCAGCAGCCACGGCAGGGTCAGGGCCGCCACCACCGCGAAGCGCACGGCCGCGTAGTACAGCGGCGGCACGCCCCAATGGGCGACCACGAGTTTCGAGATGATGTTGCTGCCGGCCCAGATCAGACAGATCAGGACCAGCAGGCCGAAGTCGCGCAAGGACATGGACCACCGCTTAAGCCCCCGCCCCTTCCGTATGCAATCGAAACCCGCGCCGGTCTGTTCGGGCGCCGTCGGTCGCGGTTGACGTTCGGTCAAAACGGTCGTTTGTTACTGAACAATGTTCACCTATCGCCACGCCGGATCAACCGTCGGGCGCCGGAACTGGGGCGGAAGCGAAGCATCATGAATCACGTGGACGTGCTGATCGTCGGCGCCGGCCTCTCGGGGATCGGCGCGGCCTATCACCTGAGGAAGCACTGCCCCGGGCGGACCTTCGCGATCCTGGAGGGACGCGAGTCGATCGGCGGCACCTGGGACCTGTTCCGCTATCCCGGCATCCGCTCCGACAGCGACATGTACACCCTGGGCTATTCGTTCAAGCCGTGGAAGGCCGCCAAGGCCATCGCCGACGGGCCATCGATCCTGTCCTACGTCCGCGAGACGGCGCGCGAGAACGACATCGACCGCCACATCCGCTTCAAGCACCTGGTCAAGCGCGCCAGCTGGTCGACCGAGACGGCGACCTGGACCGTCGAGGCCGAGCACGACGGCCAGATCGTCCGCTTCACCTGCGGCTTCCTCTACATGTGCTCGGGCTACTATCGCTATTCGGCGGGCTATACGCCGGACTTCCCCGGAACCGACCGCTTCAAGGGCCGCATCGTCCATCCCCAGCACTGGCCCCAGGACCTCGACTACGCCGGCAAGAAGGTCGTGGTGATCGGCAGCGGCGCGACGGCCGTGACCCTGGTGCCCGAAATGGCGCGGACCGCCGCCCACGTCGTCATGCTGCAGCGCTCGCCGACCTATGTGGTCTCGCGTCCGGCCGAGGACGGGATCGCCAACTGGTTGCGGACCAAGCTGCCGGCCATGACCGCCTACGGCATCACCCGCTGGAAGAACGTCCTGCTCCAGATGCTGTTCTTCAACATGGCCCGCAAGAAGCCCGAGAAGGTCAAGGAACGGCTGCTCGGGATGGTGCGCGAGCACCTGGGTCCCGACTACGACGTCGAGACCCACTTCACGCCGCGCTACAACCCGTGGGACCAGCGGCTGTGCCTGGTGCCCGACGCCGACCTGTTCGACTCCATCAAGGCCGGCAGGAGCTCGGTCGTCACCGACCAGATCGAGACCTTCACCGAGACCGGCATACTGCTGAAGTCCGGCAAGACCCTCGAGGCCGACGTGATCGTCACCGCCACCGGGCTGCAGCTGCAGTTGCTGGGCGGCATGGAGGTGGTGGTCGACGGCAAGGTCGCCGACCTCTCCCAGTCGATGAGCTATAAGGGCATGATGTTCAGCGACGTGCCGAACCTGGCCTCGGCCTTCGGCTACACCAACGCCAGCTGGACCCTGAAGGCGGACCTGACCAGCGAATATGTCTGCCGGCTGCTCAACCACATGAAGCGGACGGCATCCGACTACTGCGTGGCGCGGGTCGACGATCCCAACATGGCGGTCTCGCCCTGGCTGGACTTCTCGTCGGGCTATGTCACCCGCTCGATCGGCCAGTTCCCCAAGCAGGGCCCCAAGGCGCCGTGGCGGGCGTATCAGAACTACGCCCTGGACCTCCTGACCCTGCGCCTTGGCAAGGTGGACGACGGGATAATGACGTTCGGGCGCAAGACGGGGGCGGGCGCGGCGAGCCTCAAGGCGGCCGCCTAGTTTCCCTATCGGATCTGACAGGTTGCGAGGATAATCGCCCGCGCCGACGTTCTTCCTTGGAGGAGATCGCGCATGGCCGAACCGTCGTCGTATCTGGGCTGGAAGATCGACTACGCCCACCCGCCCGGCGCGCCGGCCTATCTGGATCCAGGCTCGGTCCACTGGCGCGTCTACAAGAACCCGATCGCCCTGGCGGTCGGCGGGGTGGCGGCCGTGCTGCTGGAGTTCGCCGACGCCCGGATCCGCTCTGGCGTCTGGGATCATTCGACCTACAAGGCCGACCCGATCGGCCGCTCCAAGCGCACCGGCGTCGCGGCCATGGTCGGAGTCTATGGCCCGCAGGCCGCGGCGCGGCGGGTGATCCAGGGCGTGACCAACATGCACGCGCGGGTGGCCGGCGACACGCCCAAGGGCGAGGCCTACCGGGCGCTGGATCCGGAGCTGCTGGACTGGGTCAGCGCCACGGCGGCCTATGGCTTCCTCAACGCCTACGACCGCTTCGTCACCCCGCTCGGCGAGGCCGACAAGACGCGGTTCTACCTCGAGGCCCACCCGATCGCCCGCCTCTACGGCGTGCGCTATTCGCCGAGCTCCCAGGCCGACTTCATGGCGATGATGGAAAGGCTCGCGCCGCGGTTCGAGCCGCACCCGATCGTCGAGGAATTCCTGGGGATCATCCAGTCGGGCAAGGCCGCGCCGAACGCGCCGAAGGTCCTGCACCGGGCCCTGGCGCGGGCGTCGGTCTCGCTGCTGCCGCCGATCGCGCGGCGGAAGCTGGCGCTGGGACGCGAATACGACCTCAGCCTGGCCGACGGCCTGGCGCTGAAGGCGGCCGGCAAGCTGGCCGACCGGATCGCGATCCGAAGCTCGCCGCCTTGCCAGGCCAGCGTCCGGCTGGGGCTACCGTACGACTTCCTGTATCGCAGCGAGGCGGAGCGGAAGCGACTGCTGGCGGCGTCGCCGCATAGCCCCACGCTCGCCCTTGAGTGACCAGGACACTCCCTAACGGCGAAAGGGAGGGAGCGGACATGCGCGCGGTCAGTGATGGGTGGGGAGACATTCGGAATCCCCTCTCTGAGAGAGGGGGATTCATTTTCCGTCCGCCCGCCAGCCCTCGCGAACGCTACCCGCCCTTCCGCTTCACGAACCGCAGCGCCGTATGGCTCTGCGAGAAGGCGCACACCTTGGTGTCCGTGAAGCCCAAGCCCCGCGCGGCCTGCAGGATCTCGGCGTCCTTCAGCGGCGCGCCCTTGCCCTTTCGGGCGACCACCCAGATCGCGCCCTTGTCGGCCAGGGCAACCCTTCCAGTCGTCCATGCGGTCGAGGTCGGCCAGGTCCTCGGCGGCCAGGAACAGGAGATCGATCCCCTCCTCCGCCTCGACCGGCTCGACGCGGGCGCTCAGCTCGTCGAGGAACGCCTCGTCCTCGACGCCGTCGATCACGACAGTCATGCCAGGCTTCACGCCCAGCTTGTCCAGGCGCGAGGGCGGATTGAGGATGGCGTGGACCCATTTCTCGGCCTGGCCGGGCTCGAGGGTGAAGCGGGTGCCGTCGCTGAGCACCAGATCATCGCCCTCGGCCCGGACGTTCTTCAGCGCGTGGCCCTGGTAGATGCCGCGATAGGCGCCGCGGAAGATCAGCTTCGGCGGCTCCCACAGCAGCTTGCCCTCGCTCTCGCCGTCGGAGAGCTGGCCCCAGACGCCACTGGCTTCCTTGCCCATGCCTAGGGCGACCCCTTGAACACGGGGGCGCGCTTTTCGAGGATCGCCTCGACCCCTTCCAAGTGGTCCTCGGTGTGGTGAGCGATGGCCTGGGCGGCGGCGCTCATCTCCATCAGGGTGTCGTAGCTGGCGGTCTGGCCGTGCTTGAGCAGGCTCTTGGCCATGCGCAGGGCGTGCGGCGGCTGTTGCGCGATCCGTTCGGCCAGGGCCAGGGCCTCGCCCATCAGGTCGGCGGGCGGCACGGCCTTGCTGATCAGGCCCCACTCGGCGGCCTTGGCCGCGTCGATGATGTCGCCGGTGAACAGCAGCTCGGCCGCGCGGCTCATGCCGATCGTGCGCGGCATCAGCCAGGCGCCGCCGTCTCCGGGGATCAGGCCAAGCTTCAGGAAGGTGACGCCGAACTTGGCGGTGTCGGCGGCGATGCGGATGTCGGTCATGCAGGCCACGTCGCAGCCCAGGCCGATCGCCGCGCCGTTCACCGCCGCGATCGACGGCACTTCCAGGCCGTAGATGGCGCGGACGATGCGGTGGATGTTCTTGCGATAGCCGTCGCGCACCGCCACGCCGTTACCAGCGAAGGCCCCCTCGCGCGCCCTCATCGCCTTGACGTCGCCGCCGGCCGAGAAGGCCTTGCCCGCGCCGGTCAGGATCACACAGCGGATGTCCTGGTCGTCATTGATCGCCTCGCAGGCGGCGGCCACCTGGTCGCCGTCGCCGGGCGCGCCAAGAGCGTTCATCGCCTCGGGACGATTCAGGGTAAGGATCGCGACGTGGCCGCGTTTTTCGGTCAGGATCAACGGTTGGGACATGGGCGAAGGCGCTCCTGCGGGATTCTTGTTTGTTTCGCCTTCCATAGCGCGGTTTCCCTGGCCTTGCAGCCGAAGCGCGTCGCTCAACCTGCGCGATCACGGCGATCACGAAAACGCGACTGGCGCGCGAGCCCCCGCCGTCATTGAAATGATCGTGGGACGAGACAGAAAGCAGCGGCAATGACCGTGCACGCAAAGGCCCGACATGTGTTGATCATCGAGGACGAAATCCTCGTGGCGTTCGAGGTCGAGGCCCTTCTCGCCGAGCAGGGGTTCACCAGTTTCGACATCGCCGACAGTCCCGCCGACGCGCTCGCCCTGGCCATCGCCCATCCCCCGGACCTGATCACCGCCGACTATCGCATCGTCGGCGGCACCGGCGTCGAGGCCGTCGAGGCCATTCAGCGCAAGCTCGGCCACATCCCGGTCGTCTACGTCACCGGCAACGCCGACCAGTTGAAGGGCCGGTTCAAGCCGATCGTCGACAAGCCGATCTCGCCGCGCCACCTGGCCGAGGCCTGCGCTCGCGCCTTCGCCGCCTGAGATTGCCCGCCTCGCGCGCCCTGGCGTAGAACGGCTTGGGTTGGGGAGGACGCGATGCATCGGATCACCACGATCGAGGCGCTCGAGGCGCTGTACCAGCCCGTGCCCGTCCCGGCCTCGACGGTGAAGGTCGCCGACCACATCACCCCGCACTACGCGGCCCTGATCGAGGCCTCGCCTTTCGTCGCCCTGGCCACGGTCGGACCGGAGGGGCTCGACTGCAGCCCGCGCGGCGACCGGCCGGGCTTCGTCCGCGTCGCCGATCCCAAGACCCTGATGCTGCCCGACCGCCGGGGCAACAACCGCCTCGACAGCCTGCGCAACATCGTCCGCGACCCACGCGTGGCCCTGCTGTTCCTGATCCCCGGCTCGGGCACGACCTTCCGGGTCAACGGCCGGGCGGCGCTGAGCGCCGATCCCGTGCTGCTCGACAGCTTCGCCATCGACGGCAAGCCGCCGCGCACGGTGACCATCGTCACGGTGGAGGAGGCGTATTTCCAATGCGCCCGGGCCATCGTCCGGTCGGGACTCTGGAAGACCGAAAGCCAGGTCGATCCCAAGACCCTGCCCTCGCCCGGCGCCATGCTGGCCGAGGTCACCCAGGGCGAGGTCGGCGGCGAGGCCTACGACCAGGCCTGGCCTGAGCGCGCGGCCAAGACGCTGTGGTGAGCGCGATCAGGCCTCCTCGATCTGCCGCTCCTCCTCGCGGCTGATCGAGACCTCCTCGAAGTCCAGCTCCTCCTGCAGGATCAGGAAGGCGTCGGCGCCGACCCGCCCCTGGTCGCGTAGCTCCTCCAGCCGCAGGCGTTGGCGGCGCAGCGCCATCAGGCCCAGCGCGCGCCTGGCCTCCAGGGTCGCCGGCTCCGGTCGAGGCGCTGGCCGAGACAGCGGCGAAGCGATAGCGCCAATGGGCGGCGGCCTCGCCGTCCTGGCTCTCGAGCATGGTCAGGGCGACACCCGCCAGGTCGCCGCGCGCCCGCGCCAGCTCCCGCTCCAGCCCGTCCTCGCCGTCCAGCCCAAGCAGGCGAACCAGCGGCGCCAGGGTCAAGCCTTGCAGGACGAGGGTCGCCAGCACCACGGCGAAGGCGGTCAGCACCACCAGATCCCGCTGGGGGAAGGCGGCCGGCAGGGCGAAGGCCGCGGCCAGGGTGACCAGGCCCCGCATGCCGCACCAACCGACGAGCACGCCCTGGCGCAGGGTGGGCTTCGGATACCCCTCGCCGCGCAGGCTCGGGAAGCGCCGCGCCAGCCGCATGTAGATCAGCACCCAGGCCATCCGCACGACGATCAGGCAGACCACCACCGCCACCGCGAACGTCGCCGCCTCCAGCAGCCGCTCGCGGGGCATTCCCGCGACGATGGTGCGCGCCTGCAGGCCCATCAGGAGGAAGGCCAGCACGTTCAGCAGGAACACGGCCGAGGTCCAGACGGCGAAGCTGTGGATCCGCATGCGCGGCGGCGTGCGCAGGCCGGCCGAGCGCGCGAGGGTCATGGCGAAGGCGACCAGGCACAGCACGGGCGAGACGCCGAGGCGTTCGGCGATCACCCAGGCGCCGAAGGCCGAGACGAATTCCGAGATGTTGCCGCCGAGCGTTCCGGTGACATAGGGCGTCAGGAACCTCATGAGGCGGGCCAGGAGGATGCCAAGCAGGACGCCCGCCGGCGCGGCGAGCCCCAGCTTCAGCGCCAGGGCCCCATCTATGCCGCCGCGCGCCTGGAGGGCCAGGGCGGCCGAGAACAGCAGCAGGGCCGAGGCGTCGTTCAGCAGGCTCTCGCCCTTCAGCACCGCGACCGAGCCGCGCGGCATGCGCACGCTGCTCAGGATGGCGGTCGCGGCCGCGGCGTCGGGCGGCGCCACGATCGCCCCCAGGGCCACCGCGGCGGCGATCGGCAGGCCAGCCATGGAGACGCCCAGCCAGGCCACCGCTCCCGCGCTGAGCAGGACGGCCACCACCACCAGGGCGAACAACGGTCGCCACAACCGGCGCACCTCGCCAAGCGGAAAGTCGAAGGCGGCGTCGACCAGGGCGGGAGCGAGGAACAGCGCCAGGGCCGTGTGCGGCTCGATCGAGATCTTGGGCACGCCCGGAACCAGCGCCAGGCACACGCCGGCCGCCGCCAGCAAGGTGGGGTACGGCGCCTTCAGCCGCCGCGAGACCTGCAGCAGCAGCACGGCGACGGCCAGCAGGGCCAGCAAGCTTTCGAAAAAGCTCAAGGAGCCTCCCACGAGATGATCGGGTCGCCGCCGCGCGGCCTCATGACCACACAACGCAAAGCACGGCCGCTGGCTTCCCAATCGGGCGCCGTCAAAGCGAAAGCGGCCCCGGAGTCTCCTCCAGGGCCGCTCGAAAACACATCAGGGGCGCAAGGCCGCCGCTCAGTCGTCGCGGTGGACGCGTTCGCGGCGCTCGTGACGCTCCTGGGCCTCCAGGCTGAGCGTGGCGGTCGGGCGGGCTTCAAGCCGCGCCAGGCCGATCGGCTCGCCGGTCTCCTCGCAATAGCCGTAGGAGCCGTCCTCGACTCGGCGCAGGGCCTGGTCGATCTTGGAAATCAGCTTCCGTTGGCGGTCGCGAGTGCGGAGCTCAAGGGCTCGGTCAGTTTCCGAGGATGCGCGATCGGCGAGATCGGCGTGGTTCTCGGTTTCCTTCTGGAGATGGGAAACCGTCTCGCGAGATTCGCGGAGGATCTCTTCCTTCCAGGCCAGCAACTTGTTCTTGAAATACTCAAGCTGCCGGTCGTTCATAAAAGGCTCGTCCTCGGAAGGACGATAATCGGACTTCTCGACTAGAACAGTGGCCGTCTGCATCAACGCCTCACGCCCCAATGAACTCAGCCCTTAAAGGCCGAGCGCTTATACCAAAAGGTGAGCCGCGTTCAATGAACCTCGCATGAAGGGCGACCACCCTCTTCTCCGAGCGCAGCGAACCGCGGCGCGGACAGGTGTAGAACGCGCCGAAACGCCAAGCGTCGCAGGACCGGCGATCATTTGCGCTCGCGGCCCCCATCGCCCTAGCCGCCCCGTGCCTGGAGCTTGGCCAATTCGACCGCCGCGCGGGTCTCGATCTCGTTGAGAACCCCTTCCAGGCGAGGGTCGTCGGTGGCCTCGCGCTGCTCGCGGATGACCCGCGACAGGCGGTCCAGCGTGCTGTGCGAGATGTCGCCGTCGATCAGGGCGATGCGAACCTCGCCCAGGATGTCGAGGATATGGTCGGCCCGGCGCACCGCGCGCTTCTTCCGCTCCAGCGGGTCGCCAACCGAGGCGGCCGCCTGCAGGGCCAGGAGGGCGTCGACCGATCCGACGCCCGAAAGACCACCGACCGAGGCCGTGCTGGCCGCGCCGCTGGCCGCGTTCACCGAGGGCAGGGAGAAGCCCGACGCCCCGCCGGCGGACTTGGCCCGCGACGGCCCGGTCGCGCCCACGCCCCCCGTGCTGGAAACCTTCATCCGACAAGCTCCAAAAGCTCAGACACGCGAGGTCACTGTCTCGTCGCACGATCATAGTCCGTTTGCGCGCTTGAAGTATGGTTAATGCCGGGCAGAATCTGCCGCGAGGCGCCGGGCGGACCACCGCCCGCTCGAGAATCCCTCGAGTCACAAGGCCCTGACCAAGGTCGGGAAACTGGCCCGCTTCTGGCATGGGGCGGCGCGGGGACGTCTCCCCGCCACGGGATAGCCATGCCGCGTTCATTCTTTCGCACCGTTCTGACCGCCCTGGTCGCCGCCTCCGCGCTCGTCGCGGCGACCGGCCTTCGCCAAGTCGCGCATCAAGGACATCGTCGCCTTCGAGGGCGTTCGCGAGAACCAGCTGGTCGGCTACGGCGTCGTCGTCGGCCTGAACGGCACGGGCGAACTCCCTGCGCAACGCCCCGATGACCAAGCAGAGCCTGGAGGCGATGCTGGAGCGCCAGGGCGTCAACGTCCGCGACGCCAACCTCAACACCAAGAACACCGCCACGGTCATGGTGACGGCCAACCTGCCGCCATTCTCGGCCGCCGGCTCCAAGCTGGACGTCACCGTCTCGGCCCTCGGCGACGCCAAGAGCCTGCTGGGCGGCACCCTGCTGGTCACCAGCCTGCAGGGCGCGGACGGCCAGACCTACGCCGTGGCGCAGGGCACCGTGCAGACCGGCTCGGTGTCGGCCGGCGGCGCGTCGGGCAGCTCGGTGACCAAGGGCGTGCCGACCGCCGGCCGCATCGCCTCGGGCGGCATCATCGAGCGCGAGACCGGCTTCCAGATGGTCAATATGGACATCCTGCGCATGACCCTGCGCAATCCGGACTTCACGACCTCGCGCCGGATCGCCGACGCCATCAACCAGAAGTTCCCCAACTGCGCCCAGGCCCAGAACCCGACCATCGTCGCCGTGCGCGCCCCGCCCGGCATGGACATGATCAGCTTCGTGACCAACATCGAGAACCTGGAGGTCGAGCCCGACTCCCCGGCCAAGGTGGTGATCGACGAGGTGGCCGGCGTCATCGTCATGGGCGACGACGTCCGCATCAGCCAGGTGGCGATCGCCCAGGGCAACCTGACCATCACCGTCCAGGAGACCCCGGCGGTCAGCCAGCCGGCTCCGTTCAGCCAGGGCCGCACCGCCGTCGTGCCGCAGTCGACGGTCAGCGTCGACGAGGAAAAGGGCAAGAAGCTGATCACCCTGGGCGGCGCGCCGTCGCTGAAGAGCCTGGTCGGCGGCCTCAACGCCCTGGGCGTGACGCCGCGCGACATGATCTCGATCCTGCAGGCGGTGAAGGCCGCCGGCGACCCTGCAAGCCGACATCGAGGTGATGTGATGAGCGTCCTCTCCGCCCTGTCCCCGAAGATCGACGCCCTGGCCGCCACGGCCAAGTCGGCCGTCGCCTCGGCGGAGGAACTGGCCAAGCGCGGCAAGATCAAGGAGACGGCCCAGAACTTCGAGGCCTCGTTCCTGTCGGTGATGATGCAGCAGATGTTCGAGGGCGTGAAAACCTCAGAACCGTTCGGCGGCGGCCAGGGCGAGGAGATGTTCAAGTCGATCCTGACCGACGCCATGTCCAAGCAGGTGACCAAGGCCGGCGGCATCGGCCTGGCGTCCACCATCCAGCGCGAGATGCTGAAGCTTCAGGGTCTGAAGGAGTAATCGACCATGGCCATCGCCGCCATCGACGCCGATGATCGCGTCCACCAGCTGATCCTACTGACCGAGCGCCTGACCGACCTGATCGCCAAGGAGGCCCAGGCCTTCGAGAACCGCCGCCCGCACGAGGCGGCCCAGTACGTCGAAGAGACCGCCAAGCTGGCCAATGTCTACCGGCACGAGATCGATGCGGGTGCGGGCCAATGTCGCCCTGGTCGAGGCGGCGCGACCCGAGCTGCGCCAACGCCTGCTGCGCGCCACCGAGGCCTTCGACGCGGTCCTCGCCCGCCAGGCCCGGGCGGTGGACGCCGCCCGCGTGGTCACCGAGGGCCTGGTCCGCGCCGTGGCCGAGGAGATCGCCACCCAGCGCGCCGCGCCGGCCACCACCTATGGCGCGGGCGGCATGGTCAACGACCGTCCCTCCATGGGCGCGGCGATCACCTTGAACCGCCGGGCCTAGAGCGCGAGCCTGAACACGGCGGCGTTCCGCAACGCGCCGTCGGCGTCGCCGAAGTCGGCGACGGGATATTCCGCCACCACGTCGAGCCGCGCGGTCGGCAGGTGCGCGCGCCAGGGGTCGCCGATCAGCGCCGGCATGCCAGCCGCCAGGCAGCGCCGCAGGAACGCCAGCACCCTCTCGGCGAGCTCGACCTCGTAGAAGAGGTCCCCGACGAGCACGGCCTCGACGCTCTTCGGAGGCTCGCCGGCGATCAGGTCCGAGCGCATTGTCTCGACCTCCACCCCATTGGCCTCGGCGTTCAGCCGCGTGGCGGCGATCGCATAGGGATCGACATCGGCCGCCAGGGCGCTTGCCGCGCCGGCCTTCATCGCCGCGATGGCCACCAGGCCCGAGCCGGTGCCGAGATCCAGAACCCGCTTGCCGACCACGCTTTCCGGATGATCCAGGACATGGCGCGCCAGCGCCAGCCCACCGCCCCACGGCCGCGCCCAGTAGGGCGATCCGAAGTCCGGGTCGGCCTCGGCCAGGCGCATCAGCCCGCTGCGCGGACCCGCGCGGCGCAGCCAGACCTCCGGAACGCCGGGCGTCGGTTCGAGGGGGAGGTTCGCCTGGATGAAGGCGTCGAGGTCCATCGGCGCTCTATAGGCCAGGCCCAAGGCCTAGTCTCCGATCAAACGTTTCTTGCGGCGGTGCAGGCTGGCGGCGACGGCGATCAGGACCAGAGGGACCAGGGCCGACAGCACCCGCTCGCCCCCGCCCGGCCAGCCGTGCAGCCACGGCTTCAGCAGATAGCCCAGCAGGCCGAGCACATAGTAGCCGACCGCGAAGATCGAGAGCCCCTCGACCAGCCCCTGCAGCTTGGTCTGCAGCTGCAGACTGGCGTCCATGCCGCGCAGGGTCTCCTGGTTCTGGCGGTCCTGGGCCAGGCCCAGCTTGGCCCGCAGCAGGTCGCCGCAGCGCGCCACCCGCTGGGACAGGTCGTCCAGCCGCCGATCGGCCGCCTCCCGCGTGCGCATCGCCGGCAGCAGCCGCCGGGCGATGAACTCGCTCATGGTCGAATGGCCCGGCAGGCGCCGCTCGCGCAGGGCCTCCAGGCGATCGAGGGTCAGCCGGTGATGGGATTCCGTCGCGCCCCGGCGGAAGCGGCTGGTCGCCGCCCGCGCCTCGACCTCGGCCGACAGGTTCAGCAGGTCGTCGAGCACGCCCTGGCTGTCCTTGCCCGCCGCCAGGTCGCCGGTGATCGCCGCCAGCCGCGCCTCGGCGACCGTCCAGCCAGGCCAGGGTCTCGCGCGCCGGGGCGAAGCCCAGCAGGGCCAGCTTGCGATAGTTGCCGATCTCCAGGAGCGTCTGGACCAGGCGCGAGACCTCGTCATTGGCCAGGCCGGCGTTGTGGACGTGGATGCGGCCCGCCCCGCCCTCGCGCAGGCGGAAATCGGTCCAGATGCGGGCGGCCCCATCGAACACCTCGCACGAGACGCAGCGGCGAAGATCGATGCGGCGGCTGAGGGCGGCCTCGGTGGGCGGCGGCTCGCCGGGCGCGGCGACCGAGATCTCGACGCCCCGGAAGACCTGCCCCGGCGCGCCCTCCAGCCAGAAGAAGCTCTCGTCCGCCTCGGCCTGGAAGCCCAGGTCCTCGCCCAGCGGACCGTAGCCGAACCAGGTCCAGGTCGAGAACTCCTGGTGTCGCTCCCACAGCCAGCCGCCCCGCTCGTCGACGATCACGATCCGCCCGAGCGCGGGGTCCTGCCCCGGGGCGAACAGGGCGACGAAGGCCGCCTCGGCCGCGCGGTCGGCGGGGTCGACCAGGAACACCCACTGGCGCAGGCGGACCGGCGCGCGGTCCAGCGGCAGCGCCCGCAGGTGCATCAGTTCGCTCAACGTCACCCTGAGGGGGTGGTCCCGACGCTTGTCCATCTCGTCCTCGCCTCGCGCGCGGGTCATCGAGTCAGGCTCGATGTTACCGGTCACATAGACGTATCGAACTCTCGCGCCGTCGTCACGGCCTTTCGAGCGCGATCCGCCCGTCGACGCCGACGGCCTCCAGAAAATCCTCGTCGTGGCTGACCACCAGCAGGGCGCCGTCGTAGCCAGCCAACGCCGCCTCCACGGCCCGCACGGAATCCAGGTCGAGATGGTTGGTGGGCTCGTCCAGGATCAGCAGCTGCGGCGGCGTCGCCGCGCAGAGCACGCAGGCCAGGGCCGCGCGCAGGCGCTCGCCGCCGCTGAGGGTTCCGGCGACCTGCAGGGCCGCGGCGTTGCGGAACAGGAACCGCGCCAGGGCCGCGTGGGCGTCGTTGACGCTGGCGACCAGGGTTCAGGCGGCGGAAGTTCTCCAGGATGGTCTGGCTGTCGTCCAGCAGCGCCGCGCGCTGGTCCAGCAGGGCGAAGGGAACCGGGAGGCCGACCTGGCCGGCGGTTGGCGACCAGGTCGCCGGTCGCCAACCGGATCAGGCTGGTCTTGCCGGTCCCGTTCGGCCCCGTCACGGCCAGCCGCTCGGGGCCGGCCATCCGGAACGACAGGTTCCGGATCAGCGGATCGGCCCCGGGCCAGGCGAAGGTCACCTGGTCGAAGGTCAGGACCACCCGGCCCTCCGGGAGGCCGCTGGACGGCAGGTCGAAGCCGAGCGCGCGGGCTCGCTCCACCCTGGCCTCGGCGGCGGCGCGCGCGTCCTCGGCCCGCGCGGTCAGCTTGGCGGCCAGGCGCCCTTCCTTGGCCCCGCTGGTCTCTGCCCGCTCGGCCATCATGCCCAGCACGATCTTCGGCGTGCCGCCGCGATCGGCGAAGCGGCGCCCGGCGGCGTCGCGGCGATCCTTGCGCTCGCGGGCGACCTGGGCCTCCCGCGCGACGCGGCGCACCTCGCGCTGGGCGTGATCGAGGTCGCGCTGGGCCGCGTCCGCCTCGAGCGCCTTGCGCTCGGCATAGAGGTCATAGCCGCCGCCATACGACCGCGCGCCCAGGGACGAGAGCTCGACGATCCGGTCCATCCCGCGCAGCAGCGAACGGTCGTGGCTGACCACCACCGCCCCGCCTCGCCAGCGCGCCAGCACCCGACCGACCATCTCGCGCGCCGCCGCGTCCAGATTGTTGGTCGGCTCGTCCAGCAGCAGCACGTCCGGCCGGGCGATCAGCAGGCGGGCCAGCCCCGCCCGGGTCGCCTGGCCGCCAGAGAGAGCCACGGCCTGACGCTCGGGATCGAGACCGCCCAGGCCCACGTCCGCCAGCGCCTGCTCCAACCGCGCGGGCAGGTCCCAGTCGGCCTCGGCCAGGTCGGTCTCGTCGCCTTCCCCGCGCTCGACGCGCCCGAGGCGATTCCACGCCTGGCCGACGCCCAGCAGGTCGACCAGCCGCGCGCCGGCCGAGAGGTCGGGCGACTGATCCAGCATGGCGGCCGATCCGGCCCGCGAGACGGCCCCGGCCAAGGGCGCGCGCGCGCCGGCGATCAAGGCCAGCAGGGTGGACTTGCCGACGCCGTTGCGTCCCACCAGGCCGATGCGCTCGGCCCCGATGGACAGGTTCAGGTTTTCGAAGAGAGGCCGGCCGTCAGGCGTGGCGGCGGAAACGGAATCCAGGGTGACGAAGGACATGCGAACCCACGGTCAGGGAAACGGGAAGGACGAAACGGTCTTCCGTCTTGCTGATCATGGGAGCCTCCATCGGATGCGAGGCCGCGGATGTACGCCTCCGCACGTTGTTCGACAAGCTGGGCCGGGCGACGCCTTGGTTCGTTCGCCGCTCCGCCCTAGGTCGGCGACCATGGCGTGCAGGACCCAGATCAGCGACCCGACCCCGCCGACGAAGACGAGGCCGTCGATGACCACCGAGCGCGGCTTGGGGCCCCGCAGGGAGTCGAAAGCCTCGCGCTTGGCGCTCTGCTTGGCGTTGTCGGTCTTGGCCATGAACGGCTCCTGCCAAAGTCGAGCTTCCGCCCGATAGCGTCGCTTTGACCACGAACAGACTAAGGACCGGCTTTCAAACAGGGTTGAGGAATCGCCAACGCGCGTAGCGAGCCTCACTCGCAGCCGCCCTCGCGCAGGCTGACCGGCGGACTGCCCGTCGACTCGAGATTTCGCTCGCTGAAGCCGGGCGTGCGTCCCCGGCGATAGTCGCGGCAGCGCTGCTGGCGGCGGACGTCCTTGTCGAAGCGGGACGGCGGCTGGCCTGGCGACCGGCGCCGCCCACCGCCGCTCGTCGATCGGGCCGATGAACGCCGGTGACGGACGCCTGTCCTTCCCGCCGCCCCACCCGCCGTAGCAGCGCTCCTTCTCGTCGGGCGTCATGTGTTCGCTCGAGAGGCCCTTGCAGGCGCGATAGTAGCGGCCCCATCCCCATTCGGGGACGCCTTCGGTCAGCTTCCAGCGGTCGACGGCCTTCGGATCCACCCGCCACCGATCTTCGACATCGGGGGCGACTTCCGTCACTGAAGGGCCCGGGGCGACCCTGCCCCTCCGCCGGCGCGGCGGCCGTGGACGCGGCGCGCGACGAAGAATTCGCCGGAGGCCGGCCGGACCGCGAATGGGAGGGTCGATCCGGGGAGCGCGACCTGGGCGGCCACTCAAGCTCCACCATAAGAGCCGGCGCATCTTCCACGACGGGCGGCGGCTCCTCCAGCATGGCGAGGGCGACCAGCAGCAGGCCGTTGATCAGCACGCCGCCGGACGCGGCGAGCCATCGCCTGGACCAAGCCTCCCGCCCCATCCGCCACCCCCGGTTAAGCTTTGACGGAAGGACGCGCTCAGGATGGCGCCGCTTTCGAGGCTTTCGGATGGCGAGCGGCGCCCTTATTGGCCGCGCCGCTGCTGACACCCCTTGTCAGCAGAAGCCACGCCTCGCGCGCGCGACATTTGTTCGCATCTTGTTCTTGTGTTAATTCGCGGATCGAGCCCTACATATAGCCGCTGCGCTGCGACCAATGTCGCGGCCCAACGTTCCGGAAAACATGGCCGAGCAACTGAACTTCATCCGCGTTCGCGGCGCCCGCGAGCACAATCTCAAGAACGTCAGCGTCGACCTGCCCCGCGGCAAGCTGGTCGTGATGACCGGCCTGTCGGGCTCGGGCAAGTCCTCGCTCGCCTTCGACACGATCTACGCCGAGGGCCAGCGCCGCTACGTGGAGAGCCTGTCGGCCTACGCCCGCCAGTTCCTGGAGCTGATGGAGCAAGCCCGATGTCGACCTGATCGAGGGCCTGTCGCCGGCCATCTCGATCGAGCAGAAGACCACGTCGCACAACCCGCGCTCGACCGTCGGCACCGTCACCGAGATCCACGACTACCTGCGCCTGCTGTAGCGCGCGGGTCGGCACGCCCTACTCGCCCGACCACCGGCCTGCCGATGGAGAGCCAGACCGTCAGCCAGATGGTCGACCGGATCACTGGCCCCTGCCCGAGGGCACGCGCCTCTACCTGCTGGCCCCCGTCGTTCGCGACCGCAAGGGCGAGCTTCAAGAAGGAGATCGCCGAGCTGGCAGAAGGCCGGCTTCCAGCGCGTGAAGATCGACGGCGAGATCTATCCGATCGAGGACGCCCCTGCCCTCGACAAGAAGTTCAAGGCACGACATCGACGTGGTCATCGACCGCCTGGTGACCAAGCCCGACATCGGCAGCGCCTGGCCGAGACCACTTCGAGACGGCCCTGCGCCTGGCCGACGGCCTGGCGGTCGCCGAGTTCGCCACGATCGAGGAAGGCAGCCGACGAACCGAGCGCATCCTGTTCTCCAGCGCTTCGCCTGCCCGGTCTGCGGCTTCACCATCGCCGAGATCTGAGCCGCGCCTGTTCTCGTTCAACAACCCGATGGGCGCCTGCCCCGTCCTGCGACGGCCTGGGCGCGAAGCTCGCCTTCGACCCCGACCTCGTCGCCTTCCCCGACTGACGCTGGCCTGCACAGGGCGCGATCCGCGGCTGGGACCGCCGCAACGCCCTTCGCCCTCTACACCCAGACCCTGCAGCTGGCCTGGCGCGCCACTAAGGCTTCTACGATCGACGCGCCCTGGCACAAGCTGCCGAGCCCGACGCCCGCGACGTGCAGTGTGAACGGGTCCAGGGGACCAGATCAAGTTCGTCTTGACGACAACGCCCGGAAGCGCACCAGGTCAAGAAACCCCTTCGAGGGCGTGCTACCCGAACCTGGAGCGCCGCTGGCGCGAAACCGACGATCGGCCAGGTGCGCGAGGAGCTGGGTCGCTACCAGTCCGAAACCCCCTGCCCGAGACCTGCCACGGCAAGCCGCCTGAAGCCCGAAGCCCTGGCACGTGAAGGTCGACGGCCAGGACATCGCGGAAGTCTCGAACCTGGCGATCCGCCCGGCTCGCGACCTGGTTCACCGACCTGGAAGGCCGCTGACCGGCGCCAAGGCAGGAGATCGCCCGGCGGATCCTGAAGGAGATCGACGATCGCCTGCGGCTTCCTGGTCGATGTCGGCCTGGACTACCTGAACCTGGACCGCAGCTCCGGGCACGCTGTCCGGGCGGCGAAAGCCAGCGCATCCGCCTGGCCAGCCAGATCGGCTCGGGCCTGACCGGCGTGATGTACGTGCTGGACGAGCCGTCGATCGGCCTGCACCAGCGCGACAACGACCGCCTGCTCGGCACCCTGCAGCGCCTGCGCGACCTGGGCAACACGGTGATGGTGGTCGAGCACGACGAAGATGCGATCCGCACCGGCCGACTACGTGGTCGACATGGGCCCGGGCGCCGGCGTGCACGGCGGCGAGATCGTCGCCCAGGGCACGCCCGAGGACATCCTGGCCAACCCGAAGAGTCGCTCACCGGCCAGTACCTGACCGGCGCGCGCGCGATCGAGGTGCCGAACAGCGCCGGCCGATCGCCGGAAGAAGCCCTGCTGACCGTCGTCGGCGCCATCCGGCAACAACCTCAAGAACGTCGACCTGGCATCCCGGTCGGGACCTTCACCTGCCTGCGTCACCGGCGTGTCGGGTCGGCGGCAAGTCGACCCTGGTCACGATCGACACGCTGTACAGGCCGCCGCGCGCCAGCTGAACAACGCGAGCCCGACGCCCCCGCCCCCATACGAGCGGATCGAGGGGCCTGGAGCACTTCGACAAGGTCATCGACATCGACCAGTCGCCGATCGGCCGCACCCCGCGCTCCAACCCGGCCACCTACACCGGCCTGTTCACCCCCGATCCGCGAACTGGTTCGCGGGCCTGCCCGAAGCGCAAGGCGCGCGGCTACAGGCCCCGGCCGCTTCAGCTTCAACGTCAAGGGCGGCCGCTGCGAGGCCTGCCAGGGCGACGGCGTCATCAAGATCGAGATGCACTTCCTGCCCGACGTGTACGTCCCCTGCGACGTCTGCCAAGGCAAGCGCTACAACCGCGAGACGCTGGAGATCCTCTACAAGGGCAAGACCATCGCCGACGTGCTGGACATGACCGTCGAGGAGGCCGCTGATTCTTCAAGGCCGGTGCCGCCGATCGCGCGACAAGCTGGAGACGCTGATCGACGTCGGCCTGAGCTACATCAAGGTCGGCCAGCAGGCCACCACCCTGTCGGGCGGCGAGGCGCAGCGCGTGAAGCTGTCGAAGGAACTGTCGCGCCGGGCCACCGGCCGCACGCTCTACATCCTCGACGAGCCGACCACCGGCCTGCACTTCGACGGACATCGAGAAGCTGCTGCTGAGGTGCTGCACCAGCTGGCCGACCAGGGCAACACCGTGGTCGTCATCGAGCACAACCTCGACGTCATCAAGACCGCCGACTGGCTGATCGACCTCGGGCCCGAAGGCGGCGACGGCGGCGGCCAGATCGTCGCCACGGGCTCGCCCCAGGACGTGGCCAAGGTCGAGGCCAGCTGGACCGGCCGCTATCTGAAGGAGTGCTCGACCGCCACGAGGAGCGCCGCAAGGCGCGGGTGGCGGAGCTGAAAAAAGCCAGAGCCTGGAAAGACGAAAGCCCCGGAGCTCGCTCCGGGGCTTTTCTCTGGACCTACCAGCCGCCGTTGGGCGACCGCGTCTGGCGAGCCGCCTTTCAGTTCTCGATAGATGGTCGGCGCGGGGCCGAACACGATCAGGGTGGTCAGGATCGAGATCACGCCCGAGAACAGCGCCTGCACGATGCCCGCCGGGGTGAAATAGGCCTGCAGAGAGCTGGTGTCGGCCCTCAGCATCTTGCCCGTCGCCGACAGGTCGCCCGAGGCGATCAGGCCGATCGCCGAGACGATCGTCCAGATCAGCAGCACGACGATGATGCTCATCACGACGGCCAGCAGGATCCGGCAGGCAGCGGCCAGAAGAGCCCCTTGGTCTCCGGCAGCGACTTGAGGATCGTGACCTTGTCGGTCTCGAACGTGACGGCCGGAGCGAAGGACAGGCGCACGGCCAGATAGACCATCACGCAGAACGAGCCGACCAGGCCCAGCAGCCCCAGGAACGCGCCCGTCGGACCGCCCAGCGCGGCCAGGAAGCCCGAGACCAGCGATCCGGCGAACAGCACGCCCATCAGGATCAGGCTGGTCAGCACCCAGACGGCCGCCTGGCGCAGCTCCTGCTTGCCCAGGCGCAGATAGGCGAAGCGGCTATCCTGGGGCCGCAGCACCAGGCGATTGAGGCCCGCGAAGATCACCCCATTGACGATCAGGCTGTAGGGCAGCGACCACAACATCAGCGGCGT
The DNA here is from genome assembly GCA_024699865.1 of Aphelenchoides fujianensis. Taxonomy (NCBI): domain Eukaryota; kingdom Metazoa; phylum Nematoda; class Chromadorea; order Rhabditida; family Aphelenchoididae; genus Aphelenchoides; species Aphelenchoides fujianensis. The sequence goes on along the minus strand of JAMPIO010000001.1, from coordinate 1,306,921 downwards.
CAGGTCCGCGGCGCGCCGGAAAAACTCCTCCGGATCGGGATTGTTGTTGTCGGAAACGTAGCTGAGCAGCGCTTCCAGCTTCGGGCCGAAGAACTGGATCGCCAGCACGTTGGAGACGATCGACAGCACGGTCATGACCGCCGCCCAGATGGCGATGGTCTTCAAGTTCTCCCGCACCAGTCGAAAACCGGAGAAGGCGGCGTCGGAGGCCGAGAACCTGGACATGTCGAACTCTTGCTATGGCGAACAGATCCTAGCCCTAACAAGGTTCGCGGCGCTTCGACAGAGTCGACGGCGGCTTTTTCACGGGTTGCGACGCGGCGCGCTCGCCCTCAAACTTCCGTTTGAAAGCGGCCGCCGACAGGCTGCGCCTGGGGGAGACCGTGATGAAGCTCTATGGCGAGGCCATGCCGGCGGCCCAATCCGCGCCGCGTGCGGATCTTCCTGGCGGAGAAGGGCGTGCAGGTGCCCGAGGTTCGGATCGGCCTGCGCGAGGGCGGGCACAGGTCGCCGGAACACCTGGCGCGCAACAGCCTGGGCCAGGTGCCGGTGCTGGAGCTGGACGAAGGGACCACGATCAGCGAGACCGTCGCCATCTGCCGCTACTTCGAAGTCCTGCATCCGCAGCCGCCATTGTTCGGCGTCACGGCGCTGGAGCAGGCCCGGGTCGAGATGTGGATCCGCCGGATCGAGCTTCGCCTGATGGTCCCGGTCGGGATGTTCTGGCGGCCACGCCCATCCGTTCACCGCGCACCTGCTGACGCAGCACCGGGAGTTCGGCGAGTCCAATCGCGAGATCGTCGACAAGACCCTGTTGTGGTTGGATCGCGAGCTGTCGGACGGCCGGCCGTACCTGACCGGCGACGCCTACACGATCGCCGACATCGTCGGACAGACCACGCTGGACTTCGCCGACTTCATCGGCCTGCCGACGCCGCCGGCGGCCACGAACGTCCTGGCCTGGCGCGAACGCCTGGCGGCCCGCCCCAGCGCCAATGCATAGATTTCGTCGCCTACCTAGGCCTTATGCCTAGGGCCCAGCGTTCGGCGCGCATTGAGCCGGTCATGCTCTCAGTGCGTCATGATCACCGCCGAGCCCAGCCGCGCCATGGGTCCTGGGGGCAAGGCCCAGGAAGGCGGAAGTGAAATATGCGTCCAATCTCAGTCGTGGAGGCCCGCGTCGATCTCGTCCTGGTTCAGGTGGGCGAAGGCCTTGGCCGGCGCCGAGACCAGGGATAACCGTCTGCAGGGTCAGGAAGACCGGGGCCAGCAGCAGGTTGGCCAGCAGGGTCAGGATCAGGCGCGGATGGCTCGCCACCACGCCGCCGTCCGCCGGCTGCATGCCGCCGCTGATCAGATTGCCGACCACGCTGGAAACGGTCGCGCCGATGATCGAGACGATCGCGCTCAGCACGATGGTCATGGCGAACATGGCTAGCAGGCGGAAGAACTGGCCGTGGGTCTGGATCCAGGCCGCGCGGATGTCGATGTGGTGATGCGAGAAGGCGTGCGGTCCCAGCAGGGACAGGCGCACGGCCACCCACATCGAAAGACCGATCACGGCCAAGGCCGCCCAGCGTCGCGAACCAGCCCGCCGCCGGGCCGGACAGCAGGGCCGCGCCCAGCACCACCGCCCCGGACGGGATCACGGTGACGCCCAGGGCCGCGGCCCAGGTGATCAGCGAGACGATCAACAGCTGCACCTCCTCGCGGCCCAGGCGCAGATAGGCGAAGCGGTCATTCCTCGGCTCGATCACCGAGCGGATGATCGCCGCCTGCAGCACCGAGCCCAGCACCAGGGCCAGGGCGATCAGCAGCACCATCGCGCCGCCCAGGTGGGTGATCAGGTCGAGCAGCTCGCGCGGATCGGCCGAGCCGACCCGGCCGGCCAGGGCCGTGCGTCCCTCCTCGCCCAGCACGATCTTGGCGATCAGGCCAAGGATCGGCAGCATGACCAGGGAGAAGGCCGCCCAGGCGATCACCGTCACCGGCTTGCGTCGCATGGTGCGAAGCCCTTCGAGGGCGGCGTCGGTCGGGCGAACAGACATCGATCAGTCCTGCGGGTGGGTGGCTTGGCGATAGACGTGGGCGAGCGCGCCGGCCCAGACCGGGGCCAGCAAGAGATAGGTGACGGAGACGAACGGCGCCGCGGCCGCGCCCAGGACCAGGGCGACCAGCAGGACCGGCGCGGCCAGCAACAGGCTGATCGCCAGAAGCACCGGAACCCGTCCCTGGTCAGGGGAAAGGCGCTCAGCACGCGGACGGCGCCCTGGGCCACCGTGGCCGGAGCGGTCAGCGACAGGCGCAGGGACAGCCAGACCAGGATCGCCAGGCCGGCCGCCGCCGCCAGGGCGGCGACGAAGCCGCCCAAGCCGGCGCTGGCCAGGGCGTCCCGCATCGCCGGAGCCGAGCCGAGGTCGAGACCCGGCGCGCTGGCGCGGACGACGCCCAGCACCACCGCGCCCACGACGGTCAGCAGGATCGCGCCGATGAGGGCGATCAGACAGAGCGCGAGAAGATGCGCGCCCAGCAAACGCCACTCGTCCGCGCCCCAGCGCAGACCCTTCAGCCCCGGCGCGCGGCCGAAGATGCGCCGATAGAGGGCGCCCTGGACGATCACCGCCGTCGCGAGGCCCGCGATCAGCCGGCCGCCCGGCGGCGCCCAGCCCGCCGCGACGCCTAGCACGCCGGCGAGAAGCAGGGCGAGCCAGCAGGTCCGCAGCGCGGGTCGCCACTCGGCGAGGCCCGCGCGCAGGGCGGCCGCCAACGCTCGCCGATCCGTCCGCCATCAGAACAAGTTTCCCTTCCGCGCCGCTCGCCGCGAGTCAGCGCGATCCCCGACAATCTATGGCGTCGCCGCGCTTCTGGCGATGGTCGCTAGGCTTCGGCCGTCAAGGCCCGCTGCGCCGCCGCCCACGGCGCGAAGACCACCGCCTGAATGACCGCGCTGAACGCCGCCGCCACGACGCCGAAACTCAGCAGCCAGGGCCAGAGGTCGCCGATCAAGGCGATCGGCGGCCGCGACAGGAAGGCCTCCAGGGCCGCCAGGGCCTCGGATCGCCTCGAACGAGCCGCCCGCCGCCACGACGACGCCGATCCCGGCCGCGCCGACCAGGATTTCCAGCAGCAAGACGAAGATCACGACCAGGACGGCCATGCCCAGCAGTCTCCAGCCCTGGCCGCGCGTGGCGGTCCAGGACTCGAAGAGGCGGAACTGGCCGTCGACGAAGGTCATCGGCGCGGCCAGGGACAGCCGCAGCGCCACCCAGATCATCACCCCAGCCGCGGCCGCCGAGGCCAGGGCGGCGGTGGCCATCGCCGGCGCGTGTCCCTGCGCGCCGCCGCCGACCGCGACGATCGCCGTCACGACGACGATCAGCAAGGCCACGACGAAGATCACGATCATGGCCAGGACCTGGACCACCAGGAACAGCAAGGTCAGCCACAGTTCGCGCGAGCTGATCCGCAGATAGGCCCAGGCCGACTGCTCGGGCATCAGCACGGCGCGGAACACGGCCGCGCACAGGACCGCCCGCACGAAGGACGCCCACAGCCAGTAGACAAGGTTCAATCCCGTCAGGCCGGACTGAGCCCGCATCATCTGATCGATCATCGCCGGGTCGGGGGCGTCGGTCTTCTGCGTCATGGCCAGGGCGATCAGGCGGGCGAACTCCGGCCCCAGGGCCACGAAGGCCAGGATGGCGGGAATGATCAGCGCGACCACCATGGCCAGCGCCCAGCCCGCCACGGCCAGCGGATGCCGAACGACGACGCCAAAGCCGGCGGTCGCCGCCTCGCCCACGGAAAATCTCGCCATGGTCCGTTCCTGCTCCCCGGGCGCGCGGAGCGGCGCGCCGTCGATGGGAGCCTACACCAGGTTTCGCCGAGCGACAGCCGGGGGGTATAGGGCGCGCCATGACCACGAACTCGACCTATCAGCCCGTCCACATCGTCGGCGGGGGCCTGGCCGGCTCCGAGGCCGCCTGGCAGATCGCCCAGAGCGGCGTGCCGGTGATCCTGCACGAGATGCGCAAGGACGACGCCAGCGGCAAAGTCACCACCGACGCCCACCAGACCGACGGCCTAGCCGAGATGGTCTGCTCCAACTCGTTCCGCTCGGACGACTGGCAGTTCAACGCCGTGGGCCTGCTGCACGCCGAAATGCGCAAGCTGGACAGCCTGATCATGGCCTGCGCCGACCAACACCAGGTGCCGGCCGGCGGCGCTCTGGCCGTGGATCGTGACGGCTTCTCGGCCGAGGTCACCAAGCGCCTGTCTCAACATCCCCTCGTGACGATCGTCCGCGAGGAGATCGCCGGCCTGCCGCCCGCGAGAGTGGGACAACGTCATCGTCGCAACGGGCCCCCTCACCTCCCCCGCCCTGGCTCAGGCGATCCTGGACCTGACCGGCGAAGGCCAGCTGTCGTTCTTCGACGCCATCGCGCCGATCATCCACTACGACTCGATCAACATGGACGTCGCCTGGCGCCAGTCGCGCTACGACAAGGAAGGCCCCGGCGGCGACGCGGCCGCCTACATCAACTGCCCGATGAACAAGGACCAGTACGAGGCCTTCATCGACGCCCTGCTGGCCGGTCCCCAGTCCGAGTTCAAGGAGTGGGAGAACGTCCCCCTATTTCGACGGCTGCCTGCCGATCGAGGTGATGGCCGAGCGCGGCCGCGAGACCCTGCGCCACGGGCCGATGAAGCCGGTGGGCCTGACCAACCCGCGCGACCCGACTGTGAAATCCTACGCCATCGTCCAGCTGCGCCAGGACAACGCCCTCGGCACCCTGTGGAACATGGTCGGCTTCCAGACCAAGCTGAAGCATGGCGTCCAGGCCGAGACCTTCCGCATGATCCCGGGCCTGGAGAACGCCCAGTTCGCGCGCCTGGGCGGCCTGCACCGCAACACCTTCATCAATTCGCCCAAGCTGCTGGACAAGTCGCTGCGGATGAAGGCCCAGCCGCGGCTGCGCTTCGCCGGCCAGGTCACGGGCGTGGAGGGCTATGTCGAGAGCGCGGCCATGGGCCTGCTGACCGGCCGGTTCGCCGCCGGCGACCGCAAGGGCTCGCCGCTGGACGCCCCGCCGCCGACGACGGCTCTTGGGGCCCTGGTCGAGCACATCACCGGCGGCCACCTCGAGGGCGGAAGCTTCCAGCCGATGAACATCAACTACGGCCTGCTGCCGCCGCTGGAGGCGCCGAAGGTCGACGAGGACGGCAAGAAGATCCCGCTGAAGGAGCGCGGCCGCGCCAAGAAGCGGCTGATGAGCGTGCGCGCGCTCAAGGACCTCGAAGCCTGGATGGGCGCCTGACCGCCTAAGCCCCGCGAGGCGGACCCGATCCTGGTCGTCAGGATCGGGTCCACGCCTGGCATTCCTTGCAGTTCACGCCCCTCGATCGCGCCCACCGCGCGAACGTCCGATCGCGGCCAAGCGCGCCGGATCGCGTCGCTCCGGGTGTGGTTTAGTCCTATGCGCTGTGCATGACACCGGTTTCTCTTGCCTATGACACCGGTATCCATTAGCGATTTCATTATTTCGGGGACTGGCCGAGCCTCAACAAGAGCCGGGCCCTTCTGCACCCTTCGGGAGGGAACCGTGCAACTTCGTTCAAAGCCTAACCGTGCGCGCGCGCTGCTGGCCCAGGTCTCGCTGGGCGACCATGAGCGTGGCCGCCGCCGTCACCCTGTCCACTGGCTGCGCCTTCGCCCAGGAGCAAGCCGCTCCGGCCGCCGCAGCCGCCGAGCCTGACGAGGTGGAAGCCATCGTCGTGACCGGCTACCGGGCCGCCCTGCAGAGCGCGCTGAACATGAAGCGCAACTCGAACGTGATGGTCGACGCCATCAACGCCGACGACATCGCCGATTTCCCGGACGCCAACCTCGCGGAGTCCCTTCAGCGCCTGCCCGGCGTCTCGATCGATCGCGAAAACGGCGAGGGCCGCACCATCACCGTGCGCGGCCTCGGCTCCGACTTCACCCGCGTCCGCCTGAACGGCCTGGAAGCCCTGTCGACGGCCGGTCCGTCGAACGCCGGCGACAGCGCCAACCGTTCGCGCGGTTTCGACTTCAACACCTTCGCCTCGGAGCTGTTCAGCGCCCTGAAGGTCCAGAAGACGGCCTCGGCCGAGACCGATGAGGGCTCGCTGGGCGGCCACCGTCGATTTGGAGACGGGCAAGCCGTTGAACTTCAAGGGCCGTCGCCTCGCCCTGTCGGTTCAGGACGCCTACTACGAGAACGGCGGCACGCACTCGCCGCGTTTCGCGGGCCTGGTCTCGGATCGCTGGGAAACCAACTGGGGTGACTTCGGCGCTCTGTTCTCGGTGGCCTATAACAAGCGCAACCAGATCATCGACAGCTACCAGCGTCAGGCCGGGCAATCGGATTACACCTATCGCCAGTCGACGTTCCTCGGGACCGGCTCGACCACCTCGACCCCGCGCCGCCAGGGCTTCGCCGCCCCGACGGGCACGTCGTGCAACAATGGCGTGATCCCGGGCGTCAACATCACCAACGCCGCGGTGTGTTCGGCCCTGGTCGGTTCGAACCCCGCCGCCTACAACCTGGTCAACAACCCCACCAGCGCCACGGTCGTCGGCTCGGGCATCACCGCGCCCGGCCCGCTGACCCGCATCCCGGCCCTGGCCACCCTGAACCAGCAGGACCTGGATCAGAAGCGCACCGGCCTGACCGGCGCTCTGCAGTGGCGTCCGACCAGCCGGACCACGGTGTCGCTGGACTGGGTCTATTCCGAGCTCGAGCAGTCGTCGGTCAACTACCAGGTCCAGACCGTGGGCCTGAACCGCAACAACACCAACGCCAACCTCAACACCATCGCGGCCAATTCGCCCGCGGCGACCAAGCGCGGCCTCTACGCCAGCTGCACGGCGCGCGGGGCCAGCGAGATCCAGGACGCCATCGACTGCGGCCAGGCCTTGAACGGCGGCGCGCTCGTCCCCGGCATGGCGTTCAGCTACAACCCCAACAACCTCGACCCGTACGACTACTACAACAACCCGCGGTCGGTGGGTTACGTGGCCGACCCGACGGGCACGGCGATGCTGACCCAGTTCATCGGCCGCCCCTCGGTCCGGCTGATCGACGCGGCCCTGTCGCCCACCGGGGCCAACGCCGACTATCTGAAGCTGGGCAATGTCGACCTGCGCTCGGCCGCCGACGCCTCATTCTTCACGACCTATTTCCGCCAGAGCTCGCTGCGCGTCGACCACGAGTTCAGCGATCGGCTGTCGATGACGGCCGTCTATGGCAAGTCCTCGTCGAACAACAAGACCCAGGGCCTGCTGGCGGACTTCATCCGCCTCGACAGCGGCCAGGGCGTCGCCGGCAACGACTATGTCGTCTATGACGCCCGCGGCGGCGGCGACATGCCGGTGCTGAACCTCGGCTTCGACGCCACCCAGGCCAGCGCCTGGGACTTCGTGAAGGGCTATTCGGCCCTGCGCCACTACATGCGCTACACCCGCAACGACTATGAGACCGCGCGCGTCGACTTCAAGTACGACCTCGACGAGGGCACGGCGGTGCGGTTCGGCCTCAGCCAGCGCAAGTACGGCTTCTCGACCTCGGAATACCGCCGCCTGACCGGCGAGACGCTGAACCCGAGCCTGAAGGAAGCCGGCTCGAACGTCGCCGCGGTCAGCAAGGTGATCAACTGGGGCACGGGCCTGAAGGTCCCGGACGGCGCGACCACCGCCTTCCTGGCCCCCGACCTGAAGAAGATGACCGACCTGATCGGCTTCGACTGCAACTGCGTCAACAAGTACGGCGACTGGCGACCTGTCCTACCTGGCCAGCGCCGCCAACCGCTATTCGGTCGACGAGAAGGACACCAGCGCCTACGTGCAGTTCGACTACGACACCCAGCTGTTCGGGCGCGAACTGCGCGGCAATATCGGTACGCGCTACGCCCTGACCGAGGTGAATTCCGACGGCCTGACCAACACCTCGCGTCCGATCTCGGGCTCGAACAAATACCACGACATCCTGCCGTCGCTGAACGTCTCGTACGAGATCCGCGACAACATGCTGCTGCGCTTCGGCGCGGCGAAGGTCATGGCCCGCCCGCTGCTGGCCAACCTGGCTCCGAACGTGACCTCGATCAGCGTGCCGTCCAACGGCTCGACGGTCGGCGGCTCGCTGACGGTCGGCAATCCGAAGCTGGATCCGTTCCGCGCCACCAACCTGGACCTGTCGCTGGAATGGTACTTCCAGCCCGGCGACCCTGGTGTCGCTGGCGGTGTTCAACAAGGACATCTCGAGCTTCCCGCAGACCCTGGTGTCCTCGGCCTCGCTCAGCTCGTTCCTGGACGCCGACGCCATCGCGGCGTTGCGCGCCGCCCAGACCAACCCGCTGGCGGTCGCCTATATCGACAACAACAACCCGTTCGACGTGCGCCAGTTCGGCAACGCGCCGGGCGGCTACATCCGCGGCGTCGAGTTCAACTACCAGCAGAACCTGACCTTCCTGCCCTGGTACTTCAAGAACCTGGGCGTGCAGTTCAACGCCACGCACCTGGAGTCCGAGCTGGAGTACATCGTGACCCCGGCCAACGCCCGCCTGAACCAGGCCGCGCTGACCGCCAAGGGTCCGTTCACGGGCGCCTCGCCGGACGCCTTCAACTTCACGGTCTATTACGAGGTCGAGAAGTTCAGCGCCCGGCTGTCGTCGGCCTACCGCACCAAGTACCGGACGCAGTATCCGATCGCGACCGGCACCTGCGATCCCGGCTTCTGCGAACTCGCCGCTGGTCAACGACTTCCTGGGCAATGACAGCACGTTCAACCTGGACGGCTCGATGACCTACAAGTTCAACAAGTACCTGACCCTCTCGGTCGAGGCCCTGAACCTCACCAACCAGACCGAGAACCGCTGGGCCTATGAGAACGACCCGGTCGTCACCCGCTACGCCGCCGTGGGCCGCTCGATCTTCGCGGGTCTCCGGTTCGTCTACTGATCCAGGCGTTACTTCTCCCAAACGCTTCGACTGGGGCCGCGCGGTTCGCCGCGCGGCCCCTTCTTTTCGTCGGAGCCCATCGGCCGGCGAAGCGTTCGGCGTTGATGACGCCTCTCGAGACCTGGTTCACCGACACCGCTCAGTTGCTCGGCTGGGCGCCGCCATGGCTGATCAGCCTGATGCTGATCACCCTGGCCGTCGCCGTGGCCCTGGCGATCCATGCCGTGGCCGTCCAGGTCGTCCGGCGGACCGTCTCCCGCCACAACGCCTTCTGGCAGCCCCTGATCGCCCGCACGCGGCGGCCGACGCGCCTGGCGATCATCGTCGCGGCCCTGGGCCCCGCCGTCTCCGCCGCGCCGCTGACCGGCGGGCAGGCCGACGCCGCGCGACACGTGCTGCTGGTGCTGTTCATCCTGCTGCTGGGCTGGATGGGCCTGACGGCGCTCGACATCGGCGCGGCCCTCTACCTGCGGGGCTTCAAGGTCGACGTCGAGGACAACCTGCTGGCCCGCAAGCACGTGACCCAGGTGCGGATCCTGCGCCGCGCCGTGGCCATCCTGGTCGGCATCGTGACCCTGGCCCTGGCCCTGATGACCATTCCCGGCGTCCGGCAGTGGGGCGTCAGCCTGCTGGCGGCCGGCGGCGCGGCCAGCGTCATCGTCGGCCTGGCCCTCCAACCCCTGCTGACCAACCTGATCGCCGGCATCCAGATCGCCGTCACCCAGCCGATCCGCATCGACGACGCCGTGATCGTCGAGAAGGAGTGGGGCAACATCGAGGAGATCACCGCCACCTATGTGGTGGTCCGCCTGTGGGACTGGCGGCGCATGGTGCTGCCGCTCAGCTACTTCATCCAGAACCCGTTCCAGAACTGGACGCGGGAGAGCTCGGCCCTGATCGGGACGGCCATGCTGTACGTCGATCCGGCCGCGCCCGTGGATCGATTGCGCGCCAAGCTGGGCGAGATCGCCAAGGCCTCCAAGCTTTGGGACGGAAAGGTCGTCAACCTTGCGGTCACCGACCTGAAGGCCGACGTCATGGAGGTGCGCTGCCTGGTCAGCGCCCGCAACGCCGGCCAGGCCTTCGACCTGCGCTGCGAGGTGCGCGAGAAGATGATGGCCTTCCTGCGCGACGAGTTGCCGGAGGCGTTCCCGCGCCACCGGCTGGCCCTGGCGGCCGGCGAGTCCTGACGCCTCGCCTTTTTTAAGTAAGCAAATTATGACTTATGAAGAGGCGCCGCTGCTTCGCCATGGCGCGCGGGCGGGCGCCTGAGCGCGAACCGCGCTTCACCAGCGCTTGTCGCGACGGGGCGGCGGGCGCAGCCTGCTAGGGTCCGGGGATGGAGACGAAAGCGGTTTGACCGGGGGTTTCGACATCGGGGCGCGAGCCAAGGCGCGCTGCGACCTGCTGGGGGTCCCGCCCTATAGCGAGGCCGCGGGCCAGCTGACGCGGCGCTTCCTGACCGCTGCTCACGCGGCGTCGCTATCGGCGCTCGAAGACTGGATGACGCAGGCCGGGATGAGCGTCCGCCGCGACCCCGCCGCCAATCTCATCGGCCGCTACGAGGGCGAGACGCCGGGCCGCCAGGGCCCTGATCATCGGCTCGCACATCGACAGCGTCAGGAACGGCGGACGCTACGACGGGCCGCTGGGGATCATGCTCGGGATCGACGTCGTCGAGGCGCTGCACCGCGCCGGTCGCCGTCTCCCCTTCGCCATCGAGGTCGTGGCCTTCGGCGACGAGGAGGGTTCGCGCTTCCCCGCCTCGATGAGCTGCAGCCGCGCGGTGGCGGGAACGCTCAACGCGGTGGCGCTGGAGATGCGCGACGCCGACGGGGTGTCGGTCGCCGAGGCCCTGACGGCGTTCGGCGGCGCTCCTGCCGACATCACCAGCGCCGCCCGACGGCGCGAGGACGTCCTGGCCTTCCTGGAAGCCCATATCGAGCAAGGGCCGGTGCTGGAAGCCGAGGGTCTGGCGCTGGGCGTCGTCACCGCCATCGCCGCCCAGAAGCGGATCATGGTCAAGATCGTCGGGACGGCCGGCCACGCCGGTGCCACGCCGATGGCCCTGCGCAAGGACCCTGGCCCCGCCGCCGCCGAGTGCGTCTTGGCCCTGGAGCGGATCTGCCGCGCGGGGACCGACGGGCTGGTCGGCACGGTCGGCCGGATCGCCGCCCTGCCCGGCGCCCTTCAACGTCATCCCGGGCGCGGTCGAGTTCTCGATGGACATCCGCGCCGAGACCTCGGCGACCCGCGACGCCGCCGTCGACGCGATCTGCGCCGAGATCCATGTGATCGCCGCCGCGCGGGGCCTCACGGCCGAGATCCACATGATGCAGGCCCTGGCCGAAAGCCCGTGCGACGCCTCGCTGATCGACCTGCTGGAAGAGGCGCTAGGCGATCTCTCGCGCCCCGCCCGCCGCCTGCCCAGCGGCGCGGGCCACGACGCCATGGTGATGGCCGACCTGTGCCCCACCGCCATGCTGTTCATCCGCTGCGAGGGCGGGATCAGCCACAACCCGGCCGAGGCCGTCACCGAGGCCGACTGCGCCCTGGCCGCCCAAGCCATGCTCACCTTCATCGACAAGCTAGAACGACGCGAACGCGCATGACCGACACCTTTCACGAGCTCGACCACCCCGCCCGCCTGCTGATGGGGCCCGGCCCGATCAATGTGCACCCGCGCGTGCTGCGGGCCATGTCGGTGCAGCTGCTGGGCCAGTTCGACCCCGAGTTCACTGGCTACATGAACGAGGTCATGGCGCTCTATCGCGGCGTGTTCCAGACCAAGAACCGCTGGACCTTCGTGATCGACGGCACCTCGCGCGCGGGCATCGAGGCCGCGCTGGTCTCGACGCTTCAGCCCGGCGACGACGTCGTCGTGGTCAACGCCGGGCGCTTTGGCCTGTTGCTGGCCGAGATCGCCGAGCGCTGCGACGCCAAGGTGACCTTCGTCGAGGCGCCGCCGTGGGGGACCGTGGTCGAGCCGCAGGCGGTCGAGGACGCCGTCAGGCGCGTGAAGCCGCGCCTGGTGGCCTGCGTGCACGGCGACACCTCGACCACCATGGCCCAGCCGCTGGCCGAGATCGGCGCGATCTGCCGCGCGTACGGGGCGCTGATGTATGTCGACGCCACCGCCACCCTGTCGGGCATGGACGTCCCGGTCGACGCTTGGGGCGCGGACATCGTCACCGCCGGCCTGCAGAAGTGCCTGGGCGGCCCCTCCGGCTCGGCCGCCGATCACCATCAGCGACCAGGCCGCCGAGCACATCTTCTCTCGCCGCCATGTCGAGAAGGGCTTGGCCGGAACCGGCGGCACGTCCGGCAATGGACGCCGCATCGCCTCGAACTACTTCGATCTGGCGATGATCATGGACTACTGGTCCGAGAAGCGCCTGAACCACCACACCGAATGCGCTCCCATGCTGTTCGCCGCCCGCGAATGCGCGCGACTGGTGCTGGAGGAAGGGCTCCCGGCCCGCTTCGAACGCCACGCCAAGGCCGGCGCTGCCATGACCGCCGGCCTCGAGGCCATGGGCCTCTCCATTTACGGCGACAAGGCCTACAAGATGACCAACGTCACCGGCGTGATCGCGCCGGCCGGCGTCGACTACGATCGCGTGAAGGCCCGGATGCGCACCGACTTCGAGATCGAGATCGGCTCGGCCTTCGGTCCCTTGACCGGAAAGATCTGGCGGATCGGGACGATGGGCGTGAACGCCCGCAAGCACGCCGTGCTGCAGACCCTGGCCGCGCTGGAGGCGGTGTTGCGTTGGGAGGGCTTCGTCGCCCCGGCGGGCGACCGGCGTGGACGCGGCGGCGAAGGCGTACGGATGACCTACCCTCGCGACCTCATCGGCTACGGCGAGCATCCGCCGCACGCCCGCTGGCCGAACCATGCCCGCGTCGCCGTCCAGTTCGTGCTGAACTACGAGGAAGGCGCCGAGCGGTCGGTCCTGCACGGCGATCCCGTCTCCGAGTTCTTCCTGTCGGAAATGATCGGTGCCCAGCCCATTCCGGACATGCGCCACATGTCGATGGAGAGCCTCTACGAATACGGCTCGCGCGCCGGCTTCTGGCGCATCCGGCGGCTGTTCGACGACTTTCGCCTGCCGCTCACCGTGTTCGGCGTCGCCCAGGCCATGGAGCGCAATCCCGACGCCGTGGAGGCGATGATGAAGTCCGGCTGGGAGATCGCCAGCCATGGTTATCGCTGGATCGACTACCAGCACTTCACGGCCGAGCAGGAGCTGGAGCACATCCAGCGCGCCATCGAGATCCAGACGCGCCTGACCGGCGAGCGTCCGCTCGGTTGGTACCAGGGCCGCACCAGCCCCAACACCGCGCGGCTGGTCGCCGAGGAGGGCGGCTTCCTCTACGACTCCGACAGCTACGCCGACGACCTGCCCTATTGGGACGACCAGCACGGCCGGCCGCAGCTGATCGTGCCCTACACGCTGGAAGCCAACGACATGCGCTTCACGGCGGCCCAGGGTTTCAACACCGGCGAGCAGTTCTTCACCTATCTGCGCGACGCCTTCGACGCCCTGTATCTGGAGGGCGAGACCGCGCCGAAGATGATGAGCGTCGGCCTGCACTGCCGCGTGGTCGGCAGGCCAGGACGCATCGGCGGCCCTGCGGCGGTTCCTGGAGCACGTGATCGCCCACGACCGCGTCTGGATCGCGCGGCGCGTCGACATCGCGCGGCACTGGATCGCGACGCATCCTTACGAGGGGAGCGGCCTATGACACGCCACTCTCAAAAGCCGTCATCCCGCGAACTCGTTCGCGGGACCCATGGTTCAGCTTCCATGTGAGAGTGAAATCATCTCCCCACGTGCGACGGGTCAATGGGTCCCGCGCATAAAGCGCGGGATGACGGGGGAGGTGAACGCATGAGCTCATCCCCTCCTCTGTCGCTGAAGCTGCTGAACAGCATGAACCAGACCGGCTTCACCACCGCCCTGGGCTTCGCCTTCGAGCTCTCCCCGTGGGTCGTGGAGCGCGCCTGGAACGCGCGGCCTTTCGCCAGCATCGAGGCGATGCACGACGCCATGATGGTGGTGTTGGACGCGGCGACCACCGCCGACAAGCTGGCCCTGATCCGCGCCCACCCGGAGCTGGCCGGCAAGGCGGCGATCGCCAAGGCGCTGACGGCCGAGAGCAACGCCGAGCAAGCCAGCGCCGGCCTCGACAAGCTGACGCTGGAAGAGTTCACGCGCTTCCACGACCTCAACGCCGCCTACAAGGCGCGCTTCGGCTTCCCGTTCATCATCTGCGTGCGCCTGAACGACAAGGCTTCGATCCTTTCGGCCATGCGGGCGCGCCTTTCCAACGACGAGGCGACCGAGATCGCCGAGGCCATCAAGCAGATCGGCCTGATCTCCAAGCTCCGGCTGCTTGACGCGGTGACCGACTAATATGGACTACGACCTTCCCGGCTGGCTGAACCTGGGGCTTCGCTGGCTGCACGTGATCGCCGGCGTCGCCTGGATCGGCGCGTCCTTCTACTTCGTCTGGCTCGACAACAACCTGCGCGCCCCGGACCCGCCGAAGTACGGGGTGAAGGGCGAGCTGTGGGCGGTGCACGGTGGCGGCTTCTACCACTCGCAGAAGTACATGGTCGCCCCGGCCCACATGCCCGAGCACCTGCACTGGTTCAAATGGGAGGCCTATGTCACCTGGCTGTCGGGCTTCGCCCTGCTGACCGTGCTCTACTACTGGCAGGCCCCCGTCTATCTGATCGACGCGGCCAAGCACGCCTTTAGCCCGCCAGCGGCCATCGCCACCGGCCTGGCCTTCATCTTCGGCGGCCTGGCCGTCTATGAGGCGCTCTGCCGCTCGCCGCTGGTCAGGAACGGCAAGCTGTTCGGCCTCGTCTGGTTCGGCGCGCTGACGGCCGCGGCCTACGCCCTCTCCAGGCTGTTCAGCGACCGCGGCGCCTTCATCCACGTCGGCGCGATCATCGGCACCTGTATGGCCGCCAACGTCTTCCTGGTCATCATTCCCAACCAGCGCAGGATCGTCGCCGACATGCTGGCGGGCCGCGAGGTCGACCCGCGCCTCGGCCTGATGGGAAAGCAGCGCTCGGTCCACAACAACTACATGACCCTGCCGGTCATCTTCATCATGATCAGCAACCACTATCCGATGGTCACGGGCCATCACCTGTCGTGGCTGCTGCTGGCGATGATCGCGGCGGGCGGGGTGTCGATCCGGCACTTCTTCAATCTGAAACACGTCGGTCAGATCCGGCACGACTTCCTGTTCTACGGCCGCCATGCTGGTCTTGGCCGCGACGGTGGTCGCCAGCCTCAAGCCCAAGGACGCGGTCCGCGTGTCCGGCGAGGTTCCCTTCGCGACGGCCCAGGGATCATCCAGAAGCACTGCGTCATGTGTCACGCCGCGACGCCCAACCACGTCGGCTTTTCCGCGCCGCCGCTGGGCGCGACCTTCGACACGCCCGAGCATATCCGGACCTACGCACCGAAAATCAACGAACGCGCGGTTCTCTCCGCCAGCATGCCCCTTGGCAACGAGACCGGCATGACCGATGAGGAGCGGGCCCAGCTGGGCGCCTGGATCAAGCAGGGAGCCAAGATCCCGTGACGACCGACGCCGTCCTGGACGCGAACGCCAAGGCCGAGACCGAATCCCCGCCCCGCAAGCGCAACGCCGAGCGGACGCGCAAGGCGATCCTCGCCGCGGCCCTGAAGGAGTTCGCCCAGGCGGGGTTCGCGGGGGCCCGGATCGAGAAGATCGTCAAGGCCGCCAAGTGCAACATCCGCATGCTGTACCACTACTTCGGGGACAAGAAGGGCCTGTACATGGCCGTCCTCGAAAGCGCCTACATGGACCTGCGGGCGCGCGAGGCCGAGCTGAAGATCGACTTCGACAAGCCGCTCGAGGGCCTGCTGGAGCTGCAGCGCTTCACCTTCGACTATTTCGAGAAGAACCCCCGCTTCGAGGGACTGCTGCGCAACGAGAACCTGCAGCACGGCAAGTTCGCGGCCCAGTCCCGCGTGGTCACGGAAACCGCCTTCCCCCTGCGCCGCACGATCGAGAAGCTGATCGAGAGCGGCCAGCGGCAGGGGATCTTCGGGCCCGACCTCGACCCCGTGCAGATCTACGTGACCATCGCGGCCATGAGCCGCTTCCACCTGGCCAACGGCTATTCGCTGTCGGCGACGCTCGACACCGACATGGCCGCGCCCGAATGGCGCAAGGCGCGGCTGGAGCACGCCCTGGCCTTGCTGGAAGGCTACCTGACGCGCGGGGCGCGTTAGGGCTACTGCGAAGGCGGCTGCGCCGGCGGGGCGCTGACCAGCGGCGGGCCAGTGAACTCGGCCTCGATCTGGACCTCGACCTCGTCGCTGACGCCCATGGTCGTGCCCGGCGCCGGAACGCCGTAGGCGATGCCGAAGTCCGAGCGCTTGAACATCCCCTTGGCCGAGAAGCCGACCCGGGCGTGCGGATCCATCGGATGGCCGGCATAGCCGCCGTTGTAGGTGACATCCAGGGTGACCGGCTTGGTGACGCCATGCAGGGTCAGATCGCCCGTGACCTTGCCGGTGTCGGGTCCGGTGACCTCGATCTTGGTCGAGCGGAAGGTGATCGACGGATAGGTCCCGGCGTTCAGCCACTGCGGCCCGATCAGCTCGGCCAGGAAGCCCTCGGGCGGCGACGGCAGGGTCAGCGACTTGGGATCGATCGTCGCCTCGAGCCCGCTGGCGCCAGCGTTATTCTGGTCGAACCGAAGCTTGGCGTCGAAATCCGCGAACGCGGCCGTGTAGTGCGAGAAGCCCAGGTGATTGACCCGGAACACCAGGGTCGCGTGGTGCTTGTCCAGCACATAGTCGCCGGCCGGGATGTTGGCCTTGGGCGGCTTGGGGCCCGTCGCCGGCGGCGCGGCCACCACGGGCGGCTCGGCGGTCTTCTTGTCCTCGGTTGAAGGCGAGCAGGCCACCAGCGCGAGCAGCGCCACGACGGAACTGACGACGACTTTCTTCATGGGCTTCCCTCTCGCACCGCTCAACGCGCGCGTGTGGCTATTCGATCCCCCCTAGGACGCTCGGGTCAATCGCGCGCCGACACGTCGAGATCAAAAAATAACACCCTTCTTCAGCAGCGCATGCACGCCCTTCTCGCCGTTGACCGTCTGGGTGATGCGGAAATCGACGGCCAGGGAGCAGAACTGGTAGGCCTGGACGCGGGTCAGGGACGAGTGGGCGGTGATGAAGTCGATCGTCTGGCGCAGGGCCTGCTTCATCGCCAGGTCCAGGTCCTCGTTGAAGCCCATCAGCACGTGGTGCGTCGGCGTCTCGGCGCGTGGCCAGGCGAATGCGCCGACGTCGGCCTTCTTGCGTAGGACGAAGCTGAAGGTCCCGGTCAGCCCCATCTCCAAGGCGTTGACGCAGACCTCGCCGTCGCCCTGGCGGCCGTGGCCGTCGCCGACCGAGAAGTTCGCGCCGGGGACCCAGACCGGCAGAAAAAGCGTCGAGCCGGCGACTAGCTCCTTGTTGTCCATGTTGCCGCCATGCTCGCGGGGTTCGCGGCTGGAGAGGCGGCCATAGCGCGCCGGCGGCGCCACGCCCATGGTGCCGAAGAACGGCGCCAGCGGCAGTTCCGGCCCCCAGTCGGGCTTGCAGACGCCGCGTTCGCGATCGACGGCGATGTGGCTCACATAGCGCTCGGGGAAGTCCTCGGGGAGCGTGCCGGCCAGGGGGCGCACGGCGCAGTAGCCCCAGTCGTTGTTCGGCGCGATGGCTTCGATCCGGACCTCCAGCGTGTCGCCCGGCTCCGCGCCGGCGATGGCGACCGGGCCGGTAAGGATGTGCGGGCCGATCCGTTCGGGCTTGCTGTCATGGATCGCGCGCAGGGCGGCGGGCACGACATGAGGCGAGCCCGCCGGCGGCATCACCTCGACGCCGCCCGACACGCACTCGAAGGTGACGCTGTCGCCGGACTGGACCGTCAGCACGGAATCGAACGCCGCGTCGAACATGCCAAAGCGGATCGTGTCCGGGGTCGAGGCCAGTCGATGATGCGCCATGAAGTAAGCCTTCTATTACCTGCGCATTAGGCCCGCCTCCCGGCGGCTCCAACCGGCGAAGGCGCGGCGCGGCTCCGGATCGCGCGCCCTGCCCCACGGGTGAGCGGATCGCGCTCGCGGATGGCGCGCGCTTGGGCGTTTCGCCGCGCCGGGCGAGGCGGGGCTGGCGCGGTCGCCGAACCCGGGTGTATGAAGTTTTTTCTTACTTATGGAGCTTGGCGGGATGGCGCTCGACGTGGAGACACAAGGCTTCCTCGATCTGGCAGAGACCGTGATCGCC
Organism: Aphelenchoides fujianensis; assembly: GCA_024699865.1. Lineage (NCBI taxonomy): Eukaryota > Metazoa > Nematoda > Chromadorea > Rhabditida > Aphelenchoididae > Aphelenchoides > Aphelenchoides fujianensis. The sequence goes on along the minus strand of JAMPIO010000001.1, from coordinate 1,288,609 downwards.
CCCTGGACGGCGGCGCGGGCGGCCGAGCGCGACCTGCCCCTGCCCTCGGCCATCCTGCCCGGCGTGATCGACAATGTCGTGCTGCTGCGCGCCCAGACGGCCCTGTTCGTCGCCGCCCTGGGCGAGGCGGCCGGCGAAGCGCCGGAGCCGTTCGCGCCGTGACCTTCTGCAACATCGTCGAGATCGCGGGCGAGGTCCGCGGCGGCCGCGTCACCGCGCGAGCCGTCACCGAGGCCACCCTCTCGCGCATCGCCCGCCTGGACGGCGGGATCAACGCCTTCACCGCCGTCACCGCCGATCGCGCTCTCGCGGCGGCGGACGCGGTCGACGCCGACCTGGCGGCCGGCCGCCCCGTGGGACCGCTGGCCGGGGTCCCGTTCGCGGTGAAGAACCTGTTCGACATCGCGGGCCTGCCGACCCTGGCCGGCTCGAAGATCCGCCGCGACGCGCCGCCGCCGGCCCGCGACGCCACCCTGGTCCAGCGCCTGACCGCCGCCGGCGCCATCCTGGTCGGCGCGCTGAACATGGACGAGTTCGCCTATGGCTTCGTCACCGAGAACGCCCACGACGGGCCGGTCCATAATCCGCACGACCCGACGCGGATCGCCGGCGGCTCGTCGGGCGGCTCGGCGGCGGCCGTGGCGGCGGGGCTCGCGCCCCTGACCCTGGGTTCGGACACCAACGGCTCGATCCGCATCCCGGCCAGCCTGTGCGGCGTGTTCGGTCTGAAGCCGACCTATGGCCGCCTGTCGCGCCAGGGGGTCTTTCCGTTCGTCGAGAGCCTGGACCACGTCGGGCCGTTCGCGCGCTCGGTCGAAGACCTGGCTCTGGCCTATGACGTGCTGCAAGGCCCCGATTCCGAGGGCGACCCGATCTGCGTCCGCGAGGCCGAGCCGCTGTTCGATCGCCTGGACGCCCTGGCCGACCGGCCGCTGCGGGTCGGCGTCCTGGGCGGGTGGTTCCAGCAAGGCGCTTTTCCCGAGGTGCTCCACGCGCTGGACCGTGTCGCCCAGGCGTTGTCGGCCGATGGCCTGGTGACGCTGGACGGCGCCCAGGCCGCCCGCGCCGCCGCCTTCTGCCTGACCGCTTGCGAGGGCGGACGCCTGCATCATCACGACCTGGCCGCGCGGGCCATGGACTATGACCCGGCCGTCCGCGACCGGCTGCTGGCCGGCGCCCCTGCTGCCCAAGGGCGTGGCCGAGGCCGCGCGCCGCTATCGCGGGATCTTCCGCGACCAGGTCGCCCAGGCCTTCCAGCGTCACGACGTGCTGCTGGCCCCCTCGTCGGTCTGCCCCGCCCCGCCGATCGGCCAGGCGACCATGGAGATGGACGGGGTTCCGGTCTCGGTGCGCAAGACCTCGGCGCCTTCACCCAGCCGATCAGCTACATCGGCCTGCCGGTCGTCGCCGCGCCGGTGAACCGGCCGGGTCAGCTGCCGATTGGCGTGCAGATCATCGCGCCGCCCTGGCGCGAGGACCTGGCCTTCGCCGCGGCCCTGCGCCTGCAGCGCGCCGGCGTGGTCGCCGCCCATCCGCCGAGGGACGCCAGATGATCGTCAACGATCCGGCCGTGCTGGCCGAGGTCGCCGAGGCGGTCGAAGCCTATGAGGCGGCCTTGATGGCCAATGACGTCGCGGCGCTGGACGGAGCGTTCTGGAACTCGGCCCACACGGTGCGCCTGGGCGTGGCGGAGAACCTCTGGAGCTTCGACGAGATCGCCGCCTTCCGCGTCGGCCGAGCCGGCGGCTCGCCGCCGCGCACCCGGCTGCGCACCGAGATCACCACCTTTGGCCCGGACTTCGCGACCGCGAACGTCCTTTTCCGCCGCGACGACACCGGCCGCCTCGGCCGCCAGAGCCAGACCTGGATCCGGACGGAAGACGGCTGGAAGATCGCCTCGGCCCACGTTTCCCTGATGCAGGAGGGCGTCGATCAACGGCTCGCCTCCCCGACCGAAAAGCGCTAGAGCCCGCCCCCATGACCGCCCAGACCCCGACCAAGATCATCTTCGACACCGATCCCGGCATCGACGACGCCATGGCGCTGCTGTTCATCGAGGCGAGCCCCGCCCTTGAGCTGATCGCCGTGACCACCATCTTCGGCAACGCCGACATCGACACCACCACGCGCAACGCCCTCTATCTGAAGCAGCGCTTCGGCCTGACGGCCCCGGTCTACAAGGGATCCGACAAGCCGCTGGTCCGGCCGCGCAACCCCTCGCCGACCTTCGTGCACGGCGAGAACGGCCTGGGCGACGTCGAGCTGACCGGCCTGATCCCCGCCGAGCCCGAGGCCAAACCGGCCCACCAGGCCATCATCGACCTGGCCCGCCAATATCCCGGCGAGGTCGTGCTGTGCGCCGTCGGCCCGCTGACCAACCTCGCCCTGGCGCTGCACGCCGACCCGGAGGTCGCCACCTTGCTGAAGTCCGTGGTGATCATGGGCGGGGCGTTCGGCGTGGCCGGCAAGCCGGGCAATGTCACGCCCGTGGCCGAGGCCAACATCTGGAACGATCCGGAAGCCGCCGATCAGGTCTTCACCGCGCCTTGGAGCCTGACCGCCGTCAGCCTGGACGTCACGACCCAGGTGGTGATGTCGCCCGACTACATGGAGGCCCTGGCGGCCGGCGGCGGCGACGCCGGCGGCTTCCTGAACGCCATCTCCAAGCCCTACGCCGCCTTCTACGGCGGCCGCGACGGCATCGTCGGCTGTTGCGTCCACGACGCGGCCGCCGTGGCCTTCGTGATCGATCCCAGCCTGTTCAAGGTCCGGCGCGGCTCGGTCCGCGTGGTGACCGAGGGCATCGCCCTGGGCCAGACCTGCCAGAAGGTCGAGGGCGAACTGTTCGGCCCCAGCGCCTGGGACGACCAGCCGATCCAGGCCGTGACCGTCGCGGTCGATGGCGAACGGCTGCTGAGGCTCTACGCCGAGACGATGAAGGCGGCGCACGGGTGAGACCCGAAGTTCCTCCCCCGCGTGCGGGGGAGGTGGCCCAGAGGGCCGGAGGGGGCTAGCTCGGCTGATTTCCAGTTCACCCCCTCAGTCGCTCCGCGACAGCTCCCCCGCATTGCGGGGGAGCATCTTCCACTCTACCCCCGCCTATACCGCTCCACGCCGGCCAGATACGTCCGCGCCACGACGCGGTCATCCGCCAGCACCGTCAGCGCGAACAGCTTGTCGGCCAGTGTCTTGGCGTTCGCCAGCCGCCGCGTGATCAGCGGCGTTGCGGCTAGGTCCAGCACCAGGAAGTCGGCTTCCTTGCCCGGCGCGAGGTTGCCGATCTTGTCGTCCAGATCCAGCGCCCGCGCCCCGCCCAGCGTGCCCAGGTAAAAGGCGTAGAACGGGTCGAGCGCGTCGCCGCGCAGCTGGCCGACCTTGTAGGCCTCGCCCAGGGTGTGGAGGATCGAAAAGGTCGTGCCGGTCGCCCACGTCCGTGCCCATGCCGACCTTCACGCCATGGGCGCAAGCGTCCTTAAGCGGGAAGAGACCAGACCCCAGGAAGAGGTTCGAGGTCGGGCAGAACGCCGCCGCCCCGCCCTTGGCCGCCATCCGCTGGAACGCCTCGCCCCGCAGGTGGACGCAGTGGGCGAAGACCGAGCGCTCGCGCAGCAGGCCAAAGCGGTCGTAGACGTCCAGATAGTCCTTGGCGGCGGGAAACAGGTGGGCGGTCTCCTCGATCTCGCGAGGGTTCTCGGCCAGGTGGGTCTGCATCCAGACGCCGGGGTGAGCGGCCAGCACCTCGCCGGCCATGGCCAGCTGGTCATCGCTGCAGCTGATCGCGAAGCGCGGCGTGACGGCGTAGCCGAGCCGCCCCTTGCCGTGCCAGTCGGCGATCAGCGCCTCCATGTCGGCGCGAGCGCTCTCGACGGTGTCGGTCAGGCCCTCCGGCGCGTTGCGGTCCATCAGCGTCTTGCCGGCGATCAGCCTCATGTCGCGGGCCAGGGCCTCGGCGAACAAGGCCTCGACCGAGACCTTGTGCACCGAACCGAACACCATCGCCGTGGTCGTGCCGTTGCGTAGCAGCTCGTCCAGGAAAAAGGCCGCGGTCTCGGCCGCGTGCGCGGGATCGGCGAAGGCCGCCTCGGCCGGGAAGGTGTGCTGCTCCAGCCAGTCCAGCAGCTGCGCGCCGTGGGCGGCGATCACGTCGACCTGTGGGAAGTGGATGTGCGCATCGACGAAGCCCGGGGTGATCAGACAGCCCGTCAGATCCTCGACCGGTGCGTCGCCCAGGCGCGCGGCGAGGTCGGCATAATGGCCGCACGCGGCCACGCGGCCGTCCTCGACCAGCAGCAGGCCGTCTTCGTGGAAGGCGACCGCCTCCGCGTTCGAGGTCTGGGTCGGATCCTCCAGCAGGTGAAGGATCGACGCTCTGTAGGCTTTCACGTCTGGGAACTCTCGTCGTTGCGCGCGCGCGCGGCTTCCTGGCGCATCAGGAGGTCGGCCGCCACCGAAACCGCGATCACCTCCGGCGCCTTGCTCTTCAGGCCCGGCAGGCCGATCGGACAGGTCAGGCGGGTCAGCACGGCCTCGGAGAAACCATCATCGCGCAACCGGCTCATGAAACGGGCGCGCTTGGTCTTCGAGCCGATCACCCCGAAATAGCCGAAGCCGCCCCCCGCCAGGCCGGCCGAGACCATGGCGTAGTCCAGGCTGTGGTCGTGGGTCAGCACCAGGCCGTACGCGTCGGGGCTCGCGCCCATCGCCTTGGCCGCCAGCTCCGCGGGCTCCAGCACGGTGACGCCGGGGATCTCGGCGGTCTGCGGCCGGCTGTCGTACCAGAAGAGACGGAAGGGCAGCGGCTCGAAGGCCTTCGCGATGGCCTGGCCGACATGGCCGGCCCCGAACAGCAGAAGCGGCGGGCGCGGCGCGTCGGCGCGCTCGACCAGTTCGTCGCCCAGCTCCGGCCGCGCCCCGCGCGCGCTGGCGGGGGCGCCGGCCAGGGTGACGGCGGGCGCCCTCGCGCTCGGAGGCCAGGATCGGCGCGATGGTCTTGCCCAGCGCGCCGGGATCGAAGCGGGTGCGGACCTCGAAGGGCTGGGCCGCGTCCATGCGCCGGGCGGCCTCGGTCAGCCAGTCGCGGCTATTGTCGTTCAGGCGCTCGAGGAACAGCCGCACGCGGCCGCCGCAGCACTGGGCCAGCAAAGGCCCCAGCGGATAGTCCTGAATCGCGAAATGCGTCTGGCCGCCGTCCAGCATCCGCCGCGCCTGGTCGGCGGCGCGGTGCTCCAGATTGCCGCCGCCGATCGTGCCGGCCTGACCGCCGCGCCAGACCACCATCTTGGTTCCCGCTTCGCGCGGCGCCGAGCCCTCGGTGGCGAGGACCGTGACCAGGGCGGCCTCGTCCCGGGCGTCGAGGCGCGCCAGGGCGGCGCGGGCCCAGTTACGCATGGGCTCGCCTCCGAACATCCTCGCAGGCCATCAGGATCGCCTCGGGCGTCGCCGGCGCGTTCAGGTCCGGCAAGACGCGATGATCCCCGACGCTGGCCACCGCGTGATTGATCGCCGAGTGGACCGAGATCGCCAGCATCAGCGGCGGTTCGCCGACCGCCTTGGAGCGGTGGACCGTGGCCTCGACATTGCGACCGGCCTTCCACAGGCGGATGTCCAGGCGCGCCGGGCGATCGCCGCAGGTCGGGATCTTGTAGGTCGAGGGCGCGTGGGTGCGCAGGCGCCCTTGCGCGTCGTAGACCAGCTCCTCGGTGGTCAGCCAGCCCATGCCCTGGATGAAGCCGCCCTCGATCTGGCCCAGGTCGATGGCCGGGTTCAGCGACTTGCCGACGTCGTGCAGGATGTCCGCCCGGGTGACCTTCATCTCGCCGCTCAGGGTGTCGATCAGCACTTCGCTGCAGGCCGCGCCGTAGGCGAAGTAGTAGAACGGCCGACCGATGTGGGTGGCGCGGTCGTAGTGGATCTTGGGCGTGGCGTAATAGCCAGTGGCCGACAGCGAGATCCGCGCCAGATAGGCCTGACGGACGAACCAGCCGAACTCGAACGTCTCACCGCCGACCCGAACGCCGGCCGGCGTGAAGGCCACTTCGTTGGGCTCGACGTCCCATTTGCGCGCCGCGAACGCGACCAGCCGCGCCTTGATCGTTTCGGCCGCGTCCAGCGCCGCCATGCCGTTCAGGTCCGCGCCCGACGAGGCGGCCGTGGCCGAGGTGTTGGGCACCTTGTCGGTGACCGTCGAGGTGATCTTCACCTGCGAGACCTCGACCTGGAACGCCTGGGCGACGATCTGGGCGACCTTGGTGTTCAGCCCCTGCCCCATCTCGGTCCCGCCGTGGTTCAGCATGATCGAGCCGTCGGCGTAGAGGTGCAGCAGCGCCCCGGCCTGGTTCAGGTGGGTCGTCGTGAACGAGATGCCAAATTTCACCGGCGTCAGGGCGATGCCCTTCTTCAGCACGGGGCTCGCTTGGTTGAACGCCTCGATCTCGCGGCGGCGAGCCGCGTAGTCGCAGGAGGCGGCCAGCTCGTCGATCAGCTGCGGCGCGACATTGTCCTCGACCACCTGGTGGTAAGGCGTCAGGTTCCGCCCCTCACCGCCATAGAGATTGCGACGGCGCACCTCCAGCGGGTCAAGCCCGACCTCGGCCGCCACCGCGTCCATCACCCGCTCGATCGCCAGCATGCCCTGCGGCCCGCCGAACCCCCGGAAGGCGGTGTTCGAGACCGTGTGGGTCTTGAAGCGGTGCGAGACGATCTCGACGGCCGGCAGGAAGTAGGCGTTGTCGGCGTGGAACATCGCCCGGTCGTTGATGGCCATGGAGAGATCGGTCGTCGCGCCGCAGCGGGAGGCCAACTCCAGCGCAAGACCCGTCAGCCGCCCCTCGTCGTCGAAGCCGACGTCGTAGGCGACCTCGAAGTCATGCCGCTTGCCGGTCATGACCATGTCCTCGTCGCGGTCGGGACGGCACTTGGCGGGCCGGCCGGTCCTGACCGCCACCAGGGCGGCGGCGGCGGCGAACAGCGAGGCCTGGGTCTCCTTGCCGCCAAAGCCCCCGCCCATGCGCCGCACCTCGACGGTGACGGCGGTGTGCGGGCGATCCAGCACCCGGGCGAGCAGATGCTGGACCTCACTGGGGTGCTGGGTCGAGGACCAGACATGCACGTCGCCATCCTCGCGCGGCGTCGCCAGGGCGACTTGCCCCTCGAGATAGAAGTGATCCTGGCCTCCGATCGAAAACCGCCCCTGGATCCGGCGCGGCGAGGTCGCCAGGGCCGCCCGGGGGTCGCCCCGCGCCATGCGCTGGCTGGCCTCGATCTTCAGGTCCATCGCGCGAGCGGCCGCGATGTCGATCGCGGCGGGCAGGTCCTCGTACTCGACCACGGCCTTGGCGGCGGCGGCGCGGGCGGCGGCGATCGAGGTCGCCGCCACGGCGAATAGGCTCTGGCCGACATAGAGGACCTCTTCCTCGGCGAACAGCTTGTCGTCATGCACGACGGGGCTGACGTCGTTCTGGCCCGGAATGTCCTCGGCGGTTAGCACCAGCACGACGCCCGGCGAGGCGCGGACGGCCGAGAGGTCGAGCCGGACGATCCGCGCGTGGGCCCGCCCGCTGACGCCGAAATGCACGTGCAGCAGGCCCGGCGGCTCGGGCAGGTCGTCGATATAGATCGCCGAGCCGGCGACATGGCGCGCGGCGCTGTCATGAGGCAGGGGCGCATGGACGCCCTGGACGGCGTGGGCGGTTCCCGAGGTCAGCCATGGGCGCTCTCCGGCGCGATCCGGGTCATCGCTGTCGGGTCCCGGCTCTCCAGGAACACCTTGCGCAGCATGTTCCTGGCCGCCAATCCGCGATAGGCCGCCGAGGCGCGCATGTCGCTCATCGGGGCGTAGTCGCCGTCCAGCGCGGCCATCGCCGCCTCTACGGTCGCCTCGGTCCAGGGCCGACCGATCAAGGCGGCCTCGGCGGCGTAAGCGCGCTTCGGCGTGCCGGCCATGCCGCCGAACGCGATCCGCGCCTCCGACACGACGCCGCCCTCGACCGCGAGCGAGAACGCGCCGCACACCGCCGAGATGTCCTGGTCGAAGCGCTTGGACAGCTTGAAGACCTTGAAGATCCGCCCCGCCGCCGGCTTCGGCACGAGGACCGCCTCGACGAACTCGCCGGGCCGCCGGTCCTGCTGGCCATAGTCGAGGAAGAAGGCCTCCAGCGGCAGCTCGCGCCGCTCGCCACCCCGTCGCAGGACCAGGGTCGCGCCCGCCGCGATCAGGGCCGGCGGCATGTCACCGATCGGCGAGCCGTTGGCGATGTTGCCGCCGATCGTGCCGCTGTTGCGCACCTGGGTCGAGCCCAGCCGCCGCATCATCGCGCCGAGGTCCGGATAGAGCCTGGAGACGGCCTCGACGGCGTCGACATAGCGGACGCCCGCGCCGATCCGCAGCGCCTCGGCGGTCTCCTCGAGCGCCTTGAGCTCTGCGACCTCGGCGACGCCGATCAGGGTCGGCAACGGTCGTCGCTGCTTGGTGACCCACAGGCCGACATCGGTCGCCCCGGCCACGATCGTCGCGTCGGGATGGGCGAGATAGACCTCGGCCAGTTCGTCCACAGTCCGGGGCGAGAACCAGGTCCGCGTGACGCCGTGGATCTCGTCCTCGAACCTCAGCGCCAGCATGGTCTCGTCGCGCACGGACGAAAGATCGACCGCCGGCGGCGCTTCGGCCCCCACGCCCTTGGCTACCTCGATGATCGGGCCATAGCCGGTGCAGCGGCAGAGATTTCCGGCCAGCATCTCGGCGGGCGGCGCGCTCGCGCCCTTGGCCCCGACCGCGCGGCCGTACAGGGACATCACGATCCCCGGCGTGCAGAAGCCGCATTGCGAGCCGTGCTTGTCGACCATGGCCCGCTGGACGGGATGAAGATCCCCGCCCCTGGACAGGCTCTCGACCGTCATCAGGGCCTTGCCGTGAAGCATCGGCAGGAACTGGATGCAGGCGTTGACCGCCCGCCAGGCGACGCACCCTTTCCCATCCGGCCCTTCCCCTTCCCCGACCAGAACGGTGCACGAGCCGCAATCGCCCTCGGCGCAGCCCTCCTTGGTCCCGGTGCGGCGCAAAGGGCCGCGCAAGTGCTCCAGCAGGGTAGTGGTGGGATTGGCCCCACGCACCTCCTGGACCTCGCCATCAAGCAGAAAGCGGATCACCTCGCCCATCAGCTGCCCCGATAGGTCGAATAGCCGTAGGGAGAGACCAGCAGCGGCACGTGCCAGTGCTGCTCGGTGTTCGACACGGCGAAGTCGATCACCACCACGTCCAGGAACGGCGGATCGGACACGGGCAGGCCCGACGCCTTGAAGTGCTCGCCGATCGCGAACGCCAAGCGATAGCCGCCGACGGCGAGGTCCTCGCCGGCGATCAACCGCGCGCGACCGTCGGCGTCGGTGCGTTGCTCCGTGACCGGGACGAGGTCAGCGCCGTCGCGACGCGACACGCGCACCACGACCCCGGCCGCCGGCTTGCCGGACGCCTGGTCGAGGATGTGTGTCGTCAATCCGCTCATGCCTATCCCTCCGTACCCGGCGAATGGTCCGCCCCGGCGACCGCCCTGTCCAGCGATCGGCGCGTCCGCCGCCCGGCGGCGTCTACAACGCCAGGAAAGCCGGCGCGCGGCCGCCCGCGTCGGAGGCAATATATAATAGATTTATTACTTACGAGAGCCCTCGCGCGCGACGATATATGTTACCGGTATCACAAATGACGACGTTCACCGGGCGCTTAGGGTTGGAAAAGCCGCCCATCCCCGGTAGCTAGACGACGGACGGTCCGCGAGCGAGACGGGCCGCGCGGGCGCAGAGCTTCTAGAGGGACACCGATGGACGAGGATTTCCGCAAGGCGGCTTTGGACTACCATCGCCTTCCGCGGCCCGGAAAGCTGGCGATCGAGGCCACCAAGCGGATGGCGACCCAGCGCGACCTCGCCCTCGCCTATTCGCCCGGCGTCGCGGCCCCCTGCCTGGCCATCGCCGACGATCCCGACACCGCCCGCGACTACACCGCGCGCGGCAATCTGGTGGCGGTGATCTCGAACGGCACCGCCGTGCTCGGCCTGGGCGACATCGGCCCGCTGGCCTCCAAGCCGGTCATGGAAGGCAAGGCCGTCCTGTTCAAGAAGTTCGCCGGCATCGACGTCTTCGACATCGAGGTCGACGCCAAGGATCCCGACCGCTTCATCGAGGTCGTCGCCGCGCTGGAGCCCACCTTCGGCGGCGTGAACCTGGAAGACATCAAGGCCCCCGAGTGCTTCGTGATCGAGCGCGCGCTGCGCGAGCGCATGAAGATCCCCGTCTTCCACGACGACCAGCACGGCACCGCCATCGTCTGCGCGGCCGCCGTCCGCAACGCCCTGCTCGTCCAGGGCAAGACGCTGAAGGACGTCAAGCTGGTCACCTCCGGCGCGGGCGCGGCGGCCCTGGCCTGCGTGGACCTGCTGGTCTCGATGGGCCTGCCGGTCGAAAACGTCACCCTGACCGACATCAAGGGCGTGGTGCACGCCGGCCGCGAGCCTGACATGCCCGACAACATGGCCCGCTACGCGCGCCAGACCGACGCCCGCACCCTGCCCGAGGTGTTGCCCAGCGCCGATATCTTCCTCGGCCTCTCGGCTCCCCGCGTCTTCAAGGCCGAGTGGCTGCCGCTGCTGGCCCCGAACCCGCTGATCCTGGCCATGGCCAATCCCGAGCCGGAGATCCTGCCCGAGCTGGTCCAGGCCTCGCGCCCGGACGCCATCATGGCCACGGGCCGCAGCGACTACGCCAACCAGGTCAACAACGTCCTCTGCTTCCCGTTCATCTTCCGCGGCGCCCTGGACGTCGGAGCCAGCGAGATCAACGAGGCCATGAAGGTCGCGGCCGTCGAGGCGATCGCCGAACTGGCCCGGGCCGAGGCCTCGGAGGTCGTCGCCAGCGCCTATGGCGGCGCCGCGCCGGTGTTCGGCCCGCAGTACATCATTCCCAAGCCCTTCGACCCGCGCCTGATTCTGCAGATCGCCCCGGCGGTGGCCAAGGCGGCGATGGACAGCGGCGTCGCCACCCGGCCGATCGCCGACTTCGACGCCTATCGCCAGGAGCTGGAGCTGTTCGTCTATCGCTCGGGCCAGCTGATGCGGCCGGTCTTCGAACGGGCCCGCAAGGCCCCGGTCAAGGTCGCCTATGCCGAGGCCGAGGACGAGCGCGTGCTGCGCGCCGTGCAGACGGTGGTGGACGAAGGCCTCGCCCGCCCCGTGCTGGTCGGCCGCCGCGAGGTGATCAAGGCCAAGATCCAGGAGCTCGGCCTGCGCCTCGACATCGGCGGCGGCGTCGAGATCGTCGATCCGCAGGCCGACACCGCCCTGTTCGCCCCGCTCGTCGCCGACTACCAGCGGCTGGTCGGGCGGCGCGGGGTGCCGCCGATCGCGGCCGAGCGTCGGGTCCAGGGGCGGCGGACCGTCGCGGCCTCCATGCTGCTGGCCTCGGGCTATGTCGAGGCGGCCCTGGTGGGCGGCAGCGGCGACTGGTGGCAACACATGAAGTACGCCCTGCCGATCATCCCCAAGCGCGACAGCGTCAGCCGGGTCTACGCCATGTCGACCCTGATCCTGGACAACGGCACGCTGTTCTTCTGCGACACTCACGTCAATGTCGATCCGACGGCCGAACAGATCGCCGAATGCACCCAGCTGGCCGCCGAGGCCGTGCGGCGCTTTGGCGTGACGCCCAAGGCGGCCCTGCTTTCGCACTCCTCGTTCGGAGCCAGCAATTCGCCGACCGCCCGCAAGATGCGCGAGGCCCTGGCCATCCTGCGCGAGCAGGCGCCAGATCTCGAGGTCGACGGCGAGATGCACGCCGACGCCGCCCTCAGCCAGCATCTGCGCGAGCGCATGGTCGCCGACAGCCCGCTGAAGGGCTCGGCCAATCTGCTGGTCATGCCGACCCTCGACGCGGCCAATATCGGTCTGACCCTGCTGGGCGCGGCGACGGAATCCCCGCTGGTCGGCCCGCTGCTGCTGGGCATGGCCAAGCCGCTGCACGTGCTGATCCCCAGCGTCACGGCGCGCGGCATCGTCAATCTGACCGCCCTGGCGGTGAATCAGGCCGCTTCCGAACGCGCCCAGGCCGCCGGCTGAGCGTCGCCGAAAACGACAAAGAGCCCCGGCCGACGCGTCAACGTCGGGCGGGGCTCTCGAAAGTCTCTCGAAAAGGCCGTCCCTCCGGGGCGGCCTTTTCGTCTAGGCGCTCGCGCTTAGAGGATGCGCAGGTTGCCGGCCGAGGTCTTGCCCGAACGGCGGTCTTGCTCAAGCTCGTAACCGACTTGCTGGCCTTCGTTCAGGCCGCGCAGACCGGCGCGCTCCACGGCCGAGATGTGCACGAACACATCGCCGCCGCCGTTGTCCGGCTGGATGAAGCCGAAGCCCTTGGTCGTGTTGAACCACTTCACGACGCCGGTGCCGGACTCGCCGGTGCCGCTCGAGAAGTTGTTGCGGGGGCGCTGTCGAAGCCGCCACGGGCCGGACGAGGAGCGCCACGACCGCCACCGCCGCCGGCCGGAGCCGGGCCGTGGCCCGTGACGCGCAGTTGACCGGCCGAGGTCTTGCCCGAGCGGCGGTCTTCTTCCAGTTCGTACGCGACTTGATCACCTTCGTTCAGGCCCGACAGGCCAGAGCGTTCAACCGCGGCGATATGGACGAACACGTCCTGGCCGCCGTCCTCGGGCTGAATGAAGCCAAAGCCCTTGGCCGGGTTGAACCACTTAACGACACCGTTCGCCATATTATCCTCAAACACCTCAATCGACGGGCTGATAGTCGGCCCGCGTCCTTCCAACGGAAGTCATGACGCAAAACCGCGCCACGCGCTATGGGCTTTGAGCGGAGAAAATCGACGGGAAGGCGGCGAGAGCCATAAAATCTCACGCTTAACGCCGCGAGCGTTGCGCGAATGCCACTCTAAATTGCGTCGTCGGATATGAAAAAGCCCCGGCCGTGAGCGGACGGGGTGGCTGTCGACGTCGGGACCTTGGGTGCGGGGACAGGATTTGAACCTGTGACCTTCAGGTTATGAGCCTGACGAGCTACCGGGCTGCTCCACCCCGCGTCAGGGTGTTGTGTGAGATTGTGAGGCAGGGATTGGACTTGGTTTGATATCCTTTTGGCGGACCTGGCGGCGACCTACTCTCCCGCGCCTTGAGACGAAGTACCATTGGCCCAGGGGGACTTAACGACCGAGTTCGGAATGGGATCGGGTGGGGAACCCCCGGCAAAGCCACCAGGTCAGCGAAAAGGATATCGACCGCCCTCTTTCGAGGGCAGTGATTGTGAAGAAGACATCGTTGTCTGAAGTAGAGCCATGATTTGCATGGGCTTGACTGAAGAACGATCAAGCCGATCGAGCTATTAGTACCGGTAAGCTCCATGCGTCGCCGCACTTCCACACCCGGCCTATCAACGTGGTGGTCTTCCACGGCTCTCGGCGAAGCCTTGTTTTGAGGCGAGTTTCACACTTAGATGCTTTCAGCGTTTATCTCTTCCCAAACATAGCTACTCTGCAGTGCCCCTGGCGGTACAACAGATACACCAGAGGTTTGTCCAACCCGGTCCTCTCGTACTAAGGATCAAGCCCTCTCAAACTTCCTACGCCCACAACAGATAGGGACCGAACTGTCTCACGACGTTCTGAACCCAGCTCGCGTGCCACTTTAATCGGCGAACAGCCGAACCCTTGGGACCTTCTCCAGCCCCAGGATGTGACGAGCCGACATCGAGGTGCCAAACCTCCCCGTCGATGTGAGCTCTTGGGGGAGATCAGCCTGTTATCCCCGGCGTACCTTTTATCCTTTGAGCGATGGCCCTTCCATACAGAACCACCGGATCACTATGTCCGACTTTCGCCCCTGATCGGCTTGTTAGTCTCACAGTCAAGCACGCTTATGCCATTGCACTCTACGCACGGTTACCAAGCGTGCTGAGCATACCTTTGAAAGCCTCCGTTACACTTTTGGAGGCGACCACCCCAGTCAAACTACCCACCAAGCAATGTCCCCCTAGGGCGGGGTTAGACTCCAAGTAAGTAAAGGGTGGTATTTCAACGTTGGCTCCACAAACGCTGGCGTGCCCGCTTCAAAGCCTCCCACCTATCCTACACATCCTGTACCCAAAGTCAATGCTAAGCTGTAGTAAAGGTTCACGGGGTCTTTCCGTCCCGTTGCGGGTAACCGGCATCTTCACCGGGATACTACAATTTCACCGAGCTCATGGCTGAGACAGTGCCCAGATCGTTACACCATTCGTGCAGGTCGGAACTTACCCGACAAGGAATTTCGCTACCTTAGGACCGTTATAGTTACGGCCGCCGTTTACTGGGGCTTCAGTTCAAACGCTTCGCCTTGCGACTAACCCCCTCCTTAACCTTCCAGCACCGGGCAGGTGTCAGGCCCTATACGTCATCTTTCGATTTTGCAGAGCCCTGTGTTTTTGATAAACAGTCGCCCTGGGCCTTTTCACTGCGGCCACCATTGCTGATGGCGCCCCTTCTTCCCGAAGTTACAGGGCCATTTTGCCGAGTTCCTTAGCCACGACTCACTCGAGCACCTTAGGAATACTCTCCCCGACCACCTGTGTCGGTTTGCGGTACGGGTCTTCATAATGAGCTTAGCGGCTTTTCTTGGAGTCCGATTCTCACTATGCGCGTCCCCCGAAGCTTCTGCGTACTATCGACTTTCAGCTGCCCGGCGGATTGCCACCGTCCAATCCCTACCGTCTTCAACGAACTACCGTCAGCGAACCGTCCCTTTTCTCCCCACGTGTGAGTAGGTGGGAATATTAACCCATTGTCCATCGACTACCCCTTTCGGGTTCGCCTTAGGGCCCGACTAACCCTAGATCCGATTAGCATGGCCAGGAAACCTTAGTCTTTCGGTGAGGGGGTTTCTCACCCCCTTTATCGTTACTTATGCCTACATTTTCTTTTCCAGACGCTCCAGCAATACCTCACGACGCTACCTTCTCCGGCGCACAGAATGCTCCCCTACCAGATGTAATAAATTACAAATCCCATAGCTTCGGTGTGCAGTTTTATGCCCGTTTATTATCCATGCCGGACCGCTCGACCAGTGAGCTGTTACGCACTCTTTAAATGAATGGCTGCTTCCAAGCCAACATCCTAGGCTGTCAATGCAGTCCAACCGCGTTGCTTCAACTTAACATATATTTGGGGACCTTAGCTGTTGGTCTGGGTTCTTTCCCTCTCGGACATGGACCTTAGCACCCCAGCCCTCACTGCCGAAGAACATGTTATTAGCATTCGGAGTTTGTCAGGAATTGGTAGGCGATGAAACCCCCCCCGCATCCAATCAGTAGCTCTACCTCTAATAAACTCGTATTCCGACGCTGTTCCTAAAAACATTTCGGGGAGTACGAGCTATCTCTCAGTTTGATTGGCCTTTCACCCCTACCCTCAGTTCATCCGAAAACTTTTCAACGTTTACCGGTTCGGTCCTCCAGTACGTGTTACCAGCACTTCAACCTGACCAAGGGTAGATCACAAAGTTTCGCGTCTACGGCCACTGACTATGCGCCCTATTCAGACTCGCTTTCGCTTCGGCTCCGTGCACTTAAGACCCTTAACCTTGCCAGTGAAGGTAAACTCGTAGGCTCATTATGCAAAAGGCACGCCGTCACAGAACTAGTCTGCTCCGACCGCTTGTAGGCGTACGGTTTCAGGTTCTATTTCACTCCCCTGCTCGGGGTACTTTTCACCTTTCCCTCACGGTACTCGTTCACTATCGGTCTCTCAGGAGTATTTAGCCTTGGAGGATGGTCCCCCCATGTTCAGACAGGATTTCACGTGTCCCGCCCTACTCAGTTATCATCCAAATATGCCTTTCAAATACGGGGCTATCACCCTCTATGGCTGGACCTTTCCAGATCATTCTTTTAAACATGTCATAACAGCACTTTTGGCCTGGTCCGCGTTCGCTCGCCACTACTTACGGAATCTCGGTTCGATTTCTTTTCCTCCGGGTACTTAGATGTTTCAGTTCTCCGGGTTTGCTTCCCAAAGCCTATGTCAGGTTCAGTTACCTTTTCTGATCCGCCCGCCGGGCAGGAATAGGTGGGTTTCCCCATTCGGAGATAGCCGGATCAAAGGGTGCTCACGGCTCCCCCACGCTTATCGCAGCGTGCCACGTCCTTCATCGCCTCTAAATGCCAAGGCATCCCCAGAAGCCCTTATGCGCTTGATCGTTCTCAGCAAAACCCATGCTGGTTCAGGTTTCCGCCGCATCGCGCGGGGAGGCCTGAGCTGAGCTCTACCTTTAGTCAGACAATGATGTCTTCTTAAGTCCGCCCTTAAACCGATCCGCACCCATGAGCTGCGCGGCGGCAGATACCCTCTTCACAATGTCAATGAGACCTGGCTTAGAGCCAGCTGCAAACTTGTCATCCAATCGCGAGAAACCCTGCTGTGTCCTACAAGATCGCTGGCTTCGCTCAAGTAGCGAAGCGGTAGCGAAGACAACCAACAAAGATGGTGGAGCCAGACGGATTCGAACCGATGACCTCCTGCTTGCAAAGGCAGGCGCTCTACCCAGCTGAGCTATGGCCCCAAAAGGGTTTAGCCAGAGAGCTGGTCGTGATCCGAAGTCCTCAGGAGAAATGCTGGTAGGCCTGGGCAGAACTCGAACTGCCGACCTCTACGCTTATCAGGCGTACGCTCTAACCACCTGAGCTACAGGCCTATGACGGCCTTCGGGGCGCTTGGCCTGGCTCGCTATCGCACCTTGATCTCGCTAATCGATCAAGTGAGTGGAAAGGGAAACGAAGACGGCGGCGATCGCTCTTTATGGTGCGTCAAGCGACGTGTCTTGGAGCTTCAATAGGCCCCCTTCTCAGTAAAGAGACAGCGCCTGTCGTAAGCATCCTTAGAAAGGAGGTGATCCAGCCGCAGGTTCCCCTACGGCTACCTTGTTACGACTTCACCCCAGTCGCTGACCCTACCGTGGTCGCCTGCCTCCTTGCGGTTAGCGCAGCGCCTTCGGGTAAAGCCAACTCCCATGGTGTGACGGGCGGTGTGTACAAGGCCCGGGAACGTATTCACCGCGGCATGCTGATCCGCGATTACTAGCGATTCCAACTTCATGCTCTCGAGTTGCAGAGAACAATCCGAACTGAGACGACTTTTGGAGATTGGCTCCCCCTCGCGGGATTGCTGCCCTCTGTAGTCGCCATTGTAGCACGTGTGTAGCCCAGCCCGTAAGGGCCATGAGGACTTGACGTCATCCCCACCTTCCTCCGGCTTATCACCGGCAGTTCCTTTAGAGTGCCCAGCCAAACCTGCTGGCAACTAAAGGCGAGGGTTGCGCTCGTTGCGGGACTTAACCCAACATCTCACGACACGAGCTGACGACAGCCATGCAGCACCTGTGTTCCAGCCCCTGAAGGGAAAGCCACTCCATCTCTGATCCGCGGTCCGGGCATGTCAAAGCCCGTGGTAAGGTTCTGCGCGTTGCTTCGAATTAAACCACATGCTCCACCGCTTGTGCGGGCCCCCGTCAATTCCTTTGAGTTTTAATCTTGCGACCGTACTCCCCAGGCGGATAACTTAATGCGTTAGCTGCGCCACCGACATGCATGCATGCCCACAGCTAGTTATCATCGTTTACGGCGTGGACTACCAGGGTATCTAATCCTGTTTGCTCCCCACGCTTTCGCAGCCTCAGCGTCAATAACGGTCCAGTGAGCCGCCTTCGCCACTGGTGTTCTGTCCGAATATCTACGAATTTCACCTCTACACTCGGAATTCCACTACCTCTTCCGTATTCAAGACTGCCAGTATCAAAGGCAGTTCCAAGGTTGAGCCCTGGGCTTTCACCTCTGACTTAAATAGTCCGCCTACGCTCCCTTTACGCCCAGTAATTCCGAACAACGCTAGCCCCCTTCGTATTACCGCGGCTGCTGGCACGAAGTTAGCCGGGGCTTCTTCTCCCGGTACCGTCATTATCAGTCCCCGGTGGAAAAAGAGTTTACAACCCTAAGGCCTTCATCACTCACGCGGCATGGCTGGATCAGGCTTTCGCCCATTGTCCAATATTCCCCACTGCTGCCTCCCGTAGGAGTTCGGGCCGTGTCTCAGTCCCAGTGTGGCTGATCATCCTCTCAGACCAGCTACTGATCGTCGCCTTGGTGGGCCTTTACCTCCACCAACTAGCTAATCAGACGCGGGCCCCTCCTATGGCGATAAATCTTTCCCCCTAAGGGCACATCCGGTATTAGCTCAGTTTCCCTGAGTTATTCCGAACCAAAGGGCACGTTCCCACGCGTTACTCACCCGTGCCGCCACTAATCCCGAAGGATCCCGTTCGACTTGCATGTGTTAGGCCTGCCGCCAGCGTTCGTTCTGAGCCAGGATCAAACTCTCAGGTTGAGTTGACATTGACTCCAGTGTTTTGACCGAGGGGAAAACCCCGATCAGCGTTCTGGTTTGCATAGTATCTTGACGAGTTCCCATCACTCGATCAGGCCCGAAAGCCCAACCGGCGTAATGGTGTCTTCAAGAGACCGCATAACGTCAGCGTCAAATGATCCACTCCGTAGAGTGAACCGCCAGAGCGCCGCCGCCTGCGTTTCTCTTTCCAAATCAACAATGTCAAAGACCCGAGCCGCCTCAGCGACCCCACCGTTTAGCGCCCGGCGTCGGCGGAGGCGGCTATCTATCCAACCTCGAATTCCGTGTCAAATCGTTTCTTGAAGAAACTCTCCGACTTCCTCCGCCAGCCGGCCCAGGGGGCTTTCGGCGGAGCCGGCAGCTTCTAAAGAAGTCACCGGAGCCAGTCAAGCATCTTTTTCAAAAGAAAGAGAAGCTCTTCCGGATCGAAATACTTAAGCAACCTCGCGGCGGCTCCAGTATTTCAGGGAGCGCGGCTTCTAGCGAAACCGAATTCCCAGGTCAACCGCCCCTCTTTTCTTTTTTCTTCTTACGGCCGAGGCCGGTTCGAAGCGCAAAAGCCGTCCGAAGCGCGCCGTTAGGAGCGCTAGAAGTCCGGAGAGATTCGATTGAGGCTGCGGAACTTAGCGATCTACTGTCCGAAACGCAAGCCCCGAGAGGCCTAGCTTTCGTTCAGCGGCCGCGGCCCCGAAGCGAGGGGCGGCTTCTAGAGCCCCATTCCCTACCTCGCAAGCGGGGAATCGCGATTTCATCCCCAGACGCCCCATTCCCCTGTGCATGAACGTCGTCACGCGAGGCTTGCGTCGCGGCCAAGCCTCGCCCAGAAGGCAGGACGCTCTTTAGGACACGCGCCTGGCGCGTGAGTTCAAGGTCACCAGCGTCCATGTTGTCCCAGAAGGCGCGCTACGCCCTGCGCGCGATGATCGAACTGGCTCGCGCGGACGGGCAGGTCACGGCTGGCGAACTGGCCGAGCGCGCCGACGCGCCACGCAAGTTCCTGGAAGCCATCCTGCTGTCGCTGTCCCGCGAGGGCCTGGTGATCAGCCGGCGCGGCAAGTTTGGCGGCTATATATTGGGACGCGCGCCCGATCAGATCAGCTTCGCCGAGATCATCCGCCTGGTCGACGGCCCCCTCGCCCTCACCCCCTGCGTCAGCCGCACCGCCTTCCGGCGTTGCGAGGATTGCCGCGATATCGCCACCTGCGCCCTGCGCGAGGCGCTTCTGCGCGCTCGCGACGCGACCGCCGCGGTCCTCGAGGGCTACAGCCTAGCCGACGCGGCCCGGGGCGTCGGCGCGGAGCTGATCGGGTAGGCCCGGGCCTTCAGCCCGCGGCGATATAGGCCTTGAGGCCGTCGGCCTCGGCCAGGGCCTCGTTGATCTTGTGCTTCACCAGGTCGCCGATCGAGACGATGCCGGCCAGGCGCCCGTTGCGAACCACCGGCAGGTGGCGGATCCGGCGATCGGTCATCCGCTCCAGCAGGGCGTCGACGGTTTCGTCGGGCTCGGCGAAGATCACCTTGGCGCTCATGCAGCCGGCGATCGGCTTGGTGAGCGCCGCCGCGCCCTCCTTGGCGATGACCCGGACGATGTCGCGCTCGGAGAGAATGCCGACGACCGCCTCGCTCTCGTCGAGCACCACCATGGCCCCGACCCGGCGGGTATGCAGCAGCGCCGCCGCGGCGCCGACGGTCTCCTGAGGAGAGGCCGTGAACACGAGATCGCCCTTGTCCTTGAGGATCTGAGAAACCAGCACTGCGCTTCTCCCTTGTTCTTTATGGAACGAGGGTCTCGCAAACGGGCGCTCGGATCAATGGGGATCGATCGGCCCCCGCGAACTCGACGCCCGACCAGCGCGCGAAGACGCCGATCAGCAGGACGCCCACGGCGAAGCCGACCAGGTGCGCCTCCCACGCCACCGCCCCGGCGCCGAAGGTCAGGAGTCCCCCGGCGACGGCCATGATCAGATTGACGATCAGCCAGCCCAGGCCCAGCGACAGCACCTGGGGCCCGAACATCGGCCCCACCCCGCCCCGGCCGTCCATGATGCGGGCCGAGGCCCCCATCAGGCCCGAGACCGCGCCCGAGGCCCCGACCACCGGGCCGGCGGCATCGGGATGCAGCATGGCGTAGCCCACGCCCGACAGGATCCCGCACGTCAGATAGAAGAGGCAGAAGATCGCCCCGCCCCGCGCTCCCTGCCCCAGCAGACGCGCCACCGGCGCGCCAAACGCCAGGGCGAAGGCGGCGTTCATCCCCGCGTGCAGCCAGCCGCCATGGACGAACATCATCGTCACCACGCCGGTCCACTGGCCCTGCCAGAAGTCCCTCGGCACGAGGGCCAGCGACAGGATCGTCGCCTCGTCGGCTTTCATCAGCAGAGCGGTCGGGACCAGGATCGAGGCGGCGGCGAGCAGGGCCGGCCAAGGGGCGTTGAAGACGGGTTCGGGACGTTCGGACGCCATGTCTGCTCACCTTGCGCCGTCCCTGAATCGGCCGGCGCTCCTGGCTTAGTCGTTTACGACGGCGAGGCGCTACGGAGAAAGGTCGGCGCGCCGATCGCGGCCTGGACGGCGCTCGCCCCAGGCGGCGATCTTCGACATCAGGTCGCGGGCGTCGATCGGTTTGCCCAGATGATCGTCCATGCCGCTGGCGCGATAGAAGGCGATCTGGTCGGGCAGGACGTTGGCGGTGAGGGCGACGATCGGCGTCAGGGCGGCCGGCCCGGTCAGGCTGCGAATGGCGCGGGTGGCGGCCAGTCCGTCCATGCGCGGCATGTGCACGTCCATCAGCACGAGGTCATAGGCGACCCGTCCGCGCCGCCTCGACGACGGCGACGCCGTCGGCGACCGTCTCCACCCTGATGCCCCAGGGCGCGGACCAGGGTCCCGATCAGTTCGCGATTGGCCTCGTTGTCGTCGGCGACCAGCAGCTTCAGCGGCCGAACGGACGTGGCGGGCGCGGCCAACTCGCCTGGCGCCGGCGCGCGGGCCAGGGGCAGGTCCAGCGCGCACCAGAAACGCGCGCCGTGGCCGGCGATGCTATCCACCCCTATCCGGCCGCCCATCAGCTCGACGATCTCCTTGCTGATCGCCAGGCCAAGCCCCGTGCCGCCAAAGGTGCGCGACACGTCCGGGCCGGCCTGGGCGAAGCGGTCGAAGACGAGGTCCAGCATGGCGGCGGGAATGCCGACGCCGGTGTCCGACACCGCCAGCTCGAGCCGCGCGCGCCCCGGTCGCCGCGCCCGGCTGGCGCACGGCGGTCAGGGACACCGAGCCCGCGCCCGTGAACTTGACCGCGTTGCCCAGGAAGTTGACCAGCACCTGCCTCAGGCGCTCGCGGTCGCCCTCCAGCCAGCGGGGGCAGTCGGGATCGATGCAGACCGTCAGGTCCAGGCCCTTGGCCATGGCCGGCCCCTCGAACAGCCCCGCCGTCTTGACCAGCAGGTCGGGCAGGTCGAACGGCTTGCGCTCCAGCTTCACCCCGCCCGCCTCCAGCTTGGAGAAGTCGAGGATGTCGTTCAGCGTCTCCAGCAGGACGACGCCGGCGTCGCGGACACGCCCAAGGCGCCGGCGCTGCTCGTCGTCCAGCGGCGAGCGCTCCAGCAGGTCGGCGAAGCCGAGGATGCTGGTCAAGGGCGTCCGCAGCTCGTGGCTCATATTGGCCAGGAAATCCTGGCGGGCGGCGGCGGCCGCCTCGGCCCGCTCGCGCGCCTCGGCCAGGGCGGTCTGCGCCTCGACCTCCTCGGTGATATCGGCTTCGTTGACCAGGACGCACAACTCGCCCGTCATCGGGTCGGGCGTTCGCCGCGCGGCCAGGGCGTGCCAGCGCTCCCCGGCGGCGGTGATCACCCGATGGCGGCCCCTCGACGAGGTCTCCCGCCAGGACGCAGCTCCAGAGCGCCCCTCCGGCGTCCCCGTCGACGAAGACGTCGGCGAAGCGGACCTGGGTTCCAGGATAGGTGGCCAGGGCCGCCGGATTGCCGAAGATGCGAAAGCCGTCGGCGTCGTAGAGCGAGACCAGGGCGCTGGTGTGCCGCAGGGCCTCGACCGCCCTCTGGACCTCGGGCTTGGGATCGACCACCGCGCCCTCCACCAGCATGCCGTGGCCGCCGTCGGGCAGCGCGACCTGGGAGATGACCGTATCGACGGTGACGGCGACGCCGTTGGGATAGAACGTCCAGCGTTCCTCGGCGACGCCGCCGTCCTCGATGCGCGCGGCGATGTCGTCCATGCGCACGCGCACCGCGTGCGACTGGCCCGAGAAATCCCGCGCCAGCAAATCCTCAAGGGATGGCGCGCCCCAGAGGTCCAGCGCCGCGCGATTGGCGTAGACCTTGCGCTTGCGGCTATTGTCGAAGATCCAGACCGGCCGCCTGAGGGAACTCGAAGCCCAAGGCCAGCGGCCCCCGTCCTTCCGAAGCCGTGATGTTTCCGATGCTCGACGTCACGGCGAGTCCTAGCGCTCCGTAGGGCCAAGTCCGTAGAGAGCTCAGGCTTGGCGGGCCGTTAACAGGGAATTTTGTCGCACCCTCGGGACGATCGCTCCTCCCATCCCGCTGTCGCCCGACGTCCCTGATCCTGGCGGACGATTTTGACGTTTCCTCGGCGGTCGGCCTGCTATAGGCCCTCGCCTTCGCGATCCCGCCGCTCCATATCCGTGAAGACCATGGCCTCCCCTACCCGCGCGCCCGTACTCGCCCTCAAGGACGTCCGCCTCGCCGACGGCGCCCAAGCCGCTGTTCGACGGTGTCGACCTGGCGTTGGAGCCGCGCGTCCGCGCCTGCCTTGTCGGGCGCAACGGGGCGGGCAAGAGCACCTTGCTGAAGATCCTGGCCGGCCAGGGCGTCGAGGCCGACAGCGGCGAGCGCTCGGTGCAGCCGGGCGCGCGTATCGTCTATGTCGGCCAGGAGCCGGAGATCACCGGCGCCACCCTGCTCGACTACGCCACCGCCGGCGGCGCGCAGGACTACGAGGCGCAGGCCGCCCTGGCCGATTTCGGCCTGGACCCGAACAAGGCCGCCCAGGGCCTCTCCGGCGGCGAGACTCGCCGCGCCGCCCTGGCCCGCGCCTTCGCCGAGCAACCGGACGTGCTGCTGCTGGACGAACCGACCAACCACCTGGACATCTTCGCGATCCAGACGCTGGAAGAGGAGCTGGCGGCCTCCAAGTGCGCCGTGCTGATCGTCAGCCACGACCGCGCCTTCCTCAACCGCGTCACCGAGCGCTGCTTCTGGCTGGAGCACCGCAAGATTCGTCGGCTGGACCGCGGTTTCTCGGAATTCGAGGCCTGGGCTGACAGCGTCATGGCGGCCGACGCCGAGGAGGCTCGCCGCCTGGACAAGGTGCTTGAGCGCGAGAACGCCTGGCTGGCGCGCGGCGTCCAGGGCCGCCGCGCCCGCAACGAGGGCCGCCGTCGCGCCCTGCTGGCCCTGCGCGCCGAGAAGAAGGACCGCCAGAGCGAACAGCGCGGGACCATGACCATGGCCGTGGAGTCCGCCGGAATCTCGGGCAAGCGGGTCGTCGAGGCCAAGGGCCTGACCAAGCGCTTCGGCGAACGGACGATCGTCGAGAACTTCTCGACCCGCATCATGCGCGGCGATCGCGTCGCCCTGGTCGGGCCGAACGGCGCGGGCAAGACCACCCTGGTCAAGCTGCTGCTGGGCGAGCTGGCGCCGGACGCCGGGTCGGTCCAGCTGGGCGCGAACCTCGAGGTCTCGTACATCGATCAGGCGCGCATGGCCCTGTCGGACAAGATCACCGTCTGGGACTTCCTGACGCCGGGCGGCGGGGACTCGATCGTCGTGCGCGGCCAGTCCAAGCACGTGGCCGGTTACGCCAAGGAGTTCCTGTTCACCGACGCCCAGCTGCGCCAGCCGGTGACCAGCCTGTCCGGCGGCGAGCGCAACCGCCTGCTGCTGGCCCGGGCCCTGGCTAATCCGACCAATCTGATGGTGCTGGACGAGCCGACGAACGATCTCGACATGGACACGCTGGACCTCCTGGAGGACCTGCTCGCCGACTTCGACGGCACCCTGATCCTGGTCAGCCACGACCGAGACTTCATCGACCGCTTGGCCAGCTCGACCATCGCGCTCGACGGCCGCGGCCGCGTCGTCGAAACGCCCGGCGGCTGGACCGACCTGGTGGAGCAGAACCCCGGCTTCTTCAGCGCCGTCCGCGCGCCGATCAAGGCCGCCGCGCCGAAAGCCGCTCCGGCCACGCCGCCGCCGGCGAAAAAGAGCGTCAAGCTTTCGTACAAGGACCAAAGGCGGTTGGAGGAGTGCGAGGCCCTGATCGCCAAGAGCCCGACGATCATCGCCAAGCTCGAGGAAGTGCTGGCCGATCCCAACCTCTACAGTCGCGATCCGGGGACATTCGACAAGACCATGAAGGCCCTCGACAAGGCCCGCGCAGATCTCGAGCAGGCCGAGATGGAATGGCTGGAGCTGGAAGAGAAGAAGGAAGGCCTCGCGGCCGGTTGATCCCCTGCTGCGGGCGTGGCGAGTCTTGGCCGGGGAAGGTCGATGACCTCGAACGACTGCCGCCCTTGAAATGTATTCCAGGCCATGCATTGACTGCGCGGCTCTTTACACCGGCGCGATGGTACGGTCGCTTGGGGCGTGGAGCCGCGGTGGCGTCTGCGGCGAAACGACACATCTCGCGATAACTCAGCAACCGGCCATCGCGTGGGCGTATTGATTGGCGGTCGCCGGCTTCGCCCAGCGAAGAGCGGCGAACATCGTGGCGTCGCGCCTCCACTTGGCGCGCCGGCGCATGGGACCGCTCATCACCGCTCGAAGCGCGGTCGGATTGGGGGATGGAACGCGTATGCCGCACAGGCTGGCGCTACATGAGCAAAGGAGGCAGGCGACCCTGGTGCAGTGCCTGTCCCTGGCCGTGGTCTGCGCCCTGTTCTTCAGCGAGTTCCTGACCCGCACCCTGCTCGGCGTCGCCGCCTTCTGGCCGGCCAACGCCCTTCTGGCCGCCGGACTGGTGGCCCTGGCGGCCGCGCCGCCGGCTGGCCCTGACCGGCGTCTTCGTGACCTTTCATATCGCCGCGGATCTTCTGGTCGGCGACAGCCTGACCCGGGCTCTGCTCTACACCACCGTCGACACGCTCGAGGCCGTCGCCGTCTGGTGGACGTGCATGCGTCTGTGGCGCGGCGCGCCGCGGATCCGCACCATGCGGGCCCTAGCCGTCTTGCCGGCCGTCACCACTCCAATCGCCGCCGTCTCGGCCGCGGTCTGCGCGCTGGTTCTCTGGCTGGGCTTTTCCGAGCCGCTGCTGAAGACCTGGATCGACTGGTTCCTGCGCGGGGCCCTGGGGCTGGCGGTCGCCTTGCCGGCCACCTTGGTGCTGATCGACGCCCAGCACCGCCGGTCCTATCGCGGCTCGCTGCGCGAGCAGGCCTCCCTGCTGTTCGGCGTGGCGGCGATCACCCTGCTCTGCGCCCATCCGCTGTCAGGCGCGCCCCCGTTCCTCATCTTCCCGATCGCTCTGATCGCCGCCTATCGACTGGGCGCGCGCGGCGCGGCCATGGCTTCGCTGATCGTGGCCCTGATCACCCTGCCGATCGCCATGTCCGGCGACCTCGCCGCGCTTCAACGCGATCCTCGGCCCCACGGCCCAGGCGCGGACGATCCAGATCTTCATCGCGACGCTGTTCTATACCTGCCTGACCGCCAGCCTGGTCCTGGCCCAGCAGGATCGGCTGAAGCGCCTTCTGGTGCGCCGCGAGCAGCTGACCCGCCTGGCCCGCAGCCGCGCCCTGGCCGCCACCGAGGCCAAGACCGAGTTCCTGGCCACCATGAGCCACGAGATCCGCACGCCGCTGAACAGCGTGCTCGGCTTCGCCCAGCTTCTCGCCGCCCGGCAGGACCTTTCGCCGGACGCGCGTCGGCAGGTCAATCTGATCGACAGCGCGGGCACGGCCCTGCTCACCGTGCTGAACGACATCCTGGACTTCTCGCGGGTCGAGGCCGGCCAGATCGAGATCCTGCCGCAGCCGACCTCGGCGCCGTCGCTGACGCGCGAGACCGTGGCGATCATGGCCGCCCGAGGCGCGGGCCAAGGGGCTGGAGCTGGAGGTCGAGATCATCGACCCCGTTTCCACCCTGCACGAGCTCGACGCCGACCGTCTGCGCCAGGTGCTGATCAACCTGCTCAACAACGCCGTGAAGTTCACCGATCACGGCCGCATCGACGTACGGCTGATCATCGAGCCGGGGGTGATCGAGGATCGCCTGCGCTTCGAGGTCCTCGACACCGGTGTCGGCATCGACCTCGACAAGCAGGCCCTGCTGTTCCAGCGCGCCTCGTCCGACGTCGCCATCGGGCGCATGCCCACCGGCGCGGGCCTGGGCCTGGCCATCTGCCGCGTCCTGGTCGACGCCATGGGCGGCAAGATCGGCGTCGACAGCGTGCCCGGGCGCGGCTCGTGCTTCTGGTTCGAGCTCTCGGCGCCGACCGCCGCGCCGCTCGCCCCGCCCGAGCCGGCTCCCAAGAGCAAGTCGGGTCGCCGGCCGCGTGCTGATCGTCGATGACCACCCCATCAATTTGGAGATCGCCGCGGCGCTGATGAGCATGGCCGGCTTCGATGTCGACCAGGCCGAGGACGGCGAGCAGGCGATCGCGCGGGCCCGGAAGGTCCGCTACGACCTGATCCTGATGGACATCCACATGCCGGGCATGGACGGGCTGCAGGCCACCCAGGCGATCCGCGCTCTTCCCGGCGCCTTCGGCAAGCCGCCGATCATCGCCATGAGCGCCGACGCCCTGCCCACGCAGGTTGAGCGCTGCTACGCCGCCGGAATGGTCGACCATATCCCCAAGCCGCTTCAACGCGAGGCGCTCTACGCCAAGGTCGAACGCTGGCTGAAGCACCGCGCCGAGCCCGCGCAAGCCCACGCGCCGTCCAAATAGCCCCACCGTCCGTAATCAGGCGGACACGTCCTCGGCTGGAATGGCGGGATGCGCGAAGGGATGGCTTGGAACTCGTCCCCGGCAACCCCTAACTTGACCGCGATCAACGGGGAGCTTCATCGATGCAGCGTCGCGCCTTCGCCTTGGGAGCCGTGCTGGGGCTCGCCGCCCTGCTCGCCGCCTGCTCGCCGGCCGGCGACAAGGCCGCCTCGCCCGGCGCGACCAAGCTGAAGCTGGCCACCGACTGGCGGGCCGAGGCCGAGCTGGGCGGCTACTACCAGGCCCTGGCCACGGGCGAGTACAAAAAGCGCGGCCTGGACGTGACCCTGATCCAGGGCGGGCCCGCCGTGAACGTGCCGCAGTTGCTGGCCACCGGCGCCGTCGACGTCGGCGTCGGCTCCAACAGCTTCATCGTCATGAACCTGGCCAAGGAAGGCGCGCCGGTCAAAGCCGTCGCCGCCTTCATGCAGAAGGACCCGCAGGTCCTGATCGCCCACCCCGACCAGGGGATCACTTCGATCGCCGACATGAAAGGCCGCCCGATCCTGCTGTCGGACGCCTCGATCACCGCCTTCTGGGTGTGGCTGAAGGCCAAGTACGGCTTCACCGACGATCAGGTGCGCAAGTACAACTATTCCAGCGCGCCGTTCCTGGCCGACAAGCGCCTTGTTCAGCAGGGCTACGCCACCAGCGAGCCGTACCTGATCGAGAAGGAAGGCAAGATCAAGCCGGCGGTGTTCCTGCTGGCCGACAGTGGCTACCCGGCCTACGCCTCCATGGCCCTGGTTCCCGACAGCCTGATCGCCAAGAACCCGGCGGCCGTCCAGGCCTTCGTCGAGGCCACGGCCGCGGGCTGGCGATCCTACCTCTACGGCGATCCCAAGCCCGGCGACGCGGCGATCCTGAAGGACAATCCCGAGATGACCCAGGACGTCCTCGACCAGGCTCGGGAGAAGATGCGCAGCTACGGCATCGTCGGAAAGGACGGCGAGATCGGCCAGATGAGCGACGCCCGCTGGGCCGAGTTCTTCAAGGTCGCTTCCGAGCAGGGCGTCTATCCGAAGACGATGGACTACAAGAACGCCTACACCCTTCAGTTCCTGCCCAAGGGCCAATGAGCGCGTCCATCGCCAGCCTTTCCGGCGTCGAGGTCGACTACCCCCGAGGCCGCGCCCTGGGCCCCATCGACCTGAGCCTCGCGCCCGGCGAGATCGTCGCCCTGGTCGGGCCGTCGGGCTGCGGCAAGTCCACGGCCCTGCGACTGCTGGCCGGCCTGGAGGGTCCGACGCGCGGGACGGTGACCCGCGCCGCCGGCAAGGGCGAGACCTCGGTCGTCTTTCAATCGCACACCCTCGCCCCCTGGCTTTCGGCGCGGGACAATGTCGCCCTGCCGCTGGAGCTGGCAGGAACCGCCAAGGCCGAGGCCCGTCGCGCCGCCGACCAGGCGCTCGGCAAGGTCGGGCTCGGCGAGGCGCTGACGGCCCGGCCCGCCCATCTGTCGGGCGGCATGGCCATGCGCGCCTCCCTGGCCCGGGCCCTGGTCACCCGCCCGCGGCTGCTGCTGCTGGACGAGCCGTTCGCCGCCCTCGACGAGATCACCCGCCGCGCCCTGGCCGACGATGTCCTGGCCCTGGTCGAGGAGCTTTCGCCGGCCGTGGTGTTCGTCACCCACAATGTCGAGGAGGCCGTCTACATGGCCCGCCGCGTGGTGGTCATGACGCCCGGCCCCGGGCGCGTCGCCGGCGAGGTCGACATCGCCGGACCGGTCGTTCGTCCGCCCGGCTTCCGGACCACGGAGGCCTTCCGCGCCACCGCCGAGGCGGTCTCGACCCTGCTGGCCCGCGCGACGGAGGCGGCGGCATGACCCGCGTCCTGGCGCCGCTGGCGCTGATCGCCGCCCTGCTCGGCGGCTGGGAGATCGCCTGCCGGGCGCTGGCGGTCCCGTCCTATCTGCTGCCGGCTCCCAGCGCGATCGGCGCGGCGTTCATGGACTCCTGGCCGCTGCTGCTGGCCTCGGCCTGGGCCACGCTCTCGACCGCCCTCGTCGCCCTGATCATCGCCAGCCTCGTCGCCTGCGCCCTGGCCCTGGCCGTCAGCCTGAGCAGGCTGCTGGAGGACGCCGTCCGGCCGATCGCGGTGACCCTGCAGGTCACGCCCCTGGTCGCCATCGCCCCGCTGGTCACGATCTGGGCCGGCATCGAGCATCCGGGCCGCGCGGTGACGGGCCTGGCCGCCGTGGTCGCCTTCTTCCCGATCTTCTCGGGCGCCCTGACCGGATTGAAGGCCGTCGATCCAGACCTCGCGCGCCTCTTCGACCTCTACGGCTGCCACGCCCTGGCAGCGTCTGCTGCGCCTGCGCCTGCCCTCGGCCGTGCCCGCCCTGCTGGAAGGGCATAAGGTCGCGGCGGGTCTGGCCGTCATCGGCGCGGTCGTGGCCGAGTTCGTGGCCGGCTCGGGCGGGGCCCAAGGCCTGGCCTGGCGGATTCTCGAAGCCTACAACCGGCTCCAGACCGCCAAGGTCTTCGCCGCCCTGCTGGCCCTGGCGATCCTGGGCGTGGGCCTGAACGCGGCCATGGAGCTTTTGGAGCGTCGGCTTCTCAACACTTGGCGCGGCCGTTAGCCCAAGATTAAGCGGGGCTGTCTACGACTGGAACCCGACACGACATCGGTTCGGACGTTCATGCGCGCCGTCGCTTTCACCGCCGCCTTCGCCGCCCCGCCCGCTCCGCGAGGCCGCGCGCTGTGATGGAGTCGCGCCTTCACGACCTGATCACCCTGGCCAACGAGCCGTCCAGCGAGAAGCGGCGCGAGCTGCTGCGCGGCGTCACCGACATGTTCTTCACCGGCGACGGCCACAGCGCCGTCGAGATGGAGCTGTTCGACGATGTCCTGAGCCAACTGGCCGGCGACATGGAGGAGGCGGTCAAGGCCGAGCTGGCCCAACGGCTGGGCGAGGCCCCGACCGCCCCGCGCGGCCTGTCCCGCGCCCTGGCCTCCGACAGCTTCGCCGTCGCCGAGCCGATCCTGCGCGGCTCGCACGCCCTGACCGACGAAGACCTGCTGCACGTGGCCCGCACCCAGGGGCAGGACCATCTGCGCGCCATCTCGCAGCGGCCCAGCGTCTCCAGCGCCGTCTCGGACGCCATCGTCGCGCGCGGCGACGACGACACCCTGGGCGTGCTGCTGCGCAACGAGGGCGCGGTGCTGTCGCGCGAGGCCCACGAGACGGTGGTCGACCGCGCCGCGGCGAACCCCGCCCTGCACGAGGCGGTCATCGACCGCCAGAGCCTGCCGATCGACCTGCTCAACGAGATGTACTTCGTGGTCGAGGCGCGCCTGCGCGACCGGATCATGGAACGCAACGCCGGCGTCGACCCCGCCACGCTGGAGGCGGCCCTGGCCGCCGGCCGCAAGCGGGTCGCGGCCCGGGACGGCGCCCTTCCCCCGACCATGCCGAGGCCGAGCGGGAGTTCCGGGCCCTGCGCGCCAAGGGACCGATCTCGCCCCAGATCCTGGCCAACATGCTGCGCGCCAAGCGCACCACCCTGTTCCTGGTGGCGCTTTCCGACCTGGCCGACGTCGACTTCCACACCGCCCGCAAGATCCTGGAGCGGCGCGAGCTGGACGCCCTGTCGGTGATCTGCAAGGCGGCCGACTTCGACCGCTCCCTGTTCCTGACCTTCGCCCTGCTGATCCTGGAGCCTTCGGACGAGGTGATGGGCAAGGCCAAGGCCTATGGCGAGCTCTACGCCGCCCTGCCCCGCGAGGCGGCCCTGCGCACCATCCGCTTCTGGCGAGTGCGCCGTCAGACCGGCGCCGTCGCCGCGGCTTAGCCGGGCCGCGATAGGGCGCAAAGCGGCCTCTCTCGCGCCTTGCGTGCGCCATGTCGGACGGCCAAGGTGCGGCTTTCCGTTCTCCTGACCTGGATTCTCGATGATCAGCGCTTCGCGCTTGGCGCTCGTCGCCGCCGCCGGCCTCTCGCTCGCCGCCTGCTCGCACATTCCCACGCCGTCCCTGCCGCAGCCCAGGCACGAGGCCGCCGCGCCCGAGGTTGCCGGCCCTGGCGGGACCGCGGATCGCCGATCTGAAGCCGGGTCAGTGGGCCCAGGCCGTGTCCGACGTCGCGCCAGATCCAGCCTGGCGCTTCGGCGTGCTGCCCAACGGCATGCGCTACGCGATCCGCAAGAACGCCACCCCGCCCGCCCAGGCGTCCTTGCGGCTGTGGTTCGACGCCGGCTCGCTGATGGAGGCCGACGACCAGCAGGGCCTGGCCCACTTCCTCGAACACATGGCCTTCAACGGCTCGAGGAACGTGCCCGAGGGTGAGATGATCAAGATCCTGGAGCGCCACGGCCTGGCGTTCGGGGCGGACACCAACGCCCAGACCAGCTTCGACGAGACCACCTATCAGCTGGACCTGCCCAAGACCGACGACGGCACGGTCGACACCTCGCTGATGCTGCTGCGCGAGGCGGCCGGCGAGCTGACCATCGCGCCCGAGGCGGTCGATCGCGAGCGCGGCGTCGTCCTTTCCGAGGAGCGCGCGCGCGACACGCCCAACTATCGCGTCGCCATCCAGAGCCTGTCGGCCCAGATGGAAGGCCAGCTGCCGCCCAAGCGAATTCCGATCGGCAAGACCGACGTGCTGAAGACCGCGCCCGCCCAGCGTATCCGCGACTTCTACGAAGCCTATTACCGCCCCGAGCGCGCGGTGCTGGTGGCGGTCGGCGATTTCGACGTCGACGCCATGGAGGCCAAGATCAAGGCCAAGTTCGGCGATTGGGCCGGCAAGGGCCAGCCGGGCAAGAACCCTGACCTGGGTCCGGTCGCCAAGCGCGGCCCGACCGCCAAGCTGATCGTCGAGGCCGGCGCGCCGTGGTCGGTGCAGATGACCTGGATGCGCAAGCCCGACGGCCTGGTCGAGACCAAGGCCCTGGACGAGCGCGACACGCTCGAGAACCTGGCCTTCGCGGTGCTGAACCGCCGCCTGCAGGCCATCGGCCGCTCGGCCGAGCCGCCGTTCATCGCCGGCGGCGCCTTCAAGGGCGACCAGTACGGCGCGGTGCGGGTGACCACCTTTGGCGCCACCGCCCAGCCGGGCCGCTGGCGCGAGGCGCTGGAGTCGCTGGACGCCGAGCAGCGCCGCGCCGCCCAGTACGGCGTGCGCCAGGACGAGCTGGATCGTGAGATCGCCACCATGCGCGCCGGTCTGGCCGCCGCCGCCGCGGGTGAGGCCACTCAGCGCACGCCGCTGCTGGCCAACCAACTGGTCGGCACGCTGGGGGATGGCGAGGTCGCCACCTCGCCCACCCAGAACCTCGCCTTCTTCGACGCCGTCGTGAAGGGCCTGACCGCCGAGCGGGTCAACGCCGTGCTGAAGACCGCCTTCGCCGGCTCCGGCCCGCTGATCGTCATCGCCGCGCCCCAGAACGTGGAAGGCGGCGAGGCCGCGGTGCTCAAGACCTATGACGAGCTCAAGGCCAAGCCGGTCACGCCGCCCGCCGCGCCCGGCGTGACGACCTGGCCCTATTCCAGCTTCGGACCGCCCGGCAAGGTGGTCGAGCAGAAGGACGTCAGCGACCTCGACGCCGTCTTCGTGCGGTTCGAGAATGGCGTGCGCCTGACCGTCAAGCCGACCAAGTTCCGCGACGATCAAGTGCTGGTGAAGGTCCGCACCGGCCACGGCCTGCTGGACCTGCCGTCCGACAAGCAGAGCCCGCTGTGGTCCGGCTCGGCCTTCGTCGAGGGCGGCCTCAAGCAGATCACCGCCCAGGACATGGAGCGGGTGCTGACGGGCAAGATCTGGAACGCCCAGCTGGGCGTCGAGGACGACGCCTTCACCCTGAACGGCCGCACCCGTCCCGAAGACCTGTCGACCGAACTGCAGGTGTTGACCGCCTTCGCCGTCGAGCCAGGCTGGCGACCCGAGGCCTTCAACCGCGTCAAAACCAGCTACGGCACGCTGCACGACCAGCTGCAGAGCACCACTGGCGGCGTGTTGGGCCGCGACCTGGGCGGGCTGATGCACGGCGGCGACCAGCGCTGGACCTTCCCCTCGCGCGAGCAGATCGCCGCCTCCTCGATCGACGACCTCAAGACCGCCGTCGCCAATCCCCTGGCCAAGGGCGAGATCGAGGTGGTGATCGTCGGCGACACCACGGTCGACAAGGCCATCGCCGCGGTGGCCGAGACCTTCGGCGACCCTGCCGCCCCGCGCCGGCTCGCCCGCCTCGGACAGCGCCCGCCAGGCGCCGTTCCCCGCGCCGTCCGCGGCGCCGGTGGTGCGCACCCACAAGGGCCGCGCCGACCAGGCGGCCCTGTTCATGGCCTGGCGGACGGACGACCTGTTCGCCAACCTGCAGCGCTCGCGCGACGTCACCGTCCTGAGCCAGGTGCTGCAGCTGCGCCTGATCGACGAACTGCGCGAGAAGCAGGGCGCGACCTACTCGCCCAACGCCTCCTCGACCGCCAGCGTCACCTTCAAGAACTGGGGCTATCTGGCCGTCAGCCTCGAGGTCCCGCCGGAGAAGCTGGACGGCGTCGTCGCCTCGATCCGCGAGATCGCCGCCGACCTGCGCGACAAGCCGATCAGCGAGGACGAACTGGAACGCGCCAAGAAGCCGCGCATCGACCAGATCGAGAAGGCGCGGGTGACCAACGAATACTGGGTCGGCGCGCTGTCGGGCGCCCAGACCGACCCGCGCCTGCTGGACGCGACCCGCTCGGTCTTGGCCGGCCTCTCGCGCGTCACCCCGGCCGACGTCCAGAGAGCCGCCAAGACCTATCTGGCCGACGACAAGTCCTGGCTGCTGCTGGTCAAGCCGGAAGCGGCGGCGAAATAGATCAGTCGGACATCTTCGACACTGGGGCCCCGTCATCGCCGGGGCCCTTTTTCTTGGGCGCGATCTTCGACGGCGGCGCTCGTTCCAAAATGGCACAGTCCAGCGGTTGGCGCCGTTCTCCCAGCAAGCGCCGTGCGGCCGAAAAGCAGCCGCGAGGAGCCGCCGGGGAACGACCATGTTCCATCCCAGTACGGAACGACTGATCGACTACTGGCGCGACCGCCGGGGCGAGGCAGCCCTGCCGCGCCGCGCCGACATCAATCCCGGCGACTTCCTGGAGCTGCTGCCGCAGGTGTTCGTGCTGGGCCGCGAGGGCGGCCGGCTGCCGTTTCGACTGGCCGGCGGCTTCGTCACGGACCTGCACGCCCGCGACCTGCGCGGCCACGACGCCCTGTC
This sequence comes from Aphelenchoides fujianensis, assembly GCA_024699865.1. Lineage (NCBI taxonomy): Eukaryota > Metazoa > Nematoda > Chromadorea > Rhabditida > Aphelenchoididae > Aphelenchoides > Aphelenchoides fujianensis. Next base: position 1,254,034 of record JAMPIO010000001.1, on the reverse strand, counting down.
GCTCTGGGCCCTGGCCCATCGGCTGGAGCTGAAGAGCGCCCTCGACGTCGCCCGCCGACGCCGCACGCCGATGGTGGTGCTGGCCGACATCCGCGCCCACGGCGTGCCCTCGGTCGGCATGGAGGTGCTGTTCGCGCCTCTGCAGGGCTCCAGCGGCGAGACCGACCGCTTCCTGGGCCTCTACCAGCCGGTCGCCCTGACGGCCCGGCTGATGGGCCGTCCCGCCTTCGAACTGGGCGTGCGCGCGATCAAGCCGCTCGGCGAGGCCAACCAGGATCTCCCCCGCCTGCGCCTGGCGACCCTCGACGGCCGGCGGATCGCCTAGGCCGCCACGGCCGCCTCGTCGCCGAACACCGGGACGTCCAGCGGGGCCAGCGTGGCCTTGCCGCGGATCAGGTCCGAGGCGCGCTCGGCGATCATGATGGTCGGGGCGTTGGTGTTGCCGCCGACCAGGGTGGGCATGACCGAGGCGTCGACGACGCGCAGGCCCGAAAGGCCCTGCACCCGCAGCTGATCGTCGACCACCGCCAGCGGATCGCCGGCCACGCCCATGCGGCAGGTGCCGACCGGGTGATAGATCGTCTCGGCCTTGGCGCGGATCCAGGCGTCGAGATCGGCGTCGCTGCGGACATCGGCGGCCCGGCGCGTACTCGGCGTCGCGATAGGGATCGAAGGCCGCTTGGGCCACGGTCTCGCGGGCGATGCGAACGCCCTCGCGGATGGCGCGGCGATCCTCGTCCGTCGCAAGATAGTTGGCGAAGATGGTCGGATCATCGAAGGGATCGGCCGAGCGCAGCCCCACATGACCCCGGCTCTCGGGACGCAGCTGGCAGACGTGCAGGGTGAAGCCATCCTTCTCGACCACGACCTTGCCGTGGTCCTGCATGATGGCCAAGACGCCGTGGATCTGCAGGTCGGGGCGATCGAGATCGGGGCGCGACTTCAGGAAGGCGCCGCTCTCCAGGAACTGCTGGCGGCCCAAGCCCTTGCCGAACAGCATGTAGTTCAAGCCCACGCCCAGCTTGTTCAGGCCCTTGTTGGCCGAATAGGCGGTCTTGAGGTTCTTGGCGGTCCACGAGACGCAGACGTCCAGGTGATCCTGCAGGTTGGCGGCCGACGCCCTTGGACTCGTGGACGACCGCGACCCCCTGGGCCTTTAGCTCATCGGGCGCGCCGACGCCCGACAGCTGCAGGATGTGCGGCGACTGCACCGCGCCGGCGCTGAGCAGCACCTCGGCGTCGGCATAGGCGACCTTGCGCTCGCCGCCCTTGCCCACGACGTACTCGACGCCGATGGCGCGACGCTTCTCGATCAGGATGCGGGTGGTGCGCGCCTCGGTCACGCAGGTCAGGTTCGGCCGCGACAGCGCCGCCGACAGATAGGCCATCGCCGCGCTCCAGCGCTTGCCGTCGCGGATCGTCAGGTCGTAGGGGCCGAAGCCCTCCTGCTGGAAGCCGTTGAAATCCTTGGTCGTCTTGTGGCCCGCCTGGCGGCCCGCCTCGATCAGGGCGCTGTAGAAGGGGCTGTCGGACTCGCCCTTCGACACGTGCAGCGGCCCCTTGTCGCCGTGATAGGCGTCGCCGCCGCCGTGGTGGGTTTCCGAACGCTTGAAGTACGGCAGCACCTCGGCGTAGGACCAGCCGGTCAGGCCCATCTGCCGCCACTGGTCGTAGTCGCGCGCGTGGCCGCGAATATAGATCATGCCGTTAATCGCCGAGGAGCCGCCCAGGCCCCTGCCGCGCGGCCACCAGAGCTTGCGGTTATCGAGATGGGGTTCGGCCTCGGTCCAGAAGCCCCAGTTCTGTTCGCCCTTGTCCTTGATCAGCTGGCCCACGCCGGCCGGCATCTTGACCAGGATCGAGGTGTTCTTGCCGCCGGCCTCCAGCAGCAGCACCTTGACGTTCGGATCCTCGGTCAGGCGAGCGGCCAGGACGCAGCCGGCCGAACCGGCGCCGATGACGACGTAATCAAAGCGTTCGCTGGCCATGGCCCCGACGCCCTCCCTCGAAGGTTATCATTGTTAAGGCGAGAGTGATCCGGCTTTCGCCTGGGCGCAAGACGTGCCGCGACGGAACATCGAAACCCGGAAAACGCGAGTCTCGCATTTTAACTCAACTCGAAACCTGATATATTCGACCTATGGATGAACGGGCAGCGGCGCACCGCACCCTCCCGCCGTGTGGAACGACGCCTCCGGCATGGCGGGTCTTCCCGTGTTGGCCCTCCCGCGCGGGAAGCGGGAGCGCCGCCTTGCGATCCCCCCAAGCAGCAGGCGGCGCTCCCATCGGCGACCTGACCTAGCCCTCGACGACCTTCAGGTCCCGGGCGTAGCGCTTCCAGTTCTCGACATAGTGCAGGGCCGAGGCCTGCAGGATCATGGCGTGCTGCTCGCCGATCTCGCGCACGATCTTGCCCGGCGCCCCGACCACCATCGAGTTGTCGGGAATCTCCTTGCCTTCGGTGATCAGGGCCCCGGCGCCGATCAAGCAGTTCTTCCCGATCCTGGCGACCGTTCAGCACGATCGCCCCGATTCCGATCAGCGAGCCGTCGCCGATCGTGCAGCCGTGCAGCATCACCATGTGACCAATGGTCACGTTGGCCCCGATGGTCAGCGGCGAGCCAAGATCAGTGTGAAGCACCGAGCCGTCCTGGACGTTGCTGTTCTCGCCGATCCGGATCGGATCGTTGTCGCCGCGCGCCACCGCGCCCCACCATATACTGGCATTCTTCTCCAGAATTACGTTCCCCATCACGGTTGCGCTGGGCGCAATCCAGTATTCGCCGCGCGGCGGCAGCGCCGGAATTGTCTCTCCCAGGGAATATACAGTCATCCGTACACCTCATTTCTTTCCCGCGATTTCAAAATTAACGACCCGGAAACCATGTCACCGCCATTGTAGTCGGGCGATTCGAGAGGGAACATTCCTCCAGCGGGAAATCGCCCTCCTATCGTGACGGGCCGGGACGGTGACGCCCCTGCTCGCCCGCTGACGAAGACGAGGTGTCGCTCTTGGCGTTTCGGCGTACAGCACCGTCCCCGACCATCCCTCAAGGGGGAAGCTCTCCCGAGCCGCCTCGCCGCGCACGCGGCTTCGTTCAAATTCAGCTCACCGCCAAGGACGACGCCTCACGGCCTCGTCCTTTTTTCATGCCCGAATGGAGGCTTTGATGACCAAGCGAGCCCTGAAGCGGATGGCGCGCGAAGGCGCGTACGAGACCGACCAATATGACGACGCCAAGGTGCGTCGCCTGCCTGTCGATCACCGCGCCGGCTGGTCGCCCCTGCCTCAGGAAGGCGGCGCGAGAGGGGATAGTCGGGACCAGAGCTATCTCAAGACGATAAAACCGAAATCGCCTGGTCAGGCCGAGTTGATGGAGGCGATCGACTCCAAGAACCTGGTCATGGCCCTGGGCCCGGCCGGCACCGGCAAGACCTACATCGCCATCTCGAAGGCTGTGGAGGCCCTCGAAGCCGGCCGCGTCAGCCGCATCGTGCTGTCGCGCCCCGCCGTGGAGGCCGGCGAGTCGATCGGCTACCTGCCCGGCGACATGGAAGACAAGCTGGCCCCCTATCTGCGCCCGCTCTACGACGCCCTGACCGATCGCCTGTCGGTCAAGCGGATGCGGGCGCTGATGGCCGAGGGCGCCATCGAGATCGCCCCGGTCGGCTTCATGCGCGGCCGCACGCTGAACAACGCCTTCGTGGTGATCGACGAGGCCCAGAACTGCACCTACATGCAGCTGAAGATGCTGCTGACGCGCCTGGGCTGGCACTCGACCATGGTGGTGACGGGCGATCCCAACCAGTCCGACCTCTTGCCTGGGATTTCGGGCCTGGCCGATGTGGCCGCCCGGTTCGAGGCGGTGTCCAACATCGCCGTCGTGCGCTTGGCAGACCGCGACATCGTCCGCCACCCGCTGGTGGCCGAGATGCTGGGGGTGCTGTAATTTCGTAACAGCGGTTTGAACTGAAGGCTTGAGTTTTGGGCGGTCGGACGTGCAAGGTCCGGCCGCCTTAATCGTTTTTTGGACATGTTCATGGCCGACTCGACCGCGCCACGCACGGAATTGACCCTCAGAGGGGTCCTCCTCGGCGTCGCCATCACCCTCGTCTTCACCGCCGCGCAAGTCTATCTGGGCCTCAAGGTCGGCCTGACCTTCGCCACCTCGATCCCCGCCGCCGTCATCTCGATGGCCCTGCTGCGGGCCTTCAAGACCTCGACCATCCAGGAGAACAACATCGTCCAGACGATCGCGTCCGCGGCCGGGACGCTGTCGTCGGTGATCTTCGTCCTGCCGGGTCTGCTGATGATCGGCTGGTGGTCGAACGTGCCGTTCCTGCCCACCTTCGGCGGCCTGCGCCGTCGGCGGCATCCTGGGCGTGATGTACACCATCCCCCTGCGCCGGGCCCTGGTCACCAATTCGAACCTCCCCTACCCCGAAGGCGTCGCCGCCGCCGAGGTGCTGAAGGTCGGAACCGGCTCGCGCGAAGGCGCCGCCGAGGGCAAGGCCGGCCTGGTCGCCGTGACCATGGGCGACCATCGCCTCGGCCGCCTTCGGCGACCCTGGCCGCCGCCAAGCTGTTCGCCGCCGAGGTCGCCGGCTACTTCAAGACCGGCGTCGGCGCGACCGGCCTGGGGGCCTCCAGCTCGCTGGCCCTGATGGGCGCGGGCCACCTGATGGGCATCACCGTCGGCGTCGCCATGTTCGCCGGCCTGTTCATCGCCTGGGCCATCCTGGTGCCGATCCTGACGGCCGCCACCCCGATGCCCGACGCGGATGCGGCCACCCACGCCCTGACCGTCTGGAGCACCCAGGTCCGCTTCCTGGGCGACCGGCGTCATCGGCGCCGCCGCTATCTGGACCCTGGCCAAGCTGGTCGGTCCGATCGCCGCCGGCCTGAAGTCGGCCTTCGCCGCCGCCAAGGCCCGCAAGAGCGGCGGCGGCGACCTGCCGCGCGTCGAGCAGGACATGCCGATCGGCATCGTCGGCCTCGTCTCGCTGATCCTGATGGCCCCCGCGGGATGGTTCCTGGCCCACTTTCTGGCCGGCGGCCCGATCGTCAGCCTGGCGGTCCCTCTGGTCGCCATCGGCATCGGCTATCTGATCGTCGCCGGCCTGCTGGCCGCCGCGGTCTGCGGCTACATGGCCGGCCTGATCGGCTCGTCCAACAGCCCGGTCTCCGGCATCGCCATCCTGACCGTGCTGGGCGCCTCGCTGATGGTCGGCGTGGCCGGCCGCGGCCTGATCGGCCCCGACGTCACCAAGGCCCTGGTCGCCTTCGCCCTCTATGTCACCACCTGCGTCCTGGCCGTGGCCGTGGTCGCCAACGACAACCTGCAGGATCTGAAGACCGGCCAGCTGGTCGACGCCACCCCGTGGAAGCAGCAGGTCGGCCTGGTGATCGGCGTCGTCTCGGGCGACCGTCGTCATTCCGTTCGTGCTGGAGCTGCTCAACCGCTCGAATGGCTTCGCCGGCGCGCCGAACCTGCAGGCGATCTCCGACCAGCCGCTGGCCGCGCCGCAAGCCACCCTGATCTCGACCCTGGCCAAGGGCGTGCTGGGCGGCGACCTGAATTGGACCCTGCTGGGCGTCGGCGACCCTGATCGGCCTGGCGCTGGTGGCCGTCGACACGATCCTGCGCAAGACCAGCAGCGGCCGCTACAGCCTGCCGCCGCTGGGTGTCGGCCTGGCCATCTACCTGCCCAGCTCGGTCACGGCCCCGGTCGTGGTCGGCGCCGTGGCCGGCTGGCTGTTCGAGAAGATCGTCGCCAAGGACCGCGCCGCCGAGCCAGCCAAGCGCCTGGGCGTCCTGATCGCCTCGGGCTTCATCGTCGGCGAGAGCCTGTTCAACGTGGCCCTGGCCCTGCTGATCGTCACGACCAACAAGGGCGAGCCCCTGGCCCTGCCCTTCGCCCCGCCCGAGCACATCGGCATGATCCTGTCCTTGATCGCCGCGGCGATCGTGGTCGTCGGCCTCTACCGCTGGGCCCGCAAGGCCGGCGCGAAGGCGATGGAGGCCTAGGGCTTCGGCCAACGTGCATAGAGAGAGCCCCGGAAGGTCCCGCCTTCCGGGGCTTTTCTTTGGGCGCAACCAGCGCCCCCTCCGTCTCGCCGCTTCGCGTCGATCCACCTCCCCGCTCCGCGAGGGAGGGGACGCTATGCCGGTCTCACCACCGTGAACACCACCTCCCGCCGACCGCGATAGCCCAGCGAACTCGTAGAGCCCGATCGCCGTGGCGTTGTCGGCGTAGCTGTGCAGGAAGGCCCTGTCGCCTCGCGCCAGGATCCTGGCCGTCACCTCGCGTAGCAGCCGGGCGGCGTAGCCCCGGCCGCGATGGTCGGGATGGACGCAGACGCCGCTGGCCTCGGTATAGCCGTCGGGCCGCATCCGCTCGCCGGCCATGGCGACCAGCTGGCCGGCGACGCGAACGCCGATGAACGCGCCCAGCTGATGGGTGCGGGCGAAGAACGGGCCGGGTCGGGTCAGGGTCGCCAGGGCCAGCATCTCGGCCGCGTCGGCGTCGCCCAGGCTCAGCATGTCGAAGGGAACGTCCCAGGCGGGGGCCACGGTCTCGGCCACCATCTGCAGGCAGACGGCGCTGGAGACGACCTCGGTCCCGGGAATGGGCGGCGGCGCGGCCAGCTCGACCAGGCCGACCGGTCCCATGGCGCGCACGAGGTCGCCCAACGCCGCCAGGTATTCCGGGCGCTCGTCGGGCGTGGCGGCGAAAAGTCCGTATTCGGGCCGCATCCGGATCGCGACGCCATGGCGAACCGCGAGGTCGGCCTGCCGTCCGTTCAGCGCGGCCCAGACCGGGCGATCGAGGATGTGGGCGCTCATGACGCCATTGAAGCGGGACAATAGGCGGCGATCAACGGCTTGACTGGCTGCCGCGCCGCCCAAGCTCGTATCCATCGGTCCTCGCCCGAGCCAACGAGAGACGAGATGCCAGCCGCGCGCCCCAGGGTCAGTCAAAAGAGGCCGTTCGGGCAGAACTACGCCTTCGTGGTCGCCGGGACGATCTTCCTGGCCCTCATGGCGGCCGCCGCCCTGCGGGCCGCGCCCGGCGTGCTGATGCTGCCGCTGGAGAAGGCGTTCGGCTGGGACCGCGCCTCGATCTCCCTGGCCGCTGCCGTCGGCATCTTCCTCTACGGCCTGACCGGTCCCTTCGCGGCCGCCCTGATGAACTCCTTCGGACTGCGCAAGACCGTGAGCCTGGCGCTGCTGCTGATGGCGGTCTCAACGGGCCTCTCGGCGTTCATGACCGCCTCCTGGCAGTATGTCGCCACGTGGGGCGTGCTGGCGGGCCTTGGCAGCGGCGCGGTGGCCATGGTGCTGGGCGCGACGGTGGTCAATCGCTGGTTCGTCGCCCGGCGCGGCCTGATGCTGGGCCTGCTGACGGCCTCGACGGCGACGGGCTCGCTGATCTTCCTGCCCGGCATGGCCTTCATCGCCGAGCAGGGCGGCTGGCGTCCCGTGGTGCTCACCATCGCGCTGGCCTGCCTGATCCTGGCGCCGTTGACCTGGCTGCTGATCCCCGAGCGGCCGAAGGATGTCGGCCTGAAGCCGTTCGGCGCGCCGGACGACTATGTTCCCCCGCCCCCGATCAACGCCGGCGGCGACCTTGACCTACGCCTTCCAGGCCCTGGGACGCGCGGCCAGGATCAGGACCTTCTGGCTGCTCTTCCTGGGCTTCTTCATCTGCGGGCTGACGACGAACGGCCTCGTCGGCGTGCACATGATCGCCTTTTGCGGCGACCGGGGCATGCCCGAGGTCAAGGCCGCGGGCCTGCTGGCGCTGATGGGGCTGTTCGACCTGTTCGGGACCACCGCCTCCGGCTGGCTCACCGATCGCTACGACAGCCGCAAACTGCTGTTCGTCTACTACAGCCTGCGCGGGCTCTCGCTGATCTACCTGCCCTTTTCGGACTTCTCGGTGGTCAGCCTGTCGGCCTTCGCGGTGTTCTACGGCCTGGATTGGATCGCCACGGTGCCGCCGACGGCGCGCTTGGCGACGGAAGCGTTCGGCGACCGCGACGGCCCGATCGTGTTCGGCTGGATCGCCGCCAGCCACCAGCTGGGCGCGGCGACGGCGGCCATCGGGGCGGGCGTCATTCGCGCCAGCCAGGGCCAGTATTTCGACGCCTTCATCATCGCCGGAACGGCGGGCCTGGTGGCCGGCGTCGCCTCGTTGATGATCCGCAAGACGGTGGCGACCGGGGCCGCCACGGCCTAGACGCATTTTCTGACGACGAACCAGCGTCCACTTCGTCGGGAAATGCTCTAAACCTCCGCCATGCAGTATCTCGTCCTCGTCAGCCGCGACCTCGACACCTACGCCAACGACGACTTCGTTCCGCGCCTGGAGGCCGAGGCCAAGGCCGCGCGGGGGCTGTATCAGCAGGGCTTCATCCGGCAGATCTGGCTGCGGGACGACAAGCCCGGCGCCTGCCTCATCCTGGAGGCGGACAGCGAAACGGCGGCGCGGGACGGGCTGAACGCCCTTCCCCTGCTCGCCGCCGGCATGCTGCGGATCGATGTGCTGACCCGCCTGCTCCCCTATCGGGGCTTCGCCTGAGAAGGTTCTAGTCCAGGTCTTCGCCCAGGATGGCCATCTCGAACATGAACGAGCCGTCCTCGTCCTCGTCCTGGAAGACCACGCCGATGAACTCGCCGGCGACTTCGACCTCGGCCGAGTCCTTCTGCTTGGGGCGCGGCTTCACCTGGATGTGCGGATTGCCGAAGGTTCGCTTCAGGTGCTTTTCGATCTTGGCGACGGTCGTGGCGTCCACGGGAAATCCCGTTCTTAGCTAGAGCGCCCGGGGCGCGTCATCGGGGCGAAACTAGCGCCCGTCGCGAGAACGGCAAGCCGCTTCCGGCGGAAGAGGTGTGGACGTGGCCGCTCTCGGCCGCCGAAAAGGCCGCGCGGAGCCGCGCGAAAACTCGCTGGGGTCCAGACAAGGTTGAGCCCCGGCGGCGATCCGCGGCCGGGGCTCAGGTCCGCCCACTAGGTCGGGGGGCGTAGGGGGCGGGACACAGGATTAACGCCGTCCCCCGAACACGGTTCCGCGTCAGCGCGCGGGCGGCGTCAATTTGATCTCGAAAACCTTCGGCCACAGCTTGCCGGTGACGAACAGCCGGTCGCCGGCCGCGTCGTAGGCGATGCCGTTCAGCACGTCGTCGCGCTGGCCGCTGACGCCCGCCTCCTTGAGCAGGCCAGCCAGCTCGATCCAGCCCAGGACGTGGCCGGTCGTGACGTCGATGCGGGCGATGCGAGGTCGTCTGCCAGATGTTGGCCAGCAGCTCGCCCTTCACCCACTCCAGCTCGTTGAGATTGCGCACGGGCACGCCGTTGTCGGTCACCTCGATCCGGCCCGTCTCCTTCAAGGTCTCGGGGTCCAGGAAACGGATGAACGAGGTGCCGTCGCTCATCATCAGCCGCTTGTCGTCGCGGGTCAGGGCCCAGCCCTCGCCCGGATAGCTGAACTCGCCGACCTTCTCGAAGGTGTCGATGTCGTAGATGAAGCCGAGCTCGTTGGTCCAGGTCAGCTCGTACAGGCGGTTCTTCCAGTCGACGATCCCCTCGCCGAAGTAGCGGGAGTCGATCAGGCGCTCCTGTTCGGAAAAGCCCGTCTCCAAGTTCCATTTGCGGATGAACGAGCGGCCGGCCAGGCCCGTGCTCTCGAACATGAAGCCGTCGCGATAGAACAGGCCCTCGGTGAAGGCCGCGGTGTCGTGGGGATAGCTGCGCACGACCGCATAGCCGCCGACCGGGGCCGAGGCCCGGACCGGCGCGGCCAGGCCAAGGCACAGCGCGGCGCACAGCAGCAGCCCGCCAAGACGCATGGGTCGAACGCTCAACTCAGATATCGTAGTCGCCGGAATAGACCATCTCGGCCAGGGTGTGATCCATGGTCTTGGCCGGTTCGTCGCAGGTCGGGCAGTTGACCAGGCGCGCGGGAACGCCCGCCGCCGTGCAGTGGGCGGGCACCGGCCGCAGCACCACCGAGCCCGAGGCGATCTTGGCGTAGTCGCCGACGGTGATGTTGCCCAGCACCTTGGCCCCTGCGCCAAGCAGGACGCCCTTGCCGATCTTGGGGTGGCGATCGCCGCGCTCGGCGACCGGTGCCGCCCAGGGTCACGCCATGCAGCATCGAGACGTCGTCGCCGACCACGGCGGTCTCGCCGATTACGATGCCGGTGCCGTGGTCGATGAAAACGCCCTTGCCAATGCGGGCGGCGGGATTGATGTCGACCTGGAAGACCTCGCTGGATCGGCTCTGCAGGTAGAAGGCCAGGGTCTCGCGGCCCTGGTTCCACAGCCAGTGCGACACGCGGTGGGTCTGCAGGGCCAGGAAGCCCTTGAAGAACAGGAACGGCTGGACATAGCCCTTGCAGGCGGGATCGCGCTCGAACACCGCCTTGAGGTCGGCCTCGGCCGCCTCGACGATGGCCGGATCGCTCCGGAAGGCGTCCGCGGCGAATTCGCGCGCCGTCATGGCCCGCATCTCCTGGTCGCCCAGCTTGCGCGCCAGCTGGAACGTCAGGGCGTCGGCCAGATTGTCGTGGCTGAGGATCACCGCGTTGAGCAGCGAGGCCAGGGCCGGCTCGGCCTTGGCCGCGTGTTCGGCCTGGTTGCGCAGGGCGATCCAGACGGGTGTCTCCGTCTCGGAGGTCACCACTTCCAAGTGCTTGGCCATCGGGCTCTCCCTTCCCTGCCGCGCCGTACATAGAGCATTTTCAGAGAAATGCTTCATCGAGACTAACGCGCGCGTCAGCCCAGAAGGCGCGCCGCCAGATCGGCGGGCAGCTCGCCCAGAAAGGCCATATGGTGCGTCCTGAGCAATAACGCCACCGTCAATGCGTCGGGCATGTGGCCGGCGACCGCGGCATCCAGCGCCTCGCGGAACGGGACGCGGGCCACGGCCAGGTCCTCGGTCTCGTCCGGCGCGGTGTCGGTGGGCGAAAGATCCATGGCCAGGAAGCCATAGGCCACCTCGTCGGTCACCGAGTTGGAAAGCTCCATCCGCAGGATCCGCCGCCAGTCGCCCGCCCGAAGGCCCACCTCCTCGGCCAGTTCGCGCTTGGCGACCGTCCAGGGGATCCTCGCCGTGCGGCGCGCCGCCCTCGGGCAGCTCCCAGCTGTAATTGGCCAGGGAGAAGCGGTTCTGGCCCACCAGGGTCACCGTCCCGTCGGCGTGCAGCGGCACGATCGCGATCGCCTGGTTCTTGAAGCCGACCTTGCCGTACAGCGCCGGGCGTCCCGTCGGCGCGATCGCCTGGTATTCGGTGACCGTGATCCACGGATTGTCGTAGACGACCTGGCTCGAGGCGACGCCCCAAGGCTTTCCGTGCGGCTTCAGCCAGGCGGGCTTTTCGGTCATCATCACTCCAAACTTCGAGCGCCGCGCGGGTTTATCGACCGCGCCCGGTTCCATCGCGGCCGCGCAAGGCCTACCTGATCGGCCTTACAACGCTCCAAAGCCCATGAGGAGACCGTCTTGGCCGGTTCCGTTCCCCCCGCTCCCGAATTCGGCGAAACCCTGCCGGTCGAGACCTCGCCCGAGACCGTCGCCTTCCTGGCCCGCCGCCGCTCGGCCAGCGCCATGAGCCTGGCCGCGCCGGGACCGGACAAGACCCAGTTGGCCGACCTGCTGCGCCTGGCCGTGCGCGTGCCCGATCACGGCAAGCTAGCGCCCTGGCGCTTCATCGTGCTCGAGGGCCCCGACAAGGACGTCTTCGCCGAACGGATCGCCGCCCTGGCCGCCAGCCAGGCCAATCCCGCCAAGGCGACCGCCGCTTTGCGCAAGCTGAACAATCCGCCGGTCTGCGTGGCCGTGATCTCCCGCCATCTGCCCGGCGAGATCCCGGAGTGGGAGCAGCGCCAGAGCGCCGCCGCGGTCTGCCACCAGCTGCTTCTGGCCGCCTCGGCCCTGGGCTGGGGGGCCAACTGGATCACCGACTGGTACAGCTACGATCCGCGCGCCCTCGACATCCTGGGCTGCGGCCCCGACGAGAAGGTGGCCGGCTTCATCTATATCGGCGACCCCGACCGAGCAGCCGCAGGAGCGCCAGCGCCCCGACGCCGCCGCCCTCACCAGCCGCTGGAGCCCGAACTAGGGCTCGGGCGTTGTGAGCGTGAGCACGAGAGGAGCAATCGATGGCCAGACGCAAGGATCCCTGGACGGCGCTGGCCTTCGACAGCTGGGCCCTGGGCCTGGAGGCGTCGACCGTCATCGGCCTGCGGATGATGAAGCTGGCGGCGGGCGGCGCGGCCGCCCAGGCCGAGGCCCAGCTGATGGTCGGCGAGAAGGTCGCCGCGGGCCTGGCCTTGTCGATGCAGGCCGCCACAGGACAGCTTGGCGTCACGGGCCCCGCCATCGCCTCGGGCTCCCTCGCTCACCTGCGCCGCAAGGTGCGCGCCAACCGGAAGCGGTTGAGCAAGGGTGAGCCCCGAACGCCCTCCGGCCTAAGCGTCGACCTCCGCCGCCAGGCCCAGGCGCGCTTGCACCGTCTTAACGTAGGTCGGCCCGACCGGCACGGCGACGCCATCGCGCAGCACCAGGGAGATCAGCCCCTTGCCCAGGCGATGCACCGCCTCGACGCGGTCGGGACTGACGAAGGCCGAGCGGTGGACGCGGATCATCTTGGCCGGATCCAGGGCTTGCTCCAGCGCGCTCATGGTGATGCGGTGGATGTGGCTGCGCGTGGGGGTATGCAGCATCACATAGTCCTTGGCCGCCTCGATCCAGTCGATGTCGCTGATCGCCACGCGCACATGGCCATGGCGGGTCGCCACCCAGATCCCGTCGATGTCGCTCTCGCGCGCCGGACCGGCCTCGACCTGGGCGTAGGCGCGTTGCTGGGCGCGGCGGCGGCGGGCCCGCTCCACCGCCTGTCGCAGGCGGTCGAAGCGCACGGGCTTGAGCAGATAGTCCGCGGCCTCCACGGCGAAGGCGTCGGCGGCATAGGCCTCGAAGGCGGTGACGAACACGATCTCCGGCCGCCCCTCCGGCGGCAGTTCGGACGCCAGCGCCAGACCGCTCAGCTCGGGCATCTGGATGTCCAGCATCACCAGGTCCGGGGTCAGCGCCGCGATCGCGCTCGCCGCCTCGCGGCCGTTGCGGGCCACGCCGACCAGCCGGGCGTCGGGGATCTGGGCGAACAGGGCGGTGAGCCGCTCCAGGGCGGCGGGCTCGTCATCGACCAGCAGGACTTTCAACGTCATCACGCCACCTTCGCCTGAGCCGCCTCGAACCGGAGGGGCATGCGCACCAGAACCTCGAACCCGCGCTCGCGCGGCGCGGCCCGCAGATGGCCCTGGTCGCCGAACAGCACCTCCAGCCTCTGCCGCACGTTGTTCAACCCGACGCCCATGCCCGCGGCCGGCTGATCGCAGGGCTCGCCGTCGTCCTCGACCACCACGATCAGGTCCTCGCCCTCTCGCGACACCTCCAGGCCGATGGTGACCGGGCGGCTGGTCCGGGCCACGCCGTGCTTGATGGCGTTCTCGATCAGCGGCTGCAGGATAAAGCTGGGAATGAGGGCGCCGCGCAGGGCGTCGGGACAGGCGAACGACACGCCCAGCCGGTCGCGGAACCGCACGCTCTCTATCTCCAGATAGGCCTGCAGGGCGGCCAGCTCGTCCTCCAGCGGGATCATCGCCTGCGGATCGGCCGCCAGGGTCAGGCGCAGGAAGTCGGCCAGGCGCGCCAGCATCGACTCCGCCTCCTCGTTGCTGCCGGTGATCACCGACGAGGAGACCGCGTTCAGGGTGTTGAACAGGAAGTGCGGATTGAGCTGATAGCGCAGGGCCGCCAGCCGCGCGGCGTTGGCCTGGGCCTCGGCGGCAAGGGCCTGGGCGCGGGCGTTGGCCAGCTGACGCTCGCGCTCACGGGCCACGCGGGTGGCGATCATCATCAGGAACAGGGCCCCCAGCAGGGCGAACATCCAGGCCGCGACCAGGAACTGGCTGACGCCGCGAACCGCCAGCGTGCGTAGCGTGGGATGCACGCCGTCCAGCGCCATCCGCACCGGGGGCGACCGATCAGCAGATCAAGGGCGGCCAAGGCCAGGGCCGCGCCGGCCACCGTCGGCAACAGGGTGGCGAACCCAACCGTCCCCTCCTGGCGCGAGGTCCGCGCGGCGCGGCGATAGACGAGGATGGACAGCAGCGCCCCGGCCAAGCCGAACAACGCGTAGCTGATCGACAGCCCCGCTGGCGGCGCTTGGCCGGACACCAGGTACGGCAGGCCGAAGAGCAGGGTGTCCAGGCCCCAGACGCCCAGAACCAGCAGGGCCGCCTGCCTGGAAAAATCGGAACCCGCGCCGAGATCGATGTCCTTCATGGCGTCAGTCTAGCCCATGACGCGGCCGACGCAGACCGTCTCCGGCGCGCAAGGGTCGGGCTTCGTCGCTCGGCCGCCGCTCCGGTCGCGCCGGTCGCGCGACGCCTGACGCCGGGCGGAACGCGGAAGAAGATGCAAGCCGCCCTTCCGGACAGCCGGGCGCGTGTCCTTGCCCTCATAGGGGCGCGCGGTCGGCCAGCCTTCCAATCGGAATGTCCGGAAGGGTCGCTGTTCTCGTCTGAGACCGCCGCGCCTCAACCCCACAGTCGGCGCGGCGGGCGCGGGATCAGCCCCGTCCGCGATAGGGCGCCACGCCCTGGTCGGGAACCCAGAGGCCCTCCGGCGCCGGGCCGGTCTGCCAGAAGACGTCGATCGGGATGCCGCCGCGCGGATACCAGTAGCCGCCGATGCGCAGCCAGCGCGGCTGGGCGATCTCGACGATCTTGCGCGCCACCTTGACCGTGCAGTCCTCGTGGAACGAGCCGTGGTTGCGGAAGCTGGTCAGGTAGAGCTTCAGCGACTTGCTCTCGATCAGCCAGTCGCCCGGCGCGTAGTCGATCACGAGATGCGCGAAGTCGGGCTGGCCGGTGACGGGGCACAGCGAGGTGAATTCCGGCGACCACGAACCGCGCCAGATACAGCACGTCGCTCTGCGGATTGGGCACGCGCTCGAGGATCGCGGCCTCGGGGCTGTCGGGCGCGTCGACGACGCGGCCCAGTTGGGTGACGTTTAGATCGGTCATCGGCGCGATTTAGGCCTCGCGGGCCCGGGAGACAAGCCGCGCGCGGCCGGCTACAAGGTCTCGAACAAGCGTTTGACGCGAACGATCAGGGAGGATGCGATGCTGGGGCGGGACTTCGACGGCTTCACGGTGGTGATCACTGGCGCCTCCACCGGCCTTGGCCGGGCGATCGCGGTCGAGACCGCACGGCGCGGCGCGGCCCTGGTCGTCGTCAACTACGCCCGCAGCGCCGAGGAGGCCGAGGAGACGGGCCGCCTGGTGGAGGCGCAGGGGGCCAAGGCCGCGCTGGTCCAGGGCGACGTCGCCAGTGACGAGGACTGCCGCAAGATCGCCGCGGCCGCCGACGCCTCGAGCCGCATCGACGCCCTGTTCAACAACGCCGGTATCACCAAGTTCGCCCCCAACCACGCCGATCTCGACGCGGTGAACGCCGAGGACTTCCTGCGGCTCTATTCGGTCAACGTCGTCGGCGCCTTCCAGATGGTTCGCGCCGCCCGGTCGCTGCTGGAGGCCGCGCCCGCCCCCGGGGCCGTGGTCAACACCGCCTCGATCGCCGGGGTCATGGGCAACGGCTCATCGGTGCCCTACGCCGCCTCGAAGGGAGCGATGACCACCATGACCCTGTCCCTGGCCCGCGCCTTGGCTCCGCGCATCCGAGTCAACGCGATCTGTCCGGGCTTCATCGACACGCCCTGGTTCGGCAAGGCCATGGAGCCCGAACGGATCGAGCGCCTGCGAACCGGAGCGGCCGCCGCAGCCCCGCTGAAGGTCGCCTCCACCGCCGAGGATGTCGCCGGCGCGGCGGTCTTCCTGGCCTCTCCCGCCTCCAGACACGTCACGGGCGAGACCCTGCTGGTCGACGCGGGCCTGCACTTGGGGCGCCGCCAGCCTGGGCATGCGCTGACCAGACGGCCGGAGCGAGCCGCAAACTGGCGACCACCGCGCCACAGGACAAGCGGGATTCGCTTTTCCGCCGCCTGTTGCGGATATGCGTCCATTCTGCAGCAAAATCGTCACACCGCGCCCAAACTTTAGGCGCGCGGCAACCCTTCTCGCTGGCGCTTTGCCCCCCTCGATTGCAACTAAGGACACGTCCACGGTTAATCGACCGGGGACGCAAATGCGCTTGCAGGCGCGTCGGGGCTCGGGATCCAACCCGGGAGACGACACAAAGAAGGGGATAAACCAATGAAAGTCACGAAGATCGCGCTCGCCGCCGCCGCGGCCACGGTCGCTCTGAGCGGCGCCGCGATGGCCGAGGAGCTGAAGCTCTCCTACAACCTCGGCGCGACCAGCGACTACGTCTTCCGCGGCGTGAGCCAGACCCAGGAAGATCCGGCGATCCAGGGCGGCATCGACGCCACCTACGGCATCGGCTACGCGGGCGTCTGGGCCTCGAACGTCGACTTCGGCGCGGATGACCCGACCGCCGAGATCGACCTGTACGCCGGCGTCCGTCCGACCATCGGCGACACCTCGCTGGACCTGGGCGTGCTGTACTACGGCTACGTCGAGGACAAGGGCATCCCCGGCTCGTACAGCTATGTCGAGCTGAAGGCCGCCGCCTCGCGCACCTTCGGTCCGGCCACCCTGGGCGCGGCCGTCTACTACTCGCCGGAATATCCGGGTGAAGGCGGCAACGCGACCTACGTCGAAGCCAACGCCGCCATGCCGATCGCGCCGAAGCTGACCCTGTCGGGCGCCGTCGGCCACCAGGCCATCGAGAACTACAAGAACTACAACACCTGGAACGTCGGCGTGAGCTACGCCCTGACCGACAAGCTGTCGGCGGACCTGCGCTACCACGACACCGACGAACACAACCTCGGCAAGATCTACGACAGCCGCGTCGTGGTCAGCCTGAAGGCCGCCTTCTAAGGCAGCCTGTCCAAGGTTGGATTTAGGGAAGCCGCCCCGGTTCGCCGGGGCGGCTTTTCCTTAGGCCGCTGGCCCCTGGGCGGCCGCATCAGAAGGACGGCCACGAACACCACCGCCGTCACCGCCGCGAACAGCTCGAAGGTCGGAGAGAAGCCGCCCAGCCGGTCGCGCATGGCCCCGGCGATGAATGGGCCCGCCGCCGAGACCGCCCCGACCAGGCAGGTCAGGGAAAAGAGCTCCAGATTGCTCTGGCGGCCGTAATAGTTCAGCAGCAGCACGGTGACCGCCAGCACCGTCAGGCCAAAGCCGACGCCCGTGCCGATGGCGTAGACCAGCATCAGCGCCGGGGTCGCGGCCTTGGCCAGGGCCAGCAGGCCGACGACCAGCATCCCCTGAGCGAAGACCAGCAGCCAACGCGGATCGACCCGGTCGCCCAGCGCGCCGCCGGCCAGGCGAGCCAGGGTCTGCATCAGGGAACTCCAGGCTCAGCATCTTGGCGGCCAGGGCTCCGGACGCGACCGCCGCCACGCCGGCCGCCACGCCCAGCTCCGTGAGATGGCTCACCGAGACGCTGGCCACGGTCACCCCGACCAGCAGGTGGCTGAAATAGGCCGCGACCAGCACATAGAACTGCGGCGTGCGCAGGGCCTGGGGAACGGTCCACTCATGGGCGGTGCGGTAGACGCGGGCGTTGGCCGGCGCTTGCCGGGCCTCCTGCTCGACCTCGACATCAACCTCGTGCGCGGCCTGAGCCAGCCATTTCGAGCCGCCAACCATCAGGGCGCAGACCAGACCCACCAAGGCCGAGAGCGCCGCTTGGACGATCCAGTACTGCCGCCAGTCGCCGCCGCTGGCAACCCATCAGGCTGAGCGCCATCCACGGTCCGGCCGCGCCGCCCAGCGAGCCGAAGGTGAAATAGATCCCGAACGGCAGGGCGCGCTTCTTGAACAGCGACGACAGCACGTGCGTGCCGGGGATCAGGGCCGCCATCTGGAAGCCGACGCCACACGCCGCCGCGCCGACATAGTAGCTCGCCAGGCTCTCGGCGTTGGCGATGCCAAAGAAGCCGCCGGCCAGCACCGCCGCGCCCAGCAGCAGGGGCAACCCCGCACGCCGATCCGCCGGATCAGGATCGCCGGGAGCCAAGACGAGGCGCCGGTGAACACGCCCAGCACCGAAAAGCCCAGGAACGCCTTCTCGAAGCTCCATTTCAGCTCGCCGATCATCGCCGGCAGCACGACGCCGAGCGAGCCATAGGTCGAGGCGGTGATCAGGAAGAGCAGCAGGCTGAACGCCGCCAGCAACAGCCAGGGGCGGAAGCGAGAATCGGCCATTATGCTCCCTCCTCACCCGCAAGGCGGGGGAGGTGGCGCGACGCGAAGCGTCGTGACGGAGGGGGCGTCGCAGCGGCCCGCGCCCCCTCCACCGCTTCGCGGTCCCCCTCCCCGTTGCACGGGGGAGGAGTGAGGTCGGTCATCACGTGCATCAGAACGTCCGCTTCAGGGTGGCTCGCCATTCCCTGCCCTTCCCCGGCAAGGCGCCCAGGTTGGCGTAGGTGTCGGCGTCGGGGGTGAAATAGAACTTGTCGAACAGGTTATCGACATTGAACGACAGGGTGTAAGCCCCCCGGGTCACGAACGCCGAGGCGTTGACGACTTCATAGCTCGGATAGCGCACCGCGTTCTGGACCGTGCCCGCCGTGCGGCCGACATGGCTGACGCCCAGCGTCGCCCCCGCCTGGCCCCAGTCGTAGCCCTTGCTGGTGTAGGTCCCGTAGAGGCTCAGCACCGACTTCGGGATCAGGGTATAGGCGTAGTCGCCGCCGCGTCCGGGCAGGCTGGCGAAGCTCCAGACCACGTAGGATCCGCCATAGCCCTGGGCAACCCGCAACCCCGGCGGTGTAGGCCGGAATGTACTGGAACGACGTATCTGGGCCCCGCACCGTCGTGCGCTGGTTGTTGCCGGCGAAGGTGAACGACAGACGCTCGGAGGCCAGCCAGCGGACCTCCAGTTCGACGCCCTTGGATCGCAGGCCCTGCACCGTCGGCGGCGAGATCGCGCCGGCGATCTGGGTTCGGGTCTGGCGATAGGCGGCCAGCGAGCCGATCAGCGCGCCGCGCAGCAGCTGGAACTTCACCCCCGCCTCGGCGAGGTCGGAGCTCGACAGCCACGAACCGTCGGCGACGAGACCCGGGGCGATGTCGCCGGCCTGGCTCATCTCCAGGGCCGCCGCCTTGGCGTAGCTGGCGTAGGGCATCAGACCGACCGGCAGCTTGTAGGTGAGGCTGGCGCTCCAGGTCGCCTTGTCGCGATCGGCGCTTTGCCGGCCGGGAACCGTGTAGCTGAGGAAGCCCGTATCCTGGCTCTCGACCTCATAACGATCCCAGCGACCGCCCAGCACGAGGTTCCAGCGCCCGGCCGCGATGTCCGAGGTGACGAAGGCCCCGGTCTCCTTCCAGGTCGAGCGGTTGTCGTTCTCCCAGCGCACGCCGATCCCGCCCGGGTCGTCGTCGAACGGGCTGTCGATGGTGTCGGTCGCGGTGGCGACCGAAGCTGATGTCGCGGCGATCCAGCGCGATCAGGCCGCTGTTGTAGCTCTCGGCCGGCGCCGCCCTTCGAACCACCGGTGCGAGACGCCCGCCAGCGTCCGTGCCCGGACCGGGCCAAGCTCGGTCGGAAAGGCGTAGGTCACCCGGACCTCGCTGACCTTGGCGTCGATCGCCGAGGGGTAGCCGTAGGAGACGAAGCGCGTGTTGTCCTGGCGGTCGTGGAACAGCTGCAGCTTCAGCGACCGGTCGCCGCCCAGGTCCTTGGCCAGGTCGAAATAAAGCGTCTGGGTGTTGGTCTTCGAGAAATCGGCCGGGCTGATATAGACCGTGCGGCGATCCAGCTTCGTCGTCCCGATCCCGGTGTCCAGCGTATGGATGGCGTCGGTGGTCGGGTAGCCGTAGTACGGCAGATAGAGAGCGCTCGCGTAGGGATAGGCAACCGATCTCGTTCGGCGTGATCTTGCCGTCGCCGTTGGCGTCTCGCAGCGTGGTGTCCCGGCCGGTCACATAGGTCCGGTGGTCGATCAGGTCCTGGGTCAGGCGGTTCCAGCCGGGCGTCTGCACGTCGCCGTCGCTATGGAAGGCCATGCCGCCGAAAGCGGTGCTCCAGCCATCGCCGAGGTCGAAGTCGGCGGAGAGCTCCAGCGTCTGGTGACGCGGATAGATCCCCCTTGTAATAGCTGTGGCTGTCCTCGGCCTCGCCATAGACCCAGACGCCGCCCTCGGCCGGTCCCAGCGTCACCGGCGCGCCGAACTGGCCGGTGACCAGCTTCTTGTTGTAGCCGCCGAAGGTGGCGGTGATCTCGCCTTCCGGTTCGGCCAAGAAGCGGCCCTCGTCGCGCGCCGACTTGGGGATGAAGTTGACGAGGCCGCCGACCTTGCCCGCGCCATAGACCGGGGTCGGCGGGCCGCGCAGGATCTCCAGCCGCGCGGCCCCGCCGATCGGCGTCGAATAGGTGCCGCGGTTCTCCACCCGCTTGAAGCCGCGGAAATAGTTCTCGGCCAGGGCTCCTCGGATGTTGAGCGCCCCCGGCACGCCGTAGAAGCTGGCGGTGTGGGTCCCCGGCGCGACCTTGGTGGCGACCGTCCAGCGACTGGACGCCATAGCGCTCGAGGGTCAGGTCGCTGACCAGGCTGGCCGAGCGCGGCGTCTCGATCAGCGGCTTGTCGATGCCGAACACCGTGTTGCTGGGCGCCTTTTCCAGCAGCCCGGCCTTGTCCCGCGCCACGATCACCACCGCGTCGACCTGGTCAGCCACCTGGGTCTCGGCGCGCGCCCCCGTCGCGGCGACGGAAAGGACCAGCAGGCTGGCGGACAACAGCAGGGTTCTCGACGACATCGGATCTCATCCTCGCGCCGAAGCTCGGCGGCGGACCGATATCTGGGGATCGCTTGATCTTCGTCAAAATGCCTTCTGACATTTCAGTTGAGATTGCGAAGCGACTG
This sequence comes from Aphelenchoides fujianensis, assembly GCA_024699865.1. NCBI lineage: Eukaryota > Metazoa > Nematoda > Chromadorea > Rhabditida > Aphelenchoididae > Aphelenchoides > Aphelenchoides fujianensis. The sequence goes on along the minus strand of JAMPIO010000001.1, from coordinate 1,233,060 downwards.
TGGCGGCGAAGTCGCAGGTGACGCAGAGGAATGTAGAGGTCAGCGCGCCTCGGGCTGGACGTCGAGGATCCGCAGCATGGCCGCGCGGGAGGCTTCCGCGTCGCCGCCGGCGATCACGCGGGCGACCTGGCGGTGCTCCTCGATCTCCTCGATCAGCTCCTGCTCGCTGGCGACCGTTGAACGAGAACACCCAGAACCGGGCGGCCTTGTGCTGCAGGGGGATCAGGATGCGCGCCAGGGCCAGGTTGCCGGAGGCCCGGGCCACGGCGGCGTGGAAGCGCAGATCCATGGCCACCAGGGCGGGCAGGTCGCAGGTCCGCGCGGCTTCCTCGCTCTCGGCGAAGACGTCGTACATGGCCTGGGCCTCGGCCTTGGAGGCGTTGCGGGCGGCCAGGGCGGCGCAATGCGGCTCGATCAGCACGCGGGCCTCGTAGCCCTGGCGCAGCTCGACCAGATCCAGCGGCGCGACCGTGGTGCCCGAGCGGGCGCGCCGCACGATCAGACCCTCCAGAGCCAGGCGCCCCAGCGCCTCGCGCACCCCCGCCAGCCCCGTCTCGTAGTGGGCGGCCAGCGACTGCTCGTCGAGCCGCGAACCGGCCGCCAGTTCGCCCAGGATCAGGTCCAGCAGGATCCGCTCGTAGACCTTGGTCTTCTGCAGCTCGGGCGACCAGTCCTCGAGACCCGAGGAGTTGGCGACGTCGAGCACCAGCCGACGACCGGCGGACGATTTCAGCGGTGGCGCGGCCATGGAGACTCCGAGGCGAACGGGCGCTGATAGGTAGGGTGAAATGTCAGGGGTGGCTAGGCGCTAGTTCCTCCCCCGCGATGCGAGGGAGGTGGCCCAGAGGGCCGGAAGGGGCAGCTCCCCAAAGGGGAGCAGCGACTGCCGACCTAAAACGCCGGCACCACCGCGCCGGAGTACTTCTTCTCGATGAACGCCTTGACCTCGGGCGAGGTGAGCGCCGCCGCGAGCTTCTTGACGCGCGGGTCGTCCTTGTTGTCCGGACGGCCGACCAGATAGTTCACGTACGGGCTGGTCTTGTCCTCGATGATCAGAGCGTCCTTGCTGGGGTTCAGCGTGGCGTCGAGGGCGTAGTTGGTGTTGATCACCGCCAGGTCGACCTGGTTCAGCACGCGCGGCAGGGACGGCGCCTCCAACTCCTTGAACCTCAGGTTCTTCGGGTTGCTGGTGATGTCCTTCAGGCTCGACAGGGCGTTCTTCGGGTCCTTCAGACCGATGACGCCGTTCTTGGCCAGCAGGATCAGGGCGCGGCCCTCGGTGCTGGCGTCGTTCGGGATGGCGATCGTGGCGACCGTTCGGAACCTCGGCGATCGACTTCCACTTGGCCGAATAGGTCCCGATCGGCTCCACATGGACGCCCTGGATCGGGATCAGGTTCGTGCCCTTGTCGCGGTTGAAGGTTTCCAGATACGGCAGGGTCTCGAAATAGCTGACGTCGATCCGCTTCTCGGCCACCTGGACGTTGGGCTGGACGTAGTCGTTGAAGACTTTGATTTCGAGGTTCAGCCCCTCGGCCGCCAGCTTCGGCTTGATGAACTCCAGCACCTCGGCGTGCGGAATGGCCGTCGCGGCGATGGACAGGGTGTTGGGGTCGCTGGCCTTGGGCGTCTTGGGGCCGCACGCGGTCAGGGCCATGGCGGCGAGACCGAGGACGAGAATAGCGCGGCGGGCGACCATGAACGGCTCCATAAGGCGATCGTAGAGGTAGGCTTTTGCCCTGATACGGCCGGGCGAGGAAATCAGATTTCCTTAAGCGCCGTCGAGTTCCGTCGGCCGCCCGCGAACATCGCTTGACGCCACCGCCGAACAGGCCGCTTGGATGGGGATGGCCAAGGAAACCGTCCACATCGTGCAAGCCTATGTCGCCGGGCGCGGCAAGGGCTGAAGGCCGAGCAACAGATCGGCTGCAAGACGGCGGAGGAGGCGCGGCGCAAGGCCGAACGGCTAGCGCCCCTGCGCGAAGGGGTCGTCGCCTTCTCGGCCAGCGCCGACGTCGAACTGGGCGACTACGACGAAAACCCCGACATCCTGTTCAAGGCCGGCCGTCTGCCCTTCCCGTTCGATCAGACCTGATCGAGCTCGTCGTCAAGGTCGTTGGCGACGTCCGGCGCGCCGTGGATGATCCAGCTGGCCACGAAGTCGGGCTTGTCGCCGCCCAGGCTGACGACGCCAGGCTCGGCCGCCTTGATCGCCGAGGTCTGCGGCGGCAGCGTGTAGGTGTCGCCGTCGTGCTCGCCCAGCAGGTCGAGGGTGATCCCCTCCCCCTCGTCGGCATCGATCACCACGCCGAAGAACTGCTGGCGCTCGACCACCTCGCCGTCGTCGTCGAGGAAGGTCAGGTTCATCAGCAGGGTCTTGCCGATCAGGGCCTCGGCGAAGGCGGGGTTCCAGTGTGCTTCGGTATGCTCGTCGGTCATCGCCCGCTCCTACTTATGCGAGACGCGGCGCACCACCGCGTCGCCGGCCGTCTGCAGCACCTGGACCAACACCAGCATCAGCACCACGGTCACGATCATCACGTCGGTCTGGAAGCGCTGGTAGCCGAAGCGTACGGCCAGGTCGCCCAGGCCGCCCGCGCCGACGACGCCCGCCATGGCGGTATAGCCCACCAGGGCGATGGCGGTGACGGTCGCGGCGGCGATCAGGCCCGGCAGCGCCTCGGGCAACAGCGCGCCCAGAACCACCTGCCGCCGCTTGGCAACCCCATGGCGAAGCTGGCCTCGACCACGCCCCTGTCGACCTCGCGCAGGGCGGTCTCGACCAGCCGCGCGAAGAACGGCGCCGCGCCAGCGACCAGCGGCGGGATCGCGCCCGCCACGCCCAGCGAGGTGCCGACCAAGGCCACGGTCAGCGGGATCATCACGATCAGCAGGATCACGAACGGCACCGAGCGCAGCACGTTGACCAGCAGCGACAGCGCGCCGTTGGCCAAGCGGTTCTCCAGCATCTGGCCCTTGCCGGTCAGGAACAGGATCACGCCCAGCGGCAGGCCGAGCGCGATGGTCAGGACCATCGAGCCGCCCAGCATGGCCAGGGTGTCCAGGGTCGCCTGGCCGATCTCGCTCCAGTCGATGTTCGAGGCGCTCATCGGGCGGTCTCCCCGTTCAGCTCGTCGACGCGGACGCCGGAGGCCTGGAACCTGGCGATCGCCGCGGCGACGTCGCCGCCGGTCAGGGCCAGGGTCAGCTGGCCGTAGGGCGTCTCGCGCAGGCGATGGATGCGGCCGCCCAGGATCGAATAGTCGACGCCGGTGGCGCGAGCGACCTCGCCCAGCACGGGCTTGTAGGTCGCCTCGCCCTTGAAGGTGAGACGCACGACCCGGCCGCCGACGCCGGGCGCGGCCGCCGGGTCGCCATCGGCCTCGCGCACGAAGCGGCGGGCGGTGTCGCTGGTCGGATGCAGGAAGACGTCCTCGACCGCGCCCGCTTCCACGACGCGGCCTGCTTCCAGCACGGCGACGCGGTCGCAGACGCGACGCACCACATCCATCTCGTGGGTGATGAGCACGATGGTGAGGCCTAGTTCGCGGTTGAGGCCCGAGATCAGATCCAGGATCTGCTCGGTGGTCTCGGGATCGAGCGCGCTGGTCGCCTCGTCGCACAGAAGGACCTTGGGCCCGGTCGCCAGGGCGCGGGCGATGCCGACCCGCTGCTTCTGGCCGCCCGACAGCTGGGACGGATACTTGTCGGCGTGGGCGGAAAGACCCACGCGCTCCAGCAGCTCGGCGGCGCGCGCCTTGACCTCCGCGGCCGGGCGGCCGGCCAGCTTCAGCGGGAAGGCGACGTTCTGGGCCACCGTCCGGCCCGACAGCAGGTTGAAGTGCTGGAAGATCATCCCGACCCGGCGACGCAGGGCCCGCAGCCCCTCGACGCCCAGGGCCGCCACATCGTCGCCGTCGACGATCACCCGGCCGCCGGTCGGGGTCTCCAGGCCGTTGATCAGCCGGATCAGGGTCGACTTGCCCGCGCCCGAGGGCGCCGATCACCCCGAACACCTCGCCGGCCTCGACCGACAGCGAAACGCCGCCGAGCGCGACGTGGCCGCCGGCGACCGTAGGTTTTGGAGACGTCCTGAAAGGTGATCACGCAGCCAAGTCCGAGCAGGGTTCCGGGCGGCCAGGGCCGCGAGCCGCCCGATTTAGGCGCTCGATGGCCAAAGGTGAAGGGAAACCGACGGCCTCAGCTGGCGCGACGCGTGTCGGACAGCATCACCTGCCCGATGCCATCGAGCAGGGCCGCGGCGGTGATCGGCTTGGCTACGTGCAGGTCCGCTCCAGCCAGTAGGGCGTCCTGGCGGTGGCCGGCCATGGCGTTGGCGCTGAGCATGATGATCGGCGTGTGGCGACCCCGGGGCCTCGCGCTCGCGGATGGCCCGCGTCGCCGCCAGGCCGTCCATGACCGGCATCTGCATGTCCATCAGCACCACGTCATAGGCCTCGCAGGCCACGGCCTCCACCGCCTGGGCGACCGTTCTCGACCACCGTCACGGCGGCGACCGCACGGCTCGAGGATCAGCTGCACGACACGCTGGTTGATCGGATGGTCCTCCGCCAGCAGCACTCTCAGGCCATCGGCCCGCACCGCCGGGACGGCCAGATCCTCGGCGGCCGCCACCTCGGCCTCGGCGCGCGCCAGCGGCAGCACGACCCGGAACAGGCTGCCCGCGCCCGGCTTGGACCGCGCGGTGATCTCGCCGCCCATCATCTCGACCAGCGTCTTGCTGATGGACAGGCCCAGGCCCGAGCCGCCGAAGCGGCGGGTGATCGTGCTATCGGCCTGGCTGAAGCGGTGGAAGATCATCTCAGCCTTCGCCGCGTCGAAGCCGACGCCCGTATCCTCGACCTCGACGCACAGGCGCGGCACCTCGCCCGCGCCCGGCTCGGCGACGTCGATGCGAACGGCGACCTCGCCCCGGTCGGTGAACTTCACGGCGTTGGACAACAGATTGTTCAGCACCTGGCCGATCCGGACGCTGTCGCCCATGAAGACGCCTTCGGCGCTCGCGCTCCGCTCGACGCGCAGGTCCACGCCCTTCTCCTCGGCCCGCAGCCGCGCGACGTCCAGCAGCCCGTCCAGCACGCAGCCCAGGTTGAAGGCCTGGGGCTGGATGGTCATCTGTCCCGCCTCGATCTTCGAGACGTCCAGGATGTCGGAGACCAGCCGTTCCAGCGTCTCGCCCGAGCGGCGGATCAGGGCCACCATCTCGGTCTGCTGCGGGGTCAGGGCCGTCTGGTCGAGCGCGGCGGCGATGCCGATGACGCCGTTCAGCGGCGTGCGGATCTCGTGGCTCATATTGGCCAGGAAATCGCTCTTGGCCTTGTTGGCGGCCTCGGCGGCGTCGCGGGCCTCGGCCATCTCGGCCTCGATGCGCAGGCGCTCGGTGACGTCGCGGGCCACCCCGAACACCAGGTCGCCGCACCGCCGCGCCCGCCATTCCAGCTGGCAGTAGCTGCCATCGGCGCGGCGATAGCGGTTCACGAAGCCGTTCACGTCGCCCTGGCTCTCGGCCCGCTCCATCAGCGCGCGCGTCGCCTCGCGATCGTCGGGGTGCAGCAGGGGCAGAAGGCGGGCGACCCTCTAGGGTCTCCACCGGGTAGCCCAGGACCGTTTCCCAGGCCCGGTTCACCTTGACGAAGCGCCCATCCATGTCGCGGATGCACAGCAGGTCGGCCGACACGTCGAAGAAATTCGACAGGTTCAGCGCCGTCTGCGTCGCCTGCTGGGCCGAAAGCCGGGCGCGGATCTCGCTGGCCGCCAGCTCATCCTCGGCTCGCCGCCGGTCGATGGCGATCGCCGCCAGCTCGGCGGCCGCCTCGATGAAGGCGATGTCCTCCTCGTCCGGTGCCCGGACCTCGCGGTGATAGATGGCGAAGCTTCCGACCACCGAGCCGTCGGCCGCCGTGATCGGCTGCGACCAGCAGGCGGCCAGGCCCGCCTCGGCCGCCAGCGCGCGATAGTCCTCCCACAGCGGGCTGGACTGGATGTCCTCGACCACGACCCGCTGGCCGAGATAGGCCGCGGTCCCGCACGAGCCGACATTGGGCCCGATCTCGACGCCTTCTATGGCCTGGTTATAGGCGTCCGGCAGGCTGGGCGCCGCGCCCATCACCAGGCGGCGGCGCTCGGCGTCGAGCAGGACGATGCTGCACAGGATCTCCGGGTCCTCGGCCTCGACCGCCTGGACAATGGCCTTCAGCGCCATCGCCAGGGACTTGCCGCCGGCGATCAGGTTCATGGTTCGCCGAAAGGCGCGGTGAGCGGACGTTCGGCTCATGGGGGCGTCTCCTCGAAAGACAACCTTGCCATCCGACCTACATACAAGCGGTCAACGTCCGTCAACTCGCGCGCCCGGAGTCGCGACATATTGAAGCGGCCCGGCGGCTCAGGGCCGCTTCACCACCGCGCCGCCCTTCATCACGAACACCGGCCGCTCCAGCACGGTGACGTCGGCCAGTGGGTCGCCGGACACGGCGATCAGGTCGCCATAGCGGCCCACCGAGACTTGGCCGAGGTCCTTGGTCTGGCCCAAGGCCTCGGCGGCGGTGATCGTCGCCGACTGGATCGCCTGCAGGGGCGTCGCGCCATAGCGCACCATGATCGCGAACTGCTTGGCGTTGTCGCCGTGCGGATAGATCCCCGCGTCGGTGCCGTAGATCATCTTGACCCCGGCCTTCAGCGCCTTCTTGAAGTTCTGGCGCTGGACCTCGCCGATATCGCGGTCCTTGCGCAGGTTGTCCTCCAGCACGCCGTTCTTCTTCCCCTCGGCCTGGGTGTAGTCGGTATTGTAGATGTCCATCGCGAAATAGGTCCCGTGCTGGACCGCCAGCTTGATCCCCTCGTCGTCGACCAGGCTGGCGTGCTCGATGGTGTCGATGCCCGCCTTGATCGCCTCGCGGATGCCGGCCGCCCCGTGGGCGTGGGCGGCGACCTTCAGGCCCGCCATGTGCGCCTCGTCGGCCACGGCGCGCATCTCGTCATAGGTCAGCTGCTGCTGGCCCGGCTCGTCGCCGCGCGAGAACACCCCGCCGGTGGCGCAGATCTTGATCACCTGGGCGCCGTACTTCTTCAGCGTCCGCACGGCCTTGCGGGCCTCGTCGGGGCTGTCGATGTTGTAGGGGCCCTTCTCGTCCATGGAGGGCGGGAAGAAGGTCGAGATCGCAGTGGCCGCCGGTCGCGCCGATCGCCCAGGTGGCCGTAACGATGCGCGGGCCTGGCACATAGCCGCCGTCGATCGCCTCGCGCAGGCCCACGTCGTCGAAATCCTCCGAGCCGACATTGCGGATGGTGGTGAAGCCAGCCTCCAGGGTCTTCTTCGCATTGGCCACCTGGACCACGCTCCAGAAGCGGTCGCTGTATTCCAGACTGTTGTAGCCGCCGATCTCGGCCAGGCTGTCGATATGGGTATGCATGTCGATCAGGCCCGGCAGCAGGGTCGCGCCCGGCAGGTCCACGGTCGTGGCCCCCGCAGGAACCGCGTCGCCCTTCTTGCCGATGGCCGTGATCCGGCCGTCGGTGACGATGACCAGCGGGTTGTCGACATACTTCCCCGCCGCCACGTCCAGCAGCCGCGCGGCGCTGACCGCCGTGACCTCGGCGGCGCTCGCCGCGAAGCCCGCCGCGCCCGCCAGCAGCCCAGCCGCCAGGGCCCCCGCCTTGATCCCCTGATGCGTCATCTCTGGTCCCCTCCCGGTTCAGGTCGAGGACGCTAGCACGCCTCAGCGCGACGTCGAGCCTAGCTTCACAGGCGGCGGGCCGGATGGCGCGAGCGATCAAAATCCCGTCACGTCACAGCAGAGCTACAGAGGAGACAAGTTTTCGCCACACCAAGGTAAAGCTTTATAATGAATAAGCTAGACAACCAAGGAACCAACGACGCGATACTTCGCTAGATATCCAGTTTTCGCAGAGTAACTTCACCGTAATCCCCACCGAAGCGAGACAATACGGAGATTTTGCGATGAGGAATAGCAAAGCTATTCTAATGTCGATGGCGGCCGGCATGGTCGTGCTTGGGGCCGCGAACACCGCCCTGGCTCGCGACGACGCTCGCGCCAATGCGGACAAGGCGTTGTTCGAGATGGCGCGCGGCAACTACTGGATCGCCACCAACCTGCAAAAGCGCGCGACCGCGGCCGAGCCGACGGTCGAGAACCGCTTCAACCTGGCCACGGGCTACCAGCTCACCGGCCGCCTGAACACCGCCAAGACCTATTATCAAAGCCTGGCGAGCGAGGCCGAAGGCGTCGAGATGGCCCAGGGCTGGCGCGCCGACAGCTTTGACGTTGGCTTGCAGTCAGCCGACCGCCTGCTCTACATCGACTGGCTGCAGAATGGCGCGGCGCGCGGCTCGGGCGACCGTGGCGGCCACCACGGCGGCCTCGAACGTCTCGGCCACGGTCGGCGGGGCCGGCGAGTACGAGGTGACCGACGATCAGGCCCGGGCCCTCGACCGCCAGGCGCGCCCCCCTACCCCTGATCCAGCCCCGCCTCCCCTTCCCGCCCCACGCCGCCGACGGCTTACGGGGGCGGGAAGACGGGGACGCAGCCTTCTTGACGTCGAGCGATCTCGGCTCCGCTTACGGCACCTGGTCCAGCACGCGACCGACCAGGGTAAGCAACTCCTCCGAGGGCGGCGCGGCGTCGATTAGGTTGCTGTTGCCGGCGTAGACGAAGTTGCGATTATCGGCCAGCGACACCGACTTGACCGAGGAATCGCTGGTGATCCTCACCCACACCAGCACGCATTCGCGCAGCGGCGGGATCGTGGCGTCGACGATGGTCTCCAGACGCAGCTGCCACCGGTCGCCGGTAAAGGCGGCCAGCGGGTCGTCGACCCGGCCGGTGTCGCGAAACAGCGAGCCGGCGGGGATGAACAGCGCGGTGGTCGAGGGGCTCGCGCTGTCCATTGGCCGGCAGACCGCCAGGGTCGCGGCCCGGGCCGCGTAGGGGATCACGACCACGGCGAGCAGGATCGCCGCGGCGGCCAGCCCCCGAACGGTCGACGCGCCGGCGGCCCGCCCGCCTCGCCCATGGTCCCGCATGGATCAGCCCCGACTACTGGCTAAGGCTGATCGTGTAGCCGTTGGCGACCCGGCGTCGTGGCGATGTCCATGATCGCGTCGGCGCTGGTTTGGTTGATCAGGATGCCAGCTCCCCCCGACAGCGAACTGCCCATGGTGAAGGCGCCGCCGTCGACGACAAGCGATAGCGAGGTCGCGCCGCCGCCCGTCTGGTTCACCCGCACCTTGGCCGCCGCCGTCGCCGCGCCGATGACATTCGACAGTGTGACATTGGCCACCGAGGGGCCGCTGGACGTCAGGCCATAGTCGACCTTCGATCCGGTGCCGGTGACGGTCAGGTTCGACGTCTGCACCCCGGTTCCGGTGAAGGCGTTGCTGATCGTGTTGCCGTTGGCGGCCGGCAGATTGACGGAGAAGGTCTTGTCACCCGCCCCGCTCGAGGTGTTGGTCACGGTGTTGTTGTCGGACAACAGGGTGATCGTGCCGGTAATTGTCGTCGCGCCCGAGATGGTGTTGGTGATGGCGTTGTTCGAGCCGGTGACATCCTCCGTCACGGAGATGGCCCCCGACGCCGCCAAGGTGTTGACCACCGTGTTGGCGTCGCCCGTAAAGGTCTCCGTGAGGCTGGCGGCCCCACTTGTCGACGCCACCGTGTTCGTGATGGCGTTGTTCGTGCCGTTGACCGTCAGATTGTAGGTCAGGCCGGTGCCGTCGAGCACGTCGGTGATGGTGTTGGCGGTGGTTCCCGGGGCGGTGTTGACCACATTCACCGTCACCGTCGGCGCCCCCCGGCGCGGTCGTGCCGCCGATGGTCAGGGAGTGGGTGTTGTTGCCCCCGGCCGCGGCCGACCCGTAGTTCAGCGTCAGGCTGCCGCCCGTGGTGGCGTCGGTGAAGGCGCCCTTCAGCACGTTGCCGCCGCCCTGCTGGTTGATGCTGACGGAGCTCCAGGGCCCGTGGATCAACAAGGCCGTGCCTCCAGGCAGGCCGTTGGCGCTGATGACGTTGCTGGGATTGGTGGGGTCCTGGGTGATGGCCAGGCTGTTGACGGAATTGCCCGCCCCGCTGGCGTTGATCTTCAGGGTGTTGGCCGCGAGGGCCTCGCCGCCTGCGGCAAGGGTCAGCGCGACGGCCAGGGCCGTGGTTGTCAGGAACAATGCTCGTCTATCGAAGATCCTCGCCATGGTTTGTCCTCCTCCTCGTGAAGCAGATCCGCCGCGCGATCGGGAAGATCGCCGGGGCAGCCCCTGCCTGGACTGCCGTCATGACCACCAGCCGTCGTGGATGCCCTGGTCGATGAGCTGGGTAAGGGCGCTGCGCACGGCCGAGCTGAGGGCTAGGCCCACCGGTTCGTTGGCGGAGCCGCCGAGTTCGAGGTCGAGCACCGAGGTGCTGTAGATCTTGGTGATGTGGCCGCCGACGGCCAGGGAGTTGATCGACTTGGTGACCGTGGTCTGGCCCAGCACCTCGCCGGTCTGCACGGCGACCGCCCGCAGGCTGAAGGTGACGAGGTCGGTGACATAGGCGCCGGCTGGCGCCCACCGCGCCCACCGCGGCTCCGCCCTTGATCTCGCGGGTCGAGCGATCATAGGCGACCACCTGGCCGACCAGCAGGATCTCGGCCACGCGCAGGGTGTAGAGCTTGCGCGGCGGCGCGGCGTGGGCGGCGCCCGGCTCCTGGCCGCCGCCCTCCGCCCCCGCCGCGGCCTCGGGCATGCTGTTGAGGGCCAGGGTGGCCAGCTGCCGCTCGCGCAACAGCTCGTCCACGTGCTGGCGCTCGACCAGATAGACATAGCCAGGGCGCAACGCGCGCACGGCGTCGATCAGGTAGGGCGTGCAGTCCATCGGCACCGCCGTGCTCAGCTCTTGCGGAAGCTGAGTGGGCCGCCGCTGCCCCGACGTGTCGATGCAGCTATGAACTCCGACGGTGAGCGCGCGAGGCGGCGGCGGCGGCAGGGAACCTGCCGCGCCACCACGGCGGGCGGTTTGACCAGGGATGGCCGCGTCGCGCATCCCGACACAGCCAGCAGACCGAATACGAGGCCGCTCGCCCAGAAGCTCCTCGCGCCGACGGCCCGCCCCGCCCCCATCGCTAGCCCCCCGAGGGGACGGTCAAGGTGGTCGAACCGGTCGGGCTGGTGATGGTGATGCTCAATTGCCCATCGGAGTTGGTGTAGGTGATCGTGACATTGCCCGAATGGACCGAGCCGGAAGTGCCCGGCGTCGAATTGGCGATCTTCTGGGCGATCGACTGGGCGACCAGGCCGTTGAGCTGCGAGATGATGGCGTTGACGAACGGGGCGTTGGGATCGGGCGGGATGGCCGCCTTGGCCCGAGCCGCCGCCGCCGCGTCGCGCGCCGCCTGCAGGCTGCGGTCGAACTGAGCCATCTGCAGGGCGATCGGATTGCTCCCCCAAAGCTGGGCGAGAGCATGGTGTAGTGCAGGTCGGTCGCCTGGACCGGTCCGGCCGCCGCCCACATCGCCAGAACCGTCGCCGCCGCGATCACGCCCGAGGCTCGTCGGCGCCAGCGCTCGCCGGCGGGCACGATAACGGCCGCACGGCATTTGCTCGAACTCGCGCCCGAGCCCGATGAAAACAAGGCCTCCATGGGGAAGCCCTCCATGTAGTGACGGACGCCCGCCCGTCTATGGACGGAAACCTAAGCAAAAATCTTCAGTGCTCGCAAGAGCGTCGACTCACGGTGACTTACGACACCCTCGCATCGACTCCAGATCAGAGCGATATTGATTTTCAGAAACTCATTTCTCCTAAATTGAGCCCGATAGTTTTCTTGACTATATCATCGTACAGTTTTCGCCTGCTGGATTTTTAACCGCCGATTAACCCCGTTCACGGCGCAATCTTGCCTGGTACTGTGGAGATTAGTCGCCCTCGCGGAGATTGCGGAACTTGTGCGGCCAAGCCGTGCGCGGGCTCCGCCGGCGAACTTAGTCCTGCGGTCGCGCCTCTAAAGCCGCGCGCCGACCGAAAATGTAGCAAACTGGAGGCCGAAGGCGCCTTGGCGATGCCCACGAAGCGAGCCCTTGCCACTTTTTCGAGCGACCGGTCGGGACGCCGACGCGCGTCGGGTTGAGACGGCAATCCGAAGCGGCGTGACAATCTGGGGGAGAAACGACATTGGCGAGCAAGGCGAAATCGACAGTCAGGCCCGGCGCGAGGCGGCGTCCTCGAACAAGCGCCTGGAGGGCGGGCGCGATGGCCGCGGCGCTGTCGGGACTTGCGCCGATCCAGGGGGCGTTCGCCGCACCGGTCCCTCCAACGCTGGCGGCGGACACGACCGCCGAGGTCCGGGAGCTGCTCGACTACCTCGGCGGCCACGCCACCACCGGCTTCATGGTCATCGCCAAAGGCAATGTCTTGATCGATCAGCGCTGGGCGACCCAAGGACAGCGGGATGTTCGCCAACTTCACCCATGGCCATGCCGCCGATGGGTCGCTGCTGGAGGATGTCGCCTCACAGCAGAAGAGCTTCGTGGCCGTCCTGGTCGCCATCGCCATCGACAAGGGACTGATCGATCCCGCCAAGCCGGTCTCGGCCTATCTGGGCCAGGGCTGGTCCAAGGCCGCGCCCGCGCGGGAGGCCCTGATCCGCGTCGACGACGTCCTGACCATGAGCTCGGGCCTGGACGAGACGTTCGGCTATGTCGCCCCGGCCGGGGACGGTCTTCTTCTACAACACGCCCGTCTACGCCGTGACCAAGCGAATCCTCGTCGCCGCCGCCGGCCGGCCGCTGGAGGCGATCACCGAGGATTGGCTGACCTCGCCGGCCGGCATGGTCGACACCGCCTGGCGTCAGAGGCCCGCGGCCCTGGCCTCGGTCGGCAACGCCACGGGCCTGGTGACCACGCCGCGGGACATCGCGCGGTTCGGGACCATGGTCTTGCGCGGCGGCGTCGCCGAGAACGGCCGCCGCGTGGTTTCCGAGGCCAGCCTCCGCGCGCTCTTCATCCGCTCCGCCACGAACCCCGCCTACGGCCGACTGTGGTGGCTGAACGGCGGGACCTACAAGATCCGGCCGCTGACCGGACGGGCCGAGGGACCGCTGATCCCGGCCGCGCCGGCGGATACCTTGGCCGCCTTGGGGGCGCTGGATCGTCGACTCTACGTATCGCCCAGCCGCCAGTTGGTGGTGGTGCGAACGGGCGCGGAGACCAAGGACCAGGACTTCGATCAGCAGCTCTGGCTGAGGCTAGCGAAGGTGCTCGACAGGCAGGCTGCGGCGTCGGCCCAGCCAGGACAGGAGGCGTCCCGATGACCCCGCCGAGCCGACGCGCGGTGCTGGGGGCCGGCGGCCTCCTGACCATGGCCGGCGCGGCCGACGCCTTGCCGATCTCCGAACGCTCCATCGAGGCGGACCTCAAGCGTTATGTCGCCTTTGGCGAAAAGCGGGCGGGCGGGCCGGGCGACACGGCTTGCGGCGACTGGCTGGCCCAGGAGCTCGCCACCCTGGGCTACCGGATCGAACGCCAGACCTTCCTGGCGACCCTTCTTCGAAACGTCCCGCGCGGCCTTGACCGTCGGAACGGCGAGCGCGCCCGTGCATCCTCAGCCCATCGTGGTGACCACCGGCGCCGACGGCGTGGCCGGCCGCATCGCGCGGGTGGACGCCAAGGGGCGCTTCACGGGATCGCTCGACGGCGCGATCGCCCTGGTCGACCTGCCATTCGCCCGTTGGTCCACCCTGCTGGCGACCCCGCGGCGCGCCAGCCGATCCAGGCCGCCTTCGCGGCGGGCAACCAAGGCGGTGGTGGCGATCACCAACGGCCCCACCCGCAAGGTGATCGCGCTGAACGCCGATGGTCGCGAGCCGATGTTCCCAGGCCCCGTGGCCTTGCTGGCCACCGGACGCCGCCGACCCGTTCCTCGACGCCGCCACGCGGGGGGCCATCGGGCGACCTGGTGATCGAGGGCCAGGGCGGTCGCCGCCCGGCGTTCAACTTCGTGGGCCGCCTCGATCGCGGCAAGGCGCGTTGGCTGGGGGTCTCGACGCCGCGGTCGGGCTGGTTCGGCTGCGCGGCCGAGCGCGGCCCCGGCGTGGCCGTCTGGCTTGACCTGGCGCGCTGGGCCATCGCCGCCCTGCCGGACGCCAACCTGGCCTTCATCTGCAACACCGGCCACGAGTACGAATATCTGGGCGCGGCCGAGGCGATGAAGCAGATCGCGCCCCCGGTCGCGGCCACGCGGTTCTGGCTGCATCTCGGCCGCCAACGTCGCCGCGCGTGACTGGCGCGAACTGCCGGCCAGCGCCATGCCCTTGCCCAGCGCCGACAGCCAGCGCGTGCTGTCGATCAGTCCCGAGCTGCTGCCGCTGGCCCGGAAGATCTTCGACGGCCAGGTCGGCTTCGAGGCGCCGGTGTCCAGCGCCGTCCTCGCGGCGGGCGAACTCGAGAAGGTGATCAAGGCGGGCTACGCGCCGGCGGCCGGCGTGTTCGGCGGCCCCATCGGTTCCATCATGTCGCGGAGGACGACGAGCGATGCCTCGACGTTCCCGCCACCCTGGCCGCCGCGCGGGGCTTTAGAAGCCTGCTCGCGGCGATCGACGGAGACGGCCATGCCGCTGGATAGGAGAGAAGTGCTGGCCGGCGTGGGCGCGGCGCTGGCGCCGCTTCCGGCTATCGCCGAAGCCCGACGCAAGCGCCCGGCGCCGCCTGGCTTCCTGTGGGGCGCGGCGATCTCGGCCTATCAGAGCGAGGGCGGCAACACCAACAGCGACGCCTGGCTGATGGAGAACCTCAAGCCCAGCATGTTCAGGGAGCGCTCGGGCGACGCCTGTGACAGCTATCATCGCTACGCCGAGGACTTCGCCATCGCCGGCGGGCTGGGCTTCAACTGCTATCGGCTGGGCGTGGAGTGGTCGCGGATCGAGCCCAGCGAGGGCTATTTTTCCGAGGCCGAGCTCGACCACTACGCCCGCATGCTCGAAGCCTGCCGGGCCAGGGGCCTGAAGCCCATGGTGACGCTGAACCACTTCACGACGCCGCTGTGGTTCGCCAAGCGCGGCGGCTTCGAGGTCGCCGACGCCCCCGCCCTCTTCGCCCGCTACTGCCGAAAGGTGGCGGAGCGCCTGGGCGGGCTGATGCACATGACCACGACCTTCAACGAGGCCAACATCCGGTTGCTGGTCGACCTGATGCCGGGCTTCCAGCAGGCCTTGCCCGCCGTGAAGGCCGCCATCGCCGCCGCGGCCAAGGCCACGGACGCGCCGCGCTTCTCGCGCCTGGCCTACGCCGATCCGGGAAGTCGTCACCCCGATCATGCAGGAGGCTCACCGGCGCGCCTACGAGGCGATCAAGGACGCGCGGCCCAGCCTGCCGGTCGGCGTGACGCTCACCACCCAGGACATCCAGTCCGCCGGCGATTCGGACCTGGTCGCGGTCTATCAGCGCAAGCTCTACGGCGACTGGGTGGAAGTCGCCCGCGGTCACGCCGACTTCTTCGGCGTCCAGACCTACACGCGCTTCGTCGTCGACGAGACCGGCGTCAGGGCGCCGCCGCCGGGGGCGGAACTGACCCTCTCGGGCTACGAGTTCTATCCGCAGGCCTTGGCCAACACGATCCGCTGGGCCCACAAGGCGATCGGCAAGCCGGTCTATGTGACCGAAAGCGGCATCGCCACGAACGACGACGCCCGCCGCGTCGCCTTCATCGACCAGGCCCTGGACGGGGTGCGCCAGTGCCTGGACGAGGGAATTCCCGTCCACAGCTATCTCTACTGGTCGCTGCTGGACAATTTCGAGTGGACGTCCGGCTATGGCGTGCCGTTCGGCCTGGTCGCCGTGGATCGCCAGACGTTCAAGCGCACGCCCCGGCCGAGCGCCGCGCACCTCGGCCGCATCGCCCGCGCCAACCTGATCTGATCCTGGGCGGCGCTCCCTCAGATGATCGTCATGCCGCCGTCGACGACGAGGATCTGGCCGGTGATGTGCCCGCCGGCGTCCGAGGCCAGCAGCAGGGCCGGCCCCATCAGGTCGGTGTCGCCCCCCAGCTTGCCGAGCGGCGTCTGGCGCAACATCGTCTCGCCGTGCTCGCCCAGCGTGACCATGGTCATCTTCGACGGGAAGTAGCCCGGCGCCAGCGCGTTGACCCTGATGTTCTTCGGCCCCCATTCGGCGGCCAGGGCCCGGGTCATGTTGATCACCGCGCCCTTGGCGGTGTTGTAGGCGATCGTGCCCAGCTGGTCGGGGTGATGCCCCTGCAGGCCCTCGATCGAGGCCACATTGACCACCGCCCCCTTGCCCTGCTTGAGGAACGCCTCTCGGGCCACCGCCTGGGTCAGCAGGAAGAGCCCGGTGACGTTCAGGTCGATGACCTTGTTCCAGCCTTCCAGCGGGTGGTCCTCGGCCGGCGCGCCCCAGGCCGCGCCGGCGTTATTGACCAGGATGTCGATGCGGCCGAACCGCTCCAGCACCCTTTGGGTCAGGGCCAGGGCCGTTTCAGGCGAGCCGAGATCCGCCGCGAAGCCGACCGCGGTGACACCCTTGGCCGCCAGTTGCTCGACCGCTGCGTCCAGCTCGCCCTGCTTGCGCGCCACCAACGCCAGCGACGCCCCGTACTCGCCCAGAGCGCTGGCGATCTGCAGGCCCAGGCCGCGAGACCCGCCCGTCACGATGGCCACCTTGCCCGTCAAGTCGAACAGACCCGCCAGCGTTCCCCGTTCGATCGCGCTCATGCGTTTCCCCCGTCGCCTTGGATGTCTGGCGGATCGACACCACGTCGTCCCCACGACGCACAACCCGTTCGGTGGCGCTCATCGCGAACTCGGGTACCGGTTTCGCCGCCGGCTCGTCAACGCGCCCCCTGGGGAAGCGGCGGGAACGCCCGGCGACTGGGCCGCACCGGGATGTCCTCCCCAGTCGCCCACGGCCGGCCGACGCCCCGGCCGCGGCCTTGTGATCGCCCCGGAAAACCCTTACGCCACGGGAGCATGGGGACGTGGCGGAATCGGTAGACGCGCCGGACTTAAAATCCGTTGGAGCAATCCGTGTGGGTTCGAGTCCCACCGTCCCTACCAGCCAGCGCCGGAAAACGATCGCGACCTTCGGCGACGGCTACCAAAGGCAGAGTCGCCTAGCCGACTTCTCGCGACGGCTGAATCGACACGCCGTGCTGCAATATCCGTTTCTCGAACGCTCGACTCCGGCCAGGATTACGCCGGTTTTCAAGAGAGAAGCCGCGTGGACGCGCTGCCAGCCGGGCCTCCCGGCCGGCCTCGTTTTCTCGCGGCCGCTCTCGCGCGGCGAGCGGCCATCCGGCCGGTCATCGGCGGACCTTCGCCCGTTTCCTGTTGCGTTCGAGTGCTTGGACCATGGCTGAAGACGAGATTCCCGATCCCGTCGACGTTCATGTCGGACGCCGGCTGCGCATGCGCCGCAAGGACCTCGGCTATTCGCAGCAGGTGCTGGCCGACGCGCTGGGGCTGACCTTCCAGCAGGTCCAGAAGTACGAGGGCGGGGCCAACCGCATCAGCGCCAGCAAGCTGCACGCCACGGCCATGTTCCTGAAGACCCCGATCGGCTTCTTCTTCGAGGGCCTGGACGACCCGGAAGGCGCCGACACCACCGCCGCCGACCTGGCCAACGAGATGGCCGCCTTCTGGTCGGCGCCCGGCGGCCCCGAACTGGCCCGCGCCTATGTCGGCATCGAGTCCCAAGGCATGCGCAAGCACCTAGTCGATCTCGCCAAGGCCATCGCCGAGGGCGACTGAAGTCCTCAGGCCTGCTCCGCCAGCAGTTCGATATTGCTGGCCCCGGCCTCGCCCAGGGCCGCCATCAGCTCGCCGACCGCCGCGTCCAGTTCAGAGGCGTCGCGGCCCCGCAGCACCAGGTTGGCGACCGTAGAGGTCGGGCGGACTGAAGAACGGATAGCTGCCCAGCGACATATCCGGATGGGCCTTGGCCACCGCCTCCAGCGGCGCGGCGATCACGCCTTCGCCGGTGCCGGTCACCCGCACGGTGCGAGACAGCACCACCGCCCCGGTGCGCAGGCGCGGGCCGACGTCCTCGAGCATGCCGCGCATGATCGCCGGCACGCCTGCCAGGACGAAGACGTTCTCCTTCTGGAAGCCGGGCGGGCCCTGGACCGGGTTCTTCACCAGGCTGCCGCCTTCGGGCACGTGGGCCATGCGGCGGCGGGCGGCGTTCGGCTCGCCCCAGCGCTCGCGCAGCATGGCCATGATCTCGGGATGCTCGGGCGCGGTGACGCCGAAGGCCTTGGCGATCGAGTCGGCGGTGATGTCGTCGTGGGTCGGGCCGATGCCGCCGGTGGTGATCACATAGTCGTACTTGGTCCGCAGGGCGTTGACCGCGTCGATGATCTCCTGCTCGACGTCCGGCACCACGCGCGCTTCGCACAGATCGACGCCGTAGGTCGCCAGGTACTTGGCGATGGCCGCGAGGTTGGTGTCCTGGGTGCGCCCCGACAGGATCTCGTCGCCGATGATCATCACCGCCGCCGTCACGCGCTCGCTTTTGGTGGCCGCCATCGCCTGGATCCCCTACATCGCCGATCGTTCTTTCCGGATCGACTTAGGCTTCGCATGCTGCTCCCGCAACCGCTCGTTCGCGGCCGCCTGGTGTCGCGCTACAAGCGCTTCTTCGCCGACCTCGTCCTCGACGACGGTCAGGCGGTGACCGCCCACTGTCCCAACCCCGGCGACCATGCTGGGCGTGCGCGATCCGGGCCAGGTCGCCTGGGCCTCGTGGTCCAACGATCCCAAGCGCAAGCTGGCCTACACCCTGCAAATGGTCGAGCAGGACGAGACCCTGGTCGGCGTGAACACCCACCTGCCCAACAAGCTGGTCGCCGAGGCCCTGGCGGCCGGCGCCATCCCGGAACTGCTCGGCTACGACACCATCCGCCCGGAGGTGAAGTACGGCGAGGCCAGCCGCGTCGACTTCCTGCTGACCGCCGACGGCCGCCCGCCCTGCTGGCTGGAGGTCAAGAACTGCCACCTCTCGCGCGCGCCGGGCCTGGCCGAGTTCCCCGACTGCAAGGCCGAGCGCTCGACGCGCCACCTGACCGAACTGGCCGCCCGCGTCGCGCTGGGCGAGCGGGCCGTGGCGCTGTTCGTCGTCCAGCGCGAGGACTGCGAAACCTTCCAGGCCTGCGCCGATCTCGACCCGGCCTTCGCGCGCGGGCTGGACGCGGCGGCGCGGGCCGGGGTGGAGGTCCTGGTCTATGCCTGCGCGATGAGCGCCCAGGCGGTGCGGATCGCGCGACGCATTCCGTGGACCGATGCTCACCTAACAGCGATTTAAGCTGCAATCGCCACGGCGTCGGTTACCTCTTTCGCCCGCGCGAGAGGGGCGCGAGGCGAGGGATCAGATGAAGAGGACCGTCCTGGCTCTGGCCGTCCTGACGCTTGGCCTGGCCTCGTGCGGCCGCGCCGATCCCGGCAAGCCGGAGAGCGGGATGATGACCGGCCTGCGGGCGATCTTCGCGTTCAAGGCCTGCACGTCCAAGCTGGAGGACCGCTTCGGCCTGAAGGAGATCGAGGGCGTCGCCTCCGACGACATGGATCCCCAGCCCACCGGCCGCCCCGGCGAATGGGACGTCCGCTTCACCGCCGACGTCACCGAGAAGGGCTCGGGCCGGGTGACCCGCTACAAGGGCGTCTGCCACGTGCGCCGCGACAAGCCGACCACCCTGGACGCGGCCTTCGTCAAGGAGATCCGCCCGGCCACGGGGGTGGTGCGACGCATCGCGCCGTGACTCTTCCCCCGCCGGGGTTGAAATCCGTGCTAGGATTGCGAGATACGCCTTATCCCAGACCAGATCGCCGCCCCCAGCGCGGCGGCGACCGCCGAGTAGAGCATGACCTTGGACAACACCCTCGAGATCGAAGCCGAAACCCGCACCGGCCAGATCAAGATTCACAAGCCGGAAGACTTCGAGGGCATGCGCCGCGCCGGCAAGCTGGCCGCCGAGTGCCTGGACATGCTGATCCCGCATGTGAAGCCGGGCGTCTCGTCCGACGAACTGGACCGGCTGGCCCGCGAGTTCATCCTCGATAACAAGGCCCTGCCCGCCTGCCTCTACTATCGCGGCTATCCCAAGACCGTCTGCATCTCGCGCAACCACGTGGTCTGCCACGGCATTCCGGGCGACTGGAACCTGAAGGAAGGCGACATCGTCAATATCGACGTGACCGTGATCGTCGATGGCTGGCACGGCGACACCTCGCGCATGTACGGCGTCGGCGAGGTGGGCCCGCGCGCCCGCCGCCTGGTCGAGGTCACCTATGAAGGCATGAAGCGCGGCCTCGAGGCCGTGAAGCCGGGCGGCCACGCTCGGCGACATCGGCTACGCCATCCAGTCCTATGTCGAGGCCCAGCGCTGCAGCGTCGTCCGCGACTTCTGCGGCCACGGCCTGGGCCGCGTCTTCCACGACGCCCCGAACATCCTGCACTTCGGCCGCCCCGGCCAGGGCGCGGTGCTGAAGCCGGGCATGTTCTTCACCGTCGAGCCGATGGTGAACCTGGGCAAGCCGGCCGTGAAGGTGCTGCAGGACGGCTGGACCGCCGTCACCCGCGACAAGTCGCTGTCGGCCCAGTGCGAGCACTCGATCGGCGTGACCGAAGACGGCTACGAGATCTTCACCGGCTCGCCCGCCGGCCTGTTCCAGCCGCCAATCCTGGGCGGCTGAGCCCCCCCTTCTGGGGAGAGGATTTTATCTAGACAACCCTGACGCGATATCGCCTACTACTCGCCCAGAGTCGAGGGCGACATGGTCAGCGTTTCATCCCTGGTCATATCCGACGCCACGTCGGACGAGACGACCGTCGTGCTCGCGCCGGTCAAGGCCTCGTCCGGCAAATCGGCCCACGCCCACCATCTCGGCCACCGCGATCGTCTGCGCCAGCGCGCCAAGGCGGGCGGCCTGGTCGCCCTGCCCGACTATGAGCTGCTCGAGCTCTACCTCTTCCGCACCTATCCGCGCGGCGACGTCAAACCGCTGGCCAAGGCGCTGCTGGCGCGGTTCGGCTCGTTCGGCGGCGTGCTAGGCGCGACGGTCGAGGAGTTGGCCACCGTGCGGGGCGTCGGCGAGGCCGCGGCCATGGACCTCAAGCTGCTGCACGAGGCGTGCCTGCGGGCCGGCCGCGACAAGATCGTCAAGCGGCCGGTGATCTCCTCCTGGAGCGCCCTGCTCGGCTATGTCCGCGTCGCCCTGGCCAACGAGTTCGCGGGAGCAGTTCAGGGTTCTCTTTCTCGACAAGAAGAACCAGCTGATCGCCGACGAGGTAATGAACCGGGGCACGGTCGACCACGCTCCGGTCTATCCACGCGAGGTGATGCGCCGCGCGCTGGAGCTG
Source organism: Aphelenchoides fujianensis (assembly GCA_024699865.1). Classification (NCBI taxonomy): domain Eukaryota; kingdom Metazoa; phylum Nematoda; class Chromadorea; order Rhabditida; family Aphelenchoididae; genus Aphelenchoides; species Aphelenchoides fujianensis. The sequence continues at coordinate 1,211,686 of JAMPIO010000001.1, read as the reverse complement.
TCGTCCAGCAATATCATCATCGTCCACAACCACCCCTCGGGCGATCCGACGCCCTCGCGCCCTGACATCGACATGACCAAGCAGATCGTCGAGGCCGGCAAGGCCCTGAAGATCGCCGTCCACGATCACCTGGTGGTCGGCCGCGAAGGCGTCGCTAGCTTCAAGGCGCTGGGGTTGATGTGAGGGTGGTGCGAAGGTCGGAAATTCCCGCCTTCCCGCCTTGTGGCGAGGACCCCAAGGTTCGGCTTGGCGCTCGCCGCAAGCATAGGCGCGGCGAGTTCCGTCGCTCGGATCGTCGACAGCCTGAACAGCTGAACGATGGATCCCAGGCACAAGGCCTGGGAAGGCGATGTTTATGGCGTTTGTCTCTTGGCGCGCCTTGACGCCTTCTCTCCAAACCTTGAGCGTCGCGGCCTCAGTTCGCTCCGGAGTCCGCCTATGCGTCGTCTGCTCACCGTTCTCCTCGGCTCGGCCGCCCTGATGGGCGCGAGCGTCGCCCACGCCGCCGACAAGCCGGCCGAGGTCCCCAAGGCCATCAAGACGCTGCACGACGGCTTCCTGATCCTCGACACCCACCTGGACACGCCCGAGCACTTCTCGCGCCAGGGTTGGTCGATGCTGGACAGGCACGCGGTGACCGAGGACGGCACCCAGGTTGATTTGCCCCGCATGAAGGCCGGCGGCCTGGATGGCGGCTTCTTCGTCATCTACACCAGCCAGGGCGACCTGACGGCCGAGGGCTATCGCACGGCCCGCGACTTCGCCCTGAACCGCGCGACCGAGATCCGCGAGATGGTCGCGGCCCATCCCGACCAGTTCGAGCTGGCCTATACCGCCGAGGACGCCGCCCGCATCAACAAGGCCGGCAAGGTCTTCGTCTTCCAGAGCATCGAGAACTCCTGGCCGATGGGCGAGGACCTGACGCTGATGGAGACCTTCTACAAGACCGGCGTGCGCATGGCCGGCCCGGTCCACTTCCGCAACAACCAGTTCGCCGACAGCTCGACCGATCCGAAGGGCAAGATCTGGAACGGCTTCTCGCCGCTGGGCCTGCGCTGGATCGCCGAGGCCAACCGCCTGGGCATCCTGATCGACGTCAGCCACGCCAGCGATGACGTGGTCGACCAGGCCGTGGCCCTGTCCAAGGCGCCGATCATCGCCTCGCACTCGGGCGACGCCAAGGCCGTCTTCGACCACCCGCGCAATCTCGACGACGCCCACATCAAGAAGATCGCCGAGAGCGGCGGGGCGATCTGCATCAACTCGGTCTATCTGAAGGCCAGCGTCGACAGCCCCGAGCGCAAGGCCGCCCTGGCGGCGATCCCGCGCCCGCCGCGCGAAGAGGCCAGCGAGGCCGAGGTCAAGGCCTGGATGGCCAAGCGCGTCGCTGTCGACAAGCAGTACCCGCCGGTCCGCGCCAACTTCGACATCTTCATGGACAGCATGCTGCACACCCTGAAGATCGCCGGTCCGAAGGGCGTCTGCGTCGGCGCCGACTGGGATGGCGGCGGCGGCGTCGAGGGCCTGGAGGACGTCGCCGACCTCCCCAAGATCACCGCCCGCCTGAAGGCCGCCGGCTATAGCGACGCCGACATCCAGGCCATCTGGAGCGGCAACGTCCTGCGCCTGGTGGCCGGGGCGCAGGCCTATGCCAAGAGCGTGGCGGGGAAGTAGCGGATACTTGCCCCCTCCGGGCCTTCGGCCCTCCTCCCCCGGAGGGGGAAGAAGGATCACCTTCCGCCCCTCCGGGGGCGGACGACCTGCGGAGCAGCTCAGGTGGGGGCCCGCTGAGCCTGCCGGCTTGCCTCCCACACCCGCCAGGCCATCAGCACCCCGAACACCACGCCGTAGACGATCGGCGGCCGGTGGTCGGCCTTGACCAGCAGGTAGTAGTGGGCGACGCCCAGCGGGACGATCAGGTAGACCAACCGGTGCAGGCGGCTCCAGGCCGCGCGGCCCATGCGGATCACCCAGCCGTTGGTCGAGGTCGCCGCCAGCGGGATCAGCAGCAAAAAGCCCAGCATGCCCAAGGTGATGAAGGGCCGCTTGACGATGTCCTTCCACAGCTGCCCCCAGTCGAAGAACAGGTCGACCCCGATATAGCTGAACAGGTGCAGCACGATGTAGCTGAAGGCGAACAGGCCGATGGTCCGCCGGAAGCGAACCAGCCTCGGCCGCTTCAAGATCCTCGCGGCGGGCGTGATCGCCAGCCCAACCAACAGCAGCCTAAGGCCCCAGACGCCCAGCTGGCGGATCAGGGTCTCGATCGGATTGGCCCCGAGATCGCCGGCGAAGCCCCGCCACGCCAGCCAGGCCAGCGGCGCGAAGCAGGCCAACCAGACGACGGCGTAGACGAGGTTGTCGCGGGTTTTGGAGGGGCGCTTGCGGGGTGCCTTCATCAGCGCCCCCCGGCTCTCGTTATCCCGGCCGCGGCGCGCAGCGCGAAGAGCCGGGACCCAGGGGCGGTGCGCACGTCCCGTGGGTCCCGGATCGCCCCTTCGGGCCGTCCGGGATGGCGAAGGATGGAAACCCGCATCAATAGAACCGCTTCAGGTCCATGCCGCGATAGAGGTCCGCCACCCACTCGCCGTAACCATTGAACGGCAGGGTGTCGCGGCGGCGGAATTCGCCGATGCGGCGCTCGGTGGCCTGCGACCAGCGGGGATGGTCCACGGCCGGATTGACGTTCGAATAGAAGCCGTACTCGCGCGGCGCCAGCTTGTTCCAGGCGGTGACCGGCTGCTGCTCGACCAGGCTGATCCGGACGATCGACTTGATGCCCTTGAAGCCGTACTTCCAGGGCACGACCAGCCGCAGCGGAGCGCCGTTCTGGTTGGGCAGGACGTCGCCATAGAGCCCGACCGCCATCAGGGTCAGCGGGTGCATGGCCTCGTCGATTCTGAGCCCTTCGCGATAGGGCCAGTCGAGGACGTTCCAGGCCTGACCAGGCATCTCCGAGGGCCGCATCACCGTCTCGAACGCCACGAACTTGGCCTTGGAGGTCGGCTTGACGCTGGCGAGCAGGTCCTTCAGCGGGAAGCCGACCCACGGGATGACCATCGACCAGCCCTCGACGCAGCGCATGCGATAGATGCGCTCCTCGAGCTTGTTGGCCTTGATCAGGTCCTCGATCCCCACGGTGCGCGGCGCCTCGCAGGCCCCGTCGATGCGCACCGTCCACGGCCGCGGCTTGAAGCGGCCCGACTTCTCGGCGGGATCGCCCTTGTCGACTCCGAACTCATAGAAGTTGTTGTAGGTGGTGATGTCCTCTTTCGAGGTCGGCTTCTCGGTGGTCGAGAAGCCCCGCGTGAAGGCCAGGCCCGCCTCCGCCCGCCCGGCCGCCGCGCCGGTCAGCCCAACCCCGGCCAAGCCCGCCATCAGGGTGCGGCGCTTGAGATAGAGCCCATGGTCGGTGACGTCGTTGTCGGTCAGGTCGGGGGCGTGGCGGATCAGCATGGGGCGCTCCGGAAACGGCTGTCCCTACAGATACGGGCCAGGCCGCCGTTTGGTTACGTGGGGCGCGAAATTCAGTTGGCTCCCCCCAGCGCCGCCGCCCGGCGCGCCGCGGCCGGCGCGTAGACGCGCCTCAGCCCCTCGGCCAAGGCCGCCCGCTCCTGGGGCGACAGGGAGGCCGTGAAGGCGGCCAGGGCCGCCTCGACATTGGCCCGCGCCTGCTGGTCGAGCGCGCGGGCCGCGGCGAGGCGGCGGCCGACCTCGGTCGCGTCGTAGCCCGGCGCGGTCAGGGCGGCCAGGGCGGCCTGCCGCTCGGCGCGAGCCTGGCGGGTCAGGGGCCTGTTCAGCCGATTGGCCTCGGTCAGCGCCCGGCGAAACGCCTGCCGACTTTCCGGCGACAAGCTATCGGCGGCCGAGATCAGCGGCGGGCGCGGCGGGGCGGCCGAGGCGGACGGGGCTGACGCCTCGGCGGGCGACGGCGCCCTCGACCACCGGCGGCGGCGGCGCCGGACGGGCGGCGGCCGGGCGCTCGGGACGCATCGCCGGCTTTTCCGGCGCGGGCTGGACGACGGCCGGCGCGACGGGCTCGACCTCGACCGCACGTGGCTGGGCGGGCGCGACGACCGGGACTGGAGCCGGGGTCGTCAGCCGCACATAGGCCATGCCGGCCAGCCCGCCGATCAGGAAGACATTGACCGTCGCCGAAGCGGCCAGGGCGATCATCCAGGGGCGCGAACCGTTCATAGCTCGGCGGGCTCGGCGATGGCGTCCTGCAGGGACGCGGCGGTGTCGACGGCGGTGACCACCGGCTCGCCCCCGACGGCCGGTCGCTCGATCACCGGCGGACGACCGACCGCGACGCCAGCCGCGACGCCGGCCAGGGCGGCGGCCGACAGGCCCAGGGCCGCGCCGAGACCCGCGATCCAGCGCCCCGCGCCGGCGACAGGCTGGGGCGCGGCCGCGATCAGGCGGCCCATCAGGGCGGCGTTCGGCGACCTGGGCGGGCGCCAGGTCGAGCAGACGGTCCAGCTGGGCGGCGGCGTCCAGCACCGGCGTCAGGCGCGCGGGTTCGGCCGCCAGCAAGGCGCGCGCGGCCTCGCGCTCGCCCTCGGGCCAGCGCGCGATCTCGCCGCCATAGGTTCCGGCCAGGTCCTCGAACCGTCCAATGGCCATCTCTGGCGACATCATGACGCCGTCTCCTTCATCGCCCCGTCCCCCGCCAGTCCATCCCTCGCTGGCCCATCCCTCGCTGGCCAAGTCGGCCAGCGACGTCCGCAGCGCCCGGCGGCCCGCGCGAGAGCAGGCTCTCCAGGGCCTCGACGCTGATCTCCATCAGACCCGCCGCCTCGATATTGCCCAGCCCCTGGTGGTGGCAGAGCACGATCGCCTCGCGCTGGCGCGGCGGCAGGGCGGCCAGGGCGGCCTCGACGCGTCGCGACAGGTCCGCGCCCAGCAGGCCCGCGTCCGGCGCGGGACCGTGATCGGTCTGTTCCGGCGGCGCGTCCGTCGCGATCTCGCGCCGGCGCCGCAGACGATCGTAGCAGAGGTTCAGGGCCACGCGATGCAGCCAGGTGTCGAAGCGCGCGCCGCCCGGTCGCCAGGCCCTCGCCTGCTTCCAGGCGCGCAGGAAGGTTTCCTGGGCGACATCCTCGGCCTCGCCGGGATCGTTCAGCATGCGCCGGGCCAGGGCGAGGATGCGCGGCAGACGTCGATCCAGCAGTTGGCGAACGGCGGCCGGCTCGCCCCGGCCCACCCCCGCCAGCAAGGATTCGTCGGGATCGTTCCCGTCGGACGCCAAGCTTCAACCCGCCGCGCACGTCGCCATCAGATCCCGACCTTGGCCTTGCCGTGCTTGGCCTGCAACTCCTCCAAGGTCAGGACGCCGTCGTTGTTGGCGTCCATGCGCTTGAAGCGCCAGGCCAGGACGTCGTCGGCCTCGGCCCGCGACAGCGAACCGTCCTTGTCCTTGTCGAAGCGCGCGAACATCCGCTGGCCGCGCTTGCCGGCCTTGGTAGCCTGGGCGTCGACCTTGGCGTTCTGCTCGCGGAAGGCGGCGAACTCCTCGCGCGAGATCTTGCCGTCCTTGTTGGCGTCCAGCCGCGCGAACATCTTGTCGCCGTTGGCGGCCTGGAACTCCCGCAGGCTCATGCCCGAGGGCGACGCGGCCGAAGGCGCGGCGGTCTGCGCCAGCGCCGGCGCCGCCACGGCGAGCACGGCCGGCCGGCGGCGATCAGGGTGCGTACGATCATCTGTCTCAAGGTCTCCGAAGCAGGAAGGCCCGTCCCGGAGAGTGAAACGCGCGGAGGTGGGGATTCCGTCGGCGGGTTTTCGAGAATTGCGCCCCCTCCGTCGCGATAGGTGTCCGCATCACGCCACCTCCCCCGTTTCACGGGTGAGGAGGACGCGGCTTCCTCCCGCCCCGCTTGCGGGGGAGGTGGCGTGACGGAGACGGATCCCCTACCCCCCTCACCACCGCCTCATAGGCCGCCCGCGCCTCGGCCTTGGCCTTGGCGAGCTTCGGCTTCAGCGACTTGAACTGGCCGACGTGGCCGGCCTTGGCCAGCAGGGCCTTGAACGCCTTCGGCTCGGCCTCGACGTCGAGGCCGTCCTCCAGGGCGACCTTGATCAGCTGAGAAAGGTCCTGCTCCAGCCGCCAGGCCGCCTCCAGACGGGCCAGGGTCGCCGGCGTCGGCCAGGCCCGCCTCGCGCAGGGCCGCCAGGGCCTCGCCGGTGTTCTGGCGAAGCGGACCGCCGGCGGCGGCGTGGGCCAGTTGCAGGTATTGGGCGGCGAACTCGATGTCGACCAGACCGCCGGGCTCGAGCTTCAGGTCCCATTCGCCCTTGCCGGGCCGCTCGCGCTCCATCAGCTCGCGCATCTCGACGACATCGGCGGCGGTCTTCTTCGGGTCGCGCGGCCGACGCAGGGCCGCGGCGATCGCGCCCTCGGCCCGTTCCCGGAATGCCTCGAGCTGGCCCAGACCACCCGCGCCCGGGTCAGGGCGAGCAGCTCCCAGGTCTCGGCCTCGCGCTCGTAATAGTCCTCGAAGGCCGCGAAGCTGACCGCCACCGGCCCCTTCGTGCCCGAGGGGCGGAGCTTGAGGTCGACCTCGTACAGCGTCCCCTCCCCCGTCGGTCCGCCGGAAAGGGCCGAGGTCAGGCGCTGAGTGAAGCGGGCGTAGAAGACGTCGGCGCTCCATTCCTTGATCGCCGAATGGGCGGCTGGCGCGTCGGCGGCGTAGAGCGTCATCAGGTCGAGGTCCGACTTGGCGGTCATCTCGCGCGATCCGGCCTTGCCCAGGGCCACGACCGCCACCTGGCCGGGGAAGGTCGCCGCCCAGCCGCTCGACCTCGGCCAGGGCCGCGGGCGCGAGGCCGCCGATGATCAGGTCGGCGAGCTCGGCGAAGGCCCGGCCGATGTCGCGGGCGTCGGCCGTGCCGCTCATCACCCGCACGCCGATCCGGAAGCTCTGGTCGCGGAACAGCCGCCGCGCGGCGTCCATCGCTCCCTCGAAGTCCTCGGGATCCCAGGGCGCGACAGTCGGGGTCTCGATCGGGCCGAAGAAGCTGGGGTCCAGCAGGGCGTCCAGGGCCGTCGGCCGCTTGGCCATGGTGGTCGCCAGGCGCGGCGCGAACGCCATCACCTCGACGATCAGCTCGAACAGGCGCGGCTGGGCCAGGAACAGCGACTGAATCTGCACGCCCGACGACAGGCGCGCGAAGAAGTCGGCGAAGCGGTTGAAGGCTTGGTCCGGCGCGCCGGTGGCGTTGGCCGCGTCCAGCAAGCGGGGGGCCAGCCGGGTGAACAGCTCGCGCCCGCGCTCGGTGCGGGTGGCGGCGATGTGGCCATGGTGCCAGCCGCGAATGGTGGCGGCCACCCGCTCGGGACTGGAAAAACCCATGCGCTTGAGGGTCGCCAGGGTTTCGGGATCATCCTCGACGCCGGTGAAGACCAGGCTGCCGAACCGCGAGGACAGTTCTTCCTCGCCCGCGAACAGGCGGCCGTAGCGCAGGTTCACGCCCTTCAGGATCTTGCCGACATTGGCGTCGAAGCTGCGCAGATTGCCCTCGCCCACAGGGCCGCGACGCGCTTGCGCTCGGCGTCGGAGTCCGGGAGCTTGTGGGTCTGGTCGTCGGCGATCATCTGGGCGCGGTGCTCCAGCGCCCGCAGGTCCTTGTAGGCCTGCGTCAGCCAGGCGGCGTCCTCGGGCGTGACGTGGCCGGCCTCGGACAGGGCCGCCAGGGCGTCCAGGGTGCGGGGGCCGCGCAGGTCGGGCTGGCGGCCGCCCAGGATCAGCTGCTGGGTCTGGACGAAAAACTCGATCTCGCGGATGCCGCCGCGCCCCAGCTTCAGGTCCGCTCCCTTGGCGGTCAGGCGGTCGTCGACCTTGTAGGTGTGGATCTGACGCTTGATCGAGTGGATGTCGGCGATGGCCGCGAAGTCCAGGTTGCGCCGCCAGATGAAGGGCTGCAGGCCCTCCAGGAACGCCCGCCCCTCGCCGAGGTCGCCGGCGGCGATGCGGGCCTTGATGTGAGCCGCCCGCTCCCAGTTCTGGCCGACGCTCTCGTAGTAGTCCATGGCCGCGTCCACGGGCATGGCGGGCGGGGTCGAGGACGGATCGGGACGCAGGCGCAGGTCGATGCGGAAGACATAGCCGTCGCCGGTCCGCTCCTGCAGGATCCGGCCCAGGTGGTTGGCGATGCGCACCGCCACGGCCTGGGGCTCGTGGTCTTCGGTCACCGGGAGCTTTTCGGGCGCGTAGAAGATCGAGAAGTCGATGTCGCTGGAATAGTTCAGCTCGAACGCGCCGTGCTTGCCCATGGCCACGCAGAACAGGCCCGGCGCGGGGCCCTCCGCACCTTCGCCGACATGGGTCAGGGTCGCCGCGATCGACCTCCTGGCGCACCGCCTGGGCCAGGGCCGCCCGCAGGCTGGCGTCGGCGAAGCGGGTCAGGGTCGCCGGTGACCTGGCCAGGTCCCAGACCCCGCCGAGGTCGCACAGGGCGGTCAGCAGGTGCAGGTCGCCCTTCAGCTCGCGCAACACGCGGCGGGCGGTCTCGAAGTCCGGCTCGGCGGCGACGGCCTCGGCGGCGGCCAGCAGGCTCGCCAGGCGCGCCTCGGGCTCGGCCTCGAGGATCGTGGGCAGGCGCGCGCCGTCGCGCCGGGCCAGGCTGGCCAGATAGGGCGAGGCGGCGAAGACCGGAGCCAGGGCCTCCAGGCGCCGTCGACGATCGACATGGCCTCGCCGGCGCGCTTGGCGATCGCCTCGTGCGCCCGTTCGGCGGCCTTGGGGTCGATGAGCGGGCCGCAGGGGGCCAGGCGGTCGGCGAGACGAGTCATGGCGGCACCGTCGCCCGCCTTGCGCCCGCGAACAAGACTGGTGCTTGACGCGCCAAATTACAGTTGTAACCATGGGCGTCGAGGAAACGGCAGGAACCGTCCGCGAATGATCGAGCTCTTCGCCCTAGCCCTGATCCGCGCCCAGCTGGCCGCCGCCGCCGCGGTGCTGCTGATCATCGTCCTGCGCCCCTTCGTCCGCCGCCTGTTCGGGCCGCGCCGGGCCTATGGCCTGTGGATCGTCGCGCCGGCGGCGGTGGCCGCCGCCTTCTTCCCCAGCCTGGCCGAGACCATGGACCTGGGCGCGCCCGCCCGGCCGCTCGGCGTCTGGGCCGCCCAAGCTGGTTCTGCTGTGGCTGGCGGGTTGCCTGGTCGCCACGGCGATCCTGGTTCTGCGCGAGCGCCTGTTCCGCCGCCGCGTCCGCCAAGGCCTGGCCGGTCCGGCGGTCATGGGCGACCCTGTGGCCGCGCATCGTGCTGCCGGCCGACTTCGCCCAGCGCTTCGACGCTCGCGAGCGCGAGATGATCCAGCTGCACGAGCGCACCCACATCAACCGGGGCGACCCGATCGCCAACCTCGCCATCGCCGCCTTCGGGGTTCTGGGCTGGTGCAATCCGATGGTCGCCCTGGCCCAGCGCCTGGCGCGCATCGACCAGGAGCTGGCCTGCGACGCCACGGTCGTGGCCCTGCGCTCGGACATCCGCGCCGACTACGCCAAGGCCCTGATGAAGGCGCAGATGAGCGTGGCGACCTCGCCCCTGGCCTGCGGCTGGGCCACCCACCCGCTGATCCTGCGCGTCTCGCTGCTGAACCGCCGCGAGCCCAGCCTGACCCGCGACGTGGCCGGCTTCCTGACCATGACCTTCCTGGCGATCGCGGCCATGACCGTGGTCTGGAGCGTGGCGCCCGCGCGGCCCCGACTATGGCGACCTGACCCCCGGCTACGCCCCGCAGATCGACCCCTATACCGGCGCGATCACCTGGGTGGCGGAGACTCGGTAGGGCTGATCACAAACGAGGCGCCCCTCCCGTCTCGCCGCCTGTCGGCGCAAGCGGGGGAGGTGGCGCGATACGAAGCATCGTGACGGAGGGGGCGCTCTTAAGCGGTCACTCCACCCGCGGCAGCACGAGGGCCACGCGCAGGCCCGGGCCCATGCCGTTATACTCGCCCGGCCCCTCGGCCAGTTCCAGCCGGCCGCCGTGCGAAACCGCGACGGCCTGGACGAGCGACAGGCCAAGGCCCGCGCCAGGCTCGCTGCGGCTGTTCTCCAGGCGCACGAAGCGCTGAATGACCCGGGCCCGGTCGGCCTCGGGCACGCCCGGTCCGGTGTCGGTGACCGAGAACTCCAGCTCGCCCGACGAGGTGCGCCGCGCCCGCAGCATGATCGCCCCGCCCTCGGGCGTGTACTTGATGGCGTTGTCGAGGATGTTGGCCAGCGCCTGGGCCAGGAACTCGCGATTGCCCTTGATGGTCAGGGCCGGAACGATCTCGGCCTTGAAGTCCAGGCCCTTGTCCTCGCACGACAGCTCGTAGAGCTCGGCCATGTCGGAGGCGAGCTCCGAGGCGTCGAAGTGGCGCTGGTCCGGCGCGGAGCCGGCAGCCTGCAGGCGGGCGATGGCCAGCACGGCGTTGAAGGTCTTCAGCACGCCGTCGGCGTCGGCCAGGGCGGTCTCGAGCGCCGCCACCGGATCACCCTTGCCGTTCTCGGCGTCGATCAGGGCGACCTCCATGCGCGCGCGAAGCCGGGTGAGCGGCGAGCGCAGATCGTGGGCGATGGCGTCGCCGGCGTGGCGCAGCCCGCCCATCAGACGCTCGATCCGGTCGAGCATGTCGTTCAGGCCCTCGGCCAGCTCGTCGTACTCGTCGCGCGTGCCCCTCACCCGGGCGCGAGCGTGCAGGTCGCCGGCCCGCACGTCGTTGACCACGTCGACCAGCCCCTGCATCGAGCGACTGACATTGCGGCTGATCAGCACCCCGCCCGCCAGGCCCAGCAGGATGACCAGCGCCCCCGCGCCCCACAGGGCCCGGACGATCTTGCGGACATAGGCCTCGGAGGCGTCGACATCCGCGCCGACGAACAGGATCTCGCCGTGGTCTAGGCGCTGCTGGACGCCGCGCGCCGCGGCCTTGACCTCGGCCCCGTCGGGATCGGTCTCCGTGACCTTGAAGCTGGCCCAGTCGGGTCCGTCGCCGCTGAAGTTGGTGACCGGCGAATTCCTCGATCGAGCCCGAGATGCGCTTGCCGCTCTTGTCGGCCAGGAAATAGAGGAACGGCCGCTCGCCCGTCGCCCGCTCGACGATGGTCTGGTTCAGGGCGTCGACGCCGCCCTGGCGATAGGCCGCCTCCAGGCTCTCGAACTCGCGGCTGATCTCGGCCTGGGCGCGGCGGTTCACCTCGCCGGCCGTGGCCACGTAGATGTAGCCCAGGAAGGCGCTGGCGGCCGCCGCGAACAGGGCCAGGAACAGCAGGGTCAGCCGGAACGGCGTGGTGCGGAGAAGGCGCGGCAGACGCATGGCGGGTCGCGGCGGCTAGGCCGCCGCCAAATCTCCTACGGATCCAGGCGATAGCCCGCGCCGCGCACCGTCTGCAGCATCGGTCGATCGAAGCCCTTGTCGATCTTCGAACGCAGACGCGAGACGTGCACGTCGATGACGTTGGTCTGCGGGTCGAAGTGATACTCCCAGACCTTCTCGAGCAGCATGGTGCGGGTCACCGACTGGCCGGCGTGGCGCATCATGAACTCCAGCAGCTGGAATTCGCGCGGCTGCAGGTCGATCTCCTTGCCCTGGCGATGAACCGTGCGGTTGATCAGGTTCATCTCGAGCTCGCCGACCTTCAGGGTGGTCGCCACCGCGCCCGTCTCGCGACGGCGCGACAGGGCCTCGACCCGGGCCA